>JAEIGF010000297.1:9477500-10677500 GCA_018903485.1 Drosophila littoralis | reverse complement strand
ACCTCATTGATGACAATGTCCTCATCCGTCTGGGCGGACGTCGGCTCTCCCGTGCTGCTGCTGCTGCACGCTACTGAAGCCGCCCTTGCGCTTGTGGGCGTGGTAATTGCCTGGGGCGCATTGTTGATGTAATAGTCTCGACTGTAGCTGTAAGGAGGAGTTTGGGGTTTGATACGATAGGCGGGCCTAAGCTCAAGGAGCACTAACCGCTTGTAATCCTCGACGCGGCTGGCGGGCTCCTCATCCGCCGTGACCTGGGCATTTGTCATCAGAGCCAGGGCCTTTTGCTCGGTACCGGCACTTATGTTCGGTACATCCATGAAGCGCTCCTGGGTGCCGCTGATGCGTTGCTTCAGCGCCTCCGGCGCATACGGATTGTTGGGCATTTCGACGGCATTCGACCACTTCCTGACCTCGCGTTCCGCAATGGAGCCTGCAAGTGGCTTGAATTAATATTCAATACGAAATATAATAGAGCTAAAGTTCAAGCTAGACTCAAGCAACATGTTAGCCAGTCTAAGAGGAAAACAGAACATAAACGAAAACGGAAACACAAGAAAGCAAAGGTGGGCGACAAATAGGAGACAACAAACACCGAGTGATGACTGTGTTGGTGGCCATAAGTGCGTGTTACCTGGGGCGAAGCGCCGCAACAGTACAACATCATCATCATCATCATCATGATCATGATCATGATCAATATCAAGTTCATTATTATTATCATCGGCATTTTGGTGGCCACCATTCAATGTGACAATGTGGCCCGACTTGCTCGACCATCTCAGTGAACCATTTGTTAATTTACCATTTGGCCGTGTTCGTGTTGTGGTATTATTGTTAGTAGTTTTGTTAGTATTTTTGTTAGTATTTTTATTAGTATTTTTGTTAGTATTTTTGTTAGTGTTTGTGGTTGCATTCGTCTGCGTGCTACTAGACACTGCCTCATCCAAAACCTCATCTGGATAACTATCATAATTGTGCACTGAGTCGACGTCGCCGTCAAAGGTCTCGTGCGAGGTGGACGGCGCGCTCTCATTGCTGTGATTTGAGTCTGAACTCAGTTGATCTGAGAAAAGAACGTGGTTAATAAAGTTAAAGCCAATCTCTGTTAAGCTACCGACGATGAAGTACTCATCATCATGCTCAGCAATATCAAGTGATGTTTGGCTGGCAATATCTGTGTGATAGTTGTCTAAATCTACATGAAAGCTCTCCTTCGACTCTTCCTTATGGCTACTACTATTATATTCTACATGTGCTGCTAGAACTTCCCCTCGTTCATTAATCTCTTTATTCAAATCTAAGCTAACGGGCTGATACGAATGGAGTTCGTCAAACAGACTGGGATGTGCATCATATTCTATATCATCTGGCGGCTCATCAAAACTATCAAAGGAACTCAGGTATTTGTGCATAATTAGGGCGCGTTGGCGTCGTCTTTGGATTGTGGCCAACAGTCGTTTGTCTTGAATGTAAATCTTGCAAATGGTCCCTAAGAGGTTCACAGGTCTCGCAGTTGAGTCTCCATCGCTCGGTGTTGTGTCTGGGATATTCGGCTGTCTTCGCAGGCACTTTTGAGACGTTTTACCTAGAGCGCAATTATCGCTCTTAACAGATTCACTTGTCAATAGATCAGCTTGAGTTTCATCACCGGCCTCTAATATTAATTTATCTGTTGCAATTATTCCAACTGCTTCTTCGCTAGCGATTTGAGGCTTGAGTGTTGCTTGAACGGCGGAAACCTCCTCAAAACCGCCTTCCTTAGGATCAGCATGCGGCTCAATAGTGACTCCTGCAGGAGGAGCTTCTCCAAGTGCTGGATCCTCCTGCTCTGGTATAATTTCAGCGTTGGCAATCTTCCCATTTCCTGGCAAATCTTTTTCACTTGTTGGTGCTGAAGCCTCCTCGGGAGCATCCGGTGACTCAGATTTATTTCCTGTTAAACAAAATTCCTCGATTGTTGGTTCTTGAGCTTTTTCGGTAACAGCTTGTGGCTCTTGAATAGTCTCAGTACTAGCGACCTCCTCAATTGCTGATATTGAAGCATCCTCGAGAGCAGCCTGGGGCTCACCACTAGAAAGCTCCTCAACTACTGGCGGCGTAGTCTCCTGTTGTGATTCTGGTGTAACTTCAGCTCTAGCAACCTCCTCAATTGCTATTGTTGGAACTTGATCGGAAGTAACCTGTGGCTCAGTACAATTAACCTCGTAGCCTACTGGTGCTGGAGCCTCCTGGGGAGTAGCCTGTAGCTCTGGTGCAATCTCAGCATCAAGAACCTCTTCAACTGTTGGGGTTGAATCTTCTTTAAGGGCAGTCTGAGGCTCCGCACTAGCATCTTCATCAGCTACTGGCGCTGGAGCTTTATCGAGAATCATTTCAGTACTAGCAACCTCCTCAATTGCTGGTGTTGAAGCAACCTCCTTGACTTCTGGTGCTGGAACTTCCTGGGGAGTAGCCAGTCGCTCTGGTACAATCTTAGCACTAACAATCTCCTCAACTGCTAAATCTTCTTCGGGAGCAGCTTGTGGCTCAGTACTAGCATCCTCTTCAATTGCTGGCGCTGGAGCCTCCTCGAGATCAACTTGTGGCCCTTGTGTTATCTCAGTACTTGCAACCTCCTCAATTGTTGGTGCTGGATCTTCGTCGGGGATAAGTTGTGGCTCATTACTATCAATATCCTTAACTGCTGGTGCTGGAGCTTTCTTAGGTGTATCATGTGGTTCAATAGAAGCAACGTCCTTGACTACTGGCGCTGGAACTTCTTGGGAAGTATCCAATCGCTCTGGTGCAATTTGGTTGGCAAAAGTTGGTATCTCCTCAACTGCTGAATCTTCTATGGAAGTAGCTTGTGGCTCAGAACTAACAACCTCCTCAATTGTTGGTGCTGAAACTTCCTCGAGGGTAGTCTGAGGATCAGTAATAGCAACCTCTTTAATTGCTGGTGCTGGAGCCTCCTCGGGATTAACTTTAAGATCTGGTGTAATCTCAATACAAGCAACCTCCTCAATTGCTTGTGTTGGATCTTCCTCGGGAGCAGGTTGTGGCTCCAGTACAGCCTCCCCAATTTTGGGGTTTGTAGCCTCCTCGGGATCAACTTTAGGCCCTTGGTTTATCTCAGCACTTCCAACCTCCTCAATTGTTGGTGCTGGATCTTCCTCAGGTGCAGGCTGTGGGTCAGTACTAACAACCTCCTCAATTGCTTGCGCTGGAGCCTTATCGAGAATTATCTCAGTACAAGCAACCTCATCATTTGCTGGTGTTGGAGCTTCCTCAGGTGTATCGTGTGGTTCAGTAGAAGCAACCACATTTACTACAGGCGCTGGAACTTCCTGGGGACTAGCCAGTCGCTCTGGTGCAATCTCAGCACTAGGAATCTCCTCAATACCTGGATCTTCTTCGGGAGCAGGTTGTGGCTCAGTACTAGCAACACCCTCAATTACTGGTGCTAGAGCCTCCTCGGGATCAACTTGTAGTCTTTGTGTTATCTCAGTATATCCAACCTCCGCAATTGTTGGTGTTGAAGATTCCTGGAGGGTAGTCTGAGGATCAGTACTAGCAACATCATTAATTGCTGATACTGGAACCTTCTCGGAATTAATTTGTGGCTCTGGTGCAATCTCAGTAGAAGCAACAATCTCAATTGTTGTAGCTGGAACTTCCTCGGGTGTCATTTTTGGCTCAGTACAAGCAACATCCTCATTTGCTGGTGCTGGAAACTCCTCGGGATCAACTTGGAGGTCTGGTGTAATCTCTGTACTAGCAACCTCCTCAATTACTGGTGCTAGAGCCTCCTCGGGATTATCTTGGGCCCCTTTTGTTATCTGTGCACTTCCAACCTCCTCAATTGTTGGTGCTGGATCTTCCTCGAGAGCTGTTTTTGGCTCAGTACTAGCAACCTCCTCAATTGCTGGTGCTGGAACCTTCTCGGAATTCATTTGTGGCTCTGATTTAATCTCAGTAGAAGCAACATTCTCAATAGTTGGAGCTGGAACTTCCTCGGGTGCCGTTTTCGGCTCAGTACTACCAACATCCTCAATTGCTGGGGCTGGAAACTCCTCGGGATCAACTTTCAGTTCTGGTGTAAGCTCAATACAAACAACCTCCTCAATTGTTTGTGCTGGATCTTCCTCAGGAGAAGGTTGTGGCCCAGTTCTAGCAGCCTCACCAATTTCTGGTGCTCTAGCCACCTCGGGATCAACTTGTGGCTCTAGTGTTATGTCAGCACTTCCAACCTCTTCAATTGTTGGTGCTGGATCCTCCTCGGGAGCTGTTTTTGGCTCAGAACTAGCAACCTCCCCAATTGGCGGTGGAGCTTCTTTAGGTGTATCGTGTGGTTCATTGGTAGTAACTTGTGGCTCAGTAGAAGTCACCTCTTGAATCGTTGACAGTGAAGCTTCCATCTTAATTACTGGCTCTGGAGCTTCTTCAAAAACAACTTTAGGGTCTGGTGCAATCTCAGCAATAGCGACGTCAATGGCTGCTGCTGAAGCTTCCTCAACAGCAGCCTGCTTGGGTTCAACTTGTGCCTCTGATGAATCTTCAGCCCTAGCAACCTCCTCAATTGTTTGGGCTCCACCGTCCTCGTGAACAGCCTGTGAAAATGATGCAACCTCAGAACGAGAAACCTCCTCAATTGCTGAATTTGGAACTTTTCCGGTAGCAGCAGTTACTGCTCCAACAGCACTAACTTTCTCTGCTGTTGCTGGAGCTTCCTCATGAGCATCAGTTACTCTAGGGGGAGTAACAATTTCAGCTATTTGCGCTGGAGATTCCACGGAAGCAGGAACATCTGTTGAAGGAACTGTCTTAGCTGCTGTCGCTTGAGCAGCAGATTCTTTCGCTTTTGCAGGATCGACCTCAGAAGCAGCAGTAACTTCTGCTGGAGTTACTATCTCATCTGCTGGAGCTGAAGATTCCTCGGAAGTAGATTCTTCTTTTGGAGTAACTATCTCATCTGCTGGCCCTCGAGATTCCTCGGGAGCAGCAGTTACTTCTGCTGGAGTAACTATCTTTTCAGCTGGGGCTGAAGATTCCTCGAAAGTAGTTACTTCTGCTGGAGTAACTATCTCCGCTGCTGTCGGTGGAGCCGCAGGCTCTTCTGCTGGTGCGGGATCGACCTTAGGAGCAACTGTTTCTTCTGCTTGAGTAACTATTTCAACAGCTGGCGCTGTAGAAGCAGCAGTTAATTCTGATAGAGTAACTATCTTAGCTTCTGACCCTGAAACTTCCTCAGAAGCAGCAGTTATTTCTGCTGGAGTAACTATATCACTCGCTGGCGCTGGAGATTCCTCGGAAGCAGTTACTTCTGCTGGAGTAACGATCTCAGCTGCTGGCGCTGGAACTTCCTCAGAAGAAGCAGTTACTTCTGCTGGAGTAACTATATCATCTGCTGGCGCTGGAGATTCCTCGGTAGACGTTACGTCTGCTGGAGTAACTATCTTAGCTACTGGCACTGGAACTTCATCAGACGTAGCAGTTACTTCTGCTGGAATAACTATATCACCTGCTGGAGTTGGAGATTCTTCGGGAGCAGTTTCTTCTGCTGGTGTAACTACCTCAGCTGCTAGCACTGTAACTTCCTCAGAAGCAGCAGTTACTTCTGCTGGAGTAACTGTATCACCTGCTGTCACTGGCGCTATAGAAGCAGCAGTTACTTCTGCTAGAGGAACTATCTCAGCTTCTGGCCCTGAAACTTTCTCAGAAGCAGCAGTTATTCCTGCTGGAGTAACTTTCTCAGCTGCTGTTGGTAGAGCAGCAGATACTTCTACTGGTGCAGGATCTACCGCAGGAGCAACAGATGTGTCTGATAGAGTAACTATGTCATATGCTAGCGCTAGAGATTCCTCGGAAACAGGTAGTTCTGCTGGAGTAACTATTTCATCTTCTGGCACTGGAACATCCTCAGGAACCAGAGTTTCTTCTGCTGGAGTTACTATCTCAGCAGTTGGCACTCGAACTTCCTCGGGAGCAGCAGTTACTTCTGTTGGAGTAACAATCTCAGATGCTTGCGCAAAAGATTCCTCGGCAGTAGCAGTTACTTCTGCTGAAGTAACAATTTCATCTTCTGGCACTGGAACTTCCTCAGAAGCAGCAGCTACTTCTGCTGGAGTAACTAAATCACCCGCTGGCGCTGGAGATTCCTCGGGAGTAGTTACTTCTGCTGGAGTAACTATCTCAGCTGCTGTCATTTGAGCAGCAGGTTCTTCTGCTGGTGCGGGATCGACCTCAGGAGCGAAAATTCCTTCTGGTGGAGTAAATATTGCAATCGCTGGCGCTTGAGATTCCTCAGAAGCAGTCACTCCTGCTGGAGTAACTATTTCAGCTGATTGCGCTAGAGATTCCTCGGAAACAGGTACTTCTGATGGAGTAACTATTTCATCTTCTGGGACTGGAACATCTTCAAGAACCAGAGTTCTTTCTGCTGGAGTAACTATCTCAGCAGCTGGCACTCGAACTTCCTCGGGAGCAGCAGTTACTTCTGCTGGAGTAACAATCTCAGATGCTTTCACTGGAGATTCCTCGGAAACAGATACTTCTGCTGGAGTAACAATCTCAGATGCTTGCGCTGGAGATTCCTCGTAAGCAGTTACGTCTGATGGAGTAACTATCTTAGCTGCTGGCACTGGAACTTCATCAGAAGTAGCAGTTACTTCTGCTGGAGTAACTAAATCACCCGCTGGCGCTGGAGATTCCTTGGAAGCAGTTACTTCTGCTGGAGTAACTAAATCACCTGCTGGCGCTGGAGATTCCTCGGGAGTAGTTACTTCTGCTGGAGTATCTATCTCGGCTGCTGACGCCTGAGATTCTTCGGAAACAGGTACTTCTGCTGGAGTAACTATTTCCTCTTCTGGCACTGGAACATCCTCAGGAACCAGAGTTTCTTCTGCTGGAGTTACTATCTCAGCAGTTGGCACTCGAACTTCCTCGGGAGTAGCAGTTACTTCTGCTGAAGTAACTATTTTATCTTCTGGCACTGGAACTTCCTCAGAAGCAGTAGCTACTTCTGCTGGAGTAACTAAATCACCCGCTGGCGCTGGAGATTCCTCGGGAGTAGTTACTTCTGCTGGAGTATCTATCTCAGCTGCTGACGCCTGAGATTCCTCGGAAACAGGTACTTCTGCTGGAGTAACTATTTCATCTTCTGGCACTGGAACATCCTCAGGAACCAGAGTTTCTTCTGCTGGAGTTACTATCTCAGCAGTTGGCACTCGAACTTCCTCGGGAGCAGCAGTTACTTCTGCTGGAGTAACAATCTCAGATGCTTGCGCAAAAGATTCCTCGGGAGTAGCAGTTACTTCTGCTGAAGTAACAATTTCATCTTTTGGCACTGGAACTTCCTCAGAAGCAGCAGCTACTTCTGCTGGAGTAACTAAATCACCCGCTGGCGCTGGAGATTCCTCGGGAGTAGTTACTTCTGCTGGAGTATCTATCTCAGCTGCTGACGCCTGAGATTCCTCGGAAACAGGTACTTCTGCTGGAGTAACTATTTCATCTTCTGGCACTGGAACATCCTCAGGAACCAGAGTTTCTTCTGCTGGAGTTACTATCTCAGCAGTTGGCACTCGAACTTCCTCGGGAGCAGCAGTTACTTCTGCTGGAGTAACAATCTCAGATGCTTGCGCAAAAGATGCATCGGGAGTAGCAGTTACTTCTGCTAAAGTAACAATTTCATTTTCTGGCACTGGAACTTCCTCAGAAGCAGCAGCTACTTCTGCTGGAGTAACTAAATCACCCGCTGGCGCTGGAGATTCCTTGGAAGCAGTTACTTCTGCTGGAGTAACTAAATCACCCGCTGGCGCTGGAGATTCCTCGGCAGTAGTTACTTCTGCTGGAGTATCTATCTCAGCTGCTGACGCCTGAGATTCCTCGGAAACAGGTACTTCTGCTGGAGTAACCATTTCAGCTGCTGGCGCTGGAGATTGCTCAGAAGCAGCAGTTACCTTTGTCGGAACGAACTCAACTGCTGGCAGTGGAACTTCGTCGGGAACAGCAGTCACTTCAGACGAAGCAACTTTCTTAAGTGCTGGTGTAGGCACTTCCCTGGGAAAAGAAGATACTTCTGTGGAAGAAGCTGTCACAACTGCTGGCGCTCCAGACGTAACAGGCTTTTCTGCAGGAGTAAATAGCTCAATTACTGGCTCAGGAATTCTAACATGAACAGCAATTTCTCCTGTTAACGCAGGAACTTCTTCGGGAGCATCTAGAGTAACTATCTCAGCTGCTGCAGCTGAAGATTCCTCAGATGCAGCAGTTACTTCTGCTGCAGTAACTATCTCAGCTTCTAGCACTGGAATTTCCCCGGAAGCAGCTGTTATTTCTTCTAGAGTAACTATTCCAGTTACTGGCACTGGAGGATCCTCGAAAGCAGCAGTTACTTCTGACGGAGCAACTTTCTTAACTGCTGGCATAGGAACTTCCCCGGGCGTAGAAGTTACTTCTGTTAAAGTAACTATCACATCTTCTGGCGCTTCAGAAGTTGTAGGTTTTTCTGTAGGAGTAAATACCTCAATTACTGGCTCTGGAATTTCTACAAGATCAGCAGTTTCTCCTGTTAACGTAGGAACTTTTTCGGAAGCATCTAGAGTTAATATCTCAGCTATCGGCGCTGAAGCTTCTTCGGGCGCTGCAGTTGCCTCTGCTAGAGGACTTAAGGGTGCGGCAGTTAGCGTAACTTCCTCAACGGCTGACGCTAGAGTTGGAGCTGGTGCAGCAGTCTGTGGCTCTACAATTACTTCTGCCTGAGCATCAAATTGTGCCAGCTCTTTCTGAGAAACAAGTTTAGTTTCCGAATAAATCCCAGCACCAGCAATCTCATCAATTAATGGTGCTGCAGATGACGTTTCTCCAATTATAGGCTGTTTATTAGGAGCGACTTCCGTTTGTCCTACAACTTCCAAATTCCCCTTAATTGGTTGAGATATTTCTTTGGTAGTGGACGATGGAGTCTCACTCACATTAACAGGTGCCCTGTGCTTGTGTTCTTCTTCAGCAGTTTGAGGTTTGTCGACTTGGTCTGTGGATTGTGCTTCCGTGAGCTCTTCTTCAATAATGTCCAGAGAGTGTTGAGCTAGCTCCATTGTGCGAGCGTTGATTTCAGCCAGAGCCAAATCACTAAGTTCCTTGAGTGTATGAATTTCTGTGGCAGTCAGAACAGGAGGTTGTTCAGATGCTGGAACCGCGAGCATGGGTCCCAGAGCAATGGCTGCTAGTATTTCAATTACCGAAGGTATGTGTTCATGTAGCTTGCTGTCATCTAGGTATTCAACGTCCCCGAAGCCTGTTAAGCCCTCTAGATCGCAGAGTTCATCTGAATCACATTGGGCTGCTGTAACACAAACGACTGCTGAATGCCGCTGCTTCAAAACTATGCACAGATACGTTGAGGTTATAACAGGTGGGTTCCGCTAAAACTACGGTAAGGACTGAGTTCAAGATCTAAGGGACTAACACTCCCAAACTAATCAAACTTAAGGCAGGATGTGTTGTATAAGTTAATTGGTTAGCTTAAAGGATGAGTTGTGGATTTGTAGGAGGAAAAATACTTGTGCAATTACCTGCGATCAGTGTCTGAGCGGGATCCTCAGTATTTTCATCATCTTGGAAAATCATGGGTGGCGGGGGCGCCATTAAAGTAGACGAGGTTTTCTGTTCTTCTGGCTGTGGCGCTGTGACCGCCGTGGGCTGTTTGACGAGCGGATTTGTGGTTTCGGTAAAAGCGGGCTCGTGCTCCGTTGGCAAAGTATTTGAGGTCAAACTTGTGCGATCCACCAGCTCGTCCAGAACTAGTTTTGTATTCTGTCCACCAATTAGGTGTTTGCTTAAGAGCCGATCATTTAGCTCATTGCAACGCAGCAAATCAAGTGAGGATTCCTCTGCGTCGGAGCCCATTTCGGACAGATCGCTAACCTCGTCGGCGGTTCGATCGCCAATCTGAGCGCGTACATTCTCCTTGGGTGCGGGCACCAGCATGCCAATGCTGCTCGGTGTGGCCGAACTCTGCAAGGTGCTGCGCTTCTTCTTGAATAGCCAATTGTCCTCCCAGGTTCCATCACCGACCAGGCTCGATGACATTGACACAACATCTGGAGAGAGTTAAGCAGATATATTTATGGTTGGGTTAGGTTTTAGGAATGGGTACTCACCATCCTCCGATTCGGTAACGGATGCTGAGAAATCCGGCAGCGGCACCATGTGAGCGGCTATATAGTCACTCAGGACCGACTCACGTTCCACGTCCAGCTGTAAGCCAGCATGTGCTTCGGCTTTGCCAGTCTGAAAAGATGGGGTATTTATAGATGAAGAGATTTGAAAAGCTCATAGCTAACATTGAGTACCAGTTCATGGTCCGTCAGGCTGCAATCGCTGCGCGGCTCTATTGAACTTCCAGACGTAGTGCTCAACGCTTCGGCATTGTAATTCTCATCAATGTTGTGAGCACTCATGTCCGGCGTACTCTCCGAAATGAGCCTGTTATTGCCCTCCTTGTCCGCAATCTATAAGAAAGTTGAGCTCTTATTAAACCTAGACTCTATAGGAATATACCTAAACTAAGGGCTTTGATTATTTGTGGGAAACAGAAAAATGAAAAACTGTGCAGCACTTAAGCTGCTTGCGACCTGCAACACTTGTCAGCTGTGTTGAATAACGCTGTGTTGAATATCAAGTTTTGATTAAGCTGTGTCGTCATGATTGTACCTAAAACTAGATCCATTTCAGCGTGACGCAGCAGGAAACGCGCTGAGATTTCCGTAGAAGTAAAACAGATTAATCAATCACTTATGAAACCTATGTTAAACCAGGCGAAAATATTACTGGCTGATAAGATATGGTACTTAAGTCCAATTGTATGGGCTTCTGTATAAAAATAGTTGTCAATCTATGTTTTAGTTGAAATATTTACATGCTGGGCTGGCTCTGCCATGGCGAAATCCAGTATAAAACCAATTAAATACGATTTTTGGCTATGGAAAATCAAGATTTTCCTCCGATTGAAAAGTCAATGATCCAATTAGCGTGCAGTGGGCCAGTTGATGCCTTTTGCCGTTTACGATTCTTTCAGGCGTCCGCACGCTTGCAACAATGGGCAGCAACTAATTAGTGGGGCATGCAACTGTGGTGGCTTTGGGCCAATTGGGAAGCCCGGAAAGTGCGGCCAAACGAAAGCGAAAACTGAACGAAGCTGACGTTTGAGGAAATTGCCAGAATGTGCCGAGGATTACAAGCGAGGTCAAAACGTTGCTGCCCCAGATGCAACAGTTGTTCTGGGAGGTCAGTTTCTGATACCCTCTAACCAATGACTAAAAGGAGAATATGTTAGGTTTGAGCAATTGTATGTAACTATGTGAAGGATCGAACGCGTTCATCTCAGAGAATATCATAGCTAAGGACTACAAATTTTGATATGTTGATGCCTGTTTTTTCTTTTTTGATAAACCTTCCAATTTCTTTATCTATTTTCATTCCACCTTTAGCCATCTTAAAGCTCTCTTTAATAACAATCGGACATTAAACTCTGAAATTTTGTAAGATCAAATTTGTATCTGTGTAGATTATTTATGCTTGGCTACAGGGTATCTATTAGTCGGTGCATCACTTGTTCTTACCTTATTGAGCACCGCTGTGGCCAGCAGATCTTGATAGATTTTGGGCTCAAAATAGTGCTCGGTGCGATGGCGGCGCTTGCTGCTGCTGCCGCCATTGCTGAAGCCCGACAGCTGCCCATTGGAGCGCGTGTCCAGGCTAATCTCGGAGACGGCACCGCTGGGATTGAGGAGGAGGCTGTTGCTGCCGCTGCGCAACGTCTCAGCGATAATTGTCTCAATGAGACTGCGCAGACGCGTCTGCGACATGTCCGCCAGTTGTTCATTGTTGATGTTGTTGTTGCTGCTGTTGTTGTTGTTATTGTTGTTGCCATTGACAATGGCTGGCAAATCTGTAAGCAGACGAATTGGTCAAGAAAGCATTTGGGAGTCTAAGAATGGCATGGCATGGGCATGGTTAGCACGAAAGTTTGTTAAAAAACGAACAAAACGAATGGAAAAGTGAAAAGTCGCAAGTTGTGCGAGTGTTAAAGTGAGTGAGTGTGTGTGAGTGAGTGTGAGTTGATTGAGGAGAAGGCATACCTAATTTCACCTCAATGACGTAAACAACGTAAAAAACAATTACAGCTACGACGGCATACATGCCAGTTATCAGACCCAATGTAAAGTCCATGCTGCATGCACACACAAGAAACGAGTATTCGACGAGTTATTCAGTTACATATATGAATAGGTTGAGTATTCACTTTGGGCTAACATCAATCAATATGAATTAGTTGCCGTATTTGTTTATTGTTTTTATTTTTCTTCTTTTTTTTTTAGTTAACAGCCGTTAATGCCGTATTTGTATTTATTTGTATTTGGCCTGTGTAAATATTTATGTTCCGGTTTTAATTAAGACACACACTGACACATGTAATACACTCTTTGAGTAGCAAATTACGCATACGCCGCATCAACCAGCCCCCTCTCAGCCATAAATTTGTATATTTAAAGCTGAGCTAAACGCTTGAGCAGGCAGCAAACGCAAAGTCCAGGCCCAAAGAAAATAAATATAAATGGATATATATATATGTGTTTATATCTCCACGCATTGTAAACAAAACAAAACGCAAAATAAATGTATCTTTTGAGCCGCCGCTGCTGCTGCTTCTTCTTTTGTGCTAATATCTTGTTTTTCTTTTAGCGGTAAAAACATAATTAATAACCTCAAGTTATCTATTTTGCCTTTACAAAAGCCACTAAATTTCTTTATCGCCTCTCTGACATGTCTATTGTGTGTGTGCGTGTGTGCGTGTTTGTGTGTGTGTGCGAGTGTGTGTATCGCTTGACTGCCGTTAGTCATTGAAGAAATGTCAAAGATTGAAATGTATCTGCCGCTTTTTGCATACGGCTGTCATTAATGAAGCAGAGCCGAACCTGAACTAGACAAGCTGAACCTCAACCGGCACAGATCATAGCTAAATATACCCTATATATATATACCCTATATATATATATATAGTCTAAGTGTGCTGTGCAAGGTACACAAGTCAAGTTCAGTTCAAAGTTCCTGTTACTTCCACTTAAGCATTTAGTTATTAACTTTAACACGTTTATATAATCACACACACACACACACATTTGCACATTTATAAAATGTGATTAAAGTCGTGACATTAATTTAGCATATTTTGGCGCATAATCTTGTGCGCTCGAAGCCATCATTAATATTTATTAACATTGATTAAATATTTTTTCCTGGTTTTTGCTGTTTAGGCCACGTTTAGAGTTTTGTTGTTGAATGTAGTTTTATTTTTTTGCTAACTAATATATACACTTTATTCAGAGGGTCAAGGTTGGCATATACATAAGCTCAAGAGTTGCTTTCTCAATTGAGTAAATGTGAGTGTGCGTGTGTGTGTGTGTGTGTTATCTGTTATCAGCACAGGCATATATGTATATGTATATATGTATTTGTATTGCTCGCAGTTTATTTTGTTGCTTTACTTTACTTTTTACTATGCGTCTTTCTTTTATTTTCTTGTTGCTTTATATGTTATCATTATCACTTTTAGGCACTTGCTTTTTTTTCTGCTTTTACTTTGCACGCTTTGACGTAAAAAACTTTATTATTTTATGTGATTTTATTTTTTTTTAATTTTTCACCCGGCTTTTGGCTGCTCGGCGCGCGGCCAAAACGTTGCGATCAGCGCGCGTTGCGTCTGGCAACTGCCGCAAGCAGCCGCAGCAGCAGCAACTAACAACGTGTGAGTGTGCCAACACACACACACATACACATACACACACACACACACACACACACACACACACACACACACACACACACACACACACACACACACACACACACACACACACACACACACACACACACACACACACACACAGTTATAGACATATCTATAGCTTTGTAATGGCATACAAACAATTCGCTTTTGTTTATTGAGGTATTTCGATATTCGCGAGCATTGTGCTTGGATTCTCTCTATGAGAATTGAGCACAACATTTAAAGTCTTTAAAATATGACATATTTAAAAAAAAAAGATATTATTATTATTTTATCTGTAAGCGTCCAGCTTAGAGCATATTTTTGGATATGAGTAATTTTCGAAAACTTAAAATACAATTTTAGGTTTACAAATTAGCTTCCACTCAGCTTAAAACAATGTCTAAAGAATTTATTGCTAAGTTTGAAAACAGTTTAAGCTGATTGATTGGTTGACTCAGTGATTGACTGACTGACTGATTGATGATCAACGCACAGCCTAATCCGTAGAAGCTAGAATGCTGAGTCATTGCTGAGTTTTAGAACAGTTTGTCTGTATTGATTGATTGACTGACTGACTGATAATGAAATGATGAAGCTTGATGAATTTTTAATTGTAGCTACTTTATGTGATGTAAGTGGAAAGGGAAACGAAAAGCTGCCTTGCTGACTGAAAGTCGTGATCCGCTTGATTTTAATAGATTATAAAGTTTTGACTTTAAGTAACATTATTTAAAAAAAAAACTTAATTAGAGCTCGGTTAAAAAATGATCGATCTTGACAAGAAATGTCTTTCTGGACTCGTAAATGGATTGGAACGGATTGCGTTGCGTGCGATAAAACGTTGACACAAAATTTAAAAAATTGATATTTCAGAAATTTCAGAAATAGCTGTTTCCTGTTTTCGTAACAGATCTGTCTATATATGTGTTTTTGTTTGTGCCAACGGCTTGAAGTGATTGACATGTTTATTTGCAATCGACGAGTTAGCATGTCTCTAAGTTATTACACCCTCGAGAGACGAACATGTTTGACTTTGTAATTTGAATGATGGGGCATTTTAAGGCACTCAAACTCTAAACTCTAAACTCCAATATGGAAACTCGTTGAAGTTGCCTCGACTAGCCGTGTAAATTGTCAATTTGCAGCTGCTGGAACCAGTTGCTGAGCGATGGCGGCGCACGTTGCGTATGATTAATGCGCGAGTATCTCGGCTTGTCATCTGGTTAAGGCCAACTGTCGCTACAATGTCCTTAAATGTGCTTACAAAGTGTTGTACTTGTCGGTATTTCAATAGACCAGACAGTTCCCCTTATCAGCTCCATATGCTTTGCCTTATCAAGTGTGTGTGTGTGTGTGTGTGCGTGTCGCTGTTATCAATGAGTGTTGACCGCGATTTTAGTTTAGTTTTGTTTATTTTAGTTGTATTTTAGTTGGTCTTTATTATTTACTGATAGTCATAGAGAATTTTCGCCACATAATCAACGATTGCCTAAGTTTTTTTTTTGGTCAGCATTATTACAAAATCACGTATACGTCCGCCTCCGAGCCATCCATACATAGTACATATACACACAGCGAGATATCTACGTGCATTATAATTACGATATACGATTTTATGGCCATGATTCATGCCCAGATACGAGCAGGTTATATAGCATTCAATTTAGATAGCATATAGCAGGCAGCACTACATCATGTTAGGGCGTGGCACATGCCACATACAAAGTACATTCAACAGGACTCGCTACGACTTACCTCCCTTGAACGCACGAGCGCACAAAGCGTTCTCCACGTTGATAAGCAGGTTGCTCAGGTTCGCATGATATTTATCAAACAGCTGCAGGTCTGTGTGCAGTGTGATTGTAAATGTGTGTGTGAGTGTGTGTGAGTGTTGATAAAAGTTAACATTAAGTATGCAATGAACTTGCCAAAAGCTTACACTGTCAGTAAATCCAAAGCTTTAGCTCGAAAAGCAACAGTTAGTATGCAATAGTCTTTTGTGAGAGCGTGCTTTTACTCAAAGAGCTTTAAGAGCTTTAACTTTGATGGAGGAGTAAAAGACTTATTTTTTATGAATATCAGTTATTTAATCCCCAAAGCATCTTTGAGCTCTTCAGTTAGAATTGAATATATCGAATATATTTTAGTATAAAAAGGTTTTTTTCGGACAACATGTATTTTCTAAAAGGCTTATGGCTTTCATTTAATACTAAAAGTCCTATTTAGTAGAGTAACTAGATACTTAAATTGTTGTAAACTGAATAAAAAACCTTTGAAATATTGTTATGAAAGCCGTGAACAACATTTACCTTTAAATACCATATAAGTTTGCAAAAAAGAGAATTGAACGTTTTTTTGAGTGACCTGGGGTATTTTCTGCTGCATACTTTTCGGTGCTTTAGAGATAAGTGTAAGCTAGTGAAATATATTTTTATTTTCTAACTTGAGAAATTGCAGCGTTTTCGCAATCGAGAACCAGGCATAACGCCTTGGTTCATTGCTCTAATTAAGACTGCATAAAAGGCTGAATATATATAGGTGCGTAGCAAGTACTTTAGACCTAGGGTATATCAGATGGTATATATACAAACAGCTTTACTATATTATTCAGCTGCTCTTTTAATTCGCAACAATTGAGCGAATTTGCACCGCCGAGTGCTCTGACAATTGCATTTGCACTAATCAAATCTAAGCCAATCTGAGTATACGTTTTATTTTTTACTTACAGTTCTCGCTTTTGGACAATTGACCGACTTTGATGTGATCGAGATTGCCGCCGAGCATTTCCGCTACGATTTCCTCGACATATTCACGAATGCGGCTGCGCTCGTCCATATTCATTAGGGTCACGCTGTTGGCGCCGACTTGGCTGACGCTCTCGAAGTCTGCGGGAGATGGGAGCAAGGACTTAGCTGTAACTTGGCTAGTTTTGGCGGCATTTTACTTACGCATCGAGCTGTCGGCCATTTCTGCACTGATGGGAATATAAATTTCGCTGCGTGCGCGCAAAGGATAAACGAACTTTTGCTGATTGAACGACATTTGTTCGGCCACCCAGGAGGAGGTCTGCTCCAGCGACTGCTTCGAGCTGTGGCACAGTTCGCATACCCATTGCGCCGCCTTTGGCAGCCAATCGGCGCACTTGATGCCGCGGCACACGTGCTTGCCACACGTGCAACATGTGACGTAACTGTGAGGGATGGTGCATGGTGTTAGCGAGGGGCAGAGGAGGCGTGACAGGCGATTTGTTGCTTACTTTTTGGCACTGCTCAGATCCAGGTCCGCACAGCAGACATTGCAGCTGTGCTGCTCCGGGCTGGCATTCGCCTTCTTCTTCTTAATGGCTATTTTGCTGCAAATCAAAAGAAACAGTCAAAAAATTCAATTAAAAAACTCTACAAAAAAAAAAAACGATATTTTTAGTTTAATCGACTTATGCAAATGTATTATAACTGTCTGCGTAGCTTTATCTCTGGATATTCAAGCACCGATTCTTGACACAATTCCACGTCTCTGTTTTGTATACTTTCCTTTTAGCATCAATTTGCATTGATTTCGTTTCGGCTTGTGACGCAGAACCAATTTTCAAATTAGCTAAGAAAGAACCGAATTGTTGCCAAAAGGTTAAACAACTCTGTGAAGGTTGCGTTTTGCTAATTTCTGTTTAATTTCAGATTTTTTTGTGTTGCCACAATATGTATAATTAGTTAACGAAACAGAAAACAACATTCATAAGCGATTCTATATTTCATGTTTCTATATATTGAAAACAAGTTCCGTAGATAAATCGAGACTTTAATTAAACTTTACCATTTTCACATTCTCTTACCTATTTTTCCATTGCATCAGTGGAAATGCGGAAGAAAAACCACATGGACCTGTTTGACGGGTAAAAGCAAAAAAAACTCCGTGCAATTTTTCACAATTTATTTACAAGCTACTTGCATATACTTGAGAAAGCTTACAACACTGGACATTGTATAACAGTATAGACTGCTTGGAAAACCATGTTAAAGCAGATCTCGTCGATTGCATAAGGTAAAATGAGGAAGAAAAGCCACAGTTCAACCAGTTTGAGTCGTTTAAGTAAAAATGCCATAAAATGACTTGCAGTTTATTAACAAGCTACTTGTATTTATTGAACTATTAGTTAAGAAGGCTTACAACACTGAACATAGTATAACAGTGATAAAAGTGTGTTTATGTAAGAAAACCATAATGGGAACATCACACATTCACGTTCATTGAGCAAGAAGAACCAAAGTAAAACCAGTTTGATCAGTGAAAAAAGAAATTCTTTAAGATGACTTGCAGTTTATTTACAAGCTACTTGTATTAATTAATTAATTAATCAGAACATAGCAAAAGAGTATAATGGAAAACCATTTTGGTAACATCACACACAAAACTTAAATTACACTTATTGCTAATTTTATAGGGATTATATATACAGTACAGTATAATATGCTACATGTGCTGTTTGCATATTGATTGAATGTATTGATGTAATATGTAGATACTATGATTATGTCAGTCATTTACAATTTATGCAAATTTCTATACAAAACAAATGCACGTAATAGAAACCAAATACTCGAAATTATATGTGTATATGTATTTATATGTACATATAAATATATTTTATTTAATTTTTTTTCTTCTTTTCTTTTTGCATATATGTGTATATATTGGTTTGTTAACATCGTGCACAAAATATCAACTAATACACGAATTTGTTTTTATTTTTCTCTTATTCTTTTTCGCTTTTCTCTTTTGGTTTCAATGAATTGGCAGAAAATTTTGCAATTGTTTACACGCAAACGAAACCGAAAATGATAAAAAATAAAGGCGTTAACTTTGTAGAAATTTGGCTTAGGCTAAATTGCAGAAAACTCAGTCGTATATACATTATAGATCGGACAAATCCCTATAGAAGTTGCTGTTGTTGTTGTTGCTGTTGTTGCGCCATAAGCAGCTGTTGTTGTCGCTGATGATATCGCAGGCGCCTGCGCGCCCAGTGCTCGTAGTTGTTCTCGAGATTCTCATAGTAGATGTCCTCCTCGTGCTCGCTGCCCTCGTCCCAGTCGTCGTGGTTGGGCGGACGGCCAAAGATGTGTGCACTGGTGGTCAGCTTGAGGAGCACCACCTCCATGGTGCAGGCCATGAACAGAAAGGCGAATACCGCAAAGCTGATGGGCGTGCAGAGCAATTTCTCCACCTGGCACACCACAACGGACGTAATCAACATGCTGTTGGGTCGTTAAATGTCTCTGTTTGTGGACGTTTTGTTGTTTTTCCTGCGTCTGGTGTTTCAATTTGTTTTGTGTGCTTTTTCTCTGGTTGTTGTTTATCTCATGGATTGTTTTTTGATTTCGTACTGTAAATTTTTGGCACTGTGTTTGCTGTTGCTTTGGGGCATGGCAGCAAAATTGTTGTTTTTTTTTTTTGTTTCTTCTATTTTCAAGTTTGAATTTATTGCGAGTTTTTTTTGTTTTTGACAGTTTTTGCGAAGCGCGCGCCGACAACTTTCTCGCACCAGCTTTGGTTTTGTTATGCGCAGTTCGCTTCGAGCGCGCCTTGTGCGGCCAACAGCTGAGCGCCAGGCAGAGACGTCGACGCACGCAGCTTATGCCGGTTTTTGCATAGAAAGCAGCGCGACGAAACAGCGTGCGAAGGCGAGTGCGAGAGAGCGGCAGACAGCGAGAGAGCGAGGCAAAAGCAAACAAACATAAAAGCTAGACATGCGGATAGACAGGCAGACAAGCTCGTTGATGACGTAAGAGCTTGGAGGTTTTTTTATTCTATTTCTTTTTGAGTAATTCACGCGTTGCCAGAAGCCCATAAAAAAAAGTGCCATTTACAGCTGGCAAGTGAAAAGCTTGGCAAGGCTGACGGCTGACGGCTGACAGGCAGCACTGGAACAGTGTTGGACAACTGGGACCGGGACAGCTGATGCTGCCAGCTACCACACTGAAATTCGGTTTTAATGTTGATTAATTGTTTTATGTCTAGCATTTTCTTTTCTGTATCTCCGACTTCATTATTCATTGCAAATTGAAATTGTTGTGGAATAGACAAAATTCCGCAAACGGGTTTTGATTTCAATAAAATGTTATTTATGCATATTAATTTATTTATTTTGAAAATTGTAGCTATTGGAATTTGTGAATTTATTGGACTGTCCAATGATGCGCTGACTAATAAATGGCGCCCAGAATGAAACGGGTTTCTATTTTTTAAGAAACATTTAAAAACAACATCAAAACAAATCATGCTATAAATAATATATATCTAAATCTTCTCAATGATTGTTGTGCGTTTTATGCACTTGACTTTCAGACTCATTGCCAGTGTCAATGCCTCAATTGCTAATTTGCTGCTGCCGTGTGGCACAACAACAACAACAACAACAACAGCAATTTACAGGTATTCATTGTGTTCATACTAACATTAACCGCAAACATGTAGCTTAACAATTTGCACACATTTTTAATGTACAAAACCCAGTTGTGATTTGGTTCAGCTCTCGATTCGCTGCCGCCTGAAAGCATGCTACAAATATCGCAAGCATTTTGAAGATATGCAACACTTATTTCGCTTTTTACTTGTTTGGCAACACTTGATTCTTTTTTAATATTTGTAGAAATTGTGCGTTTTTCAACTGCCAAAAACTCGCTTTGACTGCTTTTTAGCCACTTTCGTCGAGTCACAGAAAAATGAATTCTCTGTCACATTTGTTACACATTTTTTTTGTGGCTTTTCACTTGCTGCGTTTGTGACTTGAATCTAAATTCAACCAGTTTTGCTTCCCATTTCGAGTCACATTAAAGAATTTTACGCAGCAAAAGCAGGTTAAGGCATTTAGGAATTTGGACAAATATTTTAGAAATAAAAATATCGCACATAACTTACATTTGCTTTGAAGTTAAGTTAAGCTGACCTTACTGTATAAGGAAATTTGGTTTTTCTTAACTTTAAATGAGACTGTACTGTCTTAATGTGTATTATATCATTTAAAGCTTTCAAGCTAAAAGCTTAAAGCTCTTTTTTGCTTTGTATTTGCAAACATATCCAAACACATTATATCTTTAAGTACCAAGTTTAAGTCTTTTTAAACATATTTTAAGGTTTTTAAACTTGACTTGTTTAATGCCCATTTTCTGCTAGTGTAACGGACTTTATGCATTAAATACTTTGGCCAACTGACGTTGACAGGCGTTAATTGTAATTATTAAGCCATAAACTGACTGACTGACTTTCCATTTATGCATGAAGCGTCTCTCGTTTTCAGTTTCCAGTTTTCAGCTATTTCAGTGCCAGCCACAGCACCCATTGTACAGAAAGTGAGCTTGGTACAGTGTAAAATGCCAGCCGATGATTGTTTATACAATTGAAATATGGAGAAAAAAAGAAGCAAAAGCAATGTTTTTCCAAGTATTGTCATTACTAATACTCAATATATGTATGGTACAATAAACAAGCGCTTAATTAGCCTGGGCAGACAACACAAAGAATATTCCCAGCTAATTGGTATTGTCAACTCGTGTTGTACTTATATTTATATATGTAGACACAGCTACCGTTAGCCAAGGGTTCTTAACGATTTCCGCTTCGGGGCGTTTGCCAATTTGTGGCACATTGTTATGAAATGTACAACGAACGGTAAACAATAATCGATAGACAATCGAAATTGGCAACAGCTGCCGCTGACCAATTAAAGACATTGGCGAATCAAATTATTACACAAGCTGCTGAGGAAATCAAACTGAGCGCTGCCGCCACCTGCCGAATAAGACAAACCAGAGCCATAACAAAAAACGACCAAGAGTGCTCTAGTCGAGCCTGAAAGACTAAAAGATACCCTGCACTGCACAGTAAGTTGCTGAAGTTCCTTTCAAGCACAGGATGCAGCTGAAAGATCCGAGATTTTGTGTCTCTGGGCCTTTAATTCCCGAGTTATGCTCAAAGAGCTAGGCTGCCAATCGATTTCGTGGACAGCTATCGATAATTTGGCAATCTTAAATGCTCTAGCGGAAAGATGCAGATATCTTAATTACTCGATGCTTTCTATTTGCCTTATAATTCCCGACATATGATCAACAAGATAGGCTGTCTATCGATATTTATCGATTTCGTGCACAGGTATCGATAATTTGCCAATCGTAAAGCCTGTTACATAGTCTGCATCAAATATTTAACCCATTTTGTATTAGGTACAGGGTATACAACCCAAACACGGCTCGACATCAATTATGTCAATTCAGTTTGTTTGTGCAATTTTTTAAATACTCTTTTTGCTAACACACGCAAACGTAATCAACACGTAACTGAACGTAAAATGAAAATCCGAAATGAAAATGAAGCTGTAAAGCTGTGGTCCATTTCGGATGCCACAGCAGATGGCCTACTCCAAGTTGGTGCACAGAAATGCGCTGCACGTGCGACAATTAATTGGCATTTAATTGTGCGTCTCACGTAGCAGGTTCAGCTAGTTGGTGGGCCAAACGTCTCGCTGCCACTCACCTGAGCAAATGTTGGGCGCCGCATTGCAGCAGATAGGCGCCTCCAATCAAGCCCAGCACGCTGGTCAGGCCCAGGAACAGATTGTTGTTGCCCCGATACATTGGCAGCTCCATGAGGCAGATGTAGGGTCGCGCCAGACGCTTGCAACACTGCGAAATTGTATTTGTCATTTGTGATTTGTCATTGAATCATTCGATGTTCAAACATTGAAGCACACAACACGTTTGCTGGCCTAACCCAAAACCTAAACACGAACTCAATCTGGCAATAGTTCGTGGCCGGATTATCAGTCTCGAGTGGTAAAAGATATGGCTATCACTGCCTTTGACATTGTTGCTGTACACTTCTTATCTCAATTCCACCTAAACATGAATACACGTAAGTGCGTTAAGTAATAAGTACATATACAGCTTTGCCTCAGGCTTTCAGCTTGCATTTGTATGGGCAGGTGCTAAATGGCATGCTCTACGCGGGGTAGTTCAATTTAAAGTGTCGACTTGTGACAGCTGCGAGAATTCTACTTTTATCTTATTTTTATTATAACTAACTTGTTTCAAATGATCAAACATTGACTTAAAGCATTTGCAAGCTGTATTGCTTGGTAGATAAAAATATAAATCGTTGAGTTAAGTTTTTAGAACTTTTACACATTCACTTACGAAATACTTTTTAATCTTTTAGCAAATTAAATGCACAACTGTTTAAAATTAATGACTAAACTCGTGTATTTTCTTAGACTGATTAAACGCTGGATGCCTAATTTACTTTTTGCGCTTTTCAGCACATCCCTTCAAAGCTTTTAAGTGTACTTGTTTGCAATGCCAAAAAGCTTCTAAAAGCTTTAATGAAGATAAATTATAAAGAAATTCAAGTGACTTAAGGCTCGTTAAATATAAAATCTCTTTATGAACAAGTTTTGATTATGATTATTGTATTCATGATTAATCCTGATTAATAGGGGTACTTTTCAGACAGTAGAGCGTGATTAATTGTAAGATTCGAATACAAAACAAGGCAAGTAAAGCAACTGCATGATTAATCGGAAATACATGTGTCATTTTAAGGTAGTTTCACTGTAATTGAGAGCATAAATTGTTGTCAGATCTCTTCCTGAACTGCAGTTTTTATCAAAATACCAAACAGCTTTTCACAAATTGAAGCTTGGACGGAGTACAAACTCATAAGCCGTATACCTGCTTATCAGGTGATAAAACACGCTCATTGTGTGCTCTCAGAGTTATTTTTAATCACTATCAATCACGAAAGTATTTGTGTACTTGTTTACTTCTGAGTCGTTTGCAGATTAAACATAACTGATTAATGCAAAGAAGTTTTCTGTCTTTGTTAATGTTTTCGGGGCGTGATCAAAGATTTAATATCAAGATGCTTCGGCACGTTGTCTAACACTGGGCATCAGCAGTTGTGTGTGCTTCAATGCAAAAACATGACAAATGTTTTATTCACTTGGGCGGACATCAAAGTCGCTTATATTAATAGTTTTTAATAATTATTGTCTCTTCAACTATGAATTTTTGTCTTGCGCTTAAGTAACATAAACTTCACGGCGTCAGCTTTGAATAAATAATTAACCGAGCTGAGAACTTTTTGCTTTGCACTCAAGTATTTTTACAGCGATTATCAATCACTTTTTTTTGCTTTCGATGTTTTTATAAACATTTTTTGCGTACGCGGCGCTCGTTAATTGAGCCGAAGTTGATTGGCCCCGGGCACTTCTCAACCTCCGGCCGATTACAATCACGTGGCAGAGTCTCCAGTCCAGTATCTATAAGAAATTGCGTGCACTTCTTTTGCTCTTGGCCATTTACCTACTTTTCCCGCCAGCTACTAACTAACTGACTTGGCCAAGATCTCGACGATCTTAGCGCAAAGGTAGAAAACTCGCGACTGCGACTGCGACTGCGTCGTTGGGTTTACTTTTTACTTTTTTTCCCCATTTTTTTCTTTTTTTTTTGCAGTTTGACGCTATTTATTATTGTTGTAGATATATACGAAGGGGTATTATATAGTCTTGCGTTTTGTTTGTTTTTGTTTTAAAAAAAAAAAGTCAGGTATTCGCTTTTTGCGGCTTTTGATTTGATAACAACGCACCGCGAGCACAATGATAAATAAATAATCATAAAAATAATAATAATAAAGGGACAACAACAAAAACTTTTTTTAAAAAGAAGAAGCGACGAACGTTACGAAAAACTTCACAGATAAGTGTCAAGATTTTTGAGGTTATATCACAAGCTCCTTATAATTGGGACAGTTGGTTCGAGAGCAACAATTTTATACAGAAAATTGGGCTGGATTTTAAATATAATTATAAATTTTGAATTTATATTATTTATGGGAATTTTTTTTTTTTTTTTTTTTCTTTTTTTGTTTTATTTTATTCTTTGTGTGCGTTGTGGCGAGTATCCAAAGTGGAACTGGACTTAGTCATAGTTTCTGGCCGTGAGGAAAAATTAAATCGCATTTGTCGCGTAGATAACAAAGAATCAAAGCAGAGGGAAAGAGCGACAAATGGATAACAAAGGTAGACACAAAATGGGCTAAAGGGACAGCTCAATGGCTTTCTCATTAGCCAGCTCTTGGCATTATGCAAATTGTGGCTGCCACAAAGCAACCGCCATTTGGGGCCGCGCTTTGTGGCAAGTGCCGCTGAACTTGGCCAAACCAAACTGAAAATCGATGCGAGACTCGCAAACGAATCAACAAAGCGCCGCATTGCGAGCTGAACACATTCCACATGGGTCTGCTGTCGATTTGGCGGGCCAATTAATTGGCATTCATCAAATTAATTACGATTTAAGTGATAAGATAGCCACAAGTTGAGCACGCTTATATCAATGATAAGACGCAAGGTGAATTAGGCATGTGCTGGAAGTTGGCGTAAATATTCTAAAAATGAGCAAAAGTTCAAGTTAAGCCGAATATTTTGGGCGCTACAAGAGAAGAGGGTAAGAGGGAGACAGGCAGATGGATAAAGACAAAGGTAGAGATAGAAGAAGAACCATTCAGAGAGAAAGAGAGGGAACTAGAAGACTCTGAAGAGACCCCTAGAGACAAAGGGAGAGACAGAAGAAGAACTATTTAGCTGGAAAAGAACTATTAGGCTTTAACTCTCAAGATCATTTCAGAGACTTTACCTAAAAAAGATCTGTTCGATCCGAACGTAGTCTAAGCTTATGTATATACAGATCGGCTCTAGCTACTGTTGATACACTTTTAAAGAATAAAACCTTTCAAAGCAAATACCATAGGCTTTAAAGTAACACTAGGTTATAATATTTTCTGGCTCTAATTGCGATTGCAGTGCTTAAACAAATTAAAAGAATCTTAAATCTAAAATGGAAAATGAAACCCAAAATTATAAAAGAAAATTACGATAGCGAAAATTCCGTCAACTTAAGAAATTTAAGAAAACATTCGATAGCTATTGTAAGCCAATAAAAATGATTAAAGTTCCCAAAAGTTAAATTTAAAATCTTTGTAAAATAAAACATTTAATTATTATTTTATTATTAATATATACGAATTCGAGCAAATTGAAGCAATTTCGAATAGACTCATTAGACATCATATTTGAGTGGATTTTCGTACAGGTATCCAATAGGTAGTACATATATTGTTAATAGGTTGGGTTATTCTTGGCCAAGAAGCCAGAGCTAAAGTTAATGATGATATTACACAAGCTGTAAGCATGTACAGCTAACAAAATTGTTAACGATGTGTTCATCTCGGAGTGTCTGACTTGGCAACAAAAAACATTTTGAAGATGAGTAATGAAAAGAGTTTTCTCGGTTTTTATTTTTCAGATTTTTTTAATGCTTTATTGTGTTGGCTGTCGAGTGGGAACATATGTATTCCCAGAAGAGCTCATTCAGATGCGCCTGGCATTATTTTATTGCTGACTGCACCTGTGAATTTTGTCATTTCGTGTAATTTCCTCTCGCCGCAATTGAGGTC
Source organism: Drosophila littoralis (assembly GCA_018903485.1). Taxonomy (NCBI): domain Eukaryota; kingdom Metazoa; phylum Arthropoda; class Insecta; order Diptera; family Drosophilidae; genus Drosophila; species Drosophila littoralis. The sequence goes on along the minus strand of JAEIGF010000297.1, from coordinate 10,651,189 downwards.
GACAATTTGCATGAATAATTGAAAAACTGCAAATCTCAAGAGACGCCTGCCACAATAACAAAAACAATCGTTAATGGATGCAGTTTGTCGCACTTTTGTTGTGCGTGTGTGTGTTGGCCATAAAAAGCACTCGAAACGCACCCAAACAAAATGCTAATCAAATAAACAACTGTCTAAACAGCAGCAGCTGCAGTTGTGGCATGTAAAGATTGAAAGATCCACAAGATGTTTGCCAAGCCCATCAACAACAACAACAACAACATCCGTCAACGAACATTTCTTAATATAGCTTGCCACGGGGCATCATAAATTTACAATTATGTTCGTATGCGTCGGATATCTGGCAAAGTAATTGGGAAATTTCCATGAAAATTATCATAACTCATTCGAATAAAACTTCATATAAGAGATTGAGCTTAAGTAAATGTTGGCGTTTCGGGTTGTAAGAGTCGTATATATTTGTGGGTTATGTAGAAACGCGAGTATCTTATATGCTTAACGTCTTTATCTTTTAGTAAACTTTCAAGAGAAGAAAGATAAAAGAAAAAAATCGATTTACTATAACACTAATTATAGATACTGTCGGAAGTTTGCATTAGGATCATATGACATAACTCTTAAAGACAGATCTTATCTGAAATCTGAAATGCAATCCTTTCTTCGAGAAATCGGGCTCAAATCCCAGACTAATGTATACATGTGGTATTATCTTAGCCGAAAGAACTACTATAAGGCATTGCGATTAAAAAACTAATTGCAATAATTATAGTAACAAAGAAAAATGAACAACAATAATAATAACAATAATAATTATATCAATAATAATAATGATAATAATGAAATAAGAATAATAATATTAATAATAATATTATTAGTAATTGTAATAATAACAATAAGGAGGCAAGAGGTTCTAGTCGGGAGCTCGCGACTAGGGGATACCCTGAACCCTCTTCTTCCAACACCAAATGCAAATATATGTATGTATATACTATTCTAGAAGCTACATGTTGAGTTGGGTGACTCTCGCTCTTATTATTTACCAAAATTGCTAAAAAAAAAAAACAGGATTTCGATATCGATTTTTATCGATTACTTGGAAACGGAGCAAGTTATCGAATATCGGAAACAAACTCGATCTGCGCGGGCACTAGGAGGAATCACTAGAAATATCAAGTCTCTAGCTCCTGTAGGTTCTGAGATCCTTGCGTTCATACATACGGACAGACGGACGGACGCACAGACAGACGGACATGGCTAGATCGACTCGGCTGTTGATGCTGATCAAGAATATATATACTTTATGGGGTCGGAGATGCTTCCTTCTGCCTGTTACATACATTTGCATTTTGCACAAATACAATATACCCCTTTTACCCATTTTTAATGGGTTCAGGGTATAAAACTGATAATATAAACAATAAATAGTTATTACTATCGATAATAATCAGCTCAAATCAATTAAGAAATCGTATAATTAGCGATAGATAGAATCGGAACTAACCTTAATCTATCGCGCAGCTGCTGGTATGTGGGTTGATCCCGTTGCAGCAGCTGCAGAATGCGCTGGCATTGCTGCAGACGCTGGCGCAGCTTCAAGGCTTGCGTGTCCATCTCCGGGACGACAATGCCGCTGTCGACGCTGCTGTTCAGCTGCTGTCCAGGGCTGCTCTGCGGGCTGTCGCCCGCTGTTGTTGTTGTTGTTATTGTTGCTGTTGTTGCTGCTGTTGTTGCTGCTGTTGTTGCTGCTGTTGTTGCTGCTGTTGTTGCTGCGCTGACTGCAGTTGCGTCGGCGGCCATTTTGTTAATGTTGTTTTTGTTGCTGTCCGCTTTTGGTATTTGGCGCTTTCGCTTCACTTGAACCCGCTTGACACACAAACGTTCACTTTTAATCACAAAATTTTTGCGCTAAGCTATTTCCGCACGCACACACACACACACACATGCACGCAGCCACACTCGCACACACACACACACACACGTAGAGTAGAGTAGATGTAGCGCCAGTTGCAAACATGCAAATCGAGTGCCTGGGAAGCGGCCGTCGGCGCCTCTGCTGCGCTGCCAAGTTTAGCAGTCAATGGGAATAGTCGCGCACTTCTCAACACTATTTTACACACTTTTTTCCCCGTATTTTGTTTATATTTTTTTTCTCCTGCTATTTTCATTCACTTGTCGCTCTGCGCGCATTTTGTTGTTAATTACGCGTCCGTTTTGGCCATTGTTTTTGGCCTCTTACCAGGGCCCATTGGGGCTTATCAGCTGAAGCGATATACAAATTTTAAAGTTCGGCTGGGCGGGGCTGGCGAGTGGGGGGTTAGAGAATTTCACTACAGCTCGTGTGTTTGCCCTCACGAAACATTTTGTACTGCAAGCAAAAATAAAAAATAAATAAGAACGTTGCAATCGGCTGCAGACGACTGCGCAATACTCTGCTCAGCGTGTAGGGGATAAAGAAAATAAAATCATAAGGCTTTGTCTTTGTGACTGTAACTCCATGCTTCAAACCCTGACCTGAGGGGGGCGCATGTGGGAGTGGCTTATATATATATATTAAGCTCGAGCTGCCAGTGCGAAAAAGTCATTAAGACAACTGAACTGAACCTGGCTCAAAGTGGAGCTGCCCTTAATAAAGACAATAGAAATGTCTCCCGCGGGTAAACTAGATATTCCGAGTTTTAGGTCTGTATCTAATGTCCGTGACAAACCTGGCATACAAGCCAACATACACTGTTTCACCTTGTGAGCGGAGTATAAGTTGATTTTTTCGGTTTACTTTATGGCCAGAATAAACAAGCCGCGTTTATTGTTCTTGCAGATAACGCTCTAGCCGTGGCAGAGTATCTGCATCTTCAGCAGCTGCTTATCTCGGCCGGCTCGGTTCGGTTCGGTTCGTTTAGGTTCTGACACTGAAGCGAGAGTCGCCGCCGCGTTGGTCGCTCGACGATCGCGACTGTTGCACCCAAGAGACGCGGCACATCTGAGTGCATAAGTAAGCATAAGTATTTTTCGATAATATGCGAGCAGAGTTTGCCGCACGCCTAAATATGTAAATTGCCCAGACCTAGAAAGGCACGTAGCCGCATTTGGTAATTTCATTTAATGCACTGCCATCGATTTGCATAGTCGGTGAAAGGGCGGAAAGGCGTGAGGGGGGGCAACAACAACGACTTGACAAAAAGCCCTCAGCATTGAGAAAGCTGCTCGGCCAATCTCCTCGAGCGCCGCTCGCTCATCAAGGCAGTCAGACGGACAGACGGGCAGACAATCAAGTCCATAACCATATTGAAACGCAGCCCCTGGGGCAGCCGAGGCAGTCAACATGGCGTTTAAAAAGATTTGCAAATCAAAATCCAAAAAAAAAGTTGAAAACGCAAAGAGAAATTCTAAGACGACACCTGCGAGGGCAGCTTGACAAATTAGCCGCAATTAAAATTCCGAATTTGGCTCAAAAATATAAATACAATATAATATAATCTAAATAATGAAATATAATTTTTAAGCAGAGTTCTGATTTGACTATTTTAAATGAACACCAATTTTTTCCAAGGTTGAGGCTATTTCTTTCTTATTAATGAGCACAAAAGGTCTGAAACTTGATTAAAGTTTCTTTGTACTACTTGAAATAAGAATTTCGCACTTGAGTCAAGTTTTACCAGTATGTCCAAGCTTTCAAGACCTGTTTGACGGGATTCAAGATAGAATTTCTTGATGTTTTTTTCCATGTGCAGTGAATGTTTTCTTGGATTTTTAATTAAATGAAATTTAGCTGAGAATTCGGGCATAAAAGCGCTTTCTTGACGGTGAAATTTGACTTTCATTTATTGGGCAAATTTGAACAAATCTCAATAAACCGCTATCTAAATGTGTAAATAATGACAGCTCATTTTGAATATCAACTCTTAATAATTTAAATTAACATTTAATGTTTTTGCCCTAAAGCACTTATTTTTAGAGCTCGCCTCGCAGCTGTGGCACATGTGGAGGATAGTTGCCAGTTGGGGCAGTTAAATAGATGACAGATGAAATGCCAGAGTCTCTGTCGCAGTTGATGTTGAGGCTGATGATGATGATGATGATGATGAGGATGATTATGATGATGTTGGCCAGCTGCAGATACATTTGTATCTGTGTATCTGTGACTGACGAAGCATTAAACGAGCGGAAGATACAAACAAAACAAGACGATTTTGTATCGCATTTCCAGACAACGGGACATAGACTGACACAGACTCAAGACAGACTGAAGACGCACTTGTTGATTGTTTTTGCCCGGTTGCTGTAGTTGTTGTTGTTTGAGTTGTTGTTGTTGTTGCTGTCACGAACATTTCTAATGCTCAACTAAAAAGTTCACTTGTCTTTAAGCCAGCTACGGGCTACGGGTTTGCAGACTGACCGCTGCACGAAACAACAATAGAAAATGTTGTGTATCTCTGTGTGCGTGTGTGTGTGTGTGTGTGTGTCTGTCGGTCAGGTGAAAACGTTTGTGAATAGGGTTTTGGGCGGATTTGATCGTTATAGAAAATGCAACAAAGCCCCAAAATCATGATATGCAATTTTGTGCGCATAATTAAAAATGCATTTCTCAGCTACTGTTGCCAACTATCAGAGAGAGAAAGAGAGAGCGAGAGAGAGTGAGATAGAGAAGTGGAGAGTATTATAACTTTTGTAATGTAATTTGTAAGCACATTTTGAGCACAAATCAGTTTGTTTTTTGTATCCAAACAAGCGCGAAGTTTATGAATAAACGCTTGGCAAGGGTATTCAAGCTTCGGTAGCCCAAAAAAATTACTTATATTTTTGTTTTTTCGGATTATCATAGAGTTATGTGCACAGGTAGTTGGGGACTAATGCCGGAGGCTGCCTTTTGTACTAGAAATTGATTTTCAAATCAAATCTGCTGCACATTGCCCAATGGCAACAATTGTTGTTGTTGTTGCTGCTGTTGTTGTGTTGTTGCTGCCGCTGCTGTTACGTGTTGGCAGCTTGGATGCGGCATATCTACACTTGAGATTTGTGCAATATTCACACAATTGTTTTGCCTTGCATGTCGCTTTAAGTGGTTACAGTAACTAATTTGATAATTAATTAAACAATGACAGCCATTCCAGATGCAATTGGGTCAACAGCAAAATGGGCCAGACGGATATTAACTGCATGTATTATTTATAAATGTTTGTGTGTGTGCTTGTATTTGCATATATACATGCAATTAGTTAACAAGCCGGCTAAGTATACAAGCGTTTAAGCGTACAGTGAAACAACGCTAGAGCGAACCGTGTCGGGCAGATCTTCTTTTGCTTTTGCGCTAATCAGTAAATGGGCTGGGAAACAGATGGAAGTACAGAAGTCTTAGCATAGCTGAAGTTGAGGTTCGCCCAAGGCAGCTTTCACTGTACTTGCAATTAGCTAACAAGGCGGCTAAGTACACACAGGGCTTATACACACACATAAATGTATTTGTTAGCCATAGCTGACGTCTGCACAGCAGGCAATCGCTTAATTAAAATTTGGACAAATATTTTGCATGCCGCCGGGCGGATGATTGATGTCTGCGGCTTGAGTTGGGGCTGTGGTGGAGATTGATGTACTGCGAGAAAGGGAAATCTTTGGTATTAATTACGCGCAGATGTATCAATAAAACTTTTACTAACGGTTTCACACATTTGCCCGCACACTCCCCCTCCCGCCGCTGACGAACTGCCGTTTCATTGGGAAATTGGCCAACAACAACAATTGTTGGTAGCTGGAAGCCGCTTAGGCGCCCAAAACGAACGGAAGTTGGTAACGTCTCTTGACGCGTCTCAGTTGCCACTTGGCTCTTAAATATTGTTAACTGATGCTGGCCAATTGGTTTTGCTTTCTGCTTTGCTGTTACTTAAGTAATTTACCTCTTTTTTTCTTCTGTACGTAAAAGTTGTTTTCTCAAAATTGGCGTTAACAAAAAAAAAAATGAAAATGAAAAACCAATCGATCAGCGGAAGCAATTTCAACTCTCTTTTCCGCTTTAATGTTTTTTCCCACACACACGCGCACACACACACACATGCAGGGTTGCATTGCAGTGCAATGCTAAGTGCTCATGACATTGACACTTGCCCAACACTGGCCCTGTCCCTGTCCCTTGTGCACTTTTGCACTTCTGCACTTGTTTGCTCCGTTTGACACTTTTCGTCATTTTATTTTGTGCGCTCATTTTTCGGTGTCCGCTTTGCGCATGAGTCGCTCGCTTTAGTTTAACACTGACATATCGCACGCTCCAGTGACCCACTGGGAGAGTGCACTAAACACACACACACACGCACACAGGCTCTAAGGTCTAGGGTTGCCTATGGCTTTTACTCCCTCGCTGTCCCTGAGCCCTTTTTCATTTTTATCACCAGTTTCGGCTGCTGTTGTTGTTGTGTTTGCGCTTCAACGATTTTAGCTTCGGCTAAGGTTCACTTATCATTCATTGCCCATTGCACGACACGTTTTGTGCCATTGTTTTACAACAACAAATTCAGTTAAATATAACAACATAATAATAAGAATAATAATAACAATAACAAGCGTTGCCCGTCGCACATTAACTGTATGTATCGCTCGCCCTGCTCTGCCGTTGCGTGAGCTCCGCGCAAACGTTCAAACGCGAATGAGAGTTGTCGACGTCGACGCTGTTAAGTCGAGCTTTGTGTCGTCGTCGACGCTGCGCAGCTGTGCTGCTGCTGCCGCGCAGTCGCTGCTTGTTGCGCTCTCTCGCTTTGCTGTTTGTTGCGCTAAACAGCTGTCACGACCAGGCAGCAAAAACAACAAAATTAGCGGCAAATTTTGTTCTGGTTTTTGTAATTTGCCTGCCTTAGGGGCTAAGCAAGTTTATGGACAAGGGGTTGCAGCTGGGGGTAGTTAAACAAGTTTGGCCAGCACAATTCAAGGGCAACGCCTGACCAGAGCGTCCAATTAGCATTGCGAACTTCTCATACGCACTTCTTTTACTCAGTCTCTCTCTCTGCTCTCTGCATTTGCAAAACTCTCCTCAGGCAACTCTTTTGGTCACACGACCAAACTTTGACGCGACACATTAATTTGTATGCCATAAGGAAGCAGCATAAAGGGAAGCGCAAAAACAAAACGAACAGCCGAAGAAGTGCAAAAGATGTGCCGTAAAAGCACAAGCACAGTGACCAATGCGTTTGTATTCGGCTTCGGTTACAAAAGTTCAGTTAGTCGAAGAAGCCTCGCTATAAATAGACGTTGTTTATGGGTCGGTCAAATGTATCGGGAAATGCCCTACGCCAAAACCGAGTCCAAGCTGCTCCATGCAAAACCCATTGCAGCGACAAGCACGGAATAGGAAGCGTTTAACTACCTATGAAAGACATTTGATACGTCAGGCGGTCCAACAATAGTGACAGCAACAACAACAACAACAACAACAGCGACAGCGATATTCACAGTCCGTCACACACACACACACACACACACACGCACACGCATACACACACATGCGCGCTGTCAGAGTTTATTTTTTCTTCGCCTTTTTGTTAATTTTTTTCCACAATTTTTCTTCTATTTTGTGTATTTTTTTAATGTACTTTTTACGTCTGACTCGCACAGCTGCCGCTGCCGCTGCCGCTGCTGCTGCTGCTGGTCAACAGCACCGGCGCATTGCACCTGACACAGTCGTCCGGCCAGCAGAGACCCAGACTGAGGCGTCTCGGTTTTGGCCATTTTTTGAGCATTTCTTTCCGCTCACTTTTTTAGCGAACTTTTGTATTGATATGGATCGGCTTGTATCTTAAGTTTCTGCCAGCAGCCGGCGAGAGAGAGAGAGAAATGCCGTTGCCCAAAGCCTGGCTAATGGCCTGGCAAAGTGGCCCATCATCATCCTTGGCCAAGTCATCGCGGAATGCAAAAGAACTCGACTGACCGTTAAGCTTGGAAGAAATGTGACGCGAAAAACAAAGCTCTAGTCGGGAGTGCCCGAACGGGCGATACCCTGGACCCAGCGCATACGATACCCTGTAAACGCACTATGGAACTATTCAACTATTCTAGATTATCTTCAGTATTTATAGGGAGATGCTTATAAGATTTTCCGGGCATTCAACTGACATCCGAATGGGTGTAAATATCAGTTCATATAAAAAAGTGAAACATTCTTAATAGGCTTACACCAAAGATATATTAATATAAAGATACATATACATAAAAATAAATATGTATGTATTGTCCTTGTGTATACTATACGAGAACCTACATGACAAGTTTGGTATATCGATATTTATCGATTTTAAGCAACTGGGAGGAGTTATCGAAAAGTAGAAAGGAGTTATCGATAAGTTTGTACTGCGAACGAAATAATATGACAAACTTAATGTGTTTAGCTCATGTAGATCTCGAGCACGCAGACCGATTGTCGGAGTAACTTAGCTAGATCGACAGATCAAGTATATATGTATATATACATATATGTATATTTTATGGTGTCGAATATGCCTTCTTCTGCCTCTTAGATACAACTGCACAAAGCCATTATACCCTTTTGCACGTTTTTCATGGATTCAGGTAATAAACAGAGTTAACAAGAAAACCAAGAATTAGCAGGCAGCATTCAAATCTAATGGCAACGCATTCCTCAGGCGATTTTGATAGACAGCCGGACGGTCAAAACTTGTGCTAGATCTTTACATCAATCGACAGAATTTGGCGGCCAATAAAATTTGCTATTGGCCCAACTTGGTGAAAGTCATTCAACAACCACTTTCGATGCTTCAACAATGTAGTTTCTGTTTATTTGGGTGTATAATTTAATAGCCATACAAAATTGACTAGTTTGCTCAAAGCGTGAGAATTTGGCCAACATCTGAGGCATATTTAATCATAACAACAATATCTTAGTTTTTGCATATCTTAAGACAAACTTTTGAAGTTTACGCAAGAAATTGACACCTTGTGTCTGGTATGTTCCGAATTTGCCCGATTCAAGTTTTAAAGTTTACATTATCTTGTATCTGAAGTTGTAGTTCAAAAAAATATTGGAAAATAAGTTTAAAGACAATCGAACTAGGACTCAATGTTTTTTGAACATTTTAGTCTGTACTTGAGAGTCTAGAAACTGAAAATTTTGATCAAATAATATTCATGAGAAGGAATCACCTATTTAAAAAATGTGCTTGAGTTCTACAAAACTTTTGTTCCGTACAAAACAAAAAAAGTTTTTACTTACTTGTTAATTTGAATAACAACGTTTATTCAATATTTGCTCTGAATATTAATTTTGAATAAAATAAACTTTTGTGCTATTTTCATGGCCATAGCTGTATTTAAGTATTCAAACACTTTTGCAGCTGGGATAAATACACTTTTTAAGTGGGAAATGAAAATTGGGAGATTTACAGCTACATGGATAAAAAAAAGTATGATTTATGGCAACATATTGAGACTGCAATAAAAAAAGATTGAATTAAGGGCAGCAACAAGTGCTTGTTACCAGCCTCTGCACACGAAACACCCTGTGCCGCGACAAATAACAGCATACTTTTAGGCGCTGACTTTAAAGAGCTTTTATGGAATATGCGGAAATTACCTCGCACTCGTTCTGATGAAGTACATTGAACAACAGTAATAACTTTAAGCCAAGTTATTAGCAACTATGCTGCTATAAGGAGACACTCTGCACTCGGTTTTGGGTCCTTGTTTGTACCTGCGCATTGGCGAGCAGCGGGCAGAGCGCAGCATCCACAGCATCCAACAGCTGTTGTGGAACCTGAGAAGGTCCTATAAAATGGCCAAAGGCAACAGCATTCGCAGTAGTCCTGGTCCAGTGCTTGAAGCAGCTAAGACGACATTTTCACTCCTCCCCCCAAGAAAAGGACAATTAAAGCGTTTAACAGCGATTTCTGCAGCTCCTGTGCAACAAAACAAACAACGAGTCGAGTGCATTGTGAATTACATTTAAATTGTGAATGTGAGGCAAGTGAATAAATCTCTGTCTGGGACACACTTTATTAAATAAATAAATACCATTCTCATTCAAAAAGTGCGAAAGCGGGACTGCCTGTAAACTTACGCACACTCACACACACATTCACACATTTACACACACACACACACACACACACACTTGCGCAGGCATTTTAGCGCGCTTTTGTGTTGTGTGTCCCGACAGCTACAACAAACGGGGTAAGTGAAGACCCAAACCCCGCCCTGTCTCCCCCTCCTGCCCCTCCTGCCCAACACCTTTGTTGAGTGCTTTGCATTTCATTTGCTCGCAATTTAGCGAAATTGCATTAATTGCACGCGCGCTCATATAAAGATGGCGGCGACTGTGTTCAAACTCACGCGCGGCAACAACAAGCAAGAAGCGGCAGAGTGCACGGCATAAGAAGAAGAGTAAAGCAAATAATAACAAAAACACGTGTGTTTTTTTCTCCAGACAACTAAAACTGAATCCATAAATTGATTTTTTTCCTGGCATTCATTTGCTTATTTTTTTTTTTTTTTTACGTACATATATATTTTTAGCACAAGATTAAGAAGCAGCACAAGCATTGCAGTTGCCCAGGTGTCGTCTTTCTAGGCAGAGCCCAAAAGCCCACTTAAAGACGACGCTAGACAATTGGCAAAAGCACAGGCACAGACCAACCGGTTGATGGCTGTGTGTGTGCGTGTTTGTGTGCGAGTGTCTGTGTGTTCGAGCGCTCCCTTTCCCACACACACACACACACGCGCGCAAACGAACGGCTGACTGTGGCGAGTCGCAACTATGAAAAGCTTCACACATAGTCTGTTGCCTGTGTGCCCGTATGTTGTTTTTTTTTTGTAAGTCTGACTGTGTGCGTGTGTGTGTGTGAGCGCCCGCAGCATTTTTGCTGCGCTTGAATGTGTGTGTGCGTGTTTTGTCTGTGGCGTGAATTTTGTGACGCAATGCTTGGAGGTTTTTGAACTGAAGTACTTCCAATCGCGCTCCCTCTCTCGCTCTCTTCGTTTAGCTTAGGTATCGCATGCTAAACACATTAAAGCAGCACAAGCAAAGGGCTTTAAATAAGCTTTAATCAACAGGAAGGAAACAAATTGGAAGCGGGCGTTCGCATGCCAAAAACTAAAAGTAAATTGTAAAGTCAAAGTTTCTGACACGTACACTTTGAGAAAAGTAATGCCATAAATTAGAGATTGACCAGGATACAATTTACACGACATTGTGCTTAAAATATTGAGTATATTTCTCTGAGCAAAATTTAGCATTGATTTCAAAAATGAGCTGTAATTTTAAGAGGAAATTATTATATTTCGTGAAAAAAGCTTATTTAAAAAATTGGGGTTTGCTTGAAACTAGTGTAAAAGTTATTTCTCTAAAATATGAGTATCCCTTAAACTGATAACTGGTTCGGTCTTTTATTACTAAATAAAGCTTCTTCTGGTAAGATTTTATTGCTAGGCTTAAGATTTGACCAAGATCATATTATGACAAGATTTATGGTCCTAAGATATTAATTATAAAAAAATAAGCATTGTGAAAGGAAGCATGAAAATTTTATCAATAAAATAACAATTAAAAACTATTTCTTAGTCTTGTAATTAGAAATTTAGATTTTAAAATAGTTCTTGGTTTAAAATTTCCCTGAGCAGATTAAGAAATTTCAGACTGGACTGCATTTTAACCACATTTATAGTCCTGGCAATTTTCTCAAAGTGTAGCTTAGGGGCACTTGCAATAATAGAGCACAATCATTGATTGGACTTGGAAACTGGGACACTTCCTGTTAGAGAGCCGGTAGAGAAATGGTAGCTTAACTTTTAACCTGAACTAAATAAACTAGCGTCCATTGTTATCAATTAGAACACGCTCGACTGCAGCGTGCAATGAATTGAGCGATTGCAGCAAATCTGCAGCTAAATGCGACCTTGCCACACAGTTGCAGCAACACCAATAAATAAGGAAACCACCGAAAGAAACTAACGAGCGGCACATAAATAAAAAAAAAGGAAAAACAGCAAAGTGTGCTGTTGTCCCCAAAAGGACACGCGCGCCGCATAAAACCCCAATGAAAGTCCACTGGACAATGTGAAAAATGAGCCAAGCGGAAGCTGATAAGCAGAAAAACAGGAGAAACGGGCCAGACTCAACTCAACTCAACTGCAAACTGCGAACTGCAGCGGCGAATGCCATTGAAGTTAATTACAAAATGTCCAATTAAGAAACTGACAACGGCAGCAAAGTGGCGGCCATCAAATGCAAACGGATTGCAATTAAAAATGCATCTAGGCTGGAAAACCCCCTCCGAAAAACTGAAAAACTGAAAAACTGCTAACTAATCGAGATGTTCGCATGTGAAATGAATGCGGCCAAAGATTCAGCCGCAGCTGCAGAAATTGCATAATAGGACATCTCTTGGCCATTCGAGCACTCGAAATATTCACAGCTCGACACGGCAATATCCTGCAATATTCGGACATATCTGAATAAATTTGAATGTTAATTTCATGCAAATGCTGTGAAGCCAACAGCGTACAGTGTAGCCTAAAAGTATGCGCACCTTTTTTTGCTCACTTCTAATTCTGAGCTCTTCTGAGACAAGAAATGGAAATGAAAATGAAAATGAATCAACTTACTTTTCTAAGATGATTAAATATATTTAAATTAGTTTCAAGCTCTAGCTGTTCGCGAGATTTATGTACTGTCCGCGTATAAATTTTGATTATTTATTATTATTTGTTCCTAAATCTTTTAAACCTTTAGTTCTGAATAAAAAGATATGAAATAAATTAAGCAGAGAATACTAAAATTAGGTTTCTTAGTTCGATATCGTTTCACAAAATGTATTAAGCTGGTCTAACTAAGAACTTAATGAATACGTGTTTAGCGATTTGGTAATTCCACCCGTAGCAGTTGTAAAGTGGTGGAAAACGGTTGTATGAAAGTTTTATGTGTCAAACTGATTTTTAACTTGATGCTATGCGCATTATAGGATACTTTGGAGTTCTGATTGGCACTTGTTAAAATAAAACTATGTACATAAAAAAAAAAAGATTTTTAAGAGAAATTATTTTACACGTGCCACGGGCAAGCTTAAAGGTTTCTTTCAAATTAAACAAAATACAATTGGAATTTCGGGCTAAAAGCAGCTCGATTCAAAACAGAGAAAACTCTGATAAAACAAACTAGAGACTTGTGTAAAGAACGTCATAACATGTTGTTTTCTTTTATTTTAGCAAACTAATTTTAGACAAAGCTTTAATTAAACAGCTCTCCAGATAAGTCGATTAACACATTGTATGTCGTGTGGCTTTATTTACACAGATTAGAATGAAAATATAAACAAAATTTATTTAAGAAATCTTTGTTGTGATATCACAAGATAATAAAAAGATGAATAAACAATAAATCTCTAAGGCAAAACAAATGAAGTCTAATAGAAAAAAGTTTGCTAATCAGTTGAACATTCTCTCGTCGATATACCCTATGCCTTTTGTTCTATTACTGGGTATAGTTAGGCCCATAACTGCGGCAACAACAAGAGAAACCAGAACGTCAGCTGTCCATGAAATAAAAGGACAAACTCTGCGGCGTCGCCTGCTGTGTCGAAACTTGCCTGATAATTGGAGAAACTGAGAATTTGCGAATTTGAGATTTGGAGAATTGCGGCGCGCAGAAGTGTGCGCTACGAGAAGAAAAAACTTTGTACAAATTAAATAAAATGTATGGCAATTAATCTGGCTTAATGCCCAGCGAAAGCCTGAGAGCCCAGATAAAGCGGCTGCACACAAATTTTTTAATTAATAAATAAATGTTGCGGAAATGATATGGCACTTAGGAGGACGCCTCGCCCATAATTACGCGATTTGCTGCGGCTTAAGAGTCCCGCGACAAATGCGTGCCGCGGTAATCGCACTCGGAATTACACAGCCGCCGCCTCCAGCAACAGCTCCCGAGAGCCATTAATGAGACGACTCAAACAAGTTGCATGCAGAACTTATCTAATCGACAGATACCCTGTATTCAAGTCGATAGACAAGACACACTTTTTTATCCTGTGAGATCCACTGTTGTCCAGAACTTCCTTTGAAGAACTCTTTAATAACTTATTTCTGCCAGATAACAACCATTTCATGTGTCGCGAACATTTTATAGATAGATAATGGATCTTAGCCGAAGAACTTCTTTATAATCCCCCAAGTTCCTCGAAATAAGCCTTAGATATAGATCTCAATAGAAGATATGTAGGTTTATCTTTACTTAAGAACATCTTCGTAATCCCCAAAGTTCCTCAAAATAAGACTCATAAATAATCTCAATACAAGATATATAGGTTTATCTTCGCTCAAGAACTTCTTTGTAATCCCCCAAGTTCCTCGAAATAAGACTTAGATATAGATCTCAATACAAGATATGTAGGTTTATCTTTACTTAAGAACATCTTCGTAATCCCCAAAGTTCCTCAAAATAAGACTCAGAAATAATCTCAATACAAGATATATAGGTTTATCTTCGCTCAAGAACTTCTTTGTAATCCCCCAAGTTCCTCGAAATAAGACTTAGATATACATAGATCTCAATAAAAGATATATAGGCTTATCATTGAGAATATATTGTTTGTACTTGTTTCAAGCATGCAATTTCCTGTAAAAAGTATTTTGGCACTTAATTCAAGTCTATTAAGCAACTCGTTGCCCATTTTATGTGTGCAGGGTATGTAAAGCAAATACCTTAATTTCTAATGATATTTATTTATATAAATATTGACGCTCATAATGTTGGTTTTTTTTCTGGCCTTGCCTTTGATGAAAGTAATATCCACTTAACTTTTGCCCCGAGGAGGCGCTTGAGGCGGGCGATTCACACGTTTTGATTAAATGCCCGGCTTAATGTAATACTTCGGCTGAGGCTAAATGGGAAAAAAGGTGCGGAGAAGGCCATTTAAACAAATTGCTGGCATTAATATTTGAGCAACAGTTTAAGGCCAACAGCTGCAGCTGAAGCCTTTAAGGCCACTGGCCACTGGCAACTGGCAACTGGCAACTGGCAACTGGCAACTGGCAACTGGCCACTGGCAAGTCCTGGCTAATTGGGCGCTGGCTAATCCACATCCGCATCCGCGTCCAAGTCCAATTGGCTGGCGGGCTCTACGCAGCGACAAATTGCATTTGGAATTCATGTGAGATTGAAATCGAGAACAAAGCGCTGCAGCACTCGACCCCTGGCCAGCGGAAAGTGGCAAGCGGCAAGCGGCCAGTGGCAGGCGGCAAGTGGCAAGTGGCAAGTGCATGAGAAATGTGGCAATCAGGAAGCCCGCTTTGTGCTCCCCGCTCGCCTAATGAGTGGCTGTATGCCAGCTGCGGGGCAGTCGCGGGTGTGGAGGCTCTTTTTGTAAACATTAAAATGATTACCAGTTGATGCCACACACACACACACACTTAGAGTCCATTAGGCATACTCAGCTGCGGCCACAATCTCAACTATGAAACACCTGCTTAAAATATAAGTATATATATGCTCACTATCTGAATTGTGATATCAACAATATAGTTACTTTGTATTATGAACAATATACAATATTGTATATAGATTGATGAGTTGGCATAGATATAGCTCTCAAGTAGCTGTCACCCAATTATTAGCGGTTTATTACTGAGATAAGATTTCATCGAAAAGTAAATTAATAAGATGCAAGAATATTGCTAATAAAGAAGATGATAATATTAATGTTCAAATTATTAATTCATTATCATTCATATCAATATTATTATTGGCATTGTTACTATTATGAATAATTTTATTGCTACTATAAATATTATTATTATTATTATTCTTATTGTTATTATTATTGTTATTATCATTAATATTATTTTTATTATATATATATATTTTTATAGATGGTTATAGATATTTTTATTGTTATTATTATTATAATTATTAGTGTTTTTATTGTTATTATTACCATTAATATTATTAGTATTATTGTTATTTTTATTTATTTATTATCATCATTATTATTATTATTATTATTATTTTTGTTACTAATATTATTATTAATATTCATATTAGTATTGCTGTTTTATTTATTATTCTTACCATAAAATTCTAAATTAAATATATATATGTAATATAGGTAACGAGTTTGTTACACACGAGTTTTGGTTCACGCTCGAATTGAGCTGGAAAAATGCGATATTCTCCCATATCGAAGACCGACATTAGCCAATCAAACCTTTATTAAGTTTTAATAAATCTTGCTACATTGTTAAGTTCTGCTTTAAAAATTTGACGAATTTTGGAAATACAAAAGTTCCATATTGTTTCTTAGGTAAATATAATACCTCTTGGTTTTTTGGGAATATATCAAATAGTTAAAGCGATTTATTATTGAAAAACATTTTTATTAAATGTAACACTCACAATTTACATTTTATTTTTGCCTGTTATAATTGATGCAAAACTTGGTACAATTTTGACAAAAAAAGTTCTCAAAATGCTAGAAAATACCAAACGTAGACTTAAAGCTGCCATACTAAAGCATAATTAACTACACTCAAACAGTTTTTAAATATGATTTCATGCAGTCTCTCAATATTTGGGCTATTTTTGAAACCGTTTTTTTAAAGTTTTGATTAAAAAATTTTGAAATTAATAAGCTTTGGGTTTCAGAATATTTTGAAATATTGTATGCAAATAGTTTCCATATTAACTAGGCAAAATTGTGGGTTGATCTAGGAAAACTCTCTTCGCAACAGCCTTGACGTTGACTTTAGCTGAACAAAGGCCCTATTCAATGGCGAGGTCTGAGTTCCCATAACAACCTAAAATATATATATACATATGTGCATATCATTATATATGTGTGTGGTTCATTTGTTGCAACTTTTATAAATAGCTCAAAACGATTTGCATGGCAAGTACCTTGAAATAGTTTGGATTAGATGCGGGACTTACCAGACAGGTTAACTCAGGTATCTATTTAAAAGCTTGTAATTATTGAGGCAAACTAACGAGAAGCCTCCAATCAAGCCGGTTAATCGAAGCTCATACGGGAAGTGTATGTAAAGTTTCTATATAAATATGTACATATATACTTAGACTAAACGTGACTACTTTAGATGGGGGGATTCACGCTTGCCTGGCTGCTGAACGAGATGCCTGATAATAAATAATACGTGTTCATAATATCTATAATGGCCCAATAATGATTCAGTAGAAACAGAGGAGCTATACAATGGGCCGGGGCATGGCTTTATCAGCAGTCGCCGCCCGATTTCATTATCTTTCGCCAGAGAATCGTGCGAGAAATTTCGCGTGGGTCAGCCCATATACAAAGTACACGTTGATTAGCTTTTGGCTCTTGTGTAGATAACTAGGACAGTTCCATGACAGAGGGGCAGCGAGGGGGAGGGGGGGAGAGGCTGATGAGTGTCGTACACACGGCCAAATGAAAGTGCCCCCCTCCTCCACCCTCCTGCCCGGCAGAGTATGATTTGCATTATAAATAATAAAAAATAATAATTTGCCTTAATCGAATAATGACCCCCAACCACTTGGTCATAAAAAGCTGCTGGATTTCGGATTGGGATTTCGGATTTGGACATTGTCTGGCTGTGCGGCAACGAGTCGGGAATATTGCGCCACGACAAACGAGGAAGTTCCCCCAGTCAAATTATTCAATAAACAACAGAAAAACAAATCACGAGCGACAAACTTGAATGCAAGTAAATTGTGAGAGAGTGAGAGAGGGGAAGAGTGCGAGTGAGAGGGGGAGAAGGTGAGAACGAGAGACGTATGAAAGGGTTCGTGGCCTGGGAGAGACACGTGTTTGCAGTCTGACGAAGTTGGTGCTAAAGAAAGTGCGATAAAGCGAGGTATACGAAAAAAAAGCAAATGAGTTAAAAATGTTTTACAGCTGCAATTAGATGGGCGCATGAATCGACGAATGTGGGCTACAGTGGGCGCTCCTTAGGTGAAACGGACTAGAATTAAGATACTAATTACGCAGCTGGGTCGCCCCAGGCTGGCTTCACTGAATGCGCACTTGCAACAGCAGACAATAACGGGAACACGTCTCTCATTGACGGTCGCTACTACAGTTAATCTACATATATGATATATAAGTGGCATTGTGCATATGTCGCACATAACGCAATGCTGCTACAGTGCGTGCGAAAAGTATGCGCACGAGCTTAAGAGCAAAATATTTGCATTGAAAATCAAGCTGACAAGATTAATTGCATTGAGCACACGCAATTAATTGCACTTAAAGCGTAAAAGGTTTTTGGAGAGAGAGATTTATTGCATTAAGTGCTGCCAATTAAGTGCACTTAAAGCTTAAAAGCTTTAAAATCGGCCGTTCTAGGTTCAATGCAATTAATAACAAGCTTTAAGCTTTGAGTGAAAAAAAATGCATTTATTTATTTACATTAAAGCTCGAGCGAAACTCTAGAACTGTGAAAATGTGAAAATTAGCTTTAAAGCTTGAGTTTTATGTGGAACTGCATCAGAATAAATAACATAAAATTGATTTCTTGTTCTTTTTTAGAGTAAGCATAAATTGTTTCGAAGTAAGTACGTGTTATTATAAAGCTAGCTTATAAGGCTTTAGCTCAGCTTGATATCACTTTCATTTTTTTAATTTGTATAATATTTTTTTTCTTTGAATTTTCGATAAGTCGCAAAAGTAAGGTTCAGCTGGATCAATTATGCAGCTGCTGCAATTGCTGAGCTAAGCCTCAGAATTAATTTGTTTATATTGTTTATAACGAATACCATCAGAGAAGGCATTTAAATTTTTAAACAGTCAACAATATTGTTTAGACAAATAATTAAAAAACAAAAAATGTAATATTTTTAATAAAAAATTAGTTGTTTACCTTGTCACGCTCACTGTAACAGCAACTGTTCGAGTGTGTGTGCGAGTGAGTGTGTGTGTGTGTAGTTAGTATGTCTGCTCAAAGAATCAGCTGTTTACAATAATAACGACAACAACAACAAGAACAACAACAACAAGAAGAAGAAGAACAACAGCAACAATAACATTTTGCAAAATCAACTTTATGACAAGCGCTGAGCGACTTTTTCGGATTTAGTTTCAGTTTCAGTTGGCCCGTTCGCGCTCTCAAAACGTTGCCGTCTCCCCCGTTGCCGACTGATATATTATTATTATTATTTTCGCGCGCTCGATTGAATCGGCGGACGCGTGGTTTAACCTACCTTAAGTTTTTACACAGTCTCTCTGTTGATTATTTATTTACTATATATGTATTTACAGTACGTGCGCGTTTTTCAAAATTCAGCTTCGAATGGGTAATAACAAAAAGAACTCCCCCGCATAGCTGCACTCTAGTCGCATATAGCTAATCGTGTGTATATTTGTATACCCTGAACCCATTAAAAATGGGTAAAAAGGGTATAATGTGTTTGTGCAAATGTGTGTAACAGGCAGAAGGAAGCATGAACGCAAAGATCACAGAACCTATAAGAGCTAGAGACTTAAATCTCAGCTGTAGGTCCTCCTAGTGCCCAGCGCAGATCGAGTTTGTTTCCGATATTCGATTTCTTGCCCCGTTGCCAAGTAATCGATAATAATCGATATCGAAATTCTGTTTTTTGAGCAATTTTGGTAAATAATAAGAGCGAGAGTCACCAAACTCGACATGTAGCTTCTAGAATACTATATATATCTCCATTTGGTGTTGGAAGAAGAGGGTTTAGGGTATCCCCTAGTCGGGAGCTCCCGACTTGTTTTTTATAGTCTTTTCTTTTCTTTTTTTATTCACTTTTTGTTGCTGTTGTAAGACCATGAGAAGGTATTTTAGTTCTTCGTCTCGCTGTTATCGCGCGTTCCACTCATCGAATGCTTGTTCTACATGTTCTTCTTCCTCATGTTCTTGTTCTTGCTGTTTCTGTTTCTGTATCTGGCTCTGTTTATTTTCGTGTTTTTATCATGTTTGGTTCCACCTCAGACGCCGAGTGCCGCGCACAGCTGGTCTCTCGCCCTCAATCTCTTTGCAATCAGTCAAAACAATAATTCCAATCAGTTTACACAGGGCTTAGCTAATCATATTGGTATAGCTCCTGGAAAATCTCTCTCTATAGGGCCCATTAGAGCTGCCCGAAAACAAATCACAATCAAATTAAGGCCCCAAATGACATGCACATAACAAACATGTTGCAACCGCCCAAACCTCATTAGGGGCAATTTACGCAGGCCTAGCAAAACAAAAATTATCAAAGTAACTAAGGCTGCGCTCGGCAAGAGTGCGCGACTCAAGTATACCCTGTAAATGCAATCAGAATCATTTAAGGCAATTGCCTTAACGAACTCTTTCCCAAATAACTGGAATGTTTATTGTGATATATATAAATATACCTTGTATTCTCACATTCTTTTTAACAAATTTCTTTCTCAAATAACTAGCTTTCTTTTTTTTTAAAAGTTCATATATTTTTGGAGCATTGCGAAAAGGCATTTTAAAAGTGAAATATTACTATTACTATAGGCAACCTGGACATATAATTTATGTATATTGATTTTCAGTTTATATCGGTAGCTATGCAAAAAAATCCCAAAAAAAGAAGCTTCTAAATATGCAATCCATATTCCACATAAAAAGCCTATAGCTCTGATATTATCTGAGACTTGGGTAAACAAACTAGCCGACAGATATATTTTAAACGATCTGCTTAGCTTGTTATTCACATATTATATGTATACATATATATATTTATACTATATCTGATTTCAGAAAAGCCTTCTTCTTCTTGTTGCCAACACTTACGGAACTTATTTTATTTTTTATATTTAACCCTTTCTTTTTTACACACTTCCAAGTGGTGCAGGGTATACGAACAGGGTATACGAAACATGCCACTCGAACTGTTTTTGTTGCTGCTGCTGCTGCTGCTGTTGTTGTTGTTGTTGTTGTGCAGGCAAATTAATTTAAGTGCCGTCGTTAACAAAGTTAAATCAATTAAGGCCTGCAGCGGGTTTTCAGTGTGGCACGCGCACGGCCAGAGATTTAATTATGGGTGGGAAAACTTTGGCAAAACTGTGCCAAAGCCATACAAAAACTTGCCTCCGAATGCAGTTCCATTAAAATTTAAGCCAACAGCCATCAGTGTGTGTGTGCCTGTGCGTATGTGTGTGTGTGTGAGTGTGCCAAGTGAAGCATCGAAAAAATACTATCAAATCATCCTGCGCAAATCCATTGCAGCTCATAAAGTCAGGCAGTTGATTGGCTTTTCGGGAGCAACAAGTGGACACGTGCAGCCCCTACCAAAAGAAAGCAGACATTCTCACTCTCTCCCTCACCCTCCCCCCGCCTCACCCTCACTCTCACCCCCCAGCCACAGCCGGGCCATGGCAAATTCCATTGCAATCCCATTTCGCAAATCCGCAGTCAAATCCCAGGCGCTGATTTGATTCAATGGATTCGTTTATGTTGCTCGCAAATTCAATGTCAAAGCACAACAGCAACAATGAATGCTATCTGAATAAATGTGAATTTAAAAGCGAATGCAAATGAATGGCCCTTTAATAGCCTAATGAATCAATTACAAATATATCGCGCTTAATCATTTGTATAACCCCAACCCATTGCGAATGTGTAAAAAAGGCGTATTGGTTTCGTGTAAATGTATGTAACAGAACATTTCCCCAGGAATGCATTTCCCATAGTATAAGACAAAGCAAAAATTAAAAAAAAAAAACAGAGCAATGTCCCAAGAATGCAATTCGCTTTGTATAAGACAAAGAAAAAATATAAAAAGTTCGTTTAATTTCCCATTACAGAATTTCCCATAGCATAAGCAAAGAATAGAATCGAAAAATGTCCCAAGAATGCATTGCCCGCTAGTATAAGGCAAATATAAGATGAAGCATAGCCGTTATTTGTGCAGCAATTGGTTCATAGTATATATGAATGCATGTATTGATGCATGCATAACAGCTAGCAGTGTATCTGCTAGTCGGGCACTGCCGACTTGGGAAGCCTTACTTGTTTGAATTGATTTAGTATGCAAAAGCTATTTGTCTAATGGCAAAAAGAGTGTGGCCATACATTAAAGCACAAGATTACAAATTATAAGAGCTTTAGGTTTATTGTGCACGACTGCGAGATGCCCTGTGTTAAGTAAAAACAACTTAAAGGAATAGCTCGTAAATAATTTCTGTTATGCAGATCTACCATTAGATCTATACATATTTCATACATATTTTCTGAGTTTATTTTAGCATAAGCTACAATTGCTGTTTATTTAATGAAAGTACAGTAAAACTGTGGACTATTAGGTACTTTTCTGTTTAAGTATGTATTGAAGGTACATTTTAGTATACAAGGATATGTTTAATTATACATTTAAGTAAATATATTCTTTCTTCAATTTCTTAAATGCTATCTTTGAGTTATATATTCAAGAGAAAAATGCAACTCTTGGTTGTTTTAGGCTTCCCCATGTTAGACGAAAAGTCTTGTTTAAATTCAAGGTGCACAAAAACAAGGCATACAAAACCAAGCAATAATATTATATCTGGTTAGTAAAAAACAGCAGCCAGGTATGGCAGGCGGTCTAAAGCAGGGCTTAAGTGGGGGGTGGAGTAATGTGTTGGTTATGTGCGGGCTACAAGAAATGTTTATGCCAGTTGTTGGGCTCGCCGCAAACGTGCAGCACACATATAATGTGTGTGTGTGTGTGTGTGTGTGAGGGTGTATGTGTGGGTGTGGATGTGTGAGTTTGGGTATGTGTAGCGGCTAAAGAGTTTTAAGAATTTCCCACCGCAAAGCCGCGCCAAATGCGCAGCAGCTGTGGCATATAAAAATTCTATAATATGATTATTGCCTACTTGTGACTTCACGTTTAATGCACTTGTCCTCTTCTTCTGTTTATTTTTCAGCAATTACAAAGAATTTGATCAACTCAACAAACTGCCCAATTAAAGTACAGTAGATATTCAACGACACCACCGAACTATAAGCGAGCCAAAGCCACACAAAACAACCGCCCAAAATCAGAAGCTAATTTATATACATATATATATATCCTAAATGGATCTGAAACATAGCGCCAGCGGCGCCGTCGAGAGCGCCGATTCATACATAGCCAGCAGCAAGTCAACAGACATGATCACGCCCAAGGACAAGGAGAGCAAAGAAAACAACAAATCGGCCAATGCGCCAGCCGAAGGTTAGTTTCAAACTAAATGAAAAAAGCCATTTAGCTTCGGTACGCCGAAGATTGAATACCCTAATAAGCATGCATAAAAGACTTGAAGCTAAGAGGGAGATGGCCATATAGAATATTTATAGCACATTATTATAGCATATGCAAGGGCATAAAAAGCGAACTATATTTCTACTATTAGCAATTAATTAAGTAGTTGATACACTTACCTGCTTCAGGAAACTCCGATCGATTGCCTTGTTTAAGACAGCATTCTCTCTCCCTCTCTTTCTCTCTGGATGTGGATTATGGTCTAAAATCAACCCAAATTGCATTCATGTTGTTTTATTCACCTGCGCCTAGATAAACAAAATAAATAACACTTTGCGAACACCGACAAATAACCAAAGTACTCGTGAATTTAAACTTAACCTTTTTTTTTTATAAACGATTATATACACACGCGTAGAATAAATAACCACTAAGAGAAATGCAAGAAAGAGCACACAACTTTTAAAACTCCTGCGCTCACATCATTGACAATGTTCTCTTCTCGCCCTCTTTGAAGTTCTTTAAAGTAACGGGATCGAAGGCGTTACGACCAATAGCGTGAACGCAGTAGCTATATGAATTTACCCCCCTCCCCGCAGTCTTAGCATTTACAGAGCTCGCTCTCTGGCTACAGACTGCAGCCTACATATTCAAAGAGATTAAATGTATAAGAGTAAAGTATCATACACAGACACGAGAGTCGAGTTTATATAGAAGCAGATAGGCGAAGCGAGACAAAGAGAGAGAGAGAGAGAGCGACTCCCGGACAAGGCTTTATGAACTCGGCTATCGACACTGATCAAGAATTTCCACATTCCATGCATTACACGGCGCGTGACAATATTAAAATACCCCCTAAGAAGTTAGAAAAACGTTTATAGAGCTCACGTAAGCGTAATTATCTATTCGGATGTTATCTGCTTGGTTAACATGCAATGCAATTCCTGTCACGGCTACCACACAAATCTTTTGGGCCATTTACGACGCTCAACAGATGTGTGTGTGAGTGGGAGTGTATGTGTGTGTGTGTGTGCGGTAGCTAAACATTTATATGCAAAACACTTTAAACACACACACATATATATACAAAGCGGCCATTTTGACTTAACTGC
The DNA here is from genome assembly GCA_018903485.1 of Drosophila littoralis. Classification (NCBI taxonomy): domain Eukaryota; kingdom Metazoa; phylum Arthropoda; class Insecta; order Diptera; family Drosophilidae; genus Drosophila; species Drosophila littoralis. The sequence continues at coordinate 10,626,904 of JAEIGF010000297.1, read as the reverse complement.
ACCTCAAGGTATGCAATCGCTTTGTTTGCATTCACTGATTTGCGTGCACCGCATTTAATATGTGTGCATGCGAGTATGTGTGAGTGTGTGTGTGTGCAAGTGTGTTTTGTATGTATGTATATATGTATGGCTCTGTGCATGTGTGTGTTTGTTGTCAACTATAAATAAAAAACATCAAAAGCGTTTCTTTTTCTTGCATTTTCAATGCCAAGCAACTAAAAATGGTAGACACGTAAAAGAAAACTCGACTCAAAATGAACGACTAGCTGGTGCCCTATGAGCAGCTAATGCATTAAAGCGGAGATCATTATTTATGAAAAACTTGCATGATAAACTAGTCTCTTTATAATATTTCCATATTTGCAGTAAATAAACATTTTCAGGAAGTTAAAGATTAAAGCACACGCATATAAAGATTTGAAACTCTAGCAATATAAGTTTATATATAATACGAAGGTATATTAGTTAAATATATAACTTAGACTTATCAAACAATTCATAAGTCAATAAATCAGGGACTACAGCGTTCTTTTAAAGTTGTGTATGGCAGTTTTTAAATACCCTCACCTTTTTGTTACGTACCCTTTTAAGTTGTTATACCCTGAACCCATTAAAAATGGGTTAAAAGGGGTATAATGTTTTTGTGCAAAATGTAAATGTATGTAACAGGCAGAAGGAAGCATCTCCGACCACATAAAGTATATATGTATATTCTTGATCAGCATCAATAGCCGAGTCGATCTAGCCATGTCCGTCTGTCTGTCTGTCCGTCCGTCCGTCCGTCCGTCTGTCTGTCCGTAAGTATGAACGCAAGGATCTCAGAACCTATAAGAGCTAGAGACTTGAAATTTTAGGTGCTCCTAGTGCCCTCGCAGATCAAGTTTTTCCCCCGTGTCCAAGCAATCGATAAAAATCGATATCGACATCCTATTTTTTGAACAAATTTGGTAAATAATAAGGGCTACAGTCACCAAACTTGACATGTAGCTTTTAGAATAGTATATACATATATCTGCATTTGGTATTGGAAGAAGAGGGTTCAGGGTATCGTCTAGTCGGGAGCTCCCGACTAGAACCTCTTACTTGCTTAAATAGGGTATCTGACCTATTCTCGTTTTAATTCCAACGTTTTCGATTGGCACAAAAGTTATAATGGACAATTTTATAAATAGAAAAGACCAATTACCTTTAAACTAGCAAAATTTGAATACTCTTGCAGACATGCATTATGCACTTGTCGAAAAGCCAAAAAGCAACATTTTTCTTTACCTATAAAACAAAAACAAATCCATGTTTTTTTATACCCTGAACCCATTGAAAATGGGTAAAAAGGGTATATTGTATTTGTGCAAAATGCAAATGTATGTAACAGGCAGAAGGAAGCATCTCCGACCGCATAAAGTATATATATTCTTGATCAGCATCAATAGCCGAGTCGAACTAGCCATGTCCGTCTGTCTGTCTGTCCGTGCGTCCGTCCGTCCGTCTGTCTGTCCGTATGTATGAACGCAAGGATCTCAGAACCTATAAGAGCTAGAGTCACTCTGAACCCTGTTCTTCCAACACCAAATGCAGATCGACTCGGCTGTTGATGCTGATCAAGAATATATATACTTTATGGGGTCGGAGATGCTTCCTTCTGCCTGTTACATACATCTACATTTTGCACAAAAACATTATTCCCCTTACCCATTTTTAATGGGTTCAGGGTATAAAAATTGTTATCATTAAGCTTACAAAATTGTCAAGGATATGTCTGAACGTAATAAAAAGAAGGTTGACTACATTAATATATAGCTGAGATACAAATTAGCCACCTTTAAGGCGTTAGAAATTTCAAATACTCTCAGGAAGGGTAACAAAACCTTCAGACACCTACATCCGCTGTCAACCTCTGCGTACTATCAGGTAACATATACTTGTTGTACCTAAAAGGATCCCCTACGACAGTTGGTTCCATAAGTAACTAGGCGACTAATCCAGTTTATCTTATATACTATTACATTGCAAGGGCTTAGCTCAAGTGGCTGCTAACTATGCATAGATGTGTATATACTATATATATATGTATATACATATATAAATATGTCTACTTACATATCTGTCTTTTCTTTTTTCAGGTTACAAAGTCTATGCACGTCGCTGGGCGGTGCTCATACTCTTTGTATTCTATTCAGCCTCGAATGCCATGCAATGGATACAATACACCATCATCAACAATATAATAACACGGTAAGTGCTTGGAGTGTTTAGAGTGCTCCATGGTGGTCCATGGTGGTGCAGGGTGGTGCAGGATTTTCGGGCAGGTGCAGGTCAAATGCGATTTTGTGTGCGCTTAACTCAAAAAGGAGCTTAGTTTAAAGCTGGTTTTATTCAATTAAAAGTTGCAAAGTTTCCCCCAGCCAAGTCCACGGTGGGGCCTGTGGTGCCTGTGGTGCCGGTGGTGTGCTCACCTGTCGGCAATCAGAAAGTATATTTATTATTATTTCGCCAATGCAGCTACTATGGCATCAGTGACAAGTGGGTGGACTGGACGTCCATGATTTATATGATATTGTATATACCGCTCATATTTCCGGGCAGCTGGTTCCTGGACAAAGTGGTGAGTGGTGCGCGGCCCGCCGGTTAACAGTTGTTGATTGTATTTTAACGGTTTGGCATTTTGGTGTTTATCAGGGTCTGCGCATAACGGCACTCGTCGGCATTGTGGGCACCTGCATAGGCGCCTGGATAAAGGTCTTTTCGGTGGATCCGTCGCTTTTCTATGTCAGCTTCATAGGACAGTCAATTGTGGCGCTTGCTCAGGTAAATAAGACCGAAACCAATGTCAGCTAATTAAAACGTTTCGCGTTGCATTCATTCGAACAGGTGTGCATATTGTCGCTGCCCGCGCGCTTGGCTGCCGTCTGGTTCGGACCCGATCAGGTGTCATCCGCCACAAGCGTTGGCGTCTTTGGGAATCAGGTAAGCGAGCGGCTGTGCCTGCTTTGGCTTAAAGCGTAAATGACGCATACGCCTAGCTGTTCCAGCTAGATATATTACTAACTGCTGGGGGGGTTTACTGGCAATGGAGCGAGGGGCACTAAAAGTGGGCTTAAATTTGCATGAACAAGAAAAGGGCTGCACAGCAGCAGCAGTATTTTGGCCAGATTGATGCCAAATGCTAAGCTGACACGCCAAAATGACATTCGTGCGTTTTCTTTTCTATCTACTTTCTTTTTTTTATACATTTTACACATTTTACACATTTCCGGCCAGCGAATGTGACTTCTTGCTGACCCCCTCCGCCCTGCGACCCTTCTGTTACACGACGCGTGCAATCACCAAATTGCCAAGGGAAGCACAGAAAAAAATATGGGGCGAGTGCGGTTGACCAGAATATACCCTGTATTCCGCAAATGCGTGCTCAATGGATTTTTTATTCCAAAATAACTTCGGGGTTTGTGAATAAAAGAATTTCTCTTCAATGAGCTTATGCCATTTTGGTGGGGGAAGTGGGAAATTTGAAGTACTTCAGATGTTATAAGAACTAACAAACGATATTTGGTGTCTATTATTCGAGCTAAGCCCATGCTAACAATCGATATTTAGTCAGAGCCAAAATGCCCATTTTTATCAACTACAGGGTAAAAAAGCAAGCAGCGGGAAGAAGTTAGGCGAAACTAAGCAAACTGATTGCACATCTCACTGCATCGGACACTAATGCAAATATAGGGGTGCGGGGGAGGGGGAGGAATAAAGTGGAAAGCCAAAAGACTCTTTGTGCACATTTTCAATTTATTCGACTGTGAAAACAAACGAATCGACCTGCCTCAAGTGTCGTGTGTGGCAAGTGTGGCACCAATGTCACTTTGGGGTCAAGTTGCACAACTTTCCTGCAGAGCCAGACGGCAACTGACCACAGTTGAGGTCCAGCTTAGGCACCTGCAGCTTCCCGCTAGAATCGCAATCAATTGCGGTTGCCGCGTGTTCGGTTTTGGGGCCGTAATATAATTAGCATGTGGCCAAAATGCTAAAATGCTAAAGTACTAAAAATCTATTATGCCAAAAGCCATTTACTGTCAACACACACGCTTTGCCACATATTGCATAATTGCATCAATTATTGATGCCACAAAGTTGCAACAATAATTAATGAAACATTTTGCGGCGCCGTGAAAACTTCTAAGGAAAACTAAGAAAAGTTAGGAACAAAAAGTAATTTAAGTTTTAAGTATACGCTTTTTCCTGAAACACTTTTCTTGTAGAAGAACATTTTCAAGTTTAGTTTCATTTGAAAGCTAAGTAAAGACTTAGTTGCCTGAGCGTCGAACTAACAAGTTAGAGGTCGCCGACTCAAATTCAGCAGCAATATTTTCTTTGTATGTTTTGTTTATTAAATTTGTTTTTATTTGTCAAAAAAGGGCAAAAACTTAGAGATTTACAGAAACCAAATAAAAAATGAATAGATTTTAACAATAATTAAAATATTTCATTAGATTTTCGATTGTTGTGGGACGAATGCATGGAGGGAACCACTTGCATATGGAACATATGAACATATACTTTGAGCCGGGCGACGGTGGGTAATTTTTTCTGGTAAATTGTTAAACTTACAGTAGCTTCCCAATTACTTCAAGCTGTTCGTCATGAGTCTGTGTGTCTTAGCTGTCTGAGCTTCGAACTAACAAGCGGAAGGTCGCCGGCTCAAATCAAGCTATACTTTTCTTTATACGGTTGTTTATTAAACGCCACGTAATTTCTTCCAGTCTGCAATATGCAAAACAAGTAGCTTTTCAATAGTTTCCCTAAGTTTTCCATCGATAAATATCGATTTGCATGTGGTTCGCTTCCCTTGAGAACAATTCTGTTGCTCAAAATGTTTGTTTAAAGCTACTTCAGCTAGGCACTTACAACTTTTGGCATTTGAGAGTGTTTTCTCGTTGGCTTCGCCTCAAAATTTGAAACTTTCCTTAAGCCAACTACTTTGACAACTCAGAAGCTTATCTCTATTGCTGTTGGTTATTGTTAGCTTGCACTTTGTTTGGCAACTTGTAAGCCATTACATTATTGACACATATTTACCTAGTCGACCTTTGACATTTTGTTAATTAACAAGCAGCTTATGGACGCCAAACAAAACAAAACAATTAGTTTGCTTGCTCTGTGATTAGAGTACAAAGCTAGCAGGTGCCAAAGAGGCAGAGAGAGAGATAGTCTGTGCGAGTGTGTGTGCGGGACTACCCTTAATAATGATTTACGAGCAGATAATGTACATTACGCGCAACGTGTTGCAACTTGCAACTGAGACAAAATGAGGGCAACTCACCTGCTGTACGTGCAAATATGCAGCGCAAACATCGAAATAGTCATGCGAATGACACGGTCTGACACATATACAATGTGTTTGCGTGTGCGTGTGCGTGTGGGTGTGGGTGTGGGTGTGCGTGTGGGTGTGCGTGTGGGTGTGCGTGTGTGCCGTCATATTTGCCATACGCTCGAGTGCCGCTGAAAAGGCTTATAATTTCCGCTTGTTTTTCGCCAGGCTCGCCTCGGCAGGAAGTCTCAATGGGATGTGCATGTCACAATATGAGGCATGCCTCTCATTCTATGTGTGTAAGTGTGTGTGTGTGTGTGTGTGTGTGTGTGTGTACCATACAGTGCCGTCGAATAGTGAACGTCAACGTCAATGTGCATGTCCCACCTGCAGGGCAGGGCCATGCTGCATTGGCTGAGGTCAAGTGCCTGCTCAATGGAGAAAGCCAAATGCAAATGTTGGCTTTAAAGCGTTGCTAGGCAACAGTCGAACAAGTCGAACTTGTGGCCCAAAAGCGCTGAATGGCTGCGGGCAGAAAAAAAAAACACAAGAAAAAACAGTAAGCTACGAGACACCAAAGACTAAATACCCTTAACAAAGAACAAGTATACGCTATCTTTTAATACAGAAAAGTGTTTTCAGCTCGTAATAAAACTAAAATATTCTTTTTAACGGTATAGCAAGGCCGATAAGCACGGAAGTGTATAAGAGATCATTAGGAAATACATATATACAAACATTTGTACAACAGCACAATTTCCCTTAAGAGAAGCTTCATAGGACTCGCCCGCTCTCGCTCTGTCTGTCTTTCACCTCTCTCTCCTACACTCGCTTAATAGGACTCTCCCGTTGTTACTATCCTTTTCTCACTGAATAGCTTAGCGCGCCAATTCGCTCTTATTAAAAACACTGCGCGCCTTAAACAAAACGACGATTGCATATTTTTCAACAAGTAAATGACACGTTTCAAGCACAAGCATCACAATCGAAACCCATTTAACACCATTTAGAAAATTAAACTTTAAACAAAACGGGAACTTTAAACAAAACACGCGCAGAGATAACAATATATTGCCAGGACAGACACGCACAGATTAAAGCTCCTCATTAGGCTCGCGCCTACGCTAAGCCGGCATTCGCACTAATACAAATACAAAAAAAACTCCTGCGCTCACAACATTGACAATGTTCTCTTCTCGCGTAAGCGCTCTTTGCTTTAAGGTAACGGGATCGAAGGCGTTACGACCAATAGCGTGAACGCAGTTGAATTATATGAATTTAACCCTCCCCGCAGTCTTAGCATTTACAGAACTCGCTCTGCTACAGCCCAAATATGCTAAGAGATCAAAAGTGGAAGGGTAAATTTTCATCAACAGTCACACGAGAGAGAAAGGACAACCGAGGGCAGACAAGGCTTTAGCGAGTCGTCTGTTGAATTTATATAATGAATAAAGTCGGAGTTGCCACCTTTTGTGCGTTACACAGCTTGTGTCAAAATTAAAATACCCTTATACCTTTGGTATAGAAAGAGAATCTAAAGCAAAAACCAAGCAGCGGGCGGCACTCGCTTGACGCTTGACATTGAAGCCCCGCCCGACGCCCGCCCCCCTTTTAGAGCTTGCCGCCTTATCTGGCAAGGACAAAACGCACCAAGCAGCCGCGCAGCCAATGCCACAGGCACAGCCCCATTTCCACAGAATCCTGACAAGCAGATTTGGTGGAGAAACAAGCTTTGAGCACACGGGTTTGGCTTTGGCTTTGGCTGTGCCTGTTGCCAAAGTGCTGAACAAACATGGTTTCATTTTTCTAGACTATTTTCCATTTTTATACCCTGTACAACAATGGGTGTACGAAACAGACAGATAGCGGCATCTTTCAGGGCTATATGCTAAGGATTTCCAATATAAGTTTTTCTATCGTAATCATTTCAACCAAAATCGATAATTATCGATTTGCAGCCCTCTTTTCCCGTCACTTGTCAGATTTAAAGCATTAGCAGTTGGAGAATATTGTAAATATGTTCTGCTTTTTGCCGAGTATCTACCAGTCGGACACGTCTCAAAGGGGGTACTTTTATCAGTTTTTTTGTGATTTTTGTTAGCTGTTACAGCAACAAGCCCCGCTCATACGCATATGTAAACACGCCAGGAAATGAATGCCTCGCCCTGCTTCTAGGCTCTCCTCCAAATCCTGCGCCTCCTCCTCTGCCCAGCGTGTGCAGCCCGTGTTTGTGTTTGTCTTTGTATTGGTAGTCCCATAGCTGTGAGGTTTTTCTAGTGGACATTACTAAACTTTTCTCTAGTTTAGCCTTGTCTCAAATATGTATTTATGATATGCGCCCAATCCCCATGCGAACCCTCAAGAAAAAGTAGTCTCAAGCTCACGAGCTTATTCGAACGCTGCTTTCAATTTAATTTATGCCGATTGTTGCATTGACAATTCCCGAGAAATCGAGAGCATTTGCATTGTACAAAAACCAAATTGGAAAATATGATACTAAAGGCCAAAGCTCTTTCTATTCCGTTATAGCATAATTTTAATGCCAATTAGCTAACAATTCCTAATATCGTTATAATTAATATATCTTTAACATAAACTGAAGACAATTGCAGCACAGCAATGAGCTTTAAGAGCTTGCGGTTAGATGAGCTTTAAGCTAAGAGCGTGTTTTAAATATGTGCCAAGAAATCGTAAAACCCGCTTGATTAAAGCTCATTGAGGGATGAACATTCTTGGAAAAAATCTTTTAATTCATTTAAAGCTTGTTTTAAATGCATTCTTTATTTTACTATACAAAATTAAATCCATACAAATTGTCTTTACTTGGTACGCAATTCAATTTATATAGACAAAAAGCAGCATAAATAAAAGCTCTTATAGGGATGAATATTCTCGATTACTCGACAATGAAAGCTGTTGCATATCATATAAAAGTATTTGAAACCATTTAAAGCTTATTTTGAATGCATTCTTTATTTAACTATTCAATATTAAATCAATACAAATTGACTTTACTTGGTAGTTAATAAATTCGCGACTTTCAGCAATGTGGAAAAAAGAAACTATGAAAAAATTCAATTTGAGAACGCACTCAATTTTAATGGACTTTACAATTCGACGTCAAAAGTTATTTTCCGCCATTCGCTAAAACCGATTTATGGGGCAAATAAAATTGCCCATAAATAGAAAAAGGCAAATAATGAAGTTTGAGCGGCTTATGGACTAGCAAGTACCCTGTAAAAACTACATGGCCTCACCTGTTATGGCATATTGGATCGTTGCTCGAATAGTAGATACTCTATGTTAGCTATGGAATATTTGTCCATCTATTTTGGGTTTGCTCGACTTGTTCATACCCTTGGAGACGTTTGAGTTCCTATTGAATATACATATATTTAAAATATAGCACTCGAGAGGAAATTCTTTTGTGCAAAAGGGCAGACAGAAGGAAGGTTAAGAGCGTAGTTTCAGCTTGAACATATCCTAGCTAATTGGTACATTCGAAATTTGCCCCTTCGGTATGGCTAGATCAACTCGACTTTTCACGTTGTTAAATGCAGGGTATTCAAGGCTTTTGCCTGCTGCCTGTTACAAGTACAGGGTATTCAAAAAAAAAAGAATGCAGCACAACATATAAAAAAATGTGCCACAACTGAAAAAATGGCGAAAAAAAACATGGGACAAGTTTTGCCACAGCAGCTGGCCGGCAGGAATTTTCCTTTTTTTTTAGTCCTGAAATGTTATTTGGCATGAAATGGCCGCGCAAACATTGACGAAAACAAAAATGCAGCAGTTGCAGTTGCAGCAACTGTGAAATCCTTGTGGCGTGTGGCAGGACACATAAATCAAGCGAGCATAAATAAAACAAGACGAAGGATGTTTCTGCTGCTGCGGAAACGGATGCTTTGTTTTGAACCAAGTTTGCCAAAGAAAAATAAACAAAAAACAACCTTACAGCTGGGCGTGGCCATTGGCTTTGTGCTGCCGCCGATGCTGGTGCCGAACTCCGAGGACATTAACCAGGTGGGCAGCGATCTGCAGATGATGTTCTACCTGGTGGCCGGGCTGACCAGCATACTACTCGTCCTGATGGCCATATGTAAGCGCAGACAGCAGCAATTATCTTTGCCATTTATCGCATTTGGGTTTCCTTTTGCAGTCTTCCAGGATAGGCCGCCGACGCCGCCGTCTGCGGCACAGGAGGAGTCACAGCGCCTGGAGGGCATGGTCGAGGAACAGGTCAGCTTCATGCAATCGCTGAAGAATCTGATGACCAATCGGAATTTCATATTCTTGCTGCTCTCCTATGGCATCAATGTGGGCGTGTTCTATGCCATCTCCACGCTGCTCAATCCGGTAAAGTGGGCACCGCATAAGACGAACGCACAAAACTAACTGTGACTATCTTTGGTTTGTTCTTTTTCTCCTCCGCCCTTCCCGCAGGTGGTGCTCAAGTATTATCCAGGTCACGAGGTCGACACGGGTCGCATTGGTCTGAGCATTGTGCTGGCTGGCATGCTGGGCTCCGTTGTCTCCGGCATAGTCCTGGACAAGACGCACAAATTCAAGTAAGTGCATAGCAATTAATCTCAATGTAAGCCGCTCATTACGCATACGCCGCGTGCGCCGCACAATGCCACAAGAAGTTAAAAAACTTTTCAAGCACCCTCTAACTAACAAAGGCAGCAGGCACTGCAAAAAAATGTTCACTACTTGGATATACTATATATGCCCATCCAACTAGTTCGAAATTAAGTTGCAGATGTGCTACATAGTTGCCTTTCTCGTAATCAGTAAATTATTGACGTTCTAAAGGATAGTTAATTCATTCATTTACGTTCCGTTTTCTGGTTTTCAACATCCATAATCCCAGGCTCTGATTCGAACCTTAGTTTCATAAATGGGTAAAAGGTGTATAATGTTTTTGTGCAAAAAGTAAATGCATGTAACAGGCAGAAGGAAGCATCTCCGACCCTATAAAATATATATATGCTTGATCAGCACCAATAGCCGAGTCGATCTAGCCATGTCCATCTGTCTGTCCGTCCGTCCGTATGTATGAACGCAAGGATCTCAGAACCTATAAGACCTGGAGACTTAGCTGTAGGTCCTCCTAGTGCTCGCGCAGATCGAGTTTGTTTCCGATATTCGATAACTTGCCCCGTTTCCAAGCAATCGATAAAAATCGATATCAACATCCTGTTTTTTGAGCAATTTTGGTAAATAATTAGAGCTAGAGTCACCAAACTTGACATGTAGCTGCTAGAATAGTATATATATCTGCATTTGGTGTTGGAAGAAGAGGGTTCAGGGTATCCCCTAGTCGGGAGCTCCCGACTAGAACCTCTTACTTGTTTTTACAGAATTAATCAAATCAATCGTCAAATCAAAGTTTGGGATGTAGGTCTGTCTCTCTGTCTGTCTGTCTATGTCTATGCGAACTTGTCTCTCAGTTTTAGAGCTATCGTCTTGAAACTTTGCCGGCCGGATCGGATTATTATATCATATAGCTGCATTTTGAACAATCGGTTCAAAGTAGGTTCTTGTATGGAAAAACATTTTGTTTTCCAAGATATTATTTTCATACTGAGCTTGTAAAGGAGCTACTGGTCGGGGTACGAATCTCAGTCTTACCAGGTCCAGCGAGTTACAAGACATTTATAAGTTCGCTGGGACAGAGGGCTAATGAATGTTTCGACCAAAGTATACCTCGCGCTACTTCTATCCTTCTATCCTACCTACCATACCACCTACACTATCGGGGCTTGGCCACGCACCAAATACACTATCGGGCCTTGGCCTCGCACCAACTACACTATCGGGCCTTGGCCTCGCACCAACTACACTATAGGGCCTTGGCCACGCACCAACTACACTGTCCCCCCTAGGTTAGGGTGAACATCGGCGAATTCCGATGTTTAGCACAAGTATGACCGCCCGAGAATAGATTAGCATTTCACTTGATTATTTAGACTACAGTCACTTTATTTACTAATTTCATTACGTAATTTCCCTGCCGCACTGTCTTGGAGCCCTAGCGCTCCGCTGTACACTTCACTGTTTTTGCTCACACTCCTTTTTCGGCACGTCTACTCACCATGATCGTTCTCCAAAAAGTGCCGGCTCGCTCGCTAGCGAGCCATGCGCTTGCCTCGGCCGCTCAACTTCGCCGCGAGCTTTGGCAACTTCGCCTCGGAGCTTTCGCTCTTGGCCGCCGAATTGAAGCTGCGCTTTCGTGTTTAGTGTTGAGCAACCGATCAGCAACGCACGGTTGCAGCGGCGGCCGGCGGTTAAATTCAAATTTAATGAACGCGACATGAGATATAAGCTCAACATCTCCTCGCCCTTTGCTCAAGAATAACACTACTTAAATTACTTGTAATATCGGCGGCTCCTTGCCTCTTTACTTAACAGCGGTAATAACTTATCTAATTGCCATATTGGCGGCTCCTTGCCTCTTATCTTAACCTAATACAGTTAATACTTATAAACTAAAATTCGTCCCGCCCACGGCTCCTTGCCGTGCTCTTGGCCGTGACGCGATGGCTCCTTGCCGTAGATTCAAACTGTGGGGTGGCTGACCTCGGTTGCCGCCTCACACCCCCCCCGTACTTCGGGCAGGTGACGGTTACGTAGCCTCTGGCGTTTACCGTCACACCGTACTCCTCTTTCTCGTCGGACACGTGGAAGCGGGTGCGTCGGCATCGGAATCGGCGGATTCGTGCCTCGGTCGCGATGAGCTCCACCAAGCTTGCCGATAATGGCGTTCCGCGGGGAAATACCTTCCAGCTCGAGGGGGTGGAGTCGGATACGGGTTCCCTTGCGGGACTCCTGATGACCTTTGTCGGCGGGGGGTTCCTCGGGATGACCTTTGTCGGCGTGGGGCTCCTCGGAGTGTCCTTCGGGTCGACAAGACGGGCGTCCATCTCGGCATCTAGGTCGGGTTCTTCCTCGAGTACTGATTCGAGGCTGATATCCCACCCGTCGATACCGTCGAAGAGGTCTACGATGTCCTCCCATAACTCGCTGTCAGTGGGGGTCTTCGGGTCGCTCGGGGATGGAACCTCGGTTGCAGCACCCGACTTGGGTGATGGAGGCGTCGCCATTGCGTCCTCGTCCTCGGATGATATTGTGATGGTCTCGGGTTCCATCTGTAAATTTGACTTATTGGTTAACTTATTCGTTACTTATTGTTTAATGCCCTATCCTCCCAGTGCGGCTGACGATTCATTATGCCTATTCTAATTATGCTACTAGGGTTAGTCTAATCTACATTTTAGTACGTTAATTGCGTTGGCGACGGGTGTCGCTCTCACCCTTCGCCTACTCGTGGGCACCTATGTGCCCTTGGTCTTCCCCTTCGTTCTCCGTCGTCTCTCGGTAAAACGGCTTCAGCTGCGAGATATTGGCCACCCTCCTTTTCCGTTCACCTGGCCTCACTAGGCGCACAAAGTTAGGCGACACGAACTTGGTGACCCGGTAGGGACCATCGAACTTGGGTGCCAATTTCGCAGCGAAGCCCTCGGCGGCATTGGACAGTTGGTGCTGCCGTAACAGGACCATCGAGTCCAACGAAGGCCGCCACTCTCGTCTCCGCAGGTTGTAGTGTCTGCTCTGGTCCTTTGATGCGCGCTAGAGGTTGCTGTGGACGATATAAAATATTTCTTTTAGCCTATCCGCCTTTGTCCTAGGATCGAACGCAATAGTTGCCGACCCCGGATTCACCTGATCATATAAAGCAGCCGGCAACCGCGGCTCCCTTCCCTGCATCAGGAAAGCGGGACTGAATCCTGTGAGTCCGCCACGCTTGTGTTGACCGCTAGTGATATCTCCGGCAAGAGCTCGTCCCACGAACTCTGATGGCCTTCGATAAACTGCGCTATCATGGTCTTCACAGTCCGGTTTGTCCTCTCGGTAGGATTCTCTTGCGGACAGTACGGGGCGGTATATTGGACCTCTACACCCAGGGATTCCAGAAATGCCATGAAGCTCCGGCTTGTGAATCGCACCCCGTTGTCACATACGAACTTTTTGGGCACCCCGAATCGGCTCAAAATCCTCTCGCGGAACGCGGTTTGCAGGTGCGCCGCCGTGGCTCTCCTGAGAGGGACCAGCTCCACCCATTTCGAGAAAGCGTCATGGAACACCCGTAACATGGTGTTGCCATGCTTCGACCGTGGAAGGGGCCCGACGAAATCCGCGCAAAGTATTGACATCGGCTCTGCCACCTGCCTCGTTAGCATGCGTCCAGCCGGTTTAAGTTTCTCGCTCTTGAACTTTTGGCAGGTTTCGCAACACTTCACGTACTTGGCGGCGTCACGGAACATACCCGGCCAGTAGTACCTTTGGGCTAGCCTCGACACTGTTTTCCTCACGCCTTGATGCCCGGCCGTGGGAGCGTCATGGCATTCCGCCAATACCCTCTGCCGTTGACCACTGGCCACACATAGCTTCGAAATGCCTACATAGCTGCCCATTTTCTTCAGTGTAGTCCGGGAACTTGGATGGCTCTTCGGCGATCCTGGCACGCATACTCGCGACCCATTTGCAGGGTGGCTCGACCACCACTGCTTGCTGACAGGTCTCTAGAGGATGCCTTGATAGTGCGTCGGCCACGACGTTGAGCTTCCCTCGTCGGTAGTGAACGTCAAATTGGAATTGTTGCAGTTCCAATGCCCATCGCGCAATCCTTCCTGACGGGCTCTCAATCGAATTAAGCCACTTGAGTGCCAGATGGTCCGTTATCACGTCGAACCGGTACCCTTCTAGGTAGCAACGCAGCTTCCGTATCGACCAAACGATTGCCAGGCACTCTTTCTCGGTGGCGGAATAGTTCACTTCGGCCTTCAGCAACTTCCTGCTCGAATACGCTATAACTCGCTCCTGCCCTTCTATCGTCTGCGTCAGCACTGCGCCGAGGCCGTACTCGCTCGCGTCAGGGGCAGTCGTCAAGCTGTCCTTCAATTGACAAGATGTTTCCTCCTGTTCTTGATCCCATGCCCATTTCCGTCCCTTCTTTAAGAGCGCTGTTAGCGGTTGTACCTGAGTCGCGAAGTTGGGAACGAAGCGCCTGTACCATGACGCCATTCCGAGACACTGCCGCAACTCCTTACAATTTGTCGGGGCCCTCAGGTTACGTATCGCCTCCACCTTCTCTGGATCGGTACGTATTGCTTCCCCACAAATGACATGTCCGAGGTAGACCAACCTCTCCCGGAAGAAACTGCACTTCTTCCTATTCAGAACACCTCCCTTAAGTTCTCTACATGCTGCTCCTTCGTTGCCCCTATTACCACGATGTCGTCTAGGTAGGCGAACGCATGGGGCTCCATCTCCTGCCCTATGACCGTGTCTAAGGCTCGCTGGAAGGTCGCACACGCCGAGTGTAAACCAAATGGCATCACCCGCCACTGGAAAATACCTCTTCCGGGGACTGTGAACGCCGTACATTCCCGACTATCGGCTGCCATCGGTATCTGCCAGTACCCGTGCTTCAAATCCAGAGTGGAGATGAACCGGGCGTGACGCAACCGCTCAAAGATGTGATTAATCCTGGGAACAGGATAAGCATCTGGGACGGCGTGCGCGTTGAGTTGTCGATAGTCGATACACCACGCGCCACTCGCCAGTCTTCTTCTTGACTAAGACGATTGGGGCGCTGTGTGGACTACGCGACGGCTCGATGGCACCTGCCTGGATCAGCTCGTCCACCTGTTCATCAATCACCCTTTGCATGGCCTGGATCTTCGGGTAGTATCTCTCCTTTAATGGTTTATCATCCTTAAGCCTGATCATGTGCTCCGCGATGTGCGAGACTCCCTGCAGCCCCTCGAATAGTGTCAGTTCTGACTCCAGGAACTCCCTAAGTTCCGGATCCAAATCCGCTGGCCACTCTGCCTCTTCGACGCTGGACTCGACCTGCGTCTCTTCTCCTCCAGGCACCACTCCGACTCCATATAGGGCTCCTCAATCGCTCGACTCTGGCAGCCGCTCATGATTCACTGTGCCCGCGTGGATTCGAGCCGTTGCTCCTAATCCCTCCGTTCTCTGCCACACTTCCGCCGTGCCGCCTGCATGACCAGCGTAGATCTGCCCTTGCAGATCCCTTTTCATGACCTGGGAGGCCTTCCTTTGGTTCCTTCTTCGTCTCTTCTGCCATCGGTCGAGCAGGCACTCCCGCTCCTTGGCGAGTGAGGCCTTCTTTCGGCTCTTCCCTGGTTCCAGGCCCCGCGGCTGGAGACGTCACCGCCTCTAGGACCAGTTCCGCCTTGCCGCAGCGTATCGTAGTGCCCATTGCACCCAAGAAGTCCATCCCCAGGATGACGTGGTCCAGCATTGCGGTCATGATAAGCATTAACATGCTGGCCACCTTCCCCGCTAGGCCGACGTCTATGCTCAATGCCTTCTCTACTTCGAGCGTGGACCCATCTGCCAGACGAATGCGCGCCTGTACGTTCTCCACTCTCCCCCGAATCGCCCACTTGTGTACGCAGTCTTCACTCATGAAGCTGCGAGTGGCCCCTGTATCGATAGTAGCGGGCATCGTCCACCCGCCAATCTCCACCGTGGCGACGATCCGGCCACCCTCCACCTTAAGCGGGTGTACTACTGCCGAGTCCCGTGTGTGTCGGCGTCGTCCCGACAGTGACCTGGGCGACGCCGTTGCCCGTTTCCCGCCTCCGTGCGGCGACAACAATCCTGGCTACTTCTGCCTCGATGCCCACAGAGCCAACAAAACAAAACGGGCGCATTGGGACATTCCCTCGCGAAGTGCCCCTCCTGTGCGCACCGGCGACATGCTCGTCGCGGATCATACTCGGATCCGGCCTCTTGGTTCATCATTTGGTGGACCACTGCCGGCGGGGCGGAGACTCGTCTATCCACCACGCTTGCTCCGGATCCGATGGGAATAGACCGGAATGGGTAAAGGTGTCCCCCAGGGGGCTATACCGTCCTTTCCCACTCCGCGCTACTTGAGCTCGTGACCACCTGACTCCCTGCCCTGCTTCCGGAGTATTCCGCTCGCTGTCTCATCACCGTTTCGTACTCCACTGCGAGTTGAGTCAGCTGGGACAAGGTGGAAAAATCTTGCCGTCGTACGTAAAGCCTGTATTCGGGGGCGGCATTCTCATATATCCGGTGCAACTCCTGCGCCGGCTCATATCTGGCATGATGCATGAAGCCCTCAACTCTATCAGGTATTCTTTAAACTCTTCCCCCACACGCTGTCGGCGGGATCGGATTTCGTCCTCCAGCCTCTCGAAGTAGCGTGGTGGTAGAAAGAACTCTAAGAAACCCCTCCTGAATACCGACCATGGCACATCCCTCAGTCCACTACTCAGAAACCAACAAGCAGCACGGTCGCAGAATACCTCGCTCATGGCCCGAGGCAATCGATCAAGGGCGATACCGTACGTAATGGCGCGTTCCTCTAGGTCCTTCAGAAACCCAAGGGGGTCGGAGCGACCATCGTACCTCATGCCCCACTTTCGGACTTGTTCCGGAACGTTTGCGAGAGGCCTGGCCTCCGACAGAGAATATGGCCGGCAAATATAAGGGCCACTATTCGAGTCGTAAGGGGTTCGCCCTAGCTCCACGTCGACCGCTGTCGCCCGGCGAGCTCCACTGCTGCTAATCTCATGAGTTTCCCCTGCCCCCGTGACGGCTAAACTAGGGATCGGAACCTGCAGACGCTCGTACAGCTGCGAGCTCCTCAGGTCTGGTTCCGATTTTTGACGCGGCCGTCCGCCAGCGTCGGGTAGAGTGCCCCAGGTAGACGACTCCAATGTTTTGGC
This sequence comes from Drosophila littoralis, assembly GCA_018903485.1. Taxonomy (NCBI): domain Eukaryota; kingdom Metazoa; phylum Arthropoda; class Insecta; order Diptera; family Drosophilidae; genus Drosophila; species Drosophila littoralis. Next base: position 10,609,813 of record JAEIGF010000297.1, on the reverse strand, counting down.
GGTCTGAGATTCTAACTCGGCAACCCGAGCCCAAATCTCGGGTGTATGGCCGCCATCATGCACGAAAGTGGATAGCCGCTTACGCAGCTCTTCCACGCGCCCCTCCTTTTCTAGCCCGAACTCATGGGCGATCGCCACCAGTTCTTCTTTGCGTCGCTGGTGGATCCAGCGCACGCCCACACCCGGATTTTGGCACTCACCTGTCTCCATTCTGAGTTTTTACTACTCACTCTAGGCTCAACTTCCCCTCTTGTAGACTCTCGCTCGATTTTCGTGTTTGGTGTTTGGGCAATTCTCGTTCCGTTGATTTACATATGTCGCTCACTCTTGTTCGTGTCTTTTCTCCGGGTTTGTTTTCTTTTCACTTATAGATTTTTTTTTTGTTTTCGTTTATTTTACCAATTTGAACAAAAAAAAATAATAAAAAAAAACTGCACTTAATGTTCGACCATTCCGCAATTTGGTCCTCGTTTGTCTCCGTTTATTATTATCCTGTTTTTCCACTTAGATATTTTACTTGTTTAATTGTATATATTTTAATTGTATACATATATTTATTTTCTTTTCCTTTTAACCCACTTGATGTTCTTTTACTTTTTTAGTCTTTGTTCATTATTCTTTTATTTTTATTTATTTATTTATTTTTTTTTTTTTTTTGTTTTATATTATCTTATTTATATTATTTATTACTTTGTTCACTGCCTTTCATTTAGCACACCCGTCGTCGTCGCCTTCGCCGACTGTACTGACGAACTCAGTTTTCACCGCGCGTGACCTGTATTCGTCCCACTGTACAACCGCGACACTTTAACAGCCCTTCGACGCCGACGTCGACTGCGGCGCGCGTTTGTGCACACGTGTGCAAGCATGGTCTCGATGTCGCCCGTCTGGCGCGCGCGCGCTGTACTTTTCGACTGCCGTTATCTCTCCTTTTTTTTTCTCTTGTTGCTTTATGAGCTTGACTTCTGTGCACATATTGGTTGCCTAAATCTTGCAGGTGTTCATCTCGTCGCCTAACATAGGGTATGAAATGCACTTGTCGCGGTATACTCGACTACCTTATACCCTAGACTCGCATATTACCCATATACTATATCTTCTCTTTTCTTGCTCTCTACTGGGGTACATACATTCTAAGGTATGCCAGACTTAAAAATACCCTGTATGCAAAATTTTTATTTTTTTTTTTTTGAAAACACCTATTTGGGCATACTTGCGGGGCTTTAATCAGCAACTATGCCACGCCCCTAAACGCCTCTAGGTCCCTGCTCGGGCGCCACTTGTAAAGGAGCTACTGGCCGGGGTACGAATCTCAGTCTTACCATGTTCAGCGTGTTACAAGACATTTATAAGTTCGGCCGTGGCCTCGCACAACGAACACTTTCGGGCCTTGGCCTCGTACCAACTACACTAGCGGGCCGTGGCCTCGCACCAACTACACTATCGGGCCTTGGCCACGCACCAACTACACTGTCCCCCCTAGGTTAGGGTGAACATCGGCGAATTCCGATGTTTAGCACAAGTATGACCGCCCGAGAATACAAAGATTAGCATTTCACTTGATTATTTCGACTACAGTCACTTTATTTACTAATTTCATTACGTTTTACCCTACCGAACTTTCTAGACTAAGGCCCTGCCGCACTGTCTTGGAGCCCTAGCGCTCCGCTGTACACTTCACTGTTTTTGCTTACACTCGTTTTTCGGCACGTCTACTCACCATGATCGTTCTCCAAAAAGTGCCGGCTCGCTCGCTAGCGAGCCATGCGCTTGCCTCGGCCGCTCAACTTCGCCGTGAGCTTTCGCAACTTCGCCTCGGAGCTTTCGCTCTTCGCCGCCGAATTGAAGCAGCGCTCTCGAAGGCAGTGTTGAGCAACCGATCAGCAACGCACGGTTGCAGCGGCGGCCGGCGGTTAAATTCAAATTAAATGTACCCGACATGAGATATAAGCTCAACATCTCCTCGCCCTTTTCTCAATAATAACACTACTTAAATTACTTGTAATATCGGCGGCTCCTTGCCTCTTTACTTAACAGTAGTAATAACTTATCTAATTGCCATATTGGCGGCTCCTTGCCTCTTATCTTAACAGCAGTAATGACTTATCTAATTGCCATATTGGCGGCTCCTTGCCTCTTATCTTAACCTAATACAGTTAATACTTATAAACTAAAATTCGTCCCGCCCACGGCTCCTTGCCGTGGCGCGATGGCTCCTTGCCGTAGATTCAACTGTGGAGTGGCTGACATCGGTGGCCGCCTCACAAGTTTTTATAAGTTTCCCTATTCCTACATAGCTGCAAACCCGTAAGGCAAAGCCTTTGCCGTGCCGAAGATATCTTTATTTTCTAGTTTTAAATATAGTACGGTTCAGGCTTAGGTTCGATTGATAATTATTTAGATAAGCCGATTAGAATTTCGGCTAATGGATAATAATACATTTTAAAACCGGGCTGAAGCCTGTTCACTTCAAACCGACCATGATAACTACTCTAAAGTGTTGCATTCGCTGTTGCAGGGAGACAACGCTGGCGGTCTATGCCCTCTCCATGGTGGGCATGTGGATATTCACGTTCACGCTGGACACGGGACACATTGCGGTGGTTTATCTGACAGCCTCGCTGCTGGGGTAAGTCCTACCGGCCGGGCTGGCTGCCTGGCTGGCCATTAAGTTAACAACTACAGATCTTATCCATAATGCCCCGGTGCAGCTTTTTTATGACTGGCTATTTGCCGGTGGGCTTTGAATTTGGCGCCGAGCTAACGTTTCCCGAGCCGGAGGGCACTTCGTCCGGCCTGCTGAACGCCTCCGCGCAAACGTTCGGCATTTGCTTTACGCTCTTCTACTCGGAGCTCTTCTACTCGTACGGCGATGTGCCCGCCAACGTGGCCATGGCCCTGATGCTGATCGTGGGCACCGCCATCACGGCGGCCACCAGGTCCGATTTGAGGCGACAGAACGCGCAGGTGGCGCCCACCGCTGCAGCTGTCAATCCGTAAATTATCCAAAACGAATAAGCAACTACACACACACGCGCACCACAGGCACACCTACACCTACACCTACACACACACGCACACGCACCTGGGTCGCGTTTAAGAATTTGGATAGTAGTATTTTTAATGCATATCGTTTTTTAATTGTTTTTTATTTATTGCATTTGTTTGTTATACTTTAGATTTCCTGTTGTAGCCTTAAGTGAACTATGTGTTGGATTGTTTATTAAAAATTGCACACACACACACACACACACTCATACACACGCGTTTAGCTTAGGCAATTATTTTTTAAATTTTATATATTGGCCAAATAAATTGTTTTTCGATTTTTAGCGTAAGTAAGCTGTACATTTGAATAATTGCAATTCCAAAAGACTTGTCGAGTAAAATTTAGCTTTATCTTGGTTCTTTTGCGACAACAACAACAACAACAACAAAAACAACAAGAAATAATTATATCCTATTCCTAAAACATATTCCTAAACTATAAACGAACACACACTTGTTACAAATATGTACGTTAAAGTAGTTGAAAATTGTTTAAGCCCCATATTGCAGGCATATTCCGTAATCCTCCAGTATTATAGCCAATCAGATATATATATATATATATATATATATATGTGTATGTTTATATAGCCAATGTTAAAAGCTCAATGCGTACTCTATTTTATTTTTCCAATCTAACCTGGTTCCTGCGCATTTTTAGCCCAGTTTTATAAGTGTCTAATATGAAATTATGCAAATACTAAACAATTCCAGCAAACAGTTAATACAGTCAAACTGCCCTAAGATTAACTGGCAAATAAACTAGACGCAAAACCAAACGAGAAATGCAAAATCTAATTGCAAAATATTGTTGAAAACTTTTCTTTTAAACAACATATTTAGGGGAATCACAAATATATATGAGCTCCTGGCAGCAAAGCAAAACAGTTTCAGATTCGGTTTGGGGTACGATCCTTGGCAAAAAAAAAGATTGTTCTTCGACGAAAACCCAAGCTGTCATATGCTATATATACTTGAGGGATAAGCTAGCTGAACCTCAGAGTTAAAGGTGCGACTGTGAGAAAGCTATATAAAGAGAGAGATTAAAGAAAAAAAGTGTGTTAACGAAACATTCGTTATAGATAGGTGCGACTGTACTTCCCATAATAATTGTAGGGTATCAGTCAGCAACGGGGGGAAAACAGTTGGACGCTTTGTAAAAAAGGGTTCCACAAATAAATAGTTGAGTATGTAGTCAAGGCTACAAAGAAAATCTATACAAAAATTCCACAAAGTTCCGCTGTGTACATATTTCTAGAGAATTTCAGAACTAGCCAAATAAACTGTTACATTATGTACATATATAAACAAACACACCTTTACAAATGCACGCACACCCACACCCACACACAGGCACACACACACACACACTATGCAATTGAACACTTGCAAACATATCTGAGATGTGTTAACGTTGATTTTGAAGTATTTACAATTTAAAGTCAAATCTAAAATATATACACGATATATATGATATATGTGTACGTTTATAATACGTATCATTGTTGTGACATAGTTGAATTAACCAACATAAAATGCAGGTAAATGCAAATAAATTAGCACACTTTTAAGCTGCGGTACATAAATTGTATTCAATTTTGTAGATAGCTTTACGGCCAATTGCCAGTATTATATATGCATACCTACCTATATAGCCAATCGTATAGCTCACTGAACTAGAGTCAATTCTCAGACACCAGAGACTACCTGACATAAAAGCTGTTACTACTTATATACAACCTACAACAACGACAACAACAACAACAACTACAACAACCACCTAAAGAAAAACAATTTGAACAAAATCCAGTACACAAAGAAATGCGGAAAAGTTGCGCGTTGAAGAATACACACAACAAAAAGAAAACATATGGTATGCCTAACGGTATCCACACACACGCAAACACACTAACACACACACACACACATAGTCAAAAGTTATTTCATTCAAAATGAAAATATATATAAATATATGTATATGTGTATAGTGGAAAAAGTATTCAATAAAACTTAACCCGTGTATAGAGCAAATGGTAACAATTCTTTTTGGGGCAAAAACAAAGCGATTTTCATTTTGGGTTTTCTTTACATTATAATTTTTGTGAGACGCGCTTAAAGTTAGGAAATAATATATATATTAAACGGGTATCTCAACAATACTTTGACGCTGAACATGAACATATACATTATTTGCTTGAATTTAAAATACATTTGTGCGGTTATCATTTAAATGGAAAACAGCAAGCAACGCAAAAGAAGCCAAAAAATACAAGAAAAAATGAAAATCAACTAAATATTAAAAACATAAAACATTAAAAACTTTCAGGAAATCCCCGCCCCCAGATATGTTGCTGCTGCTGCTGCTGCTCCCAGTCCACTTTTTAATGCGTTGTGCCCCAGGCGCGCAGCAGCGTCAGCGCCTTGTTTAGATAGGCAGACCACTCCTCGCGCTCCTCCTTGGTATCGGCGGACAGCAGATGCCGCACAGTTGTCATCCGCCCATTGGGCACTATAACCAACGACTCCTGATCGGTATCTAGGGCCGGACGCTCGCACTCCAACAGCATGGTGTTCAGGCGCGCGCAAATGTCACGCGGCGCTGTGCTGACCTTATGTGAGCTGCACGCATTTAAATCAATGCTGCCCATGGGCGCCTTTTTCTTTTCATCATCGGGATACTTCCAGTAGTTGAGCACGGAGCCATTTAGATAGCACCAGCGACGATGCCAGGCACCGAAACCGGATATGTCCTCGAACATAGTCAGGAAACCCTTGTACTCCACACTCACGGACAGCTCGCAATTGACTTTCATATGGACGGTGCCATCGAGCGGACTCACGCCCAGCACTTGCGTCAGCGTCCAGCTGGTGCGCTGAATCTCACGCAGCGAGAAGATGGCAAAGCCATATTGCACCAGCTGCGGTGTGCGCACCACATGCGGCCCGGCTGGACTCTGTACTGGGGGCATGACCAAACGATTTTCACCACCCTTCTTTTTGGGCGTCTTAATGCCCCCCTTCTTGTTCAGATTAATGTGATACTTGAGCTCATGTGGCAGCTGATCGCGCTGCGCCAGCATGCCATAAATCTCAAGGGTAACCTGCAATTGCGTAAGGGTATTTAAAACAGCCGCCGGATGAGACTCGCCAAATCCGAAACTTACCCGAAAATCTGCATAGACGTTGTTCAGCTGCAGCACATCGGGAAATTTGACAGAGAGCAGGCCAGGCATTGTGGGCACCGTCTTGGTGGCCAGTACGTGCTCATTGTACTTGAGCAGGCAGACCAAATGATGGCCATTTATGTTGCCCGTAGCCATTTTGCGCACGTACTCCTGTCGGAGCGGTATGGTAATATCCTTGACGGTCAGCAAGCCCTTCTCCTTGGGTGCGCCCACGGGACGCACGCTGTTCTCCACGCGCAGCCGCTGCACTTCATCCAAACAAGCCTGACGACGATGAGCTGCACGTTTAAGTGTTTAGTCAAATAAATAGTGAAATAATTGATATGCCAAATGCCACCTACTTGCTAGCAGTAAATAGCGTTCGCCCTCAACGGATTCAGTGGAGCCGGAAAACTCAACGGTGGCAGCACACAGATTAAGCGCCTGGCTGGCCTGGCCTATTACCTGCTGCTGCTTGCAGACTTCACTGAGCAGTTTCTTGATCTTGTCCTGCGCCTGTGCTGATTCATTCAGCTCGCGCGCATTGTTCTGCTCTTCATCATCCTCGCTGCAGTCATCATTACTGGTTGCCGTCGCGGCAGACGCCTCGCCATGCTGCGGTGAATCATACTCCAGCTTGTGCTTGGCATGACAATCGCCGGTGAGCGCCGAGCGCATGACCTGCTGCTCGCGACATATTTTGCGCACGGGCGTCGAATTGGAGTTCTATTAAGTACAGGAATTAAGATAGAGATTTATGCTGCGTGGCTTCACATTTAAGGCTTACACTGGCACTCTGCTGGCGACGATAGAAGCTAACGGTGTGCACCAGCGTGACCAAGTTATCGTTGTCCTGATTGACGCTCAGCTCGGACTTGACGGGTTGTGCGCCATTTAGCAGCGGGGTTTGCACATCCATCGCCTCGTGCTGCTCCTGAATGGTCTGACAGGCAGTAGAGCCGGCGGCGCCAGCAGCTGGTGTTTTGCGAAAGGAGAAACTATTGGAGGCGGTGGTGCCCTTGCTCTGTGGAAGTAAAAGTCATATTGTAAACAGTTTCAAGCGGTTCTCAGGGCTCGCAGTACTCACGCCCAGCGATAGATGACTGGCATTGTGCTCGTCCTCGCTGTCATCCTCCTGTGTGCTGCCATAGTCACCTACCAGTGCCTCGTCCAAATAATCATCAATGCCCGCAGAGATTTGTGAGGAATTCATAGAGCTATCACCGTCGTGACTGTAATAATGATCCTGCTCGGCGTAGCGTACCTGTGGAAATTACACATTTAAGCCACCCGCTGTGCATCGATTTTGCTACCTGCAACTCACCTTTTTGCCCAGTTGTTGTTGTTGTTGTTGCTGCTGATGCAGTTCGGCCTCGTTGCGTTGCACCGTGTGCAATATCTCGCGACCCAGACTGCCGTTGCACATGCCCGCGCTGCTGTCCTCAGTCTGCGACTGATCCGCCTCCTCCTCCATCGACTCATCCATGCAACTACAAATTAAAAGATATTAGATTTAAGCAGCTATTCACATTTATTGGCCTTGTCTAGTTTTAAAGCTATGCGTCTATAGTCTAAGGTCAGTCTCTAACGGGTTGGGGCTCTACTCAATGCAGAGCAGAAAGAGCAAGCAAGAATAGCATTTGTCAGCGCACCTTTCAAGCTCCTCCTCAGTGTCATCGTTAAGCGAGGCGGTAGCCGAGGCGCAGCAGTTGTCGCCGCTGGAGTCAAGATCGGACAGCGCGGGATACAGGCGATCCGCATGCGATTTGCGTGCGCGCTTCGACTCCTCATCAATCACATCGCCAGCTGTAAATACAAAAAGTTGGAATTGGGAATTCCATCGATTTGGCAGCTACTTACGTGAGCGCCGCTTGCTGCTCGAATTTGTCATGGGCGGCGGTGGTGGCGGCGGCATTGGGCGCACCACTTTGCTAGCCACGGGTGGTGCCAGAACAGGCGCTGGCTGTGCTGCCGCAGTCGTTGTCTGTGGCGTAGAGAGGTCCTTTTGCTTGTTAAACCGATTGGCTATGATTTGCATGTCCTCCTGACGCTGTCGATCTATGTCCCTAATGCGATTCTCAGCGCTGCTTTGAGCAGAGGCCACCAAGGCGGCTACTTTGTCGCGCAACTTGCTCTCGGGCTTGGGCTGCGGCTTGGCTGCGCTCTGAGCGCCTGCTGTAATCGGATGCACTGGCGCACTGTGAGCTGTAAGGGCAGAAAATTGGTTATAGCTGTTGTGGAAGGCGCTGCTGAAGCCTTACCCTTGGGCTCCTCTGCCCTTATCTGACTAATGCTGGGCGCTGTGCCTATGGGCGCCTTGGGCAGCATGGCCTTTGAATTGCCGGTCTCAAAAAGTTTCATGCGCTCTTTCAGCGACAGCTCGCAGGGATCCTTTTGGTTGCGTTGTGCTGCCTGGGACTGGGAGCCGCCGCTGTTGGCCTTATTCTCGAAAATGGCTGCCCGACCGGAGACCAAGCCGGATTTGACACTGTTAGCGGCCACTGATGCGGGCTTGGAGGATGCGGGTGCAGGTGCAGGCGCTGGCGCCACGGCGCCAAAGGTCTTGGCTACTTTACTGACCGTCGTTGATTTCTCCGGCACGGGGGGCTTGGCTGTGGCTGCTGCTGTTGTTGCACTTGACGCTTCTTCCTGTTTGGCGTAATCATAGGTATGTTTAATCGTGGACGAATCGCGTCGCTGAAAGCCCTGCGCCTCCAATGAGCTCAATACCTTGGGATCCCATTTCAGTTGTTTGGTTTTGTTGCTCGCATCCACAACATCCGCTTTGGCTCTCGGCTCCGGCACTGGGCGACTGGGCAAGTCTGGCTTGGGCGGCGGCACGGCTTCCAGCAGCGGTCTGTGGACTTCATGATGTGCCGTATCGTCTTCCCATTGATTAATTGTGTCCGCCAACGCTGCCAGCTTGCCAAAGCGTTGTTTGCCCCTGCGCGGACTACGCGCCGACAGCGGCCGGTCATCATCGTCGCCGGCATGAAACTGCGCCTCGGTGCGATGTATGGGCGAGGACAGATCGTCCGTATTGGAGTACAGTGCGCCCATGCGCTGCAGACGGCTGCGCGACGTGTCACGCAGTCGGGCCAGGGGCTGGTTGACAGGCGCCTCCGCAGCAGCAGCGGCACCATCACCAGGCTTACAGATTAAAGCAGCTCTCTGCTCCTCGTCCTCGTCACTGCTCGTCATATCCTGTTCCTGTATCTCAACTTGTACCTAAACGTGGCGACAGCGCGCGAAAAATGCAAACACAAACACACGCACACACACACAGATGTAGCAAATGCAGAGACAAAGGCAACAGACAACAGCCGAAAAACACCACCGAATAAAGCAAAAGGCAAATGCGTTAAAAACTTACCCCAATTGGCTGGGCGGTGGTTATGTTTATCTCGATGCCCATTTCCATGTTCTCCTTGTTTACCGCCGCATAGTGGCGCAGCGGCTTTGTGGGCGACGCCGCCAGCGTTGCCTTATCCAAGATAACAACTTTGCCAGCGCCGCTGCTGCCAGTTGAAGCTGAGGCTGCCGCGGACGCTGCTGGCGTCGCTTTGCTGGCCGCCGACGCCTCCGTTGTTAGCGTGCATTCCGCCAGTGGAAATTTGCTAGTGTTTGTTATGCCGAGTGCGCGACTGCGCTGTTCGGCCTTTTCGAGCATGCGCTGCAAATAATATTATATACAGATTGCATATCAAATGCAGTTAGACAATGATTTTCATTGTTTGCTTTGTTACTTTGTACCTGAGTGAAGGGGTCCATTGTTGTTGCTGCAAATGCTTGTGAAAATGCAAATTGCGCGCGCACTTATGTTTAATTTATTCAGTTTCACTTGCACTCGTGTTTAATTTGTATTTTAGCTGCCTGCTATTTAGTCGACTACACTTTTAAAACGATTATTTAGTATCTTTTCATGGATGCACGTCATTCGAAATTGTGCGCGACGCTTCTTTTTTCGCTCGTTCGCGACGTTGAAATTTTAAATGCGCAAGCGTCGGTATGCCCGTGTTATCGTTAGAGTTGCCATAGCACCCGAGGACAGCAGCTATCGATCTGCGTCTGTTACGGTTTATGTTAATTTAACATTCAGTATTTTAACATTTTACTGTATTCTTATTTACAGCAGCTCTCGTTCACACAATAACTACGTTAACTTAATTTAATTTTAAATTATGCGAATATGTACAGGCTGGCGTAGTTTTCGCTAGGAAAGAACTGAATGAGTTTTAATTTTGAATTTAACAGCTGACAACTGGCTACAGCAATTAATAACACTTAACAGAATCCTAACATTACATTTAAAGCAGCTATCGATTACGGACTATTAATTGAGCGGCAGGCGGGTTCGATATTTTTCAGCTGGCAGCCCCATAGTGGCAGCACCAAAACAAACGCGACAAGCTGTGGGCATTTAAATAAAAAACAGTTTAAATGAACAGTCAATAACAATTAGATAAATAAACATACACAGGTAGCTATAGAAACTTATAACATATACAGGTTTGCTATGAATTGCCTGCAATTGATGTGGCGCTTATGTGCGCCGTGCAACGTGATTTGCTGTCAGTGCTGCCAGGTTTAGCCAAAAAATAGCCAAATTTATTTCCAGAAATGGTAGAACAAAATAGAGTTAACCTGCTGTGGAACTGCGCCAAGGAGTTGAGCACGCAAACACACGCCGAGCGCCTGCTCAAATCATACTACATGTAAGTCTAGCAACGCCTTTCGAAACAACTATTACCTTAGTTAACTCGTGCTTCTCATTTTTATCAGCAATATCAGTCGCAAGCTGGTCCGGCATAATGTCCAACTGCCCGAGGACAGCGTGGGCCCGGCTCGCATGTGCGCACGTTGCGGCAATCAATGGTGCGACGGCAACTATGAACTGCACTTGCGGCCGCAGCGCTTGGTGAACAATGCCAAACGACGTAGGCTGATCGCCCAGCTGGACGCGGTCAAGGCCAAACAGCAGCGGGGCATGTTGAGCACCGGGGCCAGAAAGCGCGCCAATTGGCTGAAGAAGCGCATGGCCAGCCATGTGGTAAGTGGCTGGAAATCCTTTGTTTTCAACTTATGTCACTTTTTTTTTAAACAACAATTCGTTTTGCAGGCTGTGGACTGCGGGTTTTGCGGGCACAAAACCATGTTGGCGCTGGAAAAGCCTAAAAAACGAGCTAAATCCGAAACAGTTGAAACAATGGCAACAGCGGCAGCGGCAACAACAACAACAACAGCACCAACTACAACAGCTGCAGCGCCCGCAACGGGCAAGCGGAAAAAGAAGCATACAAATAAAGACGTCAATGCTGGGCTGAAGATACCAATGCCCACAGCCCAAGCCCAAGCCCAAGCCCAACAAAAACAAAAGATGCCGAAAGCGCCCACAACAACGACGGCAGCAAAAAAGGCAACAACAACGACGACGACGGGCCAAAGCAACAAGCAGAAGAAGAAATCGAAAGCAGCGCCAACGCCCGCCGCCAGCAATCCGCAAAAAATGCAATCGAAGACACAAAAACAAAACGCGCTGCTGCAGCTGGCAGCGCAGTTAAAAACGCACGCGTCGCAAAAAGCCAATAAAACGCAACAGAATCGCCTGCAAGCGCTTCTCAAGTAAAAGTTCGACAAAAATTGTTATTTTGTTTGAATGAAAAGACCTGTATTATTGCGCATAATTAAGCGTTAGCAAAATACGTGTAAACAAGAGCAGCCATTGTGGCATGAATCAGCAGCATTGATTGTTGCAACCTGCTGCTGCTGCCGCTGCTGCTGCTGGAGAATCAGAGTCTTGTCTCTTGGCCCGATAAACGCAAGCTGGGAACCAGTTGTTGGCCCTGCTTTTGAGCCCTGTGCACGCACACAGGTAGTCACGCAGTGGTCGGCTCCCCACACTCCCAAGTACCAAGGTTATCCAGGTTCCGGCAGAATTCTTAATTTATATCAAGCATAGCGCAATATTTAATTAAAATTGAGTTGTTTGCCGTGCAGCACGTCCTTCAGGCCAGGCCCTAAAAGGCAACAGGCTGCTGCGGCTTCATCTGGCTATGTATTTGTATCTCCATCTCCATCTGTATCTGTTTCTGTGTGTTGTTTTATGCTTATCTGCCGCCAAAAAGACAGAGCACACGCACGCACATCCTGAGATTGGCTTTTAAACAAGGCTCAGATTTCTAACTTGGCCCAGCATCGGCAGCAACAACAACAACAACAACATCGGGGAACAACATCTGCCACCTTGTGCCGCTTTTTGGCAGCCACTTTCTTGCTGACTGCGCACATTAGAAGATTTCTGGTTTCTGTGTTTTGGTTTCTTTCGGGTTGGCGAGCCTGTTTTTTTATTATTTTGCCAAAATTGGTGAAGACGGCAACGGTGCTCAAATTGTATAGCAAAAACACATTTTCAGCAGTTTATGCAACAGTCTGACTTTGTTGCTTCCCCACCGCTAGATACCCTGTAATGCGTCTGGTGAGAGATATCCAACAAGCAGTATTAACTTTAAACATTTGTTGCTCCGAATTTGAAATCTCTCGCTCTTATAGAATGATAACGATAAATGCTGACCAAGAATATGTATAATTAATAGGCTTAAGCATGCCGTCTGCTGTCTGTTACATATACACTTGCACAGCCTCATTACAAACTCTATTACTTAGTTTAAACGGGTAAAGAGCATAAAAACTTTGCGTTCTGCGAAGAAAGTGTGGAACAACAACAACCACTACAACAAAAACAAGAGCGCAGGCCACAGCAACTTCGTGTGTGCCTGTTTGGCTTCGTGCATGCGTTTGCGGCTTCGGCTCCCCCACGAACATGAGGAAGCCAACAGACAGCGGCCGTTCTAGTCTCTGGCTGCGCTGCTGTCAGTCAGTTGCGTTCGTGTGATTCACGGCCGCGCACACAAAGACGCGCTTCAAATCGCATACGGCGCGCAAAGCTCTCACGCTATCTCTCTCTTTCCCTCTCTCACACAACGTATTCGCAATGAAAAGCGAGTGCGACTGCGTCTGCGTTTGCATTGGTTCTACGGAGAGCGCTGTTACAGAAAAGCTGTTGCCGGAGCTTAAGCAGAAAAGGTGTCAACGTCGACGTCGACGTTAACGCAAACAGCGAGCGCAAAGTGTATGGGTAAAAACAAAGGCGCAGTGACAAAGAATAAAGTGAAAAACCGGATGCAAAATTAAAAGCATAAATCAAAGAAATCAAAGAAATAAAAAAGAACCAAATCGAATGCCAAAGTTTTAAGACTCTGGGCTCGGCGGCGCAGGAAATGCTGGTTGCATTTCAAAATGACCGGAAATGCACTGAAAACCTCGACAGCAGACACGCCTGCGCTTTGGCCATAAACAATTTGAAATGCGGCTCGTAACGAACGCCAACAAAACTTTAATCAAATATTTAGATTGAAAATACCTTCGGCAGAGCCGATCAAAGTGCAATAAACAGAAATTCAATATATCGAACAACAAGTGTTAATTATCAATAGACACTATTGTTTATTGCAGCTATTTTTTTTTCGTTTTTATAGACTCTTTGATGAAAATAAAAACCGTTTACGGCTGCAGCATTGCGAATCACAATTTGCACCTTTCACGTGCCATAAAAAAGTAAAAGTTCTAAAAAGACCTCTTGCCCAGCGCCCGCCGCTTAGCAAGTGCCCAACGTGAAATGTTTAGCTCTTTATTCGCTTGCATGTATGGCACTTTATACATATACATACATATGTACACATATGTATATATGTATATGAATATTAATTTCTTTCTTTTATGGCCAGCGACACGCGTCGCCTTTTTGGATGAGTCAGTATCAAAAGGCTGGGCAAGAGCTCGGTTCCAGCTTCAGCTTCAGCTTCAGGCGCATAAAACATTGCTTCGGCTTGCTAAGTAGCAGCAGTCACTAGCTCCAGCTGTGTGCGTGCGTGTGTGTGCGTGTGTGTGTGTGTATAATCTATCCCTAGTTTAGCCACAAAAGCGACACAAACAAACAAATAAACCGCAAAATAAAGACGGAACAGACGCACCGACAGAAATGTCTGTACGGCTCAGAGGCTGACACACACACATACTGAAATTTTACCCCTCCACCTTCCTCCCATTGGCCCCTCGCGCCTAGCAAGTGCAAAACGGCGCTGCATAAACCAAGTATCGCATTATGAAAATCGGCCCCAAAGCCATTTCGTAATAACATTTAATGACACACACACATGTGTATATGCATACATACATGCATATATACAAATATTAGTGTGTGTGTGTGTGTGTGTGTGTGCATATGTATTAGTGTGTGATGAACAAAAACAAAAAAAAGATGAAAATATAACGTCATCAGCGCCGCCGCCGCCGGCTGCGTTGATTTTCCACAAGCGCCAAACGAAGCGTGCAACCAAATAAAAAACAGCAACAACATCAACAACAACAAAACAGACAATAAAGTACGAAATTTAAAAATGCGACAAGCGAGCGTATAAATCCATCAGATATCCAATAAAGAATGCCAGAAACGATAAGCACTGAGATAATTAAAAATCTTTCGAAATCTTTCAAGAACTTAACTCATGCTCTAATATTCGATAAATCATAGAGTTTGAGAAATAGTTCTCAAATCAGCTTAAGGGCAGGGAAAGAGGAAGTACATGTTTTCAGATCTCATTAGCATAAATGGCTGTAATCATTGTTCATTTCTGATGTCATTGAACCTCATTGATTTCCCTTAAAAATCAGTTGGCATAAGTACAGCACACACCAAATATGGTGTACAGCTGCCATTGTGTGGCACATGAATCTCATGCATGAACAGAGTCTGAGCACAGACGAACCTTTTGGCTGCTTTACGGGGTATTATTTGAGGCTAGAATTGAGCACAATACGATCTTGTATTGTATTGTATTGCATTTCGACGGGGGCAATACGCATATGCAGGCAGCTCTTGGAACAAACGAATATTCCATCTATTTATAATCCAACTTCGTATTGCCAGTTTAAACAGACCCTAGCGCGGATTGATTTCGGTCTAGTTTCGTTTTGGCTGCGCTGCGCTGCGGGAGAGTTATTCAACCAGGAATAATATATTTTCATCTTTTGCTGTTTTTTTTTTCTATGTACTTCGTTCACATTCGGGAAAGAGAAGCGAAGAGTTTTCGAGAGTTTCAGAGACAAACTGAGAGTTGTAAATGTTCGCCAATTTAATTAATAGTATTTACTTATTTACTGCACTTCTAGAGTGCTTCGGGTGCATGTGATTTAATAGAATGTGCTACTTTATTTTGACACTCGGCTGTTAATTGTTAACAAAAATATATTGTCAGTGGCAGCAAAAACAAAAACAACAAAAACAACAACAAATAAATCAAACGATCTACAAAAAGCCATATAAACAAACATTAACACTGAACGCTTCGAATTAACGCTTTATATCATGGATATCGACTTAAAAGCCTCTAAACGCGCCGAAATTGAACAATTTCTGTTGGGTAAGTCAACAGCAACTAGATAAATAAAAAACAATCAACTAAACTCAAATCATTAACTAGCTACTTGCATATACAAAAAACAAGTAAGAGGTTCTAGTCGGGAGCTCCCGACTAGGAAATACCCTGAACCCTCTTATTCCAACACCAAATGCAGCTCCAAAACCAAACGCGCTCGTCTGCTTTAGTAGATAGAGAGTAGCGGGCAGGGGGCGATGGGTATAAAATGAAAGATGCTTGATATATGTATGTGTATATAATATTTTAGAAGCAACATATCAAGCTCTTATTATTTATCCAATTTGTTCAACAAACAGAATGTCGATATCGATTTCTATCGATTGCTTGGAAACGGGGCAAGTTACCAAATTTCGGAAACAAACTCGATCTGCGCGGGCACCAGGAGGACCTACAGCTAATTTCAAGTCTCTAGCTCTTATAGGCTCTGAGATCCTTGCGTTCATACATACGGACGGGCGGACGGACGGACAGACGGACGGACAGACAGACGGATATGGCTAGATCGACTCGGCTATTGATGCTGATCAAGAATATATATACTTTATGGGGTCGGAGATGCTTCCTTCTACCTGGTACATACATTTGCACAAATACATTATACCCCTTTTATCCATTTTTATTGGGTTCAGGGTATAAGGCAAATGAGAGTGCGCTTGCTGGTTGTGCGCGACTTGTGAATACCCTGTAAGCAAGTCTTGAATGCTTAAGTTGTCTTACGAATTTGGTTTGAAATTTTGAAGAAAAAAATGATCAAAAATTATGAGTTTAAATTAACAAATTTTAAAGTTATCTGCTTATACTTAACGCAAAATCCGACATATATATCTCCAATATATCCAATATCTGCGTGCCTAACCTGTAAAATAGAGAGATAAATTTATATAAAAGGAACTTAAATCAACTCAATCGCAGTTTGTTAAACAGTACGAAATGAAACACAAATAGATACTTTGTTGATTAAATAGATGGTTACAAATAATCTTATAGACGGAGATCTATACCAACCCGGCACATAAACCTATATCAAGCACATATGGATGTACTTTATGGGCTTGAAGTTATCTCTGTGGCCATGCATAACTTAATTATGACCCCTTAATAGTCGTTTTATAACTGCAGGGTATAAAGAAACGAGAAAGAAAGGCTATCTTCGGCACGCCGAAGAGCTAATACCCTTGCAGACCCAACCTTTTCATAATGCTCATAGTCCTTTGCCCGTATCTAAGAAGCACAGGGCCAATAGTTAATGCCGAGTTTAGTCAAGATATCTTGATAAACAAAAAAGGTGTTTAATAAAAAACATAGTTTTCGGCCGATTGTTCCTATTGCAGCTATATGATTTAGTGGTCCGATATTAATAGGATTTTGCATATATATGAAGAGCATATTAAAACTAACAAATGACGAGTTTGGTCAATCTACATATATCTTGAAAAACAAAATGTTTATCATACAAGATCCTACTTTTCGACCGATCGTTCGTTGCTATTGCAGCGATATGATATAGTGGTCCGATCCAGCTGGTTTTGACATAAAGAGGGACTTCTGCAAAGTTTCATAAAGATAGCTTTAAAACTGAGAGACTAGTTCGCACAGAAACAGACAGACGGACAGACGGACAGCCGGACAGAGGGACGGACGGCTAGGCTATATCGACTCGGCTGTTGATACAGATCAAGAATATATATGTATATACTTTATGGATATCTTTTTCTATGCGTTACACATTGCACGACAAAATTATAATACCCTCTGCAAGGGTATAAAAATCAACACCATTAAACCATTATGCGCACAGCTAGACAGAAATTAAAGTACATATACATATGTCTAGATCATTTTTGAAGGCATTGTTAATTAAGCCCAAGTTTGAGCAAAAATTTCGTATAAAAAATACTTGTACAAATTCATGCTGCTCGGCCCTGCGGGCATATAATTTTCTCGTACAGAAACAGACGCAATATATACACATATTTATTGACTCATGCCTAACCGACTCGATATCTGGAGCTGAGAAGCTAAGAAGCTGGGACTGAGGCTGAGGCTGAGCTTGTGGCTAAAATAACTCTTAACTTGGCTGAGTTTAATGCGCTTTGTTCTTTTCGTTCTCGTGTTTATGCTGTGTATATTTTATTGAAACCATTTTTCGGGTCTTGTCTTTTGGCCACTTTTTCGCTGGTTTCTTGTACATTTGTTTGTCTGTAGAAACGAGTACATACACATATATATATCTATATATATATATACATATATATATAGACGATTGGACAAGCCGCCAAACTATGCCCAAAGCGCTTGTTTTAAGCCCTTCTCTTAACGCGCCGACATTCAAGCCTGTGAGCTTTAATGCGAGTTGGCAGGGTATATCGATTCAATGAGGCCTATGCAACAGCTTACTATTTGTTATCTCTATATATAAAACTGTTTGTCCTGACTGACAGACTGACTGACTGACTGACTGACTGACTGATTGGTGATCAACGCACAGCCCAAACCGTAAGAGCTAGGAAGCTGAAATTTTCACTGTAGTTACATTCTGTGATGAAGGTGCACGTTAAGACGGGGTTTCGGGAAATTCCACCCGCAAGAATGGAAAAATCGCGAAAAACGTTTGTATGTAACTTTTTTGTTTGCCATCCGATCGGCCTTAAACTCAATTTCAAAGTTCTTTGTTCAAATTCATTTGAGGCGTGTTTCGCACTTTTTGGAAAATCCATCCCTCCTTGGTATAAATGGGGGTCAAAGATTTGGTGGAAGACGTTTCGCCCACAAATTCATTTCCAAGGAGCTATATGAAAAATCATTTGAGACGTGTTTCACATTTTTCGCAGAATCAAAGCCCCCTTGGGGAAATGTGCTATTTTAAGATTTTTTTGGTGCAGTTTTAAGTGGTGTCCGATTTGCTTCAAACTTATTTTTAAAGCTCTACATAATAATATGATGAATACGTGTTTCAGCGATTTGGGAAATTCCACTTGCAACAGTGGTAAAAGAGCGGAAAACTTTTATATGAAAGTAGTTTGTTCACCGTCCGCTCAGTTTCAAAATCATTTTCAAAGCTTTTTGAGAACATTGATTTTATAACAAAAGTGCCACAGGCAAGGCCGGGCTATACCCGCTAGTCACATATATTTTATACAGTGGGAGCAAGTCAATATTTTACATTATTTCTGCTAAAGGTTCCACTTTTTTGTTTTTAACAAATATTTTATCAATTCCTTTTTTTTATAGCTTTATAGCAAATACTGAAACTTACTAATAGTTTAGACTATAAAACCATTTTCCGATCATTTCAATAATTTCTAGATTTTATCAACAATTTTATTACTCTTATAAATCTTGCTATTGTGGTTTCGCATAAAGATAACATTTACTCGTAATGTGTTTTTATTATTAGTCAAAACATGACTTTTCTCAAAATGTTCATTGGTTTTCCTTCCTCATAATGAATAAATTGCTATAAATCGCCCACAAATCTTTCTGTAACTCCAAATTACTTAAACAATTTGTAATCAAACTCAGAATTTTGACTGGCAAAATATAGTTGAAATACTTGATGCTTATCAAGGTTGGCCTTTGGAAAATGTACTTTAATTTTATGCCTGTTTGTAAGCACAAAAATATGTAAATTCTAGTTAAGTTTTAAAAAATGAAAATAAAATTTTTCGCCAAACTATGGAGTACGTAAGCTTCTTGAGAATAAGTTGATTTTGCAGATCCCTTTTTTTTTTTTTTTTTTATTAACAATGGGAAGTAGCGTATTTGCAGTTCGTTGCAGCTGCGCTTTTTTCGGCTTCTTCTTCTTTATACTAATTACGTTTTGTCTGGACAGCGCTTTGCGTGTTTCAATTTTAACAAGATTTCCTGCAAACTTCTTTGGCATTATTTTTTTTGTTTTTTATTGTGTGCTCATCTTTACCGTTAAACCTACTTAAGCAGCGGAAGATGGGGCGGCGGGAGGGGGGAGGGCAATAACTGGAAACTGGACTGTTGAGTGAAATTGCTTTTAATTGCCGCGGTCAATTCGCAGTTGACTCTTGCGCGGCTTTTTATGAGGTCATAAGTAGCTGGCGACTTGGAAGCCGCAGCTCCGCATGAGTCAGCTCCAGCTCCACGCCCTGCCCAAGCTGCAGTTGCCCTGCCCCGCCCTACCCCGCTTCGCACCGCCCTGCCCTGCCTTGCTGGGCATTTATGGAAATTGCTGCGCTGTGCCATTAAGTTCAATTTAATGGCCAATAGTTGTCCATATTTAGCCATTAGTATTGTAGCTCAACTAATTCTGTATAACTCTTATGCTTCTCCCTCCTACTTCTTCTTGATCTTCATGGCAGATGTGCGTGCCCACTTTCGAGCCTCGCTGGCAACATCCGAGTATGAGAACACCTCGAATTTGTTTCATGTCACAGCCGCCGAGCAAACGCAGGAGCTGCTCCAGCGCTGCGACCAGCTGCTGACCAGCATTGCAGACGAGCAGGCGACAACAACAACAACAGCAACAACAACACCAGCAACCAGCTTCATTAAATTGAATGGCTGCTGCGACTCTGTGGAGAGCAAAGTGGGCGCTGAGACCGGTTGCTATCTGGAGATGTTGTCCTCCACAGCAGCAGCAGCATCATCGGCATCGGCATCGGCAGCAGCAGCAACATCGGCAGCAGCGACAAGCTCGTCGAGGAACTCATGTGAGTGCCAAGTGCCTGGCATAGCCTATATGTTTATGTAGTTATCTTCGAGCAGCAGACAGTAATTGACTTTAATTGCAGTGTCCGCCTCGCGGGAGTACATCGATATAAGCAGCAATCCATCGTTGAACAGTGATAAAACCCAGCAGTCGGAACTGGAGCAGTCGCAGCCACAGCAGCTGTACGATGTTTGCCAAGCGCCCGGCGAGGAGGAGGAAACCCAACAGGTCTTTGCACACGAGCTGTTCATCAATTGCCCCTATGCTGATCTGCCGGCTGGCCACTTGGCGCTGCAGCGTTCCATCAAATACGGCCAATTGCATCGGATCGAGAAGCGCCTCTTCTTTGACCAGAGCAAGAAATATTATTGCGGCATACTGAACGATTGGATGCTCTGCTATGCGGATGGTCCGACTTCCTGCCGGCCCAGCAGCAGTCTTTACCTGAAGAGCTCAGCCATTGAGATCGAGCACTTTGGTGAGGGTAAACGTCGTGAGGTTTGCTTTCAAATCACAACCGCTGATCCCGGCAAGAAGTTTGTGTATCAGGCGAACAACGAGGTCGATGCCAAAGAGTGGATACATGCCATTGAGGCGGCCATCCGGGGAGATGCCATTGCGCAGGCGACGCTCAAAACGTTGCGCAAGCTGCCCACGCCGCCGGTCATGAAGAGAAACAGCTACACACCCACAGCCACAACAACGGGAACAGGTACAAACAACGACAGCATCTACGAGGAGCCATCGCCCATATATAACTTTGGTGAGACGGTAACGACGCCCCCACGTCTGCCCGAGAAATGCAACAGTCCGAGTGCACTGGCCAAACGTTTCGAATATGACATACCAAAGTGTCCACCACAGCCGCTGGTCATGGACGATGAAGGATCGGCCGGCGGCGAAGTGGAAACCGCTGAACTGCTCAATGGCGGTGCCGTTGCTGCTGTTGCTGCTGCTTCTGAGTTGAAGGCACAGCCGCAACCATCCAGCCTGCATGGCAGCCTGGCTATGGACTTTCAGGCCAAGGTGAAGACGGTGCACAGCGAGCTCTCTAGTCAGCTGACAAGTCCGGAGCGACTGAAGAAGGCCGTCAAGAAGACCTACTCATGCGGCAACAATGAACCCGAAATGCTCTCGCTCACCAATCCCACACTGGGCAGCAGTCCAGCTACACTCAAGGAGCAGAAGAAACAGCGCAAATCGCAGACACCCCAAACGAGCCCACAGAAGACGCCCGGCAAAGACTGTGACAAGCTGGCGCGCAATTGGTTTCTCAGTCGGCTCAACAAGTCCAGTCAGGGCCCGAACACACGCTCTACGGCCAACGCTGCCAGCAATCTAACCACCAGTACACCATCAAATGCCAAGTGCAAGCAGAGCGAAAAGGAGAATCTGCTCAATGGACTCGATCTCTGCGATGGCAGCAGCAGCTACGATGGGGCGCCCAGCGAACAACAGCCGAGCAGCAATCCCACATCTCCCTGCCTCAAATCCGAATCCAAGAGCAAGGTGAACATGATCATCAATCAGTTCGAGAGCAGCGGTCACCTGTCCGCCATGTTCAGCGTGGAGGCATTGGCTGCCAATGCATTGGCCTCGCTCACCTCCTTCTGCGAGAGCGACAACTGCAACAACTATGAGCCCATAATGCCGCTGGCCACGACGCCCAGCAGCTTTCTCAAAAAGGTGTAGCTGTGGGGTGTGGCAGGTGTCCCGCAGGTGGATCATACATGCATATATAGCACTTATACACATTTAAATATATATATCTTTAATTAAGGCTACCGATAAAAACAAGCGCACGCACATTTTCATGTTTATCTTTAACATTCGACATAAAATTTTAATATCAAAACATAAATTGTTAATATACATACTGTAAATGTATATGAGTGTGGGGGGAAGTGGGCCGTGTGTTTGAGTATGTGTTTTAGCCGCACAACAGCTTGAAATGAAGAGGTAGTTTCTGCTATGCTGTTGAGCTAGCTTTACACTGGGTTGTATCAAAGCGAGATTATAAAATAGACCTAGTTATTAGATTTGCTAAGACGCACGGGTCGTATATCGTGAACTGGGTAGATGCACATTGGTGTTATTCTCCTGATGAGCTTGCATTACGTCGAACAGAGCTAAGCGTTTGCGCTCATCGGGCACTAGCACCAGCTTGTGTGGTGATTCCTTCGTGGCGAACAGACCCAGTACGCGTTTGCCCTCGTTCCGTTTCACCCTGAATTGTACGCCACGTTGGGTGGCCTCAATCGATTCAATTTCATCCCACTGATACGACCACAAGGACTAAACAAATAAGAAGAGCATACATGAATAATTTGCCCAATTGGCATTAAACGGAGGGACCACTTACCACCCAAATGCCAAACATATCGTTTCGTTGTGCGTAGAGCATGCGATGATTGGTGATTATCAGATACTCTAGTTTTTGTACAATCTCCTCACAGTGAATAAAGACGTCGGTGCTCGCATATTTTCCCTTATCCAGCTCCCTGCAATGAAGCGATAAGCATTAATATCTACATATATTTATATGGTTTCCTTAAAATTCCCGGCAAAGCTGTATGAAGTAGATCTACAAAGTGTACTAAAATAAATCTCCAACCTTCGTTTAGTTCTTAACTGTAGATGTACAAATATAGGGTTGGTAAATACACTCCGTTCGCGGTACGCAACACTTTTCTGATATGTAATGCTATGTGTTATCTGATATCTGTTATCTACAAGGCATTTAGTTACCAAAAATATCAATTGAACGGTTAAAATTAAAGAAGAAGATCCGAATTTTAAAATTGGCGCTTAATACTCGTGTTAAATTTCCAAAACTTATAATCTTAAAAAAACGAAAAGAGAATATTCGCAACTCTACATGCTTGCTATCAAAACGTTTCAATATTAATGTCTACTTAATGCAGCTTTTAATGGAACTGTGAATGCCTCATTTGTATTTAGTGTTTGCGTGTAATAGAAACCTACTTGAGCGTCTTGTTGCCCAGCGCCTCGCTGTAGCAATAGGGACGCAGGACATTGTCGTAATGCAGGAAGCGCGTCGGACGCAAACGTTTCGCATCCTCGCTGCCGGTGGTGGCGCGCTTGACTGCTTCAAAGCTGCCGCTGGCGAAATCAACCACGCCAGCGGTTGGGCGTGCTACTAGGCCAATGGCGCCCTTGCCCAGCCCCTTGAAGAAGCCCTGGGCGCCCTCCTCGCGTGCGCCATTGACGGGCTTGGTAACCACTCCAGTCACACCATCCACAAAGCCCTGCAAGAACAATATTTGAGTTACTTGGATATTTATTTAATCGTGGATGTGCTGAAGCTCACCATGACCAGACCCTTGCCGCTTCGCGCCAGGCCTTCATGGAAATTCTTTGGCTTGTTGTGCATTCCTTGGCGTCGTTTGCGTTGATAGTCATCATCGAAGGTTAAGGCGGCTAGGCCCTTGCCCATGGCGCCAGTGATTCTAGTTAAAGAGCATAAATAATTAAGCCGAAGAATCTAAGGGATACTAAAGTTAAGAATTACTTGGACATGGCGCCAGCAGCGCCGCCCACGGTGTGACCAAAGAGAGACTTGACACCCAGCACTAGACCCTCTGCGAATTCACCTGGACCTTGGATGGCACCCTGGAGAGAAGAGAAGACGGATATAAGATGAACCAAAAATTGTATAATTTTTATAGCCCACCTGGAACGGTTCGTAGAACAAATCTTCGACGCCCTTCTTTAGACCCACCACCAGCCCATAGGGATTGCCCAGCACATCGAGACCCAGAGCCAGCACATAGAGCTGCTTCAGCGCCTGGCCCGTATAATGTGAGGTGACCTCACTAACAAGCTGATGTTGTGTAAAGAATTGATATTCGCGCTCGAAGAAGGCTAAACGGAAGACAACATCGTTAACATCCGTAAGCGTTACGCCTACACCCTGGACCAGCGTGCCCAGGAAACCAGGCAGCGCTTTGGTATCGGTGCCAGCCATGGAAAAGCTAACATGTATCTTCAGTGGACTCAAATGCAGATTATCATAGAAATTCTTTTGCTCCTGCTGCGAATGTTCCTCAAAGAATGTAGAAAGCGGCAGCTCAATGGAGTCCACATCGCTGCGGAACAATTTGGCTGCATGTTCATCGGTCACCTCAGTGGCGAACATCTCAGCAATGGCCGTTAGAAAGACTATATCCACCTTAAAGTGGAACTCCTGTATCAATATAGTCGCGTACTTATATTGCTTGACATCCGAATTGGGTATTATGCGCTGCACCATGCTGCATTCAATGAAGGGCTTCATTGTTGTGGTTGTGGCCACGCTCTTGGGCGGCGCTATGGGCGCCAATACTACTGGAAATATCGGATCCAGGAACTGATTGTCCACCTGTATACGATTAATTTTCACGTGCAATTGATTTTGGAACGGTGATGATTTCATTGACACCCAAATGGCTGGATAAAAGTTGCGACGCAATCGCCGCTCCACGTGCTTGACAAGCGTCATTGTGCCAAAGTTGATCTGCAAGAGAGCATGGAGCATTATGATCACATAAGCATTTATAATAATAATATATATGTATATAGAAAGTTGTTTCTGCACGTACCGGAAATTTGTTATCCAATGCATAGGTGTGCACATCCTTGACTGCCTTATGCACCAGATAGCGCTGATATTCGGCCTCAATGAGCTCTGAGTCATGTATGGTCAATTCCTTGTAGCGTTTCTTATTTGGTTTTCTTGACTCCCATATAATGCCCGAACTGGTAACGCCCAAATAGAGTATAGCCAGACCAGTCTCATTGTTAACCAAAGAGAAACCGATGCCGTGTATATGTAGGTCTATGCTACGAGTGATATTTTGCAGGGCAGCGGTGCTCTCGGTGCGCTTGGCAATCGATTCGACTTCGGTGAAGAGCAGCACTCGCTGCATTCCGTACAGGAAGGACACCCAATAGGCCTTGCTGCCGTCCTGTAAGCTGTGCAAAGAATATATTAAATATAGCTGCTATCTTCCATTTGCACTCAATACTTACATGACATTATCGATGTGATCGCGTTTCAGATCGGTTTCCTGCTTGTCTTTGCCAAAGATCAACAGCCTGGGCCCCGCTGGATCACCCCAGGCGTACAGAACGCTATGCTTGGCTCTTAAAATGTTCTCGATTTTTGTGTTCTTTTCATAGTAGACAATATCCTTGTTGGTGTGATTGATTAACAGGCCAGGCGCCTCGGATGGCTGGTACTCGGTGAAGGTTAGATAAATGCCACCCTCAGTGGTCTGCACATCCACATTGACGCCGCCATAGCGACTGTCGTGCAGCTTGAGCAACGTGCACGTCACCTCGGTGTAGTCAAAGGCCGGCGTTGTCTGATTGCCCACGCGCACAATTAGCTTGTGCGTGGAATCGTGTTTGGGCCAGAGCGGCTTGTACTCCTGGGGTTGCAGTATTAGCCAAGGATCGCCGGGACGTTTAAGCTCCTGCAATTCGATCGAGTACTTGCACTTGTTATGCACTATATAGAAGGGTATGAACGTAATCTGCTTGGTTAGCGAGTTGTGCGTCAAATGGTTGTGCACGCCAATTTGATAGCTCTGTTCGTTAGCAATACAGGTGACGCCACCAATTGAACCAGCGACATCCAACGGTATCTTCTCACTCCACTCGCCGCTGTCGATGCGTATGGAGGCCTTCTTCTTGTCAAAGAATAGCTTGTCGCGGAAGGTGAACAGTATGGGTCCAGAATACTCGGGCGGATGATACAACACCTCTACAGACGAGAAGTCCGTTTTGTAGGTGAGCATCATGCCCGTCTTGTTGATCATCCAGTAGGGGCTATACAGTGTCAACACAACACTTCCATGCCGATTATTAGCGCTGTCGAATAAAATTTTAATTTCATATGAAAATATGGTTTAAATTATGAAATTAAACTAAAAGCAAAATAATTAAATTACCGCACATAGAGATCCATTTCCATTTTAAACTCAGAATCGTAAGATGCGAATGTCCAAATGGATACCCCGCTATCACCATTGGAAATTTCAGTGGCATATGACCAATCCTTCTCAAGATATTGTAATAACTGTAAGCAAATATATAGTATGACTTCACAATTAGGTTACGAGGGGTTCATATGCCAATACTTACGCGGACCACAAGCACACTTTTAGATTCCTTGCCCTTCTCGAACATACGCACTGTCGGCAAATGCAGCACGTGTCCGGGATTGACCTCCTTCTCGCCATAGTCAAGGAAGTCCTCCTTTTGAAAGCGCTCTAATCCTGGAAGCGGACCTGAATCGCGTGCTGGCTGAACCGGGGCACTTTGGCGACCCAAGCAACCAGCCACAGAGACTTTAATGTCAATGGGCAGGGAATTGAGGAGATAAAGTGGCGGACGTAGGTGAATCGTATGATATGCGCTCAGTAACCGATACTTTGTGGTGTTCTCAAAGTAAATCTCATGCTTTTTTCGTCGGACATTTATGTTGAGTGGCTCATAGGCATTGATGGGATCGCATTGCACTTGATGCGAATAGTTTTCATCCGAGGGATATGCATTCCAGACAAAACCCTGAACTGACGTTTTGTACCCCTCAATCGCAAAGTATAGATCTTTGTGATCGGCATAGATGGCGTGCAGCGGTAAATTAAAAACTTCATTAGGATTCGCGTAGCCCACGAGTATTATGCTATTATCAGTCTTTCTGCGCCGATGCACACTGATTGGTGTGGTGAAATGATTAAA
Source organism: Drosophila littoralis (assembly GCA_018903485.1). Taxonomy (NCBI): domain Eukaryota; kingdom Metazoa; phylum Arthropoda; class Insecta; order Diptera; family Drosophilidae; genus Drosophila; species Drosophila littoralis. The sequence continues at coordinate 10,582,676 of JAEIGF010000297.1, read as the reverse complement.
GATCTGAAAAAAAAAGGAACACATGAAATAAGGTTGCAAATGTATAAGCCAAAATACGCACGCTTATAACGCCATGTATGTTGATTATGGTGGTGCCATATTCCAGCTTGACCTGTGACACAATGGCCCACTGCTCCTGCGGCGCGATGCGCTTCAGCGGGAAGTAACGCGTGTCGGCCTTGCTAACGGGCAGCACAACACAGTTTTTCAGATCGGGGATCTGCAAGCAAAAGAATAACAGTCTCATAATCTGAAATTAATAATAGCTGAGCACGTTATATACTCTACCGCCACATAGAGATTGTAATCTTCGGCCTGGTCCTCCGTCACTGTGCTCAAGTCCTTAGTTTGCAGGTAAGCGCGCCCGCCAGCCGAAATGGTACACTCTTGTATGTCTCCGGGATCAACCATTTGGTCATTGGATTGCGAATGTAGAATTATTGAATTGTTGGCAGAATTCCCACCGCGATGCACCTCGTGGAGAGTAAAGATACCTGCCGTCAGATCCAATGTAATGTCAAAGCCCGTATCGTTCTGCACCACATACGGAGCCACAACTTCTGGCTTGATCAGGCCCTCACTGTCGATGGCCTGCGAGAAGGCCTCGGTCAGTTCGCTGATCAGGCTTACGCATGTTTTACTCAAGGTTATCTCCAGATTCTCATTGGAATGTATTCGTATGTTCATCGTTTGCTCCTCACAATGTTCATCAAATTCGTTTTGTGATGTTTCAATGTTCATATTGAACTGCAGTTCCCATGGTATATACTCGCTGATGCCGTTGCGTCCCACCACCTCGTTAAGCTCAATAATGGGTTCCCACTCAGCCAGGAATTGATTGTAGTAGTTCTGCAAATATTAAATGCTTAGTAAATGAATTTCAAATGTTAGATAACAGAAGCTCCTACCATGTTGAGCGTTAGGGAGCCGTGGGCGGTGAGATTGCGGCTCCAGTTATTGAAGACAGCCGTCATGCGTGTGTCCAGTGAAATAAGCGGCTTTGTATAGTAGCCCATGCCCGACTCAATCACAATGGTAATGCTGGGCACCTCAATCACACATTTCTCAGTCTTCTGCCTATTCTTATACTCGCCTGGACCATCCAGGTCTATCGCTTCGGCGGCCTGTTCAACTTTGGTAAACCAATAGGTTTTTGAATGGAACGGATTGGGATACCAGATTTTTGAATAATCCACAGCATCTTTTTCAATGTCAGCCTTCTTAGCGGCACCGCTTGAAATGCTCACCATCGCCTTATTCAAAAGCTCAATGGTGGCCGGCGATATGTTGATTATTATGTCACTGAGCTTCAGGCTGATGTGCATGCCCTCTTCCTCAGGTGTGGAACCCTGAAGACTAATAACAGCTGGATGTAAAATATAATGACGCGTTAACTCGCGGCGCTCCGGCAAGAAGGAGCACATATATATCTTCAGCCCATCAATTTGACCATTAACTAGCTGCTTGTCACCAATCGACCGATAATTGAGATGCGCTTTTGCCTGTTAAAATCCAAATATATAAACTGTCAAGCAGCAACTAATTTCGAAACATTCAAAACTCACATTAAAGATAATTGCATTCGTATTCAGATCATCCAGGCTCTCCACCAATATAATATCAGGTTGATCGATGTGAAGTATCAGATTAATTTTCTTCACTGATTGAGCACTAGCTGCAATAGTAGAAAGATAAACAGATAATTATTGTAAAATGTGAAAACTATTAACTATGACGAGAATTAGGAAAGGTATCCAAATAGAGAAGATAATATAATATAATATAATATATAATATTGGGCATACATGACAAGGAGCTGACTGTCGTTCGTGCAGTCCCGCGGGCTGCTGAGTCCACAATTGGAGGAACCTTGGGCACCGGCAATTTCTGATCTACTTCAGGGGGCAGTGCGAGGAACATTGTCAGCTTTAGCAGAAAATCAATACAGACGATCAAATCGAAGCTCCGTACGCGCACCTCGGCTGCAAAAAAAAAAAAAAAAACACATACATTTCTTCAAAATAAAATCTGGTAAAAGCTGTTTCTATGTAAATTACCAAAGATATCGTTTTCTTTTATAATGGCCGTAACGTCGACCATGTAGTTGGGCTCATTTAGACAGGTCTCAACGATTACTGCCTTTCGGGACTTTACCTCATCCCAGTCCTTGCAGCTAAGATACTGCCGTATTTTGCTCTTGTTTGAAGAGCGCGTATCATCCAATTGAATGTTGCAAAGGACAATGGAAAGACTGAGCGTGCCATTGCTCAGCTGGGTTCCCTTTACAGACAGAAAATAGATGCCAAAGCAGGCCAAGCCGCTTGCATGATCTAAATGAGATTCAGAATTAGCTAAGAATTTTATCGATTCTGAAAATCAATTTGCCTTTGCGAACTTACCCTCCATGAGATTTATGACTACACCATCAAATTGAAAATTAAACTTCAGCGTCTCAAATATCTTTACAGGCAGATTTTGGCTGGGCGATCGGTTTAACTGCTTAGGTCGTGATTCTGAATAAATGGAAGAATGCGAAGGTTTTTCAGTAAACTGTGGTTCCATCGGCGGAAACTCTCTGACGCCTTCGCCCAGATTACGACTCAATATCGACATAATTAGTGCATAGTCATCCATGAACAGTGTTAGCTGTAATTTGTTTTTAAAATTAATAAAAACATTTGTTGCATTCGCGTTCATGGAAAGCTCTACGTTACCTCAACAAACTTCAAATGACCCGATAGATTGATCTCTGGTATATCCCTATACCAACTGAATGACAGATTGCGCGTGACGCTTAATGTAAAACTCATTGGATCCATCATATTTAGTGAGGTCTTCATGCCGAGAAGAGCGTCCACATCTTTGTTAATTTAGGTAAAAGCAGAAATAACAATTACAATTATTATGTAAATAATAATATCCGAGGATTATTGAGATCCCTACTTACCATCAACGGAGGTATCGTCGTTTTCATCCAAAATGATCACCTTGGTAATCTTGACATCTTTCAGTTGCACCTTTATCTCATCGATGACGGCATTCTCATCCCTGCCAGGTACTCTCACCTCACTGGTGTTGTTCGTTATCTCCAGCAAACCGAAATCAATAGCCAGTGCATTTTTGCTTTGGGAGTCAACAGGTACGCATATAATAGGCGCCTTGATGCGCACATTTAGCTTTATGCGCGTCGCCTTCTCATAAGCATCGATTGCATTTTGACGAGCAGATTGGGCAGCCGCGGCACTGGCTTGGGATAGCGCCTGCTGAGCTGCCTGGAAATTGCCCAGGAAGTTCTGCCAAATAAGAAAAACAATGTAAATACCCTCAGATTTAATTGTTTGCACTTTAGCCTACCAAAACGCCAGCGACAAACCAGTTGAGGAACATTATCTTCATGCAGCCAATATCCATTGTAACTTTTATGTCATCCGAGTTGTAGTCATTCGTGAATTCCTTATTGTAGAGCACCACCTGGCAATTGAAGGCATCCTGGCCCACAATGCTCAATATCTAGAAGTAGGATTTCGAAATAGTTCATCACTGAGCATAAATTAATAGATGTGAACTTACTCTCGTATGTTTTGTTAAAGGATTTAGATCAAGCACTATAATATCCTTGAGCCCAATGTTCACTTCGGTGTAGGACTCCTTTAGAGTTACATTCGACACAAAGTTCTTCACATGCATCGCGGCCAGGGGGCGACGGCGTGTGGTTAACTTGAGGCTAATCTCTTCGATATTCGAAACCATTCGCAATTTCACGCTATCCACTACAGCGTTTCGTTTGGTGCCCTTGTTGCGACGTAAATTAACTTGTGTGGTTATTATCGTTTCGGTATCCTCAATAATGACTTGCAGCTTGTGCTTTAGGCCGTCACCATCGCCGGCTGAGGCAAACCGATCGCGTGGCTTTAAATTTCGATAAATCACATCAAGACGCTTCTGAAAATTGTTCGACAATTTCAACAGACGTTGAAGGCACTCCTGATGCAGCACAACGTTCAAGATCTCAAAATTGGCCACCACCAACTGCTCGGTGGAATTGTATTTTGTGGTAAATTCGGGTGAAAATTTATCGGCCTGCGTATACGAGACTGTGAGCAGATATTTCAAATCCCTAGCATAGCCGGGCGTGTCAATGATGTCCAGCACTTGATCCGTATTTTCTACACAATCGAAGTGCTTCACATTAATACTGCCCAATCTGGAAGAGGAAAGGCAATAGATTAACTTTACGTTTATCGACTTTATAATATACCTACTTGGCGGATGCGACTGTTTCGTAGGTGCGCTGGGCCATGTATGCTTCTACCTGGAGCACCTTCATCGAGAGTATATGCTCCGAAGGTCTTGAAAGGCGATGCACCAGCATATCTGTGGTAATTTCTTCCAATGTCGTTACAAATATGTCCCTGCTGGACGCATTCTCCTGTTCTGGTGTTGCGAATGTGGTGCTTGTTGTGCCGGTTGATGTCTCGCAAATCGCGTTGGACTGGAAAAGTGTAAGGGAGATCTCTTTTAGCGAGAAATTCAGCTCGACATTGGTGTACTGTATGATTTCCTCCTCGATAAGCGTATTTGAGGGAGGTAGCATGGTGGTACGCTTCTTTATTTCACGGTTTATGAAATTCGAGATTGAACTACGTGAGCGTGCCAGAATCGGCGAGTCTTTTACGGTATTACTCTGCGGCACCGGTATGCTAGTGGCCACATCAATTGCCTCCAGCATACGATCCTCGGTAAAGTTCAACTGCACCGCTGGCAATTCAATATCGATTTTGATCTTGGGCATACGTGGATCATTGTCGAAAACGCATAACGCGGCGGTTATCTGCATCGATGTGGGCTGCAGCACATGCAATTCTGTTGAGACGGCCATGTTAAGCACACGCTGCCACTGCTCTTCCGGACGCACCACCAGAATTTGTACATCATTAACTTCCACAACGAATTTGTCGTAGGCATTTTCCATAACACTTTTTAATATTTCATCCTTTTCTTGGCCTTGAGTGTGCATGACTGTAAGATGGTCTGTGCGATGGTGAGGCTTCGTTGTCACATGCACCTGACCAAGGCTAAGTACAATCAGAGATTTCTCTTCGACGACATAGGCGCCGCCATGGGGCACCACTAAAATGTTAGGCATCAGCAAAATGTCTGCATCTAACACCGATTTCTGATCAATAACATACTGCATGCCCGTGGCCGAGCGCTCCTTGATGCCGACTAGCTTAGAAGCAGCCGTTTCCTCAAATCGCGATAAATTTACATTGGTTGGTGGTTGAAAGATGCTAATGAGGTTCAATATGGTCGCGGCATCGTATATGATTTGTAAAGGACGCGCGACAACTTTGACACGTTGATTGCATTCCTTATCTAAGGGATTCGTTTCAAAGAATATGTCCAGCAGATTGAATTCATCGGTTGTTATGGACTGCACAAGCATGGGTGTACGATTCTCACGAGTGAGACCCGTCATCTTGAGCTCTTTCATGCCGGCTGTCAGGCTAATAGCTTCAGCGGCTGGTCGTTGTGTAATCGATGCCGTGGCCATTGAAAATTTCAACAGTAGTATGGATGGCAAGTTGACATAGTCAAGAGAGTTGCCCGGTACTGATTTGACTTCAAGCAGCTCCTGGTACAGGCCTATCTCGAGTGCAATGAGTTTAAAGTTCATTTTCATGGCCACATAGCTTTCAGGAACATCTCCTGGCTTGGCGTTCTCCTCGTAGCCAATGGCCTTATACATTTTGGCCTTTTCCTCGGGCGTCATGGCCGCCTCAAATTTGCGTACTATAAAAAGATGTTCGATAACGTAGGGATTTAAGATTCAAAGCAATTATATTACCGAGATTTGCACCAGTGTCGTCGGATTCGTCTTTCTTGGCAGAATCACCGGACCACCACCCACTGAACCAGCCGGTGGGTGCCCTTGGCTCATTTTCTTGTAACTTGGTAATTTCAATGTTAACGCGTTGTCGTATTAGCAGCAGATTGAAAACATCTAGCTTCTCTTCCAGCAGACTACACGCTTCCAGCAGAATCTTGGGCGGCTTTTTATTCAGCTCGCGCTCTTTGTATTTCTAAACAAGCAAATGGACACGTTATTATTAGGTTTTGTCAATTGAAACTTGTGTTCAGAGCTTACCTCTGCATAGGTATTGCAGAGTTCGCGATGTTCTTTGATGTACTCCCAGTTCCAGGTGCGATTCACTCGACGCACATCATGCTCGAGCACGGCGGTTATTGCAAACTGCCACCACTCCCTGTAGTGACCCTTGTAAGCTGTGTGAGTGGGTGTGAGTGAGTGTGTGTGTAGATGTAGAATTTAAGAGGAGAACCATGGGAATTTCAGCCTGTTACACTTACGTATATTATAGGGTCGATATTGGCGATAGGGCAGACCCAGCTGCATGCGATTCATGGAATCGGCTAATTGCAGAATATTGTGGAACTGTGTATTGGTCAAACCCACATTTAGGGTTTCCATTTCCAAACATAGATCAATCTTGGGCTTCTCAAAAGCCGGCACATCCAGTTCTGGATTCATATTAAGCTTCAGCTTGGCATTGCAGGAAATGGGACCCAGAACTAGGCAAAGGTTAAACAAACTGTTAGCTGCTTTAAGCCGAGTTCCAACTGAGTCGTTTACCATAAAAGTAGCTTGCGGGCTTATAGTCCTTGCGTGCTATACGACCCTTGAATGTATTAGCTAGTGTGTCCCTGTCCTGTTCCGCATAGAGTGCAGCCTTGCAGTTCATGTAGACTGCCAGGCAGGAGAGATTCGCAATTTTAAAAACCTGGGGCAAACGCTCCGTCATGTAGCACTTGTCCCATTTGCTATCCGTTGTGTAAAGCTCCAGCTCATTAAGTGTGAGGCCAAAGGAGAACGGAAGGCCCGTCGTTGTGGTATCCTCGTAGCGCAAATGAACATTGCAGATTTTTATTTGCAAATTGTTGACAATTTGTGCGGTCAATTTCTCTGTGAACCCAGCATCACCGCGGGGCTGGTCTGAAAAAGTACAATTTGTAAAATAAAATACCTTTATATATTAACAATATGCTTGTATGGTTGTGTTTTAGTTACCCTTCTGCATCTCCTTCTTGCGCTCTGCCTCCATGGCGTCCAGTGCAGCCATTTTGGAAGCAATCGCATATTTGGCCTCCCTTTCGGCATTATAGCGCACATTATTGTTGGGAGTAACAAGCACATAAAGATCATCGATATCAATAATCACTGGCTGGCTGTACAAATTTTTCCAGGGTATTTTCAGCACCAGTTTACCTAAATAACAAGGGAATGGCATTAGTTGAACAGTTTGTTAACTTTATTTTAATTATTTGACTTACCCAAATAGCCATAGATAAGCTGAACGGGCAGATCCATGTTATCCAGCGCATTGCTGCGTATCTTGAGGTTCTGCAAGACCACATCGCCTAAAAGAATGGCAAGAAATATTTATAAATATATATATATATATATTTATATATATATAGACAATAATTAGTCATTATACACTCTATTATATTATGCGATTGGCAAATTGATTTATTACAGCAAATGCGTTGAAAATTGTGCAAATAAACAAAGAGTTAGCGGTAAAAGTAAGACCCACAATTTCTATATACACATATTGAATGTCTACATGTATCTATATACCGCACCATATCAGGCACACATGGCTTTATAGCGGCTGCCAATTAGCCGTGTCTGGCATTTCGATTGTTTGTTATGCCCGGAATGCGAAGAAGCGCGTTTAACCTCAGGCAGCGCATATTTTATGAAATTACGCATATGGGTCAATTTAGTTAACGATCAGGAGAGCTGAGAAATACAACGCCTACGCAATAGTCCCCTATAAATCAATAACAATCGATTTCTTTAATATTATATACAATGGCCGTGATAAGAAGTTGGAGTGTTAAGCAAATGTTATTTCTGAGCAATTAACTAATTTCATAAGTCAGTAACTATTTAATCTTGATTTCGAGTTCTAGATACCCTACGATAAGCTTTTGTTGTGCTATTCATGTGTAATTGGTAAAGCTTATACATATATATTTACTGCACTCTGATTGTGTCTAGAAGACCGGCATTAATTTGTATGTTTTTCTTGTTAAAAATCATTTAAATGAAATTTTTAATTATTTAAATAGGGGTCTACACACGGATACACATACAGTAAAAACGATTTCAAATTATTGTTTTCAAATCTATATGATTTTATACTCAGACGCGAGCAAGAAAAATATATATTAACTGCAAGTTATTACAGCGTAAGGGGAATATATTTTACGATTGTTTTTCTTTCGAATCTTGGGAGCTCTTATCGCCAGCGATTGGCTCTTATCAGTTAGCGGCCTAAATAGGAAAATGTTCTTGTATCTACATATACATTTCGATTCGTACATCTGCCCCGAGGAGCAAGAGCAAGTGTCTTGAGTGGAAGAATTATTTGCGAATACAAATTAACAAAACTATTTGATCATAGTATCTAACATCTTAATTAATTTTCTTCGCGCGGACTGCCCATACATATACACCTTCATGTAAGCATTATATGCATCTGCTGCTATGTATTTTATAACCTTTCAACCCGTCTCATAAAAACTTTTATTTGACAAAGATCTTATTTGTCAGCGCCGCATTATGTCATCAAGTTCAAGTTCAAATGGGTTTGGCTGTCATTAGAGCTGAAACAGACGAAACAAACCAGTTTCTTGGGGTTTACATGCCACATTAGGATGGGCAGGGCACATAATTGGTTGGATTAATTCAGCTTTATAGTCGACAAAAGTTGTTTGGAGTAAATAAACATTTGATACCATTATGTGTCTGCCTATGTAAAACTTGAGTTGACTGTCTAATATAAATATTTATATATACAGAAGTTAGGTCGACCTTTTAATAAAACATTCTGTTTAGGCTGCATAAACAGTTAACCACAACTACAACTACATATATCTGAGCTTGGCTAGTCGCACATTCGTGTCATGAACATCAACTGAAAAGGCAAACGTTGCGTTTTATATACTTTTATCGTGTAATTTAAGCAACTGGTTGATAAATGTTCTGCTTCTCGTCATATGAGCAAAACCAAGAAATAATACACAGCTAGAGACTGAACAAGAAAGAACGCATATATAAGCGCGCCGAAAATTGAATACCCTTTCTATACAAATGGTTTACGGCTTTGCAGATACGTCAAGCGAATCGTGAAGACCTTAAAAACAGAGTTCCATCAAGATGTTAAACAAAATAAAAAAAAACAATTTTATATAAAAGCTCACGTTTGAATGATGAAATTAGTTTCGGATGTGTCAAATTTATAATACCAACTAGAAAGAACGGCAACCTCTGGCAAGAAGAAGCTTAAATAACCTATATTTCCCAACTAGTTTACCCATAAAAGCCGTAAGCAAGTAGGATTTATACCATATGGTAGCTGTATAAAGCCCAAAATTGCTCAAGATCTCGTTTTACGACAGCCTGCCAGGCTGTGTCGTAACAAAATTTAAATACCCCTAGAAAGAGTATATAAATGCTGCTGAAACCACATAAATGTTGATAGAGGGGTGAGGCAGCAGCGGAAGCAACAGATAAACAGCCTCAAAGAGCAGACGCATTCCCATTCACACAAACAAACGGACACGGGAGAGCGCGTTCTCGCCGCTCTCACGCCCCCATGCGAATACTTTGCAATTGGGTCACTGTGCAAAGCCTGAAGGATAAGGTCGCGCGAGCAGACATGATGAGATCAAGAGCAATATATGGCGTGGTGTTCGGCAATTAATTAAGCCAAATGTGTCCGTTGCGTGACATATTTAATTGTGCTCACTTTAGTCGCAGTTGGGAGCATTTTTAGTTTGTTTTTTTTTTTTTTTTGGTTATAAACTCACCGCCCCAGATGCCGATTTTCAACTGTTTGTGATCCAAGTTCTCGATGTAGTCACCCAGCACCTTGTTGAGCACATCAGCCACCACGGCCTCGAATACCATCCTGAAGCCGTCTTCTGCGTCGTCGTCGCCGGCGTCGCAGTCGTAAATGTGCCGTTGTCAGCGCCTTTCAAGTCCAGCTGTTGGCAGCCAAGAATTCGGCTGCTTATTGATTTTTGGTCTTTCGTATGTGTTTGTTATGGTTTAACTAATTGGTGTGTGCGTGTGCGTGGATTTGATGAACGCTCTCGGTTTGTATGAATTTAGCCTTTTCTAAACATTAGAACAGAAACAGAATGGAAATGGATTTGTGAGAAAAAATAAAACTTAGCGCAGATGATGTCATCACCAGCAACCATCAGCAGAAAAAACAACCAAAACATGCCAACAGAATAGGCAGACACTGTATTTAAATGATTCGTCAAGCATTACAACAATAAAAACAACAACAAGAGCAAAGCATTTGGCATTGTTTTCAAGTATTACGTTAATTAGCGTATGTGTGTGTGCGCGTGTGTGTGTGTGTGAAAACACCACTAGAACCGATATGAAACCACTTTTATTATTGCTTTTTCTTGCGCACTTTATTTCACTGCCTTTTATTTGCCATGCATATGCAAAGCTTTATCTTAAATTACCAAATGGTACAAAACAACAACAACACCAGAGAACATTTACCTTGCACAGTGTGACATTTTCACTACGCAGTAAAGACAAGCACGCGCAACACCGACCAGCGATGGGATAAAACTAAACTCTGAAAGGCAACAGCTGTGCTGTGGGGCCTTTCAGGTGACTGTCGCCAGAGTCGCTCAATAAGTACAGCAGCGCGCGCTCTGTAACACTCTCTCACCGTTTCAATTTAACAGAGGCAGCGTGTGGCATGGTTTATTGGCCAAACTTCAATTACACAAAATACTCTTCCGCGCTGTGTAATTACAGACATATATACATATATAACATAGTTGCCGCTGTATTAAAACTGCGGCCACATTTAATAAAAAAAACCATTAGCGCTTGTTTTGTTCGCGCTTGCCTGTGAATGCCATTTTCACATCACAGCTGTATGAATATCGGCATGTTGTATTTCCAGGAGAATGCCAATTTAGCAAGCTGACGTGTAGAGTTGCGGCCGCAAATAAAATCAAATTTAATAATGCAAACAAGGTTTATTTTGCTTATGCTGGCCCTTGTGCCCGTTGTGCTGTCCAAGAAGTTCAAGGATGAGGAGAAACCGGAGTGGGCAAAGAAAGATATACGTGATTACAGCGAAGCCGATTTGGAGCGACTGCTGGACCAATGGGATGTGCGTAAAGTTAAAATAAACAAAAAATCACCATAATAACCTTGGCTTTTGCAGGAAGATGAGGATCCACTAGAGCCGGATGAGCTGCCGGAGCATTTGCGGCCACAGCCAAAACTAGATTTTTCGAATTTGGACAACAAAAATCCCGAAGACCTGCTCAAAGTATCGAAAAAGGGCCGCACGCTAATGACATTTGTTTCAGTAACCGGCAATCCCACGCGAGAGCAGGGCGAAGAGATTACCAAGCTTTGGCAGACCAGTTTATGGAATAATCACATCCAAGCGGAACGTTACATGGTCGACGACAATCGAGCGATATTCCTGTTCAAAGACGGTGCACAGGCCTGGGAGGCAAAAGACTTTTTGGTCGAGCAGGAACGTTGCAAAGGCGTTACCATCGAAAACAAGGAATATCCGGGTGTACATGTTAAGGACGAACTGTAGTATTCATTGTATCTAAGCACTCCAAACGACATTCTCATGTAAAGTATTTTGTAAGCGCTAAAATGAACAAATTGAAAACTTTGAATTGAACATGTACCCAATTTTTTCGGCCATTCACGTGTTAACGTCACGAGATTTGTGCTGCCCTCGTTTGTCTTGTTTACGTTTCAAAACGTCAAAATTTCGAGCTTCAGCTCCCCTCAGTTTGACCTTAACAGACACAACGGCTTTGCCCCCTTGCCAAGAGGCGCGACCGCATAGTTGCGCATGCAAAAACGCCAGAAACATGCCTATTCAAGCCAAAATCGGTCCGTCCATACTAAATGCCGACTTGGCCAATTTGGCAGCGGAGTCACAGAAATTGCTGGACAATGGTGCGGATTACTTACATCTGGACGTTATGGACGGCACTTTTGTGCCAAATCTCACGTTCGGCCATCCCATGGTGAAGTGTTTGCGTAATAATATCAAGGTAAGCTTGTGGCTTGTATAAATTATGGTGTAGTGTTTCGTCTCTTACCCTCGATTTATATGTTTGTCTATACTCTATATAGGAGGCGTTTTTCGAGACGCACATGATGGTTCAGAATCCAGAGCAATGGATAGCTCCAATGGCGGATGCAGGCGTTAACCTCTATACGTTTCACGTGGAGCCCGTTGAGGATGTGTGCAAGGTTAGTCGGCTGATACAGGAAGCCGGCATGAAGGTGGGCCTGGCCATTAAGCCGGGCACCAAGGTAAGTTGAGGTTATGTGTACACGCGCTCTGAAACTGTAAAAAACACATGTTGCTTGCAGGTGCAGGAAATTGAGAAGTATATTGAAATAGCGGATCTTGTGCTGGTTATGACAGTGGAGCCAGGCTTTGGTGGCCAATCCTTTATGGCAGACATGATGCCGAAGGTGGAATGGCTGCGCACCAACTATCCCAATCTGGATATCGAAGTGGATGGCGGTGTCGGGCCCAAAACCATCGATTGTTGTGCCAAGGCTGGCGCCAATTGGATTGTCTCCGGCACCGCCGTAGTCGGTGCCGCCGATCAGCGCCAGGTCATTGGCGACATGCGCGATGTGGTGAAGCGTTATCTGAAATAGGCTAAAATGCATATTCAATAGAGTTTATTACTTAAGTCCAAAGTGTTTGCTGACAACCAAAATTTCCCGTTCAAGACCCATTTTTTATACAATTTATATAAAGACAGATGTAAAGACAAGAATGTTGCATTTTATAGTTTTATACATTTATTTTTCAACATTTATATATGTAAGTATATAGTATGTATATATGTATGACATTTTGCTTATAGCATTTAGTTGGTTATGCGTGTGTGTGTGTGTGTGTGTGTGTGTGTGTGTGTGTGTGTGTGTGTGTAGTTACACTTAGATTTATGCACATTTTTAGTTATTGTACGGCCAGTTTTGGGGATTGCCCTATACCATTTAGTTAATCTCTGGCTAAAATAAGTAAGTCAGCAGCTTTTCACTGCATGTCCTTTACAATTCAACAAGTTTCAATGTAAAACGTTTCATAAATTCTCAATGCCGTTTGGGGACAAACAGAAAATCAGTTTCAAATTTTATTGTCAATGTTTTATATATTGTAAATTTTTAACAAAGATCTCGTTTGTTTTCGTTTTCAATCTGTGCATAATTAACAAGTGCATTTCACCAAATGATTATCTTTAAATATATATGTATGTATGTATGCATGTATGTGTATATATATATATATATATTCTGATATATGTGTAAACACACACATGTAAATTCAACTAGTTTTTTTTTTAAATCAGCTTCTGGGTTTTTTGTTTTCATTTTTTTTGTCTTCATTTTGCAAATTTTGCTACATTTTACATTTAACATTTCGCTACATTTATTATATTGTCTTTGTTTGCATTAATTTAAATTTGTTGTTTAATGTACGTTCTCAAGCCCATTGAAATTGAACAGTTCGAGCGCATCTGATAATTTATTAACAAAAGTATTTGTTTTAAAACAAAATAGAACACGCATAGGCCCATTTTATTGTTAAGCATAGAAATTGTAACTAATATATGTATGTATGTATTCCATCTGGATCTTCATGTATATATATATAAATATATATGTCTTTATGTATATATGCATGTATGTGTTGATTGTGTGCACATTTATTGTACTTAATTATCTCGTAATACTCGTATGCTAATGTAAGTGTACTCCTTGCCGAGCTGTACATACATATATATAGTATATGCATGTATATAACATATTTCACTTGCCAATCAATGCTAAGCATTATTACATCTATATATGTATATATATTTATAGGTATATATATATATGCATTGGTTTTATACTAAATATACATAAAGCTAAGCGTTGGTTTCTTTGATAGTAGCCCGGAGCATGGGTATAAAAATAGCCCATCCTTAAACATGATCGTAAATGCAAAAAACTGAACTTACAAATAAAAAAATTGAGCAATGACGAAATCAAGGGAAAAATGTAAAGGCATAAAGTACATTAAAACTGCGTGTACATGCAGACATAAATGGCAACGTAAAATGCGTTTATAAATCTATGTATATATATATCTTCTGGTATATATAGTAATTGTCCTTGTTGTATTATACTCATTTTCATGAATCATTTGGTTTGTGTGTGGTTGTGTATTGTCCTGCCCAGTCTAATATCTAAGCGTTATCCATTTGTAATCCTGCGTAATTATCGGCTCACTGAACTTATAGTTTATATAAAGGATGCGCGTTTTACAACAGCCCACTGTTCTACACACATACATACATATATACCCTATATGTATATATATGTGTGTATATGTATATGCACTTATATACTCGCGTGTATAAACATTTGTGCTTGTCACTTGAATATGCAGGTATAAATTTTAGACACCATCACAACTGCTTAAAGCTACAGCTACTTGATATAGTATATATACCATATATTGTATATGTATGTATATTCTTCTCGATATATGTATATTTTGTTGTATATATTTCACTTACATTTACATTTAGATTATTTCATTATTTCCGTTTCCCTCAGGTTATTCGCTAAAAAAACGTTTGTTTTTTCTGTGCCTTGTGTAATATGCGCTTCATTTGCCGCTTATAAATTATATTTGATATAGTACTAAGAATACTTGAATACTCTTTTTTTTTTGGGCGTTTTTGTAAACTGATTGTACAAAACATGCATATACAATTTGTATATATGTACTGAGCTAATGCTATACGCTTCTTTTTTTTCTTTCGCTTCAATGGATTATACACATACACACATTTTAAGATATTTATTTTTACTGGAATAGTATACTCATAATACTCATCTAAAGCGATTCAACAAGTTTAGCTAGAAATGATAGTGAACAAAACTCAAAATGAAAATTGTTGGTTTTTTTTTGTTTTTTAATTTCTTTTTAAGCCTGAAACAACCAATTTTGAGTCTTTAGTTACGCATTTCCTTCATTTAGCAAAGTAGTTGTAAATATTGTAGCACTCCAGCAAGAGACAGCCATATATAGATATATGTATATAGTACTAGATGGCATAGGTATATTCATAGGTATAATGCGGTACGTACTGGACCAGCGCCCAAGTGAATTATGGAACTCAACTAAACGAAAGATAAAGTTGTTTAAGATTGATTTCTGTGCGGAACATAACTGAAAATGTGGCTATTATTTTAAGGTCTATTGCTAGTTGTATATATTTATTTGAAGATTCCTCCTTGGCGTCCAGTCTAATGCGCATGCTAAACAAGTACATAGCTTTAGTTGTATATAGCTATAAATATTAGTTATCATTACATTTAAAAAGCATGTATACAATTTAATTATCATCGGTTGACGTCCCTTTTTGTAAATATTTAGTACATCAATTAAGCCGTCGATATATGCATGTATAATACATATATAAGTACTATTTGTAGTTCTTCTTTTTCTTCTGCTAATTCTGTACTTTTTTTCCACATTCAATTTTGTTTATTTAAAGCTGAAACCCACGCATTGTAGTTAGTATTTTCATGACTTTGCTATAACTAGTTTTTAGGCCTTAAATAGACGTTTTTTATGTTTAAGCAACTACGACAAATTCACTTTAATTTTAAGTTTTTTAGGTTAGGTTTTTTAGGTTAGGTTTTTAAGGTTAGGTTTTTTTGTTGGAAAAGTTTTGTGCATATTTATTGTCCTTTGCACTTTTCAGTTAGGTTTTTGTGTTTTAACTGTTTTTTACTGAAGTTTTTACTGATATTTCCCATCATATGCTTTAGATCAGCAATTAATATTTGCCATTTTCTTTTAGTTTTTCTTTAGTTTTGTCCATAACGTATTGGTTTTTCTAATTTTTAAGCGCATACACAGTTTAACACATAATAGTTATTTATTATAAATAATTACTTGTCTTTTCTTTTGTGTTTCTTAAAGTTTATGCTTAGTTTTCTGCCGTTCAATAAGCTGAATTTTATTTTCCTCTTCTACTTTTTATTCTTGGCGGCAATCATACATTTTTGTTTATTATTTTCTTTACAATTATATGTATATATTTATATATATGTATATGTTCACATGTACAGACATTATAGTGTTGTTTCTTTAAGTTGTTGGTTTTTTTTTTTTTTTTTTACATTTATCTTATGCTATATGTGTAAGGTTTTAACGAGATGTTCGTATCTCTTATATTTTTTGTGGTTTACGTAAAACTTTCGCTCTATCATATATATTTTTTATTGTCCACGATTCACGATTATTTTGTAGTTTTCTTAGACACATTGATACACAAGGGGATTATGCATGTATTATTATTTTTAATTTTGTTTAGTTCCATTTACTAAATGTGTATTGACATTAGGTTTTGCTTTTCTGTTTCATAGAAAACTCTTTGTAAAAAAATTGACAAATAAATTCGGCAAATTGACATACGATTATGTTGCCCAGATTTTTTGATTTCATTATTTTTTTTAGGTTTTGGCTCAAAAACCAGCAATACCTCAAGTTCAGTAGCAAAATATATATGGTATATACTGTGTGTGTGTGTGTGTGTGTTGTGGGTATGCGTGTTGAGTACAACAACATCTTTTGCTTTGTACTTTGTGCAAACGTTTCAAGGATATGCTGTATTCAAATATCATGTCAATGTTCATGTTCTATAAGCTAGGTATACATATGTAGAACTACAATTACGACGGGTCCGGCAAGGGGCGGGTGCCTTACTTACGCTCCTCACTGTCGTAGAAGTCAATGCCCTTGGGCTTGCCGTTGTGATAGTTGAAGGGCTTTCGCTTTCTCACGGGACCTGACGACATCTTGGATAGTATGTCCGGCCCGCCGGGATGTAGATCGTATTTGAGTACAGGCTCTTCGTTGGCAGGACGCGAATGCTTCTGTATCTGCTCATTAATCCAGGGCACATACCTGATAACATTCGCATAGACACCAGGCAGCTTGGGATGTGCGCACATAATGCCCCAGGAGACGATGCCGCCAACAAACCAACGATCCTTTTCGCCCGGATAGGGACATAATAAAGGTCCACCCGAATCGCCCTTTGGACATATTAAAGTTTAAATACTTGCCATATTACCCAGCTAGGCATATTTATTAAATTTAAAATCAGTTTTTCTTTCATTTAGCGAGCAATCATTTATATATAGAGCTTTGAACATAAGCTTAAAGCTGATCGGACGAATGGGCTGGATTTTAAGAAATTCTACAAAAAGAGCTTTAACAAGTAAAAGGTTCTAGTCGGGAGCTCCCGGCCAGGGGATATCCTGAACCCTCTTCTTCCAACACCAAATGCAAATATATATACCATTCTAGAACCTACATGTCAAGTTTGGCGACCGTAGCTCTTATTATTTACCAAAATTGCTCAAAAAACAGAATTTCGATATATATTTTGATAGATTACTTGAAAACGGGGCAAGTTATCGAATATCGGAAACAAACTCGATCTGCGTAGGCACTGTAGGAGGACCTACAGCTAAATCATTTATTATTTCTATATTCTCTACTATTTCAAGTCTTTACCACTAGGTTCTGAGATCCTTGCGTTCATACATTCGGACGGACGGACAGACGTACAGACGGACAGACGGATGGACGGACGGACAGACAGACATGGCTAGATCGACTTGGCTATTGATGCTAATCAAAAATATATATACTTTATGGGGTCGGAGATGTTTCCTTCTGCCTGTTACATACATTTACATTTTGCACAAAAACATTATACCCCTTTTACCCACTTTTAATGGCTTCAGGGTATAAAAATGGCAGCTTACAACCGTTTTCCGTCAATTTTCCACAGTTGCGGACGGAATATCCGAATTTTCTTAAGCACATACCCTTATCTAATAGGGTCTTGAAGATTAGCCTCAGGGCGATGAAAAGAAACTTGAAATCACGCCGAGAACATTTTTGTACCCTACTTTCTACTTAGGCCAATTTTTCACTATTTGCATGTGAAATGTTCAATTATTCCATCGGGGCACGCCCCTTGCATCCCATAAGGTAGCCACAGTAAAATATTAGTAAATCTGCATCTTCCCAATTCTTAAGGTTTGGTCTTTGCATTGATCAGTCAGTCAGGATACACAGTTAAATGTATGGAGACTTACCTGACAGGCATCCTTGCCGCCATCGTCGAAGCCCGCACAGACCATGCCCTCAGAAACGGTTAGATTGTCCAACCATTCGTCACATTGATTGCGCGTGATGATGGGCACCTGCACCTCGTTGACTATAAACTCGTAGGTGGACTTGGCTGAATTGAAGAGAAAAAGAAATACATGAAAATCTCTTGGTGAGTGAGAGTGAGAGAGAGGAGGGGAACGGGTACTTACGATCCTTGTCCTCTCGCTTGCCCCAACCGATGACCGTGCAAAGCTGCTCGGGACGCAGACTCTTGATGTTAGGCGGCGGCAGACACACGGGGAGCAAATGCTCATGGAAGGCCACACGGGTGGCCAGCTGAAAACGAATGAGAATAATATAAGTAGCAGTAAGGATTGGGAAAAGGCCGGGTAACGCACCTGAAACAGGGCTATATCATTGTCATGCGCTATGGCCATATTGTACTGTGGATGCGGTATGACTGTCTTGACCTTAACCTTCTGACCCGTATAGGTGAACGAATTGCGACGCGTGACGCCCAGCTGTATGGTCCAGTCCTCCAGATCAATAACCGTATGACTGCCAAGGATGAGAGAGTTGCATAACTATGTCTACTAAAGTCTAGGCAGGGACTTACTTGCCCACACAATGGGAGGCCGTGAGTACCCACTGATCAGATATGAGGACGCCTGCGCAGTAGAATATCTTTTCGGGTCCACCTAGGATTGCGGCCAGAAAAGGCCAATTGCCGGGACTAGCCTGGGAGCCACCTATAATGCGTCGCGAGGGCTTGTGGCGTCCACGCTTGACCTTGCCGCACTCTAGAGAAATTAAGATGGTATCAACTCCAGCTCATGAGATAATAAGTTGTTCAACCCACCAAAATTGGAGCAGGTGAGCTCAGCTATGGGATAATCTTCCGTTTGCCTGCAATTGGCAAACTCCTGCATCAGCGTGGAGCGACGCTTGGCATACAGCTTCCAAATATCGGTGGACACATTAACCGAGGCCAGGAGTGGACGATGTGTGCGCTGGGTGACCACGCTGGTGGCATTCACAGCCGAATAGCCCAATATGGAACACACGGCACTCGGCGAGACGGCACGATCCCAATTCTTGACACAGGCGGGCATCCACTGACGCTTGTTGATGCGATAGACCTCCAAGACGCCAGAGCCCACATCGCCATTGCGTTCGCTCAGACGCACTGCAGCGAGGGGGAAACATATCAAATAGCTGGTGGGGATCGTTGGCCTTACAAAATACGTACAACAATTACGCTCGTCCTGCGCGTAGGGGCAATCAATGACGCCATCGCAGATGTGCTCGGTACCAATGCAGCGCTCGTCTCCGCAGTAGATCTCGCCCTCCTGGCAGCGCGCACAGTTGCCCTCATCCTCCTGATCCATGCAGTCCAAATGGCCATCGCACACATACTCCTTGGGCAGGCAGCGATTCGTGTCGCACTGGAAGCCATCGCACTTGGGATTCGCCGAGGATATCATAACATCGCGCACTTCATCCAAGCCCACACAATCCTCGGCGCTGGAAAAGTCCTTGAAGAGCTTGCAGTTCAAATACTCCGGCAGGCTCAGGCCAAAAACATCAAAAAAGAATCCACAGCGACGCATCGTCTCCGTGCAGAGGGTCTTACAGGGCGGCACGGCGGCCCTGCAGAAGATAGATTATTAGACAAGGATCGAATCCTGCACCAACGTGAAGGTCTTAAAGGGTTAACTCCATTTTCAAGGCTGGAATAACTACAACCGAAGCCACTTTGAGTACATCAATTCTGGGTAAAAGCTTATCCACAAGTGCTTATAAACAACTTTTTGTGGCAAGCGCAGAACATTAAACACTCAATTCAATTAGTATTATTATTATATTATCTTTTAAGTAAGTAAGCAGCACTTGAAAGCACATCAGTTGCCGAGCTTGGAGCTGCATTTCGAGGAACTACTTGTTTACAAGTGCTTACAAGGTAAAACGACATTGGAGAACAATAAGTGCTGGCAGAAAATTAACTATACACTATTCATTAAATAGAAATTGAGGTACAATAATACCAGGAATCGCACTCTTAGCTACCTTGGCCTTGACTGCTTACTTACCGGGCGCTAACAAAAGTAGACAGCTGCAAAGGAGCTCTTTAAATTCAATTGAAATGTGCTCTATTTGTTGACCTAAGACTAGATCTTTCGATCGATTTTCATTAATAAACCCATATGATATAGTTGTCCGATATTGATAGAATTTCTTTCTCATGTAAAAATTCATAAATGCCAAGTCAAGCTTTCTTGCAAAACAAACAAGTTTATCATAACACAACAAAATTGGCGACCTATCCTTTCTATGGTAGCTGAATAATAAAGAGGTCCGATATTGAAGAATGTTAGTAAAACTAGCGAGCGCCGAGTTTGGCAAAGATATCCCAATAAAAAACTAAAAACAGACAGACGAACAGACCTAAGCAAAGTTTCATTAGGAGTTAGATATTAGTTTGCATAGAAACATATCGACTCGGCTTTTGATTCTGACCTAGAATAAATATAGCTAATGAGGTCCTTTTATGTCTTACAAATTTCATACAAATGACAATACCCTCTCCAAGGATATAGCTAGGTGAGAGTATTCGAAACCGAATCATAAATGGATGTTGACTGTAAAATACCTCCACCTGCTTGGGAGCTGGGCTCGCAGGTGAAACATTCAATTGACTCCGGCCAGCTGCAAGGATGTCCGACACAGGGATGAGGTGCCATACGTCCAAGTCATGCAGACGGATCAAGAGGCAAAGTATCTGGTCGTTGACCTGACATTTAAGCGGCATATCCAGGCCACAGTCTCCAACTGGAGGCACCAGATATCACGCTTGTGCAACAGATACAGATTCCCCCTGCGATTCAAGAGGGAAGTATAAAACGCTGTCATCGTGCCCACCTGAACATATGGAGCCAAAATCTTGGGAATGGCTGCCATGTCGAACCGGAAATGGGTCTAGATACTTCGGAATAGAGCCTTACGGCTCCGATGTGATTTATACGTGCGCGGTCCGACGCTTCCCATGACCTGAATCTAAAAACTGTCGAGTTCCACATCAACCGTCATACAAGACGCTAGCACACTGGGCAGACCTCTTTCTGAGGCTCATCCTTTCACCCGGCTGAAAGGACGTCAACATCTTACCCTGCTGTACCTTACTTAAGTACTACCTGTCATGTTCTTAAATTAGAAGAATTGAGAATTGAACCAAAGTGCTCAGGTCTGCACAGATCATTCAACAATAATAGAGTATATCAGCCGCAATAACTTACCCAGTTTGTCCACACTTGGGCACAAAGAGCGTGCAAAGGAAGAGGGAGACAAGCTCGTAGCAGCGCACATCGACGAGTGCCTCGTAGGAGTCGAGATCCTGCGGATGAGATTGTTTAATGCACTGACTGGCAGTTCCTCACATATTTACCACTTGCGTCTCCAGTTGGCCAAAGTGGCCGATGTAATTGGGAAAGACGGTGTAGTTGTAGGGTATCTGCGATCCCTGGCAGAACTTGACAATGATGGGCAGACAGGTGCCCGGTGCGGGATTTTTGCCAAAGCTCGAGGTGTCCTCTACGTGGATGGTATTGATGATCGTCTTGTTGACGAACTTGATCGTTGGATAGGCATTGAAGTAGGCAGCCAGGCCGCCGGCAATGGCCAGCAGGGCAAACGCATTGATCAGGATCTGGAACAGTCGGAACTTCAATCGGCCATTGGTGATGTACGGATTCGAGCTCTTGCGCCGATTGATGATCTGTGGAAGAGGCGAACTCGTCAGCTGGAAACGGCTCCCGGCCACGTTTAGCCGCCCTCTCACCTGATGCTGCAAGGACATTGTGTGCGGTGCGCCGTTTTGAAAGCGCACGATGGTTTGTAGGCTACTGGGCGTGGCATTTGGGCACTTGTTGAGCGGCGTAAGCGTCTGCGGCGGCTCCAGCTCCTCGATGGGCTCATGCTGCACGCCCTGACGACAGACAATGGGCGCCGGGGCGCTGCACAACCGCTTGGCGGACAGCGAGGGCAGCAGCGGCGCCTCCATTAGCTTGGAATTGTAGCCCGGACTGGATGTCTGGCTGAAGCTGTCGCTGGATATGGTTGAGTCCTGGCGAAAATTCATCTTTCCACGCATGGGCGCTGCCTGATTGCCGCTGCCAAAGCGCATTGGGGCCAAATCCATGAGAGGCTGACGCTGCAACACACTGAGAGCTTGGCTCTTGCGTGCGCTCTGCGCCGATGCCAGCAGCGGCGTCTCCATGAGTTTCGAATTGTAGCCGGGACTGGAGCTAATGGAGTAGCTATCGCTGGAGAGCGTCGAGTCCTGGCGCTGCTGCAGCTTTGGATAAACAATGGGCGGCGGCTTGTTGCGATTCAGCTTGTTGCGCACGGTCAGGGGTGGCGGTGCATGCACCTTGGCCACATTATCCATGCACTCAAACGAATTCAAATTGCGCAACGGCGGCTCCGGTGGCCCTGGACGTTTCGGTTGACCGCCAGCGGGCAGTGATGCGCTGCCAGCGGCGGCAGCATCCCCGCCGCTCAGCGAAACGGACGTGGATGACATGGTGGCGCTGGATATGGTACTCGAGCCGCTGCCGGCCGAGGAGGTCGATGCCGAGGCCGAGACGCTGCTGCTGCTCTCCTTGCTACACTCGCTCGACGAGTTGTGGCTGCCCTTGTTGCTGGGCGGCGGCGGTGGCAGCTTGCCCGGCAGCTGTGGCAGCTTGCGAGCCGGCACCATGGGCAGCTTGTTGTTGTTGTTGCTCGTGTTGTTGTTGTTGCTGCTGCTGGTGGCGTACAGATTGTTGTTCAGCTTGTGCATGACATCGTTGAGCGCGGCACGTTCCAAGCGGCACGTGTCCTTGGCCAGCGGCGAGTCAATCGAGCTGGATAGCGGCTTTTCGTCCAGCGACGATTGCGTGTCCACCGATGAGAAGCGACTGCGAAAATCGACGCTGGTTGAGCTCGAGGCGAAACGTTCGCTGTGTCCGCCCGTCGTCGAGCCATACGCCGAGTCTACGGTGCTGCTCGAGGAGCGCTGTGCCCGCTTGGCCACGTGACTTGTAGCATAGCGGCCGCTTTGATAGCCGGCGACCTTGACAGGTGTCGAGGTTAGTGACTCATCAAAAACGGAATTCTCCAAGCTCATGCGGTCGTCATCCGATATTCCATCGGCATCCGCGTATGTCGGACGTGCGGCCAAGTCAACAAGCAGCGCTGATTGCCCAACAGCCACACCCACGGCCCCGCCTGTCGCCTCCATGCTCTGATTTTTTGGCTGCGGATAAACAAACACGCTGCCATTTCCAGCAGCGGCGGCGGCGGCGGCGGTGGCATCCTGGCCAACATCCTGGCTGGGCTGCCAAGCGCATTTGACGGCGCGCATCAGACGACGTGGTATGGGAGGCGGCGGGGTCACGGGCGTGTCCACACGCACCAGCTTTTGATGCTTGGCGCCCGCCATGGGAGCTGACTTGCAATATTGCTGATCCGCCATGTTTACCTGTCACACACACACACACACACACACAGACAGAAATGGAAAGTAGAAAGTCAAATGGCAATTCGGGCGGGCAATGAGTCAGTCTAAGCCGCCACTAAGCCGCCATGCAAAACCTGACACAGCTTTCTGCCTTCATGAAACCAGAGCCAGAATAGCTGCAAAAGCGAATCTCGCTAGGTAGGGGGATGTGAGGGGGCAGAGGAGGGAGAGGAGGGAGGTGGGCTTGGGACGGAAACTGAACTCTGTTTGTCCGCAGATTTGCGCGCGTGGCAAACACAAAACATTTTTGACGCTGACGATGATGCGAGAACCATGGAAAAGGTAAGGAGATGAGGAAGGGGGGGGGGGCCTGAGAACGAAAGCTGACATTGTGCAATATGTGCATAGCCCAGGTGGGGGTAGGGATGGGGCTGCGGATGGGGATGCAGTCTGTGCTATCGATAAATTATGCACCGCCAGCGAAAGTTTGTCCGCATAACTAAGTGCAACAGTGCGGAGAGTTTTAGCTTTTTTTTGGCCAGATATTGGCTGGAGGGGTTACAGAATTTGTGTCTAAAATGCTAGCAGTCGCTTTTTTAGCTCGCAAATTTGATTATAGCGGAACCGCCAGTAGGACTCAGATAGGGAGAGTTCGATTCGTGCACAACAAAATATGTCCCCACGTATAGCTTCAAATAAGCTTTTGAGGAGTTGAAAACCAGGTGGCAACCCTAGAAAATGTTCTGGAACAAATTGGTCAGGTTTTTGAAAAAGTTAAAAAACTTTTACCAGGACTGCAAGCCCAAAAAGGACCCAACGCCCGGCCTGCGCGTTCGGTAAATGAACTTGAACCTATAAAATGTATATCGGGAGATTTTAAAGCAAAGGCTTGGACACAAGTTATTTAAATTTCGTGAAAAGTTTCTAATGCTGAAGCAAACCATTTTTGAAATATGAAGCGTTTTAGCTGGTTTCTAGGAAATTGGTTGTATTCAAGATTTGTTGCCCTTTTAAAAATTAAATTGGAATTCAATCCCGAACCGGCAGCCGTAATAATTAATTACCTTGCGACAGGTTAAAAAAACGTAAACTATTGAAAAATAATATTATATATTTAAATCTATGATAAAAATTATTTAAGTTATTCGTTTCTTTTGAAATGCAGTTAAAAGCAATTTTTCTAGACAACCAACATTTAAACTAACATTCTACATATATCTAAAGCTCTGCCAGTTCTTAAGACTTAGCAGAAATAACTATTCCAAGAATCATTCATAGTTACCTTCTATTGTAACCAGAGCATTTTTCAGGGGAAATGTGCATTTTGTGAACAGGGCTTTTCCCAGAGTTTGGTCGAGTACTCACCAGAAACTCGGCAGCTGCTTGGGGCAACTGGGCTGGCTTCTGCTTATCCTCGAGCATGGGATAATAGTGGGACGAGTGGCGGCGCACAATGCTGCTGGAGCTGCAGCTGCTGCTGTGGCTGTGGCTGTTGCTGTCGCTGGGCAGGGGGAGCAGGGTGACCGATTTGCATTGCTCCTGTTGCTTGTCGTAAAAGTCCAACAGCGAGTTGAGCGGCAGAGCCAGGCTGGAGGCGCGTTCCGAGCTGCAAAACCGATTTAGTCAGAGAACACGCAAGTTAAGTGGGTTAAGCCTTAGAGTGGCGGGATTTACCGTGTGCGGTTCCTTTGGGCATCGCTCGAGTGCGGATCCTGCGAAACGCTTAGAAATTGTTTATTCATATCTAGTGCGTTCATGTTTTAATCAGCGTCATTAAGCGAAATCGAACTGCAAGGGGCAAAAAGTTACGAATAAGTTGAACAACTTTTTTGGCAACACTTTATCAACACACTCGCACACACAAACGTACACACACACACGCACACTCGGCTAAAGCGTAGCGCATGCTGTGCATAACAAATTCAAACTACGAACTACGGACTACGAGAATCCCATGCAAAACGCTGTGGGGCACATGAATAAAAATCAATTATGCAATCGCTCACACTTTGCACAATACGTGACGATACAGTGCCCAGAAATGCCCAGACAAAACAGTGCAGGATGTAGACTATGCCCAACTTTGTGTAATTGTGTGTATGTGTGAGTGTGTGTCTGTTTCTGTGTCCGTGTCCGTGTGAACGACAAACGGAAACGTTACCCTGCCACGCAATTTGGCCTTTTGTGTCTAATGGATATGCCATTAGCCGGTCACATAACAAAACACCGCCACAGACAATGACATTAGCTTCTGGCTGCCAGAGAGCGATCCTATAGAGACATCAAATATGTTGTTATTGGCAATGGGATATTATGAAAATTGTCGCAGAGATGAGCACGTGTCGTGATTTTCTACAATTACCAACAGCTGCCTGGTTACGAAATGCTATTGAGCTATTTCGTATATTTTTTTTGAATATTTATTTTTAAACTGGTTAGAGTTTTACAAGTTGAAATTAACTTGACAATCATCCTAACCTTACCAAATACAACATTATTTGACCCTTTACTTATTTTTTAGTCTTCCTTAGTTAGCTTACCTAACTCAAAACGCAGAGGTTAATGATTATAATTAATTCAAATTCAAATAACTTTACAAGTTTACGGATCAAAATCATCCCAATTTAAAATAACCCAACCTAACAAACCCTAACCTAAGCATCAATAAACAACCCTTACCTCCCATATCAAAACCTAACCTAACAAATTATGAGGAACAGGCAGAATTTAGTTTGGGAAGATGAGCTGGCATTTATAAGAAGAGGTATCCATTAGAAAGAAGCGTAAGACTTTAAGTTGATTAATAAGCACAAATGTTTATTTGTTATGCCCCAAAATGTATGCTATAAGAATTAGTCTAACAATGTGCTACATGGCATTGACTAAGGTCAGCTTACTATATAGCATTGAATTGTTTTAAAGTAAGATTAAATTAATTTGTTTTGTAATGATAATGACAGGATAAACTTAAACTTGAACTTAAAAAGTGCTCAGCAAACACTTTAATTTTCGTAGCTTTAATCAGGGCTTAGACTTGGAATACTCAAATATGATGTTGGACGGTCACGTGCGCATTCCTTGCCCAAATCCTTATAGTATATGTTTGTGGGTCAGGCTCCATGAGAGTATATGTGGGTAGTTATAGTTCATTATCGCAATATTGTCATATTTCTATGGCATATGTGTGTGTGTGTGTGTGTGTGTGTGGGTAAGTATCTGTGCTTTATTGTCAGCCACTTTGACATTGCCCAATATTCATTTGTTGACACTTGCATCCCGCCCCTTCCTGCTGGCAGCTGGGCCTTAAAGCTGTCAGCGTATAATACACAATATTATGATGGTTCCATTGCCTTTGACATGGCAGACTAAAGCCGTCTTAAAGTTGTTGTGATTGTTTTTGTTGTTGTTGTTGTTGTTGTTGTTGTCGTTGTTGTTGCTGCTGCTGCTTGGCAGCTGGCAGAGCGAATTAATTGAACGATTTATGACTTACACTCGATGCTGATGATTGAGAGCTGTCTGGAAGGCAGGCAGGCAAGCAGCAGGGCGGGAGAAGTCGGCACATCAATAAAAACGTGAGTAAATAAAACTGATAATTAACTTTTGAGCAGCGCCGTGCAGCCAGAACTAAAGCCGCAGGTAAGCATTAAAAATTGAATTACAAAATGAGTATAGAGTATCTGTGTGTTGAGCTAAATGTGAGAGCTGTTGCACAGTTTTCCCGTTTTTCACAATTCCAATAAGTACAAAACAGCAGCAGCAGCAAAGCTGGCGCCAGAGCGAGACAGGTGCAACAGGTGAAAGTGAAATGCAAGCCTAGAGGGGAAAAATCAGGACAATGCATACACACAGCAGCCAACAGGCTGCCAGTCACAGGCACAACGAGAGCGATAGAGAGAGAGAGAAAGAAAGTGAGTGAGAGGGAGAGGGAGAGGGAGAGGGAGAGAGGCAGGCAAACAGTTTTGCTTGATAATGTGTCAAGGACGAAAATTGACACTAATAGGATTCAATCAACTTTGACAAGTGCACACATCAACAACAACTGACAACATGGCCTGGCACACTTGTGTGTGCCTGTGTGAATGTGCGCATGTGTGTGTGTGTGTGTGTGTGTGTGTGTGTGGTGTGTGTGTGTGCGTTTGCGGTTTGCCTGCAATTTACTGTTCATATTCCGCAAACTTCTCGAATTCTAGGAACTATTTGAATGCTAATTGCCGTTCTATAATATTGTAAACTTTGCATACTCACAATGCAAATGGAGTTGTGCTTAGGTCGCATGGGGAATACCCATTAAGAGTCGAAATACATTTAACCTGATTTCCTGCAGATAAATGTGCCTCGGCTGTTAAGGATAAGCTCTTCGCCGCCTAGCTGCAAGTATTAACGACTACTAAAAGAGATTCGACAACAACAACAAATTAATTTATTTTGAATCGTTTTTATTAAATGATTGGGAAGCTTTCGAAAAGTCCATCTCGCCTGGATTGCAAATGTGTGTCAAGGATTATTTAACTATTGGTCGATGGGCTCCAAATATATTTTCATGTTTCATGGATTTGGCTAATTCCATCCTTAACTCTAGTAATAAGGGAAGAATTATTAATCAAATCTTTCGATCGATCTGAAGCCCACTCTCAAATATCTTTGGAAACATTCATTTGATGTAATTTAGGAAATTTTACTTATTTTTTTCTGCCCAATTTCTGTAACTGCTTTAACTAAACTTTTGTTAAATAAATATCGTAATGTTAGTATTTATTTTGTTATCATATGTATAAGGCTTGCTTTTAATAAGGAATATCAAAACTTAAAGAACTTCGGATGAAGAGAATGGCCCGTTAATAGCCCTTTACTAACTTTATTTCATTTAAACTACTTCTAAGCAGAGCAAACCCAGGATATCCAAATATAATATATATTTTAATAAATTGCACATCCATGCACATTTTGTCCATTTCAAACGAAAATATTCAAAGCATTTACAGTGCACAAATATTTATGGGCCACTCAGCTGGAGTATGCCCGCATTTTGTTGGGCTGTGCGCACAAAATAACTTTGCTGATTAACTTGAAATTCCGTTTGCCATTTCCATATGCCGAATGTAATTTACTGCGTTAACTTTGTGCAAATATTTTCAAGCAACAGCAGCTGTACAACTGGAGGTATACTTAATATTGTTTGTCAAGGCAATCAGAAAAGAAGAGCGCAGTTTTTATGGAATTTAAACCTTTTCAATCTCAAGCCGAGTCCTTGATTCAGCTCTTGGCCAACAATTGATGTGCTCGCTGTGATTTGTGATTTGCAATTTGTTTGGCATTTGAAAAATTTCTTCTTTTCTTGCTGAGAAATTGACACTTGCGAGACGAGTGTCCAGGATGGAGCGTTGACCCCAGCAGAAGCACTCGGCGTCTGTTTATCTTGCACTGATGAGGCAGCTGCTGTTGCAGCTAGAATGTTGTCAGGACTACAACAACTTGAGGCAGAGTAATACATTCTGAAGCGTCCACTAGGCCACGCCCGACTGGTTAGTGGAGGCATCCTTGAGCACGCCTCTAACCAGCACATAATTCGTTTTGGCCACATGCGAGTGGCTCTTGAGGCCAGACTAACAAATGCAAACAGTTTATGGTTCATATGAGTTCGCAATTGGCATTAAGCATACAAATGCTGAGCAAATATAATTTATTTGAGTGGAGCGTATATACGCATTCATACGGCATTTTCTATGCATTTTTAATGCTTATTTGCGGACAACAAAATGTGCGGCAGGAAAAAGGAAGCTTGAGCCACAAAAATATTCAATTATTTTCCTTTATAACGGAATTATGTAATGGAAGTCTTTTGTTGGCACAAAATTTCAAAAATATGCTTAAGCAATTATGCAAATTAGAGTACTTTTTTGCGACTGAGTGTTGCCTGTCGCTTCTTTATCGCCTTCTTATCTTCCAGCGAGCAGAACTGGTTCTCTAGTATTGGATTCGAATTTGTATCTTTTCTGTTTAGTTCAGGAGTGCATCAATTGGGACTTCTCACAAAGCGATGCGGAAGATATAAAAGCGACAATATCATTTATTTTTTTTTAAACATCAAATAGTTACTCAAAAACGCAATCGTTTTATAGGGTAAAAGTAGAGAAATAATTGCGAGCTGCCAAATTGTAGTACATCATTAAAATGCCGGCACATGAGCATTATTTTTGGAGCGGGTTTTTGGGGCTGTGAGTTATGCAAGCCAGAACCAATTACCAAAATGTCCCATCAAATTGCCTGCGGGGCCATTGCCTAATTTGTCTTGGCAGCATCCTGCCGGGCAGCCGGAACGGCCTGGGGCCAAGGTCATAGTGAAAGCAACACAAAATCACGGATGACATGGGTGCGACTACAACGGACGTGTGTCCTAATAATGTTAGCCATATGGGTCGGTCCCTCCAAGTCAACCCTAACCTCACTCCTTTTGCGCATCGCATTCAACGTGCAAATTCAAGTTGTGTGTGTGTGTGTGAGTGTGTGTAATTCTCGAGAATCGCATATTTTTTTCATATTCTTGTGGTCCAAGCTTCTTGGAATTTCATTACAGCACGCTACACCCAATGCCTGTCAGCCCAGCGCCCACAAATGGGCGTGGGCCATGCGCTGGCCAAGGCAAAGAAGCGAAGTAAAAAACAATAAAGAATGGCCAAATACCCTTGTTTATGGCTTTGGAGATATGTGAGAGTAACGAGAGTAATTACTGAATAAGTTACAAATTTCTTGAAAAACAGAAAAGATTGCCAATTCATTTGTTGGAGCGATTCTCAAGGAAAGATTTATTATATAGTACTTCGATGCTGATAAAGTGTTGCCTATATATTAGGAGTAAAGGTTGACGGAGCAGGGTCCAAATATCTTGAGAAACAAAAAGTTTCTCATCCAAGTACATATTCTTCGAAGGATTGTTTCTATGGGAGCTATATGATAGCTCCTGGGGATAGTTTTAAGCATGGCAGAATTGTTTGCATATTAACGAACAGACGACAACATCGACTCAGTTGTTCATATACGAAGATGTTTCCCTCTAAACGTTATACATTTCGTCACATAATTAAAATACTCTCGACAAGGGTATTAAAAAGAATAAGTAGAGAGTGAATCATGAAAAATTTCAACAACGTGTGTAAGTGCCAGTCGCAGTTTGAGTTTGAGTTTGAGCTTTGGGTATTCGAGTGTGCCCCAGTGTGAGTGCAGTTATGCGTAAAATATTCAGCTAACAATTTTTTTGCACTCACTTTTTGTTGGCTTTGCAAGTACTTTGCAGCCTCTGGGAACGGGCATAATTTAAATTTATGACCCGCTGCTAGTTATATTCTTTACATTTTTGTCGACCATAAATTATGTGTGCGCATCTAATTAGTTTGTGCAACAATAGACGACAGGTTGCTAGCAGCATATAGATTGTGCTGGGAGATGTGGACAGGCTCTAAAGACAGGCATGTGTTTACTTAAATACTTAATTGGAAATCTATTATAAATTATATAAAGAAAATATCAATAACTATAGGGATTACTCAAATTTAAGCATTACATGAAAATCGCATAGAAAGGCGACACTAAAGGGGAAAGAGGGAGCAAGAGTATGAGAAGGGGAGAGATAGAGGAAGAGTAAGAATTCGCGTGAGTCAATAATTATTTTAGAGAACTAAGAAGGAAGAATTAAGAGAGAGAGAGAGATTATGAAGATAAATGCTTAAAACCACTGAAAAGATATTAAATTACGTTTAGCATCATTTGAATTAATGAAAATCGCAAAGAAAGGCAATACACGATTTGTTGCCAGGCACCAGCTTTAGTCTTTAACGTTAAAGCTTTTTTGTATACGCAACTGAGAGTCATATCAAAATACGCAACCAAGGGAACACACATTACTATTAGCTTATATAAAAGCCCATTCATTGAACATTTATATATATATGTGTGTGCATAAATCAAGCATTTGACCTTCTGTGCATGGCGATTCATATTGTATGCCCGATGGAAAAGTTTAGCCAATTACAAATGACCGTAAACCATACGAAAAAAAAAAAAAAAAATATCACTATGGGAAGAAGCAGACCCTTAGCAACGAGCAAGTTACACATCAAAGGTAAAAATTATGCTTACCATCAGCTGCAGATATAGATACAGCTACAGATACAGATACAGCTGAAGATACAAATACAGAAGCAAGTACAATAATAAAATTTCTGCCAGAGTTTTATGTAACAAATGGACGAACAAACACATACAGCACACAATGGCACGCCCATACAATTAACAAAATACAGGGCACAAAAAAAACACACACACGCACACACACGCAGAACACACAGACACAACAACAATACCTGATTCTATTGTAAGCAATTGTGCAATCAGAATTGCGCTGATGTGCGACATAATGTGATTGTGTGCTGTGTGCCAGCCTGCAATGGCTGAGTGTGTTGTGGGTGTGTGCGTGTGCGTGTGTGTGTGTGTGTGTGTGTGTGTGTGCGTGCCTGTGTATGCGTTTTTGTGTGTGCCCTCTTAGTCGCTCTCACGTTCGCTTTATTGTTGTGCGGGTGCTACAAATGGCGCCAATGAAAATTCAACTATGTTGAACTGTGCGGCTTTCAAGTCAAGGGCAAATTGTTAAAAATTCAAAAAAGCTGCTTGCGTGTGTGTGTGGGTGTGTTTGTGTATGTGTGTACTATGCTTGGCAGGTACGGGCGAATCTTGCAACTGGCCACCATTACAAGTATTTCATATCAATACATACAAAATTGAATGTTGCCTACATCCGCTGCCTGATTTGATTATACTCTATGCTCAGCAGCACTTCAGCGGGGTATATTGGCTGTTACATTGGGCATAACTTTAATGTGGGCATATATTGCTGTGATATAGCAATGTGATGTATAGTATATGTGATATGGCAGCGAGAGTCACACTGCAAATATAACTGTAATCGCATCGATGGCTTCGCTCTGAGAGCGCAACAATCGATGCTCTCACTCGCTCTCTCTGACGCGGGCTGAAGAAAATAAAGAGAACGAAGAAATGCGACATTATTAAAGCGACGCGTAGAAGAAAAAGTTATATTTTGTATATTCATTTATACACATACATATATACATACATATATATATATGTTGTTTGTCGCCTTGCGTATATTTGTAAAACAACCTACTTGGTATCTGTGGGTCGCATACAATGTGCACGTAAACTGGCAGCAATTCAAAATGTTTTCATTTTCATTTTACATTCAATAGGCGTGTGAATGAGTGACAATCATCAACAGCATCATCATCATCATCGTCATCGTCATCATCATCATCAGCCTTAATAGTCAACAACTCAACTCTGTGCCCGATTTTATACTCTGCATGCAGTGATGATGAGCAAGATGGGTATACTGATTTTGAGTAAATCTATGTGACAGGCACAAGAAAGCACATTCGAAACTACAAAAATGTCTAATATATGTTGTTTAACATTTAGCACAATATCAAAAATATCAAATTTGAGATTTGGTTTTTAAGCATAACTCGAAAATTATAAGAGCTAGATACACCAAACTTGGTGTGTAAGTTATCGTATAGTACACACAAATTACGAACATTTGACTTTCCCAATCGTACTCACTCACATACTCACTTACTCACTTTGAAAAGTACAACTCATTAGTATGAGTATAGCCTTTTGATTTGGAAAATACACCCTTTCAGCTGTCGTATTCAAGAAAAAGTTGCGATGAAATGGGTATGAGGAAAGAAGAAGCAGAGCCGCAACATTAACTACGCAGTCATGTCAGTGCGTGGTTATGTGTGTGTCTTTGTGTGTAGAAGACAGCTGGAATGTTCGCTTGGAAAGTGACTGAGAGTATCGCCTAGTCGGACACTCCCGACTAAAGCACTTTTGTTTTTTGGGTGTCGCACTTTCATTTCGTCTCATTTCCGCTGGCTGCGATCGGTTGCAGAGATGTGTATGTATGTGTGTGTGCATTAGCGTGTGAGTTTAAGCATATGAAATTGAATACCGTTAAATGGTCTGTCCCAACTCTGATTCGGGTCGGGCGCGGGTGCAGGCGCGGGTGCGGGCGTTCGCTCGCCGGGCAATGTTTGCCTGCCACTCAGCTGTCATGTTTGATTTGCACATGAGTGAAATGCAGAAAATTGTGCGCACAAATGGGCGGCAATTGGGCGTTACTGACTGCCAGTGTGTACACACTTATATGCACACATAGAGCCCGGCAAGGCGACCGTGTCCCTAACTTATATTTGGCCAACTTTTATGAGATATGTGAATGTGCGTGCGCTCATTGGGCCAAATAGTGGCCGTTGTTCAAATCCGCAAGGATTTTGCATTGTCATGTCCTAGCTATGTGTGTCGATTTGAGCCTTTGATAGCAAGTTTCAATCATACACAATTGCCACTAAATGCTAGTGCGTGGATTAGGCCATCAATATTTGGCCCATAATCAACCTGATAAGCCCCCCAGTTCGTAACCTTAAATAGGCTTTCTGCCAGCCATGCTTCATAATTGTGCCTGAAATGCTGCCACAAATTGATGCAAACATTTCCACAAAACATTTCGAATGGCGTCAAGCGACTGCACTCAAGATTAACACATCTTGTTTACGGCTTCAGTTTCTGGGAATTTCACGTATCCTCGCTTCGCGGCATCGTAAATGAAGTTAAATCGCAATTCGACGTTCAGCCGAATTACGAGTTTAATTAATGTGAAAGCTGTGGATATGTCAGAAAAAAAGGGATATGCAAGTAAACAATTATAATAATTATTAGTGGTATTGTATAAACCACAAACTATCAATGTTTTATTTCGTGTGTGGTAGACTCCTCTATTTGATGGAGGACTCTTTTGGACTCTGCTCTACGATTCTCATACTACCGATGCAAATTATCTGCTAAGATGCATTTGATTGATTTGCCAACTACATTTAAGCGGAAACTAGTCGAAGGTAGTTAATATGTATGTACCAGGTAGAAGGAAGCATCTCCGACCACATAAAGTATATACATTCTTGATCAGCATCAACGGCCGAATCGATCTAGCCATGTCCGTCTGTCTGTCCGTCCGTCTGTCCGTATATATGAACGCAAGGATCTCAGAACCTATAAGAGCTAGAGACTTGAAGCTGTAGGTCCTCCTAGTGCCTACGCAGATCGAGTTTGTTTCCGATAATCGATAACTTACTCCCTTTTCAATCAATCGATAAAAATCGATATCGAAATCTTGTTTTTGAGCAAATTGGGTAAATGATAAGAACCAGAGCCACCAAATTTGATATGTTTCTCCTAGAAGTATCTTTCATTTTATACCTGTCGCCACCTCCCTGCTACCACCGCAGATAAATCAAGTTAATAACTCAACTTGTATTGCCAACCAATTAAAGCCACAATTTAAATGCAATTGACTTTTTGAGAATACACAAATATTCTATGGTACAATAAGATATACTGTACTGTAGATAAATTTCATTAAGATCGGTTTTTGTTTTGTTTTTCGGTATTTTGACTGCACAAGTGTTTGCGACGCAAATTCCAAGAAATTCTGTATATATGTACATGTACAATGCGCGTCTGCTTCGAATTCTGTCATCAGAATTACAATTGCGATTCTTTTCTGTGCTGCTATTTTAATTGGTTTTTGTCTCAGTAAGACTCAATTATTAGTGTGGCTGTTGAGTAGAGGCAGTGGCAAGTGGTGCGGTCTGTCGCGAGTTCGAGCGCTACCGAAGAAAGAATTTTTATTTTTGGCTGGGGTGGCTCCTGAGTAGAGTTCGAACACTGCCAGTGGAACTTTTTTTTTTTAAACTATCTTTATTAATTTAAACGAGCTGCGTTTGGTGTTTGAATAAGAGGGTTAAGGGTATTCGCTAGTCGGGAGCTCCCGGCTAGAACTTCTTACTTGTTTCTATTTAATTTTGATAGAAATCCTTAAATCAACAGTCCATAGACATCATTTCCATTTCCATCATTTCGTGCGCGTTGTTGTCATTTTAAGTTTACATTTTGATCAGCAGCAGCAGCAGAAGCAATGCTGATGACAGCGATGGCATTTCATTAGTCAAGGCGGCAATGACAGACTGACTGACTGACTGACTGACTGACTGAGTAACAGATGGACAAACTGAAGCTCGCTGCTTTGTTTTTGACATCGCCGTCGCTCGTTTGGACCGCACGTGGCAGCGGTTTATGATGCCTGAACGAACAATGAAAGCCAGCTCTGTTTGTGTGAGTGTGTGAGTGTGTGTGTGTGTGTGTGCGTAGATAGGAGCTGGGAGAATGTCGAAATGTCCTGATAGATGTCGCTCTGGGCAAGTCGCGTGCTCGTCAGTTAACAGCGCCAGGATGCTGTCCCAGCACTAACTTTGCAGAAGCGTGTGCGCTGAACCGTTGACAGCCAGTTTGACAGTCAGCCAGTTTGACAGTCAGTCAGTCAGCCAGCCTGTGAGTCAGTGAGTCTTTTGTGCGGTCATATAGTTACATTTATCAGTTAGTCGCCCAGACATGCAGCTAACCATTAAGCGCTTGTATTCCTCTTGCCACATTTCAATTTCATTCAGCTGAATGCCAATCCCCCACACCCCTCTCCGACCCTTACTCAAGCATAACAACTACTGTTTCAACGGAAATTGATTTTTGTACTCGAACGCTTCTGCCACTTGTGCACTGTTGTATTTGTACCATGGCGCGTATAAGTCCCTAGTTACTGAGTCCCAGTCTGTCTGGGCCCCTCGTTGCTGTCCGGCGCGTAATTTATATTGTGCCAAGTTGGGGCCATAAATTGTCTTCGGGTGCGCATTTCAATTGCATTCATTATTCGCACCTCAGATTTTAATTAGATTTCAATTTTGCCAAACGCAAATCGCATTTCAATGCACGTTCTGGCATTAAGGCCGACTTATGTCTGCGGCAACTGCGATAGCAGCCAGCCAGACTGCCAGAGAAACAGAGAGAGAGAGAGCGGGAGAGAGAGAAGGAGAGTGAGAGAGAGGACTGGCATAAAGTTGGCCAAATCGGCTTGGCCGTGCCAAAGGCTGCAGCTGCGTCAAGGACATTTAAGTTTTGTGCAGCTTCAGAGCTCCGGAACCCAGAGCCAAGCCCAGCCGCAGACTGGAATTTGTTGCTGCTGTTCCTGCAGCTGCCTCTGCTGCTGCAACTGATGTGGCCTAGTGCGCAATTTACTGGCATTAAATTGTCTTGTTATTCAGCTATTGTGCATGACTGTGTGTGTGTGTGTGTGTGTGTGGTGTAGATTTCTTTCATTTATTTAGTTCTAACTTATCGCCCGCTGCAGAGAGTTTTACTTTGTTGCCCCTGGTTTTATATTTCATTAAAATCGCATCAAAAGCTTTTGCAAATTAATTAAATGCCAAAAACAATTACAAATTCAGCGAAAATTCTCAGTTGCCTGGCTACGAAATCACTTCAGCCAGTTACTAATGAGCCACGTGTAATTATCATTTGCATCTGAAAGCAATTCAAATGTGCCACACTACAAAACGTCTACTTTGCTATTATCTGAGGCATCCTTAAAGGATTCACATTGCCAAGAATATTTATTTGATTTCTCATTTGAAGGATTACACAACTCTCTGGCATTTCACTTAATCATCTCAATGAAGGGAACCAAAAGAACTCAAACAATCTAAAGATAAATCTAAAGATAACTAACTAATATAATAACTACCCAACAAATTAAGTTA
This sequence comes from Drosophila littoralis, assembly GCA_018903485.1. Classification (NCBI taxonomy): domain Eukaryota; kingdom Metazoa; phylum Arthropoda; class Insecta; order Diptera; family Drosophilidae; genus Drosophila; species Drosophila littoralis. Next base: position 10,545,138 of record JAEIGF010000297.1, on the reverse strand, counting down.
AGTTAGGAATTAGTGAGCTCCCATCATTTATTAAATTGTCAGTCTCTTCATGATTTGCATGGAAATTTTAATGTCATCAAGTCAACATTCTGCGAAAACTACGTCGAATTAATGGCGAGTTCATGAACCTTGTAGCTCAAATTCGGACAATTGGAGCGCCTGCAGCGACTGTCTGGCGCCGAGCAGACTTGGTAAATTGATTTTGCATTTAAGAAGACAAAACGTAAATTAGACGGTAATTAGGTATACGAGCTATGCAAATTCTAAAATGCATGCGGCGCATTGATAAGGTTTGTGCCCCCAAAATACCAAAAGAAGAAAATGAATCGGGTAAAGGGTTTTCTGTGTGTGTGTGTGTGGAAGAAATGCAGAAATCGGCTAACAAATACGCTTGCTGTGGCCCGAGGGGGTAGCCCTTTATGGCAGTTATTTTGTTTTTGCTACAGCATCCAACAATCGATTTTCGTCCTGGGTATATTATGTAGCTGTGTGTGTGTTTGTGTGTTTGTGCCTTTGCCTGCCAGCCTAAATGGCAAATTGAGTTTGCGGCGTCCGAGCAGCCAGCACAAGTTGATAAAACTTGCGACCGTTTCACGTTCAACGTGGCGTATAAGTGTTTTTTCTTGTAAGTCACACGTACAGCTAGTGTGTGCCTGTGTGTGTGTGTGTGTGTGTGTGTGATGCTATGTATCTATGTATTTATATTTGTATTTGTATTTTGCGCTCTGCTTCTGTGTGGGTGCGCGCGTGTGTGTGTGTGTATCTGCCCTGTTTGTTTGCCACTTCAACTCTGTCAGGGTTTACAGATTCTGTGTTGTCTTTTTTTGGCCCTGTGTGCATGTGTATAGGCTGTATGTGTGTATGCTTGTGTGTGTGTGTGTGTGTGTTTGTATTTGTGCGCGCGTGTTTGTTCTGTGAGCTTAGCATTTTCTTCGTGCCTAAGTCAAATAATGCGCCAACACATCATTTCACACTTAAATGCTGTAAAAATATGCATTAAGCTTTGGCGCTTGAATTCATTCGTATTTCTGGCCTCTTTACATATGCCTGTTTCATTCCACAACATTCCACATACAAATAAATATGGCCAACTGGGATAAAATTGAATATTTTCTAATTTTTTGTGCGCCCCTTAAAGTATACTATGGAAATTGTATAGGGAATTTATATCGCCATAATGAGGGGCTGGCGAAGCGTCTCCGTAAAAGACGTAGAATTCGAGGAGTTCGAATGCGAAGGAGAACTGCAATCGATCTGTCAGATCGGTTTATATAACCAACCTATTTTTGTTGTTTGATTTGATTATTTTTTGATTATGTTAGACTTAAGTCTTTAGAATAAGTTGTATGGTAGTTATTCAGATAACTTAAATTAAAATTTTTTCCTTACTAGCAGTAATATTAAAAAAAAAGAATAAAGGGTAATTCTTTATTTTCTATTAAGTTTTTAAGAAGTCTGGCGCTTCTATAAATTAAACATACGCAAACTATGCACAAGAGAATATGTAAGAGGGACCCTTCCAACTTTTTTATAAATTTAAGAATTGAGAAAAAGTAAATAATGTGTTAAACTGACGTTCCATTCCACACATTCCACTAAAAGTATATATTTACAACATATACATGGCCCATTTCAAAGCAGCCCAAAAAAGTATGCTACAGAAAATTAGTTTGTAGTTAATTGTTATAAATTGCCCATTTTATAAAAGCCCGAAAAAGTATGCTACCGAAAATGAGTTTGTAGTTAATTGCTCATAGTTTGTCTGTTACACAGTTTGCTCAACAGGCATGTTTCATTCCACTCTATTCCTCTGCAAATATCGATAGCCAAACCAAAAATGGCCCAAAAAAGTATGCTATACAATATTTAATTTGCGTTAATTTAGGTGCTGTGCCAGGCACATGTCTTTATAGGTTTTTCTACTCCTCTCCGCTTGTCGTTTATTTTATTTTTTCTTACTTACATATCTCAATTGCTGTTTGAATGGAGCACGGCGGTTGTCGTTTGTCCTGGTTGTTGCTGTTGTTTGTGCGTTGACTGGCAGCATCAATCTCTGTTCAATTGGAGCATTTGGCATCTAACACAGGCAGAGTCTATTGCTGTTGCTGCGGCTGTTTCTGTTTGCTTTACGCCTGTCGCGCCAGGGGCCAAATACACCTCAGCTGCTGTTGTCGCTGTTGTTGTTGTTGTCGCTGTTGTTGTTGTTGTTGCTGGTATATATATTTATTTCGTGCCTTGCTTACAAAAACCCAGCAACAAGGTTGTAAAGGGGCAACTCAACTGAAGTTGAGTCCAAAAATATGAAGCGCACAATATATTTTTAGTTGACGGGCCGCAGACAGACACACGCACAAAAACACACACGCTTTGCTTGGCTGTGCCTGTGTGTGTGTTCGGTGTGTGTGCGTGTGTGTGGTTTTGTATGTATTTGCCTTGATATTTTAAGTATCCTGTTTGCGTTTTGCGGGCTTCGGCTGCTGCCTTCTTTTTGGCGCTGCGCTGTTTTGCTTTATTCTTTGTTTAGTATTATTTGAGTAAATGGCATTTACGTTCGCTTCTTTTCGACACGTTGTTGGCTTTACATTCAATTCAATTCAATTCGATTCAATTCATGTAAAATGTCTATATGTGATTTACATCTATTTTGTTATCAATAAGATAATTAACTTTGATGTTCCTTTCCTTCTTAACTGGTTGTTGTTGTTGCTTATTGTCAACGTTCATTGGATAGTCTTCGACAGGTGCAAATAACAAGGTGCAAATTGTATGCTTAAAACTAATTTATTGTCACACTCACATTTAAATACGCTCACTTTTTTTTTTTTAGCTTAAATGTCTGCTAATGTCTTATTATTGTCTTCTTTTATTTTCCTTATTTGCAATTTGAATTTCTTTAAAATACAAAATCAACTTTGTTCTGTTGCTTTTTTATATTCCGCTATTCTCTCTCGGTTAAAGTGCCGTTATTTGTGTCTTTCGCTTTGCTTCTTTCATTATTGTTGTTGTTGCTGCTGGCTTAGGTTTCAGCTGCTGCTCCTTCGGTCGTTTGTCTCTGCTGCTGTTGTTGTTGTTATTACTGCTGCTGCTGCTGATGCTGCTGCTGCTGCTGCTGCTGTTGATGGTGATGGTGGTGGCACCGTTGCACGCGCCGCACTCGTAGCACGTGCTATGGCCACGACGTCAGTCTACGACAACCGCCTACGCACTGCAAGCACTTCGTCGCGTCGCGGCCATTTCAATTACAAATTCATGGAAGAGCGCGCACAGCAGAAAAGTAAATCCTAACATCGATAAACACAAGCCGAAAACAAACAAAAAACGATAAACATCGGTTTCAAAAATTGATTTGTACAGCTTTATAAGCTCAAACCGTTTTCTGCTAAATGTATTGCATATTTTTTAGTTACATGTCACTCACATTAATTAATAAAAAACATAATTAACTTTGCAGATGTTTGCATAAATTAGTTGTTAAATTTGTTCAACAGCCAAGCGCCAAAACAAGCATCGATTTATGCGATATATCGATATAACTGCTTGATGCTCTCTCTTAAGCTGGTGAATTTCGCACCTCTTGCGCGCCTGTTGGCATGCATTAGATTTTACACAGCAGCTCCTGCTGCTGCTGCTGCCGGGGCCGGTAATGTATTAACTTTCCTTGAGTGTGTGCCCAGAGAGCGCTCCCTGACTCGCTCTCACGCACCAAACTCACCACACTGGCACACTCTTTGGCTTAGCAGCAGCCTTAGCCGCTGCTAGCTTGAAAGTGAAAGCCTCAGCCGGGCTTTTTTTCAATATATGCCGTTATTGAGTTGAATTGAAGTGTATATTGATTGGCAAATTGCAAGCAATAGCTTGATGAATATTAGGCACTGCATGTTTATTGTTTTATGCGTATAAATTAGCAAACAGTAGGACGATTATTAAATAAGAGCACTTAAAATAACAGGAATGGAAGTTAAACCCTGCTATTGCTTAAAGACTCGGCTAAAATCGATTACAGGGCATACACTAGTCGTGCTAGTAGGTATATGTAGCTAATAAGGCACTTTGGAGCTTGCCTAATGCATAATGTGTTTTATTCACGTGTGTTGCTGTGATTGTGTTTGTGTGTCTGTGTGTGTGGATGTTTGTTTGTGCAAAAGGCTGTGCTTGCAATTAGCCATTGTTGATTTTATTTATTGCTTACTTGTAAGCATGTGCATGTCCTTGCACTTGGCAGCTTAACACGTTGTGGACGTGGGCGTACGTGAGCATCTAAGCGGCTCTTCCTCTTTGTGTGTGGGTCTCGTTTATCGTTATTCAACGTTAAGCAAAAACAATAGCAAAATGCTGGCAAAACCGGCGCACAATGCCAGCCAGACAGGGAGAGAGGATGTGCAGCATCAGCAGCAGCGCGAGCAGAGGCAAGAGCGTGTGTGTGGACCGGGGTCCTAGTGCCAAGAAGGAAGTCATAAATTTTCCAAATGGTTAACAGGTGCATTTGAAATGCCTGAACACTTGTGTGCGTGTGTGTGTGAGTCCTGTTTAAATCGAGATAGTTGAAGCCATCTTTTGCACTATCTCTTTATACGTTCTACCAGCAGTTCCATAAGCACAGAAATCAATCATACGCTGACGGCTGCTCTCTGACCATCTGTCAGAAGAGCACAGAATATATGTATCTATGTGTGTGTGTGCGACACCCGACCCGTTCTCACTTACCGTTAGTTGGGGGAACTGCGACTATACCGGAGTGCAACTGCGGAATGAATGGCAGCTAAAGCGGACAGACAGCTGAAGCCTTTGAGTGCTGGGACTTTGGCGTGGCTCATGAAAATTCCTACGAGTTGAAGTTGCGTTTCTGTGTCACGATGGAAATTTATGCAGATTTGTGGCCAACAGCGATTGTGAGTCAGCGGAAATTCTACGACCCGACGCCTGGCAAATACGTGCAGGAACCTCCCCCTCGAAAACAGGCACACATACTCTCACAGGTCCTGCCTGTTGCATGGCAATGCGTGTCGGTGTGTGTGAGCGTGTGTGTGTGAGTGTGCGTATCTTTTGGGGGCACTGGAGCAATGTGGCGCTAATAGTGCAATTTATGCGGTAAATGCGATAGCAAATAGAATGTGGCAAGTGGGCAACATACAAAAATAGTTAAATTTTAGTGTAAACAGTTGCAATATACCGTCAGGCGTCAAAGTCTGTCAATTATCTATTAACTCAAATAATTTTAATAAAAATGTTAAACTGAGGGAAAAGAGAAATCTTGAGCTCTTATTTTATTGTAAGCTCAGCTTAAGCAGCATATTAACAGATTGCAGAGCATATGCACTGCCTTTTAACATACTCTGTATATTTATTTTAAGAGTGAAAAGAAAGAAAAGAAAAAAATGCAGAGCCTTAAAATATTGCCCAATAAGCGTGGCCACATGCTTAGAATGAAGTTCTGATTGCGCTCTCTTATGTAGATTTGTTTTTATTGGATCAGAGCACAGCTTAACACTAACAATGCAGTGTTACAGTAGAAAAAGATTTAAGAGAAATTTCCACAAGAGAACATAGCAAGTGAAGCTTTGCGCTCTCATTGGCGCAATTCAAAAGCTGGCCTCTTGCGCACAGCTTAAAATGAACTCGGAAGAGAAGATTCTAAAGACAAGCAAGACGAGGCACATCTTAGCCACAACATGTGTCTTGATTTAAATAAGAGAATAAAGTAGAAAATGTTAAGTAGTTGCATTAAGGAAGCGCAACTGTTAAGAAACTCCTTTTGCATCCAAGCAAACAAGAAATGCCGAAGGCAACATCAAACGCACTTGAGCAGCGATAAGGATATACCTACAATTTAGCCAAGGGGCGGGTGGCAGCTAATCGGCTTTAATTTAATTAGTTGCCCGTCTCAAAGGCAATGGTCCTGGCCACTAAGCTGCAGCGGTGACATTGAAGTACGCTCCACACAATGAGCACAACAACAACACCAGCAGCAATAACAACAGCTGACAGCAAGCGCGCCTAAGGACAAAAAACAAAAGCAAACGCCAAGAATGAAAAGCACTTGATAGCATTTTCATTACTCACTCTCACACACACACACAAGCACACAATTGCGTGTTGATTTCTTGTGCGTATGTTAAGAGAGCGCTGGCAAAAAAAAAATGCCCGCATGTTTCATGGCAAATTGTCAGGTGCTAAGCTTTGATAAAGTGCTCAACGGGCGAAAAGTTAAGCCCACGCACTGCACACCCATACTAACACACACACACAATCTTCGCATATACATATATACGCACGTATAAACTGCGCACAAAATTGCCTGAACAAAACGCAGACACGAACATTTATTCAATGCGCGCCTCAACTCTCTTTTGTTTGCTCACGTTGCGCTTGGCACAGGTCAATTTCGACTTTGGGTTTTTGTTTTTTTTTTTGGAAGTTTCTCTCTTTGGCAAGTTTCAATATGGAAAATTTTTGGTCAATTTTGGCGCGGAGCGGGCCCAGGTAACTGTAAAAGAATAGCCTGTCGCCAATTCATATGAGTGCTATACATACAAGCATGTGTGTGTGTGTGTGTGTGTGGAATGGGTTTTTTGTTTGTGGAAAGTGTTATTGTTTGACTTTGAACTTTGCCACTTGTTTGTCGTCCGTGCGTTAGGCAGCGAGGATAGGCTGGGAGTAAGGAGGTTCAGTGTGTGTGTGTGTGCTTTGGACCAAAGTTGATGACAGGCCCAAACAATAACATAAAATTTAATGCGCTCATTTTTCATGGGCTAACAGAGGCATAGGCAGAGGCACGCACACGTTCGCACACACACACACACATACACACTCATACTGGTATGCACACAGACGAAGGCCCAAGTCAAATAAATCATAAGCGCAAATTTTATCACTTTATTTTTGTGCAAGCTTATTTAAAATGATTGAAACGTTACGTTTTTAGAGGCTTTACGTGAAACTAATGATGCAGTTAGTCATAATGGTTGTTCACAGGCACGAGTATATATATATCATAGTTGGTTTTAAGAATGGATGTTTTGGATGGATGCTATAGAATGTCTTAACTTTGGCGCCATCTGCAGCGGCAGTGCTGCCAACTTGTTAATTTATACGGCATTTTACTTCTGCTCTATGTGACGCTGCTATTCAATAAGTCGATATTGCTTATCGAATATTTATCGGCTTGCCACCACAGTCGGTCATTTTTTCAGCAACATTTTTATACAAACGGCAAACTTGAAAACAATTGAAGTTGAAAGAAATACATAAAATGGAAGAAATACGAAGTAGCTTGGACAATATAATGGCGCGCTTCAACGATAGCATCACACACTCTGCGCCCAAAAAGCTCAGCTTCGACCGGCTCTCCATGTCTTTCACCGAAGACTCTGTGACAGGTAAGAAGAAGACAAATTTGCTGGCAAAAAATTAAAACTAAAATCTTTATATGAAAAAAAAGTGCCAAAGAAACGACGCATAGACAGCCTGGACAATGGCTCACCGAATGGCAGCCTCAATGCCAGCAACACATCGCTGAACAACTCATTCAACGATCCCGTAGGACCGTGGCAGACGCGCAAATTACGCGCCGAGCTGATCGAGTCCAAGGCAATAATCAACCAGCTCCAGGATCAACTGGCGCAGCAGGCGAAGGAACAACGCAGCGCCCTGGCCTTGGCCGAGAGCAAAGCGGCGGCACTGAAGCAGCAATGCGACTACACCAGTGCCAAGCTTTTAGAGCAGGACAAACAGCTGCAGGTGGTGCGCAAACGTGAGCACAACGCTCGCCAGGAGGCGAATCGCGCCGTGGCGGAGCTGGCACAGCAAAAACTGAAATACGAGACGGCGCTCAGTCGGGCGGAGCAGGAGAAGACGCAGCTGGAGGAGGATGCGCGCGAGGTGCAGCACTGCATCAACAACGAGCTGAGCGAATACAAAAGAATCAGCGAGCGGGCCGAACTGGAGCTGGAGGCCACACAAAGTGAGCTGGAGCGCATACGTGAGCGCCATGACGAGTACAAGGCAACCGCTGCCAACTACGAGCAGCTGCACATGAGCTATGAAATGCAGCAGCAGAGCCTGGCGACGGCCAATGCGCGCATCAAGGAGCTGGAATATGAGATACAGTCGTATGCGGACTGGAAAGAGATCACCAAAACATCCCAGGCTCGTCTGCTCAGCGTGCCCGAGCTACAGTCGGAGCTGGAACGTCTGCGCGCACACAACAAGCAGCTAAATTCTCTGATTGGTGACAAGCTGTTGCTGGAGGAGCAGGTGCACGACTACAAGACACGCCTGGATCGGGAGGAGGGCGCACGCGCCGAGGCCGCAACGCTGCAGGTGAAGCTCACGCATGTAGAGCAGGAGCTCAAGGAATGGGTCAAAGTGGCGCAGGATCATTGCCTGCCCAATACGCTGGTCAGCCCCATGGCGCTGCGCACGCGCATCGAGCAGCTGCTCCAGGATGACATAGTGCGCATGGCAGAGAAGGGCAGCGCGGACTCCGACTCCAAGCAGCTGCAGTCCGCACTGCGCGAGCTGGAGCAAAAGTGCGCCGTCTATCTGAAGAACATTGAGGACATGAATGTGGTGCTGAAGCGCCACAAAAGCTTCCGGGAGCGCTTGCAGCGCAAATTGTTGATCGTCTGCAAGGAGCGCGACTTCTACAAGCAGCTGCTGGAAAACTTCGACAAGGATCTCAACATGACAAATGCCAGCACCGCCGAAATGACCAACGATATGCAGGTGCGCTATCGCGTCGAGGTACTGGAGCGCACTCTGACCGGCTACAAGGAGATGTGCTCCACGCTGGAGCGCGAAATGCAATCGATGCGCCAGCAGGAATCGCTCAACGATCCGCCGATTAGCGAGAACGGCTACGATAGCGTCAAACGGGAGCTGGATACGCTGCGCATGGAGAACGAGCGTCTGCGTCGGCGCAAGGATGAGCTCGAACTGGAAATGGAGCATCGTTGCCTGCGCGGCGACTTTAACATGGGCAACTACAAGGTGCTGCATCTAAGCGAGAATCCCGCTGCGGATGCCTATGAAGCTACCAAAAATGTGGTCGAAAAGCTTCAAGCAGAGGTGCGTGGTAATTGCTCGAGACGATTTGCTTTTAGCTAAACGTGAAATTTCTTGCTTACAGATTGAGCGCCTGAAGCGTCGCAACAAGAAGCTGGAGGAGGACCAAGAGCAGACGCAGGCTCGCTTCAATGAGACCGCCGGCAGCAGCAGCGCCGGCGGCATGACCATGAACTTCAAGGAGTTCAATCAGCTGCGCGCCGAACTGGAATCGGCCAATGGGAAAATGAAAAAGATGAAGGATTGCTTCAAGGCGGCCAGCAAGGAGTTTCGCGATGTTTGCTATATGCTGTTGGGCTACAGGATCGATCGCGTGGGCGCCAATAGTCACTATCGGTGGGTATATATAAATATATATATTCTGTGAGAAGCCTCGAAACTAATAGCGCATTTTTGTTATATCAACAGCATTTCGAGCATGTATGCGGAAAGTCCCGATGATTATCTGTCCATTAGCTTGAACGAGTCCAACTGCCTGGCACTGCTCGAGTCGCCCTATTCGCAGACACTGAAACCGGCCATCGATCAGCAATTGGCGGCCAATAACTCATTTCCCGCTTTCTTTGCCGGCCTCACATTGGAGCTCTTCCAGCGAGCCACAGTGACAATTACCTAAAGCGAACACACACACACAAACACTCGCATATTGTATACCTAAACCTTAAGTTTCGCTTAGTTTAGCATTATAAAACTTTAAATTTAATATTGTTTCTGTTTTATATGTATATATATATCGAAGCACTTACGAAGCGGCACAGCTTCCGCACGTCGCGATAAGAAAGTCTGGACTGCAGAATTCTTTGTACTTAGGCATAGATAAAACCGAAACGAGATCCGGCAAAAATGGTCTCAGTTTTTGGCCAGTTGCGGACGCACTGCCAGCACTTTGGGCCGCGACATGTGTAATTAGCTAAGAGAGTGGGGGCGGGGGTGAGGGCGGGGGCGGATCCCCTCTGCTGCGATAAACGACGTCAAATTCTTTAACTAATGACGCGCTCAAAAGATTTGCGTTACTTTGCGTTTTTTGAGAAATCGCGGCGATAAACAAGGCCAACACTTGAGCACTTTCGGCAGCGCTCTGCCTTGCCTATAAATTATTTATTTATAACTAATTTAAGCAGCGCTTTTTTTTTTAAATTTATATATTTTTTGCTAGGGTTCTCGTTTTGATAAGCGCACAATTGACAGAAGACGAGAAGCAGACGAGGGCGACGCATCCGCGTCTTTTAAGTACATGTATTGTATGAGCGTGAAGAGTCTATTGTGCATTTGAATAGGCGCGAAAAAAATAAACAACAAATAACTTGGGCGAAAGATTAACGCGCCGCGCCGAACATTAAATACCCTTGTCTAAATATGGTTTACGGTTGAATTGAAAAAATAGTAAAGCAAATAGTAAAGGATCTCAAGCTGAGAAATTATTTAGCATGCCATTTACTGATCAAGAATATATATATACTTTAAGAGGTCGGTAATATGTTCCTCATGAACAAATTGTAATACCCTATACAAGGGCAAAGAAGTGCCGAACGAAGCTTAAATACACTTGAATAATATTTAGCGGAAAATTATGAGAAATGTACAGAGCACATTCGCTAAAATGAACAAGCCTCAAGGATCAATCAAATGTTTCAATTTACAGAAATTGCCTAGAGAGAGGGTATTACAAGGTTTGTTTCACCGTAATTGACAATTTTGACTTGCCTTTAATTGTTCTACTATAAGAATATACACTGTACTTACAGTGTGCAGCTAACTGTGAGCTCTACGTGAGCTGACACACGGTAAGGGTATACAAAAGCGAGGCGAGACAACAGGCATAACAATAGGCATGAAGTACAGTAAACATTTATTATAATATATATATATATATAAATAGACATAAGCTGCTGGGAGTCCAAAAGGTTATTAGGTGGCCAATATGCGTGCCACTTGATCGGGCGTTTTGTGCAGCAGCAGGTCGGGCTGCTCGAAGCCATTGGCCGGATCGTGTACACGCTCAAAGATCTGTTTATAGATGGCGACAATGACATTGAAGGCGCGACGCTGCACGGTGCTGCGATGGCTGCTGGACATGATCAGCTGCACCTGCGGCAATAGCAGCACATCGGGCAGTTCAAGGAATGCATCCATTTTGGACATGAAAATCTTCAGCAAGTTGGTCTCGATCTTGGTCTGATTGCTCTGCAGTATGGTGTAAATGGGGCCCAGATTGAGATTGGCCACCAGCGAGGAGGCCTGCTCGGAGGTGAGCGTGTCCAGCTGTGCATCAGACTGTGCCTGCAGCCGCTCCACGCGCTCGTCCATGTACTCAAACACCGCCAAGGTGCTCTGCATGTGATACAAACAGTTGAGCAAATAGACGGCCATGTCCACGGTGGGCAAATGGGCGGCGCTCTCCTGCACCGACTGCAGCAGCGGATCGATTACACAGGTCACAATTTTGGTTATATCCGCCTGGCGACCGTCCACCATGGTCGCCACGGAGAGGATCTCTTTCAGTATATTGAGCAGGCGCGACACACTTGCCGGCGGCACCAGATCGCGTTGCGGCGGCTCCAGCGCCAGACTGCTGCCCGCTGGCCGTTGGAGCACGCTGCGCACCTGGGCGGCCAGGGCATTCAAATAGATTTGCTCGCTGCTCTGCTGCAGCTCGATGAGGCACTGCTCCAGGCTGCCGCCCTGCACCACCTGCTTCATGATTTGCTGATAGAAACGCAACAGATTCGAGATGGTAAACAATATAATGGTGTCCTGCTCCGAGCTCAATATGGTCTCCACGCGCACCTTAAGCGGATGGCAGACGCCGTCGGCTATGTAGCTGAGGGCCTTTTGCATTTGCTCCGAAATATCTGAAAGCAAGCATCTCTTTATGACTAGAACAAGGAACTGATTATCTGATCTCACCATGTTTGTCGCACTTCTTGAAGAGCAGTGTCAGGTTCTCCTTCTCGTTGGGTATGCTTTGATGCAGCCATGCGAACATGTCACCAATATACCGTTTGGGATCGTGGGCATGCAGCTCAATGGGCCTCGGATTGCCGCCGTGTCCACCTTCGGTGAGGGCCTCGATGAACTGGCGCACCAGCACGGCGCGACGGGCAATCGCATACTCATCGATGACGTATTTGAAGAGCACCGGCCTGTCCTGCAGGCGACTCATGGCCTCCACGATGAGCGGTCCAATCTCATTGTTCTCCAGATTGCGACAATGGTTCTGGGTCCAGCGGTAGAGACGCTCCAGTGCACCCTCCTGATGCAGCGTCATCTCCTCCATAATGTCCAGGGCAGCCGTCTGATAGCCACACTGCATGAGCAGCCGGCAATCGGAATGTATGGACTGTACGCGATCCAGCACCTTGAAGAACTCGGGCACAATGGGCGCATCCTTGGCGGTGCCGTAGAGCAGCTGATGCTCCGGCACGCTAAGCTGAAAGCGCGCCAAAAATGCCTGGGCTATTTGTTGATGCACCTCCAATCGCTCGCGCTCCTGTTGCATTTTATTTGTCTGTTCGATTAGATCCTTCGTCAGTGCTTTGGATGTTTCCAGATCCGTCTTCATGGTTTGCACCGACGTTGCCATCGTGTCCAGATCCGTGCACACTGCATCCAATGTGAGCTTCACCTCGCGAAAGGCCTTCAGGAAGTTTTCATTGATGCCAACGGAGCGATGTTCGATTTGGCTGCGCAGATTGCGGCGATTTTGCAGAGTGTTCTCTGTGAAGAAGCTGGAGAGTCCATTTAGCGCATCAAGGGTGTCCTTGTCCGTTTCCAGCCGTGTCTCAAGGATTTTATTGACACGCTTTTGTATGCGATCCTGATCCTCTTGCGCTGCGCTCATGTTTTTTCAATTGGCAACGTCAACAGCAACAATCAGAAACTCTCAAGGTTTATACGAGCAACAGTACAAGATCTTCATACCACGAAAGCTGCATACTCTCTGAATTGCAAAACGCACTTCTTTCTGTAAAATATAAAATACTGCTCACTTTCCAAATGAAGGGCTTGTGTTCCAAATACAGTTGTTAAGAACTGCTATTTAAATTAGCCTAAAACTGAGGTTTTGTGCAAGCTATAGATCATGATATGGCTGGCATTTTGCGTAACGAGTCTCGTATACACTTTTTAATCAGCTGTTCAAAGCAGTGCTGCCAACCTGGCACAAAAGACAAAACACCAAACAAATGTGTGTTGACTTTCACAGTGAATGGCAAATTTAAATGAAGTGGAGAAAACTGAAAAACATATTGCAATAATCATTTAATTGTTTAAAGAATTGTTGCATAGGTAAAATTAAATTTAATACAATGAGCCATTCCGCCTTGGCCAGTTTGACAGCACAGTACACGGACTCAGAAAACGAAGGCGACTCCAGTCCGGATTCACAAAACTCCACAGCGTCACAGGTAAAATGAAAATTGTGCTTGACTTATATGTATATTAAAACAATTCGAATAAATTGCAGGTAATTATACCAAAGCCAGCCACCCCAACGCCAGTTACGCCCGTCAAACAGGAGCCGGAGCCCGAGAAGAAATACAAGAAAAAGAAACGCGCCAAGAAGTTGCGACGCTTGGTTAGCTACCAGGACGATACGTTGATCTCCGACGAGGAGGATGATCGCGCACAGGAATCCAGCGAAGAGGAGTCCTCAAGCGGCAGTGCCAGCTCGGAACTGGAAGGTGAGCAGCATGAAAATGGCAAAGAAAAAAACAGCGCAAAACCAGAGGCCGGCGCAGATACACCCATGCAGCTGGACGACGATGACTCCAACACATACAATGCGGACGACCGCTCGGCGGAGAGCTACGAGAAGGATCCCAAATACGCCAAATATAAATTTCAGTTGCCGCCAGAGCCCAAAGGCCAACCGCCACCGGAACTGGTGGCTAAGATCACGAAAATGTACACGAAAATGAGGCAAACCAATATGGACATGAATCGCGTTATTCAAGATCGCAAGGAGTTTCGCAATCCCAGCATTTATGAGAAGCTAATCAGTTTCTGTGACATCAACGAATTCGGCACCAATTATCCGCCAGAAATTTACGATCCACTGCAGTGGGGCGAGGAGAGCTACTACGAAGCGTTGTCCGCGGTGCAGAAAACTGAGATGGTCAAGCGGCAAAAGGATCGCAAGGAGATGGACAAGGTGGAGCAGGCGACGGCGCTGGCACGCAAAGTGGAGGAGGAGGCCAAGAAGCGGTAAGCTTACCCCTGATCTTCAATTGAAAATATTCTACAATTGGGTAATCGTAATTGCAGCAAATCGAAGTGGGACCAGCCGGCGGCAAAAGCAACGTTACCTGCGCTGACCACAACCGTGACTGGCACCAAGGGCACCGTCATATCGGCGTTCGGTTCGCTGCCCAAGAAACCAGCGGTCTAGTTACAAAAATTAAACCTTTAATAAATAAAAATACTTATTAAACTATCCTTTGTTTTTTAACTAAAGGCTCGCAGCTGCAGTAGATTTTCGAACCGATCTCTAGAATTTGCCATCTCTAGCAGCTAAATATATTCTAAGATGCAGCCCTGTTCGATAAAACAAACTACTGCGATTTTCAAATGGCAATAGAAACTAGACTTCTGGAGCATAATAAAATAATTTATTAATTTGATTAAGACGTTCATTTAAATTAAGTTTAAGTTTATTATAGAAAAAAATCATTTCAAAAGTATTTTAGTTCGCGGATTTCGCCACGTTTACGAGCTAGTATTTTTTGGGCAATTCTTGTACAAGTTGCTATTGGTTATTTGAGGATTTCGTGTTGGCGGTCACACTGGTTATATGCTCGAACGTCGTGTCGTCGCCGTTTTGTGTTTTTAACCATTTCACATATTTTCGTTTAAAAAACCCAACGAAGTGTCTGTTTTATTGCATGCAGCTATTAAAAGTACAACACTAAAAACAAGCGTTATGATTTGAATACAAAGTGTACGTGATAAATATTAATTTTGTTGTTTTTTGCATTCAGCATGCACAACAAGAAATGAAAACCAAGCAAAATGTCGACAACGCAGCAGCAGCCGCAGCAGCAGCAAGCGCAGACAGCAAAGAATTTGATCTGAGCAGCGCAATTTGTATGCATGTGTGCGTGCGTGCGTGTGTGAGTGAGTGAGTGAGCGAGAGCGAGTTTACAATTATAAAAAAATGTACAAATACGAGTGAAATTTCGCATAAGATAAAGAAGATGAGGAAGATATCAAGCACTCATGTATTCTCATATGCATATGCCGATGCGTATGTGTGCTTGTGTGCAAAGCTGTTTTTGTGCGTTGCGATTAATGTTTAAACAATCTTGGCCGTGTATTTATTTCAAGGTGCCTCATTATTTAGACGCCATTACAATGCAACCGGTACTGGGACCGTTGCGTGTGCCCACTGTGCACGTGTATGTGTGTGTGTGTGTGTGTGCGGGAACGAGAAGGAGCGAGCAGGGCGCAGCAGCATAATTCCATTTAGCTGCGCGAACAGCTTTTTTTTTTGCCGCCACTTGCGCTTGCAGCTCTTCCTTCGTTTGCTGATTATGCCGCTGCCCGCCGCCCCGCCCCGCTTGTCCATAAGCTATTGCTTATTTATAGCTTGCAGCAGCGGCAGCCGCATCAATAAAAAGCAACAGCGCAACACACACAATTTTCAATTAAATCCACAAAATGCTCAATTGAAGCTAATTTCTATGGAAGCGCACCTCCCCCCGACCCCAGCCTCGGCAGGCCGTTTGCTGTTTATCCGTCGCTCAGCGCATGCTGTGTGTGTTTTGTTATTGTGCTAGAAGCTGTGTGCATTTATTTTCCCCCGAAATATGCATAGTATTTGCAAATAATATGCAATAACAATAAGCCGCCATCTGCTATTTTTTGTCAGGCACTCTCTATCTCGCTCTCTCTCGCTGTGCCACCTGTTTGCGTGTTTGCTTTGTCGTCACATTTGAAATGTTGCCATAACAACAACAACAACAACAACAACAACAAGAATAATAACTGAACGAAAGTTCTATTCAATATCGATAGCAAAGAGCAGAAAGATAGAGAGAGATATAGTGCTCGCTCGCTCGCTATAAAAGCACAGTTATTCTGGCATCAGGTGTTGGAAGTGTGAACAGCATACATATATGTATATATACATAATTTTTGGAGCAAAAGTAAACAAACCAAACGAAACGAAAAATAACGAAAGAACGCGACGTGCGTTGGTCGTCTGTTTGTGTGCGTGCGTATGCGTTTAGTATATGTGTGTGTGCGTGTGTGTGTGTGACTCTCAACTCTGACGGGCGACAACAACAACAACAGCTACAAACTGATATACTAAACTCTGCAACAACAACAACAACAACAACAACAACAGCGCTTACGAGTGATTCAACGGAGACAAGAACAACTACAACTACACAAAAACATGTCGGATTCGTATTATCAGGTGAGTCGACGCCGTTGATAGCGCATTACATGGCCAGTTGTTGCTGGCTTATTTTAGTTTTAGTTTTTATCAGCTAACATTTAGTCCCAGCCCAGTCCACACACACCTGTTGCCAGGTACACACTCACGCACACACACACCCATGCCTGTTTGTGTGCGTGTCAGCACGGAACCGTCGAGTTTCCGCCTCAGCTGACGCAGCCACTTGTGGCATATCCTTAATATGCCATTTCATTTTACGTTTCCCCCAGGCGCTTCCTGTGCGCAACGAACTTGCAAAAATGTTAGTTGCCCGGCCCTGAATAGCTGTAGAAAATAAACCACTTAATAAAATGCTTTTTCGGCGATGACTAACGTTGCACAGACATTAAAGGAATGTTAAACGAAGCTGAATAACTGTATAACCATGTTAGGTTCAACGCGAATTCGCCCTAGCTCAATTTAATTGCTGTTAACATGAGGGTATATGTTAAAGTGTAACATTGCTGAATATTTGCCTAAATATGTTAAGCGAAACGATTGCGACTTAACACATATGCATTGCTGTTATTTAACCGCTTTTCACTTGCGAATGCTGCGCCAGCAGAATGAGTTCGTGTATCTTCTGTACAGTTTCTGTTATGTTAAATGTTATATGTTCCATGCAGTATAAATACTTTATGATGCAATACAATATATTGATTATATGCCAATGTTATGTTCATTGAACAGAGCTTCGTAGGCCATTTAATAAAGCACTTTGGCTCATACACTTATTGTTGGCTTATCTCATGCCATTTATGTATCTATTTAGTGTAGGAATGCGGTGCATTAGGCAATTACTTTTTGTCTTTTCTCTAATTCTGTTCTGTATAAGTGTAGTACAATGTGTTATTTAAAGCGTTAACAACTGGCAAATGACATCATTTGGAATTTTTGTTGGGCATTTAGCTCGCGTGCAGCAAAACAACAAAAATAAAATTCAAATTATGTATACATATGTGTGTGTGTGTGTGCGTGTGTGCACAAAATGTCAATTGGTTTAAGTGCGTGGCCCACTGAACAAACGACGTGCATCAAATGAAAGCAACAAATTAAACAACATGTTTATTAATAGCAGCAAATAATTACGACTGTCTCTCTCTCTCTCTCTCTCTCTCTCTCTCTCTGGGTGTGTGTGGGTGTGCATGCAATCAGACTGACGCCAATTAAGGAGGCTGCCTTATCAAAGCTAACGGGCTTATCAATTTAACAGCGCTTGCAGCCTGGGCTAGATTTACAGCACGTACGCGCTGTTAAATGCACCGATGCATATGGTCCATGAAAGGCGTCCATTTAGAGTTAGACAGGCATTGCGAGGGAGGGGAATTTTGAAGGTGAAAAACATCAGTCAGCAAATTTAAATGGCCTCAGTTTGGACTTAAGTCGGAATGCAAATCACGCGCTGAAAAAGAATTGCCAGAAAAAATGTCCCCAAGTCGAGAAAAAACAGATTCTAAAGTAAACTAAAATTTCTTCTTCCTGCAATGAGAAGTTATTCTTGAATAACTAAGAGCTTAAATAGGTGTAGCAAAAATTCAAAATATTAATTTAATATAAAAGCGAATTATGTTTTATTCAAAATGTTAAGTCTCCGCCTTCTGCCTGTTCCATGCATATGCCAAAAACGAGTATACCATTTTTAATCCACTTTCAATGCTTACAGGGTATAAAATAACCCAAAGATATCCAGAAAACCAGATTGTGCAGCAAAGGCGAATGTCATTTGCAGTAGCTGTTGGTCAGCTTTTTAGCCATTTTGTATGGCCCGCATGCACCTGAAAGCCACAACTGCAACTGCAAGTTGCACGAGTCTCTCAGCCTCGGCCTGATGCTGCATCGGGCGTAACAGAGTGCTTGCGGATTCGGCTCCTCTTGCCGTTCTTCGCCGCTGTCGCTGACAACCGGTTTGTTCATCTCCAGCTTTTTTAGTGGTGCACCAGAACAGGGTCAGGCCAGTTTGAATGGATTCCAATGCATATCCATTTCGCAGAGTAATGCGCCCATGCTACTTAGCTGGGAATGCCAATTTTAATACACTTGCTGAGCGCTTAATAACTTTTTGGCATCAGCTTGTGCCTATTTTGAGTAGCCTTTTATTGACTTTATACAAATATGTTTATAGCTGACGAGTTGTTCTAAAAATAGTTGAAGCTGGAGAACTAAAACTAGTTGTAGCTTTATTCTTAATAAAAAACAACCAGTAAAAGAAACGGTTATATGCACAGCTAATTAACATTATTTAAAAATGTAACAGCATGTTGTCGATGTGCTTTGAGCATTAACAGTGCGCCATATATGTAAGCGCTAACATAACATATAAATGTTAATAACAGTGCAGAACTACTAAGAATAACCTTAGCTGTTATAATGCTGACAACAGCGCACCATAGCTGACTCATGTTAAATTGGGCAGCTGTAACATCACTCACATACTCGAATGTTATCCCACTAACTTTCGCTAACATACTTTAAATAACAGTAGTCCAGGCAATTGCCTTTACTATAATGAGTGTCTTTAAAGTGTAACGCGTCTAGCTTTTTAAAAGTGCATCTATTTACAGCTCACAATAATTCTGTTAACAGTTAACATAGTTAACTTTTAATTCGATTTGCCACTTACCAGCCGAGTTCTTGGCTTTTTCCTATGCAGCTACTAACGTGGTTGACTCTTCTTTGAAAATGCTTGGCAATGTTAATTTGTTTAACAAATTTGCAAATGGGAAATGCCAAGGCAAATACTTGCACGCATATTGCAGTGGAAATGTTGTCCACACACAACCGAACCGCACATCAAGTGTCGCGTGTCCTGCCTACTGCTGTCCATTGCTCGTGTCCAACTGTCTGTCCCTCTGTCTGTCTGTCTGTCTGTCTGTCCGTCTGTGTGCCTACGTCTTGGCCACTGACAGGCCGTCAGAGTAAACAAAGGGAACAAGGGCTGTCAGAGAGTCAACTTCAACTTGGCTGTTTGCATTGGTCAAGAATGCATACAGCAAGTGGCTTAATGTGTTGTTCTTGTTGCCGGCTTTTGGACTGGTCAACAGCACTTGGCCAAGTACCAAACGCAGCTCTAAGTTGGAGCTTAAGCATATCAATTAAAGTTTCGTTTGCAGCTCCTGAGTTCAGCTTAAGTTTTAAGCCTAAACGTATCTTGCATATCTCACTGGCTCTACATCGCCTTAAATAAAATAAACTTCTTAATAAAATATACTTTGCGGTTTAACAAACCTATGTTGAAAGATCAATTTCACGTATTTTGCCAACCCACCCTATAAACTGTTTAATATAACAATATTTGAGGTTAAATGTTAAGTACTTGCTGCGAGTTCGCTGTACCACAATTTAATTGCTGTTAACATGATTGCAGCATGTTAAAGTTGATCTTTAATGGCTTAACATAAGTGAATATTACATTAACATTAATCTATTCGCTGTTAAGTTCTGTTAGCATTGAGAAAGTTTTATAGAAATGACGCTGCTGATATTAACAGCAGCATGTTAAAGTTACTCATAAATGGCTTAACATACGTTAAAAATCTGTTTACAAATTGAATTATCATAACATAATTTGTATTAAGTATTGAAAATTTGTTTATTCAAATGTAGGCTTGAACTATTTTACAATTTCCTCAAAAACGTAATCAGATTAATAAAAGTCTCAAATGCAGCGCTCGAATTGAATCAAAACTTTTCCAGTAATTTTTTTTACCTTTAAATTGAGCACTGAGATACATCTGCACATGTATCTGCACAGTGTCTGTATCTGTAACTCATGATTGCCGCTCGTTTATTTAACAGATGCAGCTGTGTATCTCGCAACTGGCGTTGATTAAAGTGCGGCGTCTCTTTGTGCAGTTTTTCCTTCTGTTGTTTTCCTCTTCCACTTAACATGTATTTCACTTGATTTCCGCGCATAAATTGCGATGCTTTTAATCAAATTCAATTGTATCTATTAGTTTGTTTGTTGTCTCCGCTGCGTTTTTTCCCTTTCGGGCGCTGATAAGGTATCACAGCCTCTAGACAACCAAACAACGCACCTACTTCAATAATAATAATAATAATCATCACGATTTGTGTGTGCAAATTGCAGCTGCGCAAAAAATAAATAAGTAGGTGCGCGCCAGTTGAAAGTGCACGACTTGTAAATACCGTTTAGGCGGGACTAGAGAAGTGCTCTGGCAAGGAGAGTCATTTGGAAATGAGAGCTATCAAAATATTTTTATATAAAAACTTGATGTTCGTGTGATAAACGGAAAGCGACACCTACAATTTGAGGGCTCCCAAAAAGTACGCTTAATTATCAAAATTTATCGGTGGAACTCCGGGAAGCGAGGCTTAGTAAAGTTTACTTAAGATATGGTTACAATTTCGATTTTGGTTAATAAGTTTCTGCTCTAACTTTACCTTTTATGGATCGACTCGACTTTGAAGTTCATCAGCATACTCAATATATGTTATTAAAGCTTAATACCCCTTTTTAGGTAATTTTCAATGGGTATAGTAATAACAAAAAAAAAAAAAAACAAGAGGTTCCAGTCGGGAGCTACCCGACTAGGGGATACCCTGAACTCTTCTTCCAACACCAAATGCAGATATATATACTATTCTAGAAGCTACATGTCAAGTTTGGTGACTCTAGCTCTTATTATTTACCAAAAATGCTCAAAAAACAGAATTTCGATATCGATTTTAATCGAATGCTTGGAAACGGATTAAGTTATCGATTATCGGAAACAATCTCGATCAAGAATGTATATACCTTATGGGGTCGGAGATGCTTCCTTCTGCCTGTTACATACATTTACATTTTGCTCAAATACAATATACCCCTTTTACCCATTTTGAATGGGTTCAGGGTATAAAAAAGTACCCCTCGGGCACACAAACAAATTATACAAGGCTTAATGTACTGAAATTTGTAGATTATTTGTAAGCATATTTACTTTGTGTTTGGAGGAGAGCAGTATTTATTTATATATGTACACGATTATATGTGTAGATTATCGATGCGACCCTGTGGGCCGTTTCCGCAGCTGTGAATTGAGCAATCAAATTGTGAGAAAATTTTTTTAGGAGCATCAGCAAATAATAAACTGATTACGAATGGAAGCCTGCTGCATCCTGCAGATACTTGCGGTCTACAGTTAGTTTCCCTCGCTCTCGACGGAAACTCATTTCCAATGCAATAGATTTGAGTTTTTGCCAGTTGGCATTGTTTCACTCTGCACTAGGGAAGGGGACCAAAGAAAGTAACGCGCGGCCGACAGACATTGAAAATCATTTAATTAACTTGCATTTGTTGTTTGTTATATTGTGCCGTGGTCGTGGTCGTGTCGGTGTTATATCACATTCATCTCGCGCTGCCGTGTTGCTGCTTTCTGTTTGAGCTTGGTTAATTCATAGAGCGCCCGCCCGCCCGCCTGTCCGGCCGCCTTGGGCACATTTAATTGCTGCAATTGATGAGTTCAATTGCGCAAATTGCTGCGCTGACTTTTGCCGCTGAACCTGCAGCTGGACAGCGGACACATTAAAACTGTTCGCTGGTGGGTGTTCAGGTAGCAACTGTCGAGCTACGAGCTTTTAAATTGAACAACAAATGCTTAAGTGGTTGAAGTTACGCCAAAACAATGGTTAAATCAGTCGAACGTTCAGTGGAAAAAATTTCATAAGAGTTAACAGCGTTTGGCATTGCTGAATAACATTTGAGTGGGTTATATTGATGATTCTTAACAGCTATGATAGCTAACATTCTTATGTAATGTTAATAGAGAATTTAATGTTATGTAGAACTTCTTACATGGCTATGTTAAGCAACAGTTCTGTATATATGCACGTATTTGAATAGCTATAAATTAACTTTTGTATGTTATGTTAATCTTAACATCAAATATATGATAATTACCCAATAACATTACATAGCTCACCTTTTACAGCGGGTTAACATTTTTAAATAAATCAGCAAACAGAGCAAAAATGCGCCCCTTCTAATTGCGTGACTGGAAAATTGCGTTCCATTTCTATTGGCATTCCCATTCCCAACAGCTATTCGGCCAGTTTCTAACGCTTCCTTTCCCAGTTCTGTTGTTGTTGTTGTTCTTGTTTGCAGTTAGTTGCAACTAGTTTTTGAATTTGGCACATGCAGGTGTCCCCAATTATGTGGCAGGCACGAAAATTGGGACAACGTTAGAGCTGAGTTGCAAATTGAATATGGGTGCCTGCCACAGCTGCCACAGAAACGAGTTGCGAAAGTAGAACTTGTCTAACATTGGAATGCGACAGAACGCAGTTAGGCCCAAAGTCAAGTGCAGTTAGGAACTTACCTTGTCTTTTATTGTTGGGCAGCCCATGAACTTGCAACAGCTTGTTTGCTTGTTGCATGTCTGTTTGTTTGTTTGCTTGTTTGCTTTTGTTTAGCTATTATTATTACTTTTTCGTGTTGGCTAATCAACTTGCGCGGCTGCTGCTTATTTACAGTGTCCACCTTTCCGTTAGCCGCCGCTGCTGCTGTAACATTGATTTCTGTATAATTTTGCAATTTTCACTTTCACTCGTGCGAGTTCAAAGCGGCCAAACAAACGTCATTTTGTTGTTGTTGTTGTTGTTGCTGCATTCAAGTGCACTAAACAACAACAATTCGACAAAGGGGCAGAGCCATAAAACATTTTTCAATCAAGCTAACAGCATGTTAATAGCATAACAGCAGCACAAACTCGCGGAGTGTTAATGAGAGAGTGACAGAGTGGAAGAGATAGTGAGAGGGCAGGGGCGGAGAGGCAGAGGCAGAAGCGTGCCAAGCAGCAGCGCTTGCAATTGTTTGCCAAACGCCACCTGCAAAACAACAACAACAACGGCTTCCGCTGCGCTCTGCCGCTGCCTAGCGCTCTCTATTTCTCTGTTGCAGCTGCGTCGCAGCGCTGCTTCCTCGAACTGCAGCAAGTGTTGTTGACCGCTGCTCGCAGCGCGCTGCTCTCAATATGCCGTTGCGCATTGATTGAATGCAACAACAACAACAACAACAACAACAACAACAACAACAACAACAACAACAACAACAACAACAACAACGACAATAACAGCTTCTATGCCTTTGTATGCGTGCGTCTCTATGTTTAATTACATTACGTGTGTATGTGTGTGTGTCTCGCAGATTCTGTGGGAATTGCTCTGATTTTGTTTTTGTTGCGCTTTTGTTTTGACTAGTGTTTGGCCCAGGCTAAGCTTTTACAGCTCTTAATGCAATTAGTTTTTTGTTTTTGTGCTGCTTCCATTCCCAGCTCAGCTCAGTTGCTTTCCCATCAGCCGCGTCTATTTAACTGTAGTTGCATATATGTATGTACGTATATCTATATATGTACAGTTAACTTTTTTTAAATTAATTAATCAACGCTTTTGCGGTGTTAACTGGGCGTGCTGCTATTGCCGCTTCTTCATTTGCTACTACTCTTCTTCTTCTTCTTCTTGCCAGCTGCACAGTGCTGCCAACCCTATGCAATGAAAAATGTCTTAAAATGCAGAGGCAGCCGGCTGGAACGTGTGGGGGGCAACTTCTACGTTGATATTCTGTTGCCTGCCTGCAGCCATTGTTGCCTTTTGGCTTTGCCTTTGCTTCTGCCTTTGCTTTTGCCGCCTTGTCATTGTTGCAAGACGCTGACTTCCCACAGATTCACAGACAGAGTTTCCCTTTCGTTACGTGACAGCGCGCCCAACTCTGAAAAAACAACTAAAAAACAATCACACATTGCATTGAGAGTGCGCGAGCGAGTGAGAGAGAGTGGAAGGGAGAGGGGGGTGAGGGCAACCAATCCTACAGATGCAGACACCCAGCCCAAAAGTCAAAACAAGCCAAGCCATAATCTGCATATTGCCGTCAGCCAGATCTTAACTTAAGTTTCGCCGCATTGTTCTTAGCCTGTTGCCCCCTAATCATGATGCATATATATATGTATATGTATAGTATAGTTATGTATAATTGACAGGCGCTCATTTTCCGGCCGAATGCGGCGGCTTTCCCAAATCAAAGCAACGTTTTCTTTATTATGCAATTTTTTGTGGCGCTTTTTTATTTGCACCTTTCTTCTTTGTAGTAATTATGTTGGAACTGGTACTTTTTACTAGTATTTTTGTAGTATTTTATAGTATTTTGCGTCTTGGAGTTTGTCAACCCCGGCAGATGCGTGGGCTTTTGCGACTAGCTGCTGATGATGACGCATCTGGCTGAAAAGCTGGCCCATAAAAAAGACAAAAAAAATGTATTCATGAAAAACTCATAAGCTTATCAGCTGCTGCACTTGGCATTGGACATTCGCCCGTTTGGGGCTTGTGGCTTGTGGCACATACGACATCCGGTTGCTGACTTTTTTTGGTCGGCTCGTTGGCAATTTCCGTTTATTGACTCGTAAAAGACGCAACAAACTCGTTAAACGTCACATTTTCTGCTGTTGTTGTTGTTGTTGTTATTGTTGTTGTTAGCTGGGTACCGTTGTTGCAATTTAGTTGACTTTTTGAAGTCTTCTTTACAGCTGTCAGTCATGAGCTTTTATAGCAGCTTTTTTTTGTGACATGTCTGCCTTTTGATTTGAAAGTGCGAATGTTAAATTTCATCCTGTTAACCATCCTGTTAATCATCCTGTACATACATACTGGCATTACAGCCACGTTTCTAGTTTATGTTAATGTTAAAGTTGATGTTATTATGGTTAAGTTCATGTTAATGTTTAAAGCTATAAATATTGAACTGCGCTGCAAGATAAGCGAGCAGTTACAAATGAAACCAGCTGTTGGCGTTAAGATAATGTTTTCTGTTATATAATCATAATAAATTATAATCTGCATGATTATTGCCAGTTGATAGATTAGATAACTGTCTATGGCGAAATGTATGCACTTTTAAGGAATAATACCCACAGAATTGCGCACTTTTGGCCTGCATAGTTTAGGGGATCAGGGGTCGGTTTATGCGTCAGGGCTTTTAGTTTATTTTGTGGTCGGGCAGGGTCAGGGAGGGGGGTAACATATCTAATTAGTCAGACACTCGTCATTGGCATTTATTGGGCTTCATATGCAGCTGGCAACCCTTTTGGGTATCTTTATAACGGGGTTGTCGGTCACTTGAGGGATTTTCTTTAGTATTTTGTGTCTTGTTTTTTTGGGTTCAGTTCAGGTGGCAGGCAGAGAAAGTCACGCTCTGTCAGATTGCTTCTAATTGAAGCGGCGCCACATGCTGTGCCTTTGGCTCTTTAACTCTTCTTAGCTCGTTTCGATAGCTTTTGTGCTTATGCAAATGATATGGCACTTGGCTTATCTCACAGAAACGTATGCTATAATATAAACAAAAGCCGCGTATGCTGGCTAAAATGTGTGACAGTTTCATAATAGTGCAGTGAAAAATGTTAACCCAAAAAACATGTCAAAGAAGACACCGAAACGAAGCGACGCTTAACAGTGGCCGAGAAATGTTAATCAAACATAGCTGTACTATTCCAAGAACTGGCACAATAAAAGCCACTCAACAACAAAAATAACAACAACAACAAAAACAGCAGAAACAGCAGCCCCGAGCGCAGCTTAGAAGCACCATGCCAAAGAAAATCCAAAAAAAAAGAATCAAGAATAATAATAACAACACTTGTATAGAAGCTGGCGCACGCGCAGGCCAATTAACAAAGGCGGCTTTGCTTTGCTATGCCAGTGCCGTCGCAGTCGCAGTCGCAGTCGTCGTCGACGTCAACGTCCAGTCATTCATTGAAGCATGCAGCGAGAGCTTTGACTTTGCTTTCTTTGCTGCAGTTGGGCTCGCTCCACTTTCGCCTGTGTGTGTGTGCGCGCCAGCTGCGCTCTCACGACGTTTGTAGCCAAACCGCGCTCTGACTTTGCTCAACATGCAAGCGCAGCTGTATTTGTGTGCAAGAAGCGCTCTCACTGCGTTATACTCGCGCATGCTCAGCGCGCTCTGCCACTGCTGTTGCTGCTAATGCTGCTGGGGGCTTTGGAGGCTTTGTATGTGTGCCTGGCGCTCAGTTCGCTTTCAGTCGCGCTTGAAGCCGGTCGTCGCTGCGGTTATTCTGTGCGTATTTGCGCCTTTTAACGTTTGTTATTGTTTTTTTGCGTAGCGTCGCGTGAAAGTCTTTGTGGCTGCAATTGCAGATATGTATTTCGCGGTGTCTCCTTAACTGAACGCGCCTCTCGATGACGCATATATGCGCTCTGTGAGCCAAGTTTTGTGTGTGAGTGTTTGTGTACAGTGTCAATGTCCTTTTTGGTGGAACAACGCCCCAACAACTGTTGCCAACAGCTTGAATCGCTTTGGGATTAGCCGCACAACCATTTGTTGTTGTTGGTGTTGTTGGTGTTGTTGTTGTTGTTGCTCTTGTTTAGTTTTGCTAAAACGTAAGTTGCTAAACGCTTCGACTCGATTTGGGCCATTTATTTTACAGCTTCTTCACGGCAACAGCATCTGCTGCTGCTTCTTCTTCTTCCGCTAGCAGCGTTTAATAATTAAGACAAAAGCGCGCAACAACAAACAGAAAAACAAAAACAAAAAAACAATCAAAAATACCGCTTGGGTGAAATTCCATTTCTCTTTTAGTTTTGGTTTTGATTTTTTCTTTAACCATCTTTGAACGTTTATAAAAAGTGAAAATCAAGTGACAATCAATTAAAATTCGAGACAAGACACCAAATAAAAACACAAAAAAAAAACATACAAAAAAACGAAACGAGTCGAAACGAAAAAAAAAATCGATTTTCAATTTGAGGCATTCGCTTGAATTTTTGTTCTAATTTTGTCACACTTTTATTTATGTTGTTGTTGTTCTTTTTCCTCTTCTTCTACTGCTGCGTTGGCTCGTTTTATTTTTGTTTCTTTACGTTTTTTGCCCCTCTTCATTTAACGTATCTTTACGGTACTTACGCTACGAGGCTTAACCCAAATTCACTTGTTGCATGCGCTGAATAAGCAAAAAAAAAAAATACTAAAAAAAAATGCTAAATAAAACCGCGCACAGAATCGAAGAAAACTGAACAATTTTCGTTGTACTTTTGTCGCCGCCTTTCTATGGCTTTACGTTAATGCAATATGCAATATGACTAGGGGACCGGGACTGGGACTGGGTCAGGCCCAAGGCGGTCGCCCGACCCACTTCCAGTCCGTCTGGCACCCATCCAGACCTGTCCTAACCCCGCTTGCCTTAGTTGGGCTCCCCAACTCAAATAACAAATGCGTTGACAGCTCAGTTGTCACTAACTAAACCAAACAAAACGAATTCATCATCGTCAACAAGCATCGTAATAACACCCCATAATAATCAGGTTGTGTTGTCCATACTTGGCTAGGAATCGCATAATCGTAAATTGATTATAAACCCATGAAAAACTCATTCTCGGTCTATTGAGTCGGATGCTCAACTTTTGTAATGCAAAAATTCACATTTGGTTAACATCAAAAGCGGCGCGAAAAATAAAACAAGATATTTTACTAAGCAAACGGATGCCGAATATGGCATACACTATACAGCGTAGAACAACTATATAAAGACATTTTTTGAGTTTGAGCAACACGTAAATATATGTTTACCTTTTGGAATAATATATATTGTGCATAATCTGCCTCAAATAACGCAAAAACCCTCGTATATACTCGCAGAATAATCAATTATTTATTGATAAATATTAGTACATACCTCTTTTAAAAAGTTCTCAACTCTAAAAGCTTTGAACTACCATAAAAAACTTTCTAAACAAACATAAAATCCTGTATAAGATGACTTTTGTCTTGTTAATTATTCAAACAGTTGCATAACAGTTGCATAACAGTTGTTAACAGAGCGATAACATGCTGCTGTAGATTTAACATAGATTTTATTTAACATTAGTTAAATTACAATTTGTGTAACATACAATACTGATAGATATGTTTTGGGCTTGAAAAGCAAATCTATGCAGTAAATGGACCTGTTCCGTATAGTTTATAAAATATTCAAGAATACAGCATAGATTATTAAATAACTTTAATGAGAAAGATTAAAAATCTCTCCTGCCTTTGGTTACGAACAACATAAACAATTTTGACTGCTCCAATAAAAAAAAGTTCAAAATATAAATAAATACAAAAAACATTGTATCTTAAAACAAATTGCGCTGAAATCAACAAAAAGATTGTTTAGGCGTTTCTATTTTGTTTTTTTTTTCAAGCACTGACCAAAAAAGCAAAATTTTATTGTTGTTGTTTTGGCTGTTCATAAATGGTCAGTAAAGTTTGTTGTTGTTGTTGTTTCGTATATTTATGTACACACATACACACACACTATACAAATACCAGAGATTTGTTGTGTGTAAAGTGCGAAAAATGTATCGACTGTTAAAAATCCCCCACATCCACTTGACGCGTTAGTCCACGAAATGCGTGGGCTCCACCAAGGGTAGCCTCAACTTGCTATAGTTGTAGTTTTGTTATAGTAATATACATACATATTTTTATAAAACAACAACGACCTTGTTTTTATTTGGGCTTACGTGTGCGTGTGTCTTGTTGATGGAGTCCGCTGTTCCTGTGAATATAGTACGTATACCTCCCGGAATGAATAATGCGGCCGTAACTTAAAGTGCGAGAGTGCGGGCAAATGACCGATTAGAAATCACATCACTTTCATGTAGTTGTCTCGTTTGTTGTTTTTGTTGTTGTTGTTGTTTTGTGCCCGCAACATCAAAGCGGGCGCCAAACATTTAATATTGCCTGTTATTAATTGCCAGGGCTCATATGAGCAAGCCAAGTAGCTAAGTAGTCACGCGTACCAAATATTAATCACACTTTTTGCTAAAATTTGGCGAGGGTCTTTAAAGAAAATGTTTGTCTTAGCATTAAGCATGTGTGATGCGTATTAACATAATGCCAAATCTGTTGGCAGTTGTTAACATCACTGCTGTGGCAGCTTAACAGTAACGGTGATGTGAATGTTAATGTAAATGTTAACATATAACATGTACAATTTGCATTAACAAATCTATCAAAAGTTGTTAGCATGAATGTTGTGGAAGATTAACAACGCGATAGAAAGATTCTGTTAAATTTGAGAAGGTATTAAGTTTACATGTTTCATAAGATACATGTTGTGTAACAGACAATGTTAAAATATATGCTAGTGAGTTAAATTAAACATAAAAACTGTAGGTTATTGTAGGCATTTAACATACTTTATAGGTTTTTTTTTTTTAAACTAGGGTCTTTTTATTAGATAAAAGTCAAGCTCTTCATTCATTTCGTGATGCATTAATTAATGGATAAGTGAAAATCGTCACGTAAAGAAATGTTATTCACAATTAATCTACAGAAACATTTTATAGAAATGTTTGACATGGTGTTTAAATGGCCATTTCCAGGAAAAAGCCTATGTTACGTTACGTTTTATACTATGGCTCCTATCAAAATAAAAACAATACTGTATTTGTTTTAAATGATTACGTTTTGAAAAAAAGACAAGCTCTTATAAATATATTTGTATTTCTCTTTGCTTTTTTATTTGTATATACTTACTATCGTCAGGCCCGCCCCAAAATTCTCTATATTTAAATTTTCTATACGTAGTATTACAATTCAACCATTAAAGCAACCCTCGCTGCTTGACTTTGACACCCTCGACTAATGCTTATTTTTTTCTACTCTTTTCTCTTGCAGGTAAATGACAAGAATTACAAAAACAAACCAAAAAAACTGGAAAAAGATTATTTTTTTTTGCGTTTATATTTATTTTTTTGTAAAAAGCATTTTCCAAAACGAAAACGAAATTGCCGACAACAAATGCTGCCAGTTGTTTATATCTTTAAGATACACACATATCTATAAGATAAGCAGCCAAGCAATTAATTTGTATCTGTAGCTGTGCCTGTATCTGTATCTGTATCTGTATTTGTATCTGCCAATGTATCTGCATTCGGAGCGTCGCGGCAAAAGGCAAAAACAAACAAAAATGTAGAAAAGCATGCAAGCAAAATGATTTGTTTTTCCGTAAATTTTGCACAAAAATGAAAAGCTTTCTAATCGCTTGGCTGCCTCAGCGTTTTCCATTGCAGTTTTGCGCCCTGCCAGAAGCGCCTTGACATTTCCCAATTTCAATTCGTTCGCAGCGTGTCGCGCCTTTTTTTCTTTCCTCCTATCTATGTATCATTATATATGGAAATATATACATATACACATATATATATATATATATATGCATAGATATATAATATCGCACATTTGACAGTTTGTCGCCGCGATTTTTGCGTCGCGTATTCGATTTGGAAAATGAATATATAAAAATATACAGCAAGAAATTCGCATATTTTGTCAGTGCGCAAAGACAAAAGAAAGAAAAACAGAAAACCGCAAAAGAAAACCCATAGAAAATCGCTGGGAAAACTGTCGTCAGATGATTGAGCAATGCCTCGCCTGAATCAATTGTAGGGCACAAAACCAAGTACACAAACATTTTTTCCTAGCATGGCACTCACTATGAACATGGTGTTTCTCAAGGACTTGCGATCGCGTCTCAAAGGATATCTGCACGTATGTACTCTCTAAATACATAGTCATATATAAATCTATCAGTGTGTGAGTGCGAGTCGAGTTAAACGCATTCCACTTGGAATTCTTGTTGTATAAGCTATTTACTTGCATATGAATATGAATGTGAATATGAGTTTGAGTCGCAGATAGCACGCGCGAAATTTGCTTACTTGAGTCATGTAGTCCAATAAGCATACCCTACAATTGATGTATGCGACAAGGTGTATATTGTGTTTGCTTGTGCGTATGTAACTATTTGTCGAGTAGACCCTTGTGGACATCTGGAGCATAATTTATTGCCAAAGGTGTTGATTTAAAGAATAAGTTAATGAGCTGAGCTAAGAAATTACTGTATACAATAGGGGAATATGCAGCAATTAAAAGCTTATGATCTTTCATTGCTCAAGGTAACTTTCATGTAGGGTATTACGAAGTAGAACTCTAATATTTTGTCATTCCTGATATTATCTTTCGTATCTATTAGCTGCCTTACACAAACTAGCTTATTACAGGGTATTCCACGGTAGTTCAGCTCTTGCTTTTGGGTAAATATATTATTAATTAAACGTGGGTTGCTTTCCGCAGATTCTCTGCTACCCCTCTATACGTATCACGCTCTTGATGTCTCTAGAAGTGCTCCTCTTGTTCTCTCAGCCCACACACACACATACACACAGAGACACACACACGTGCAGAAAGACTGCGTCAAAAGAAAGCCACAAAATTCAGCCATTTACTGATGTCGCCTTCTCTCGCCGCCCGCCGCCTCTCCTCTGCCTTCTCGCTGTACACTTTTTGTTGTTGTTGTTGCCACAACGCCTCCATTTCCATTTCCGTTTCATCTCATCATGGCCACCCCCTTCCGGCGCCCGGCCCCTGACTCCGCTCTGCCAGTCTCATAGTCTTGTCTCTCGGTTGTCCAATGCGACGCCTGCAATTTTTGCAACTTTCTCAGACAGCCGCTGTCATCATCATGTGGCCGCCCTATAGACGGGGACTGGAAATGGGACTGGAACTGGCAGAGGTAGAGGTAGTTGGGAGCATGCTTAAACCTATATATGTACCTATGCTGGTACTCGTACTACTTACTGTGTGTATCTTTTATCTTTGCGTCTCTTGCGTCTCTTTTGTTGCACATCGCACATCGCATATCGCTATATCGCATATTATGCTGATTATTCAAGTATTCGTAAGTATGTTGTGTCAGTATGTTTCTT
Organism: Drosophila littoralis; assembly: GCA_018903485.1. NCBI lineage: Eukaryota > Metazoa > Arthropoda > Insecta > Diptera > Drosophilidae > Drosophila > Drosophila littoralis. Next base: position 10,512,881 of record JAEIGF010000297.1, on the reverse strand, counting down.
TTCATTTTTTTTCTCTTTCCTTTTTTCGCAAGTATAAACTTTGGCTTTCTGCAATCGCGTTATGCAATTGCAATTCCCGCCGGGCCCCATTATCATCAAGATGTTTTTATAAAGAATGCGCCGTGTCGACGCCGCGACCGAGCCGCTATAATTTCACATACAAGCTCGTAAAACATTTCCCAGGAGCCTTTTTATGATTTGTTTTTGCAATCGAATGCAAAAAGAGACAAATTAAAGTGAAGCTTGCCATTGTCAGCCTAATGAAGTTATGAGCGCCAAGATATATGTCTAACAAATGAATGTCTCAATTAGTTAAAGTACACTTAGGGAAGAAGAAATCGCATTTTCATTATTTTGAGCCGCAACTTTAACTAAATAGCTGTAATTTAGACATTGTTCAGATAATGGAAACTAATTATTAGCTATACTGTATATATGTATATTATATACTTTTTACTAGTTAGTTTTTTGTATGCGCCTGAAAATCTTATATAATCATTTTTTGCTTAGCTCCAATAACGCCATGCAACAGCACGTGACCCCGTTTGATGTAACCCACATATATAAATACTTTTTTAATATTTGTGGCATCTATGAATGAAATGGGTTTTAGAAATGAAATAATTTATAATTTGCGAAATTGTTTTTTTTGTCTATTCGAGGTATTGAGTGAGAATATTTAAAGGAATTTATTTGGCGGCCCAAGCATATTTATATTTTATTTTATTTTTCTCTTACCACTAAAAGGCAGTATTTACAAAAAATCAATAACTCCTTATAATAACTCTTTAAATTTATATATATATATATTTTTTTATTCAATCTGATGGGCCTCAAATTTATAGTTAAATATTTATATACAAATAAATTATAGGTGTGTGTTCAAGGTGGAACGAGTTAATCTTAATATCCAACGCGCAACTTAAGACAAATAAACCATTAAATAATAATAAATATCCGGACAAATTGAAGCATAGCATCTAAATTGTTATATAGTTCATCTATAAATATTGGGTTATGAAACAATAATTAGTCCATTAGTAAAAGATGTTTTTATACCCTGCATAAATTGAAAATGGATAAAAAAGGGCATTATGTTTTGGTGCAAATGGCAGATGGAATCATCTCCGACTTCATAAAGTATATAAATATATTCATAATGTCCGTCCGTCCGAGTGAACAATAGCAGAGATTTGAAATGAAGAACGTGTATTCTCTTCTACCGTATACTGAATACGCAGATCAAGCTTATTATTTTTTCTGTCTCCCAGTTTATATATTGCCGATAATTTCGACTCGCACATTAAAAGAGCTAGATACACCAAATTTATTATATCATACATACATATATCGAGAATAATTCACTCTTGAGATATCCCCCCCTGTAAACAACGAATTTTTGGATGTAATTGTATGTCATATTTCCAAAAGATGAAACAGTAAACACTGAAGCTATTCTAGAACGCATTTCGCAAGTGCGGGCATCAGGGTACCTCTCAGTCGGGCACTCCCAACGAGAGTCGCTTTGTTATACTCTTGCAGAGGGTATTATAATTTCGTCGTGAAATGTGTAACGCATAGGAGGAGACATCTCCGACCCATAAAGTATATATATTCTTGATTAGTATCAACAGCCGAGTCGATATAGCCATGTCCGTCTGTCTGTTTCTATGCGAACTAGTCTCTCAGTTTTAAAGCTATCTTTATGAAACTTTGCAGAAGTCTCTCTTTCTGATGCACGCAGCACATATGTGAAAACCAGCTGGATCGGACCACTATATCATATAGCTGCCATAGGAACGATCAGTCGAAAAGTAGGATCTTGTATGAAAACATTTTGTTTTTCAAGATATCTTGACCAAACTCGGCATTTGTTAGTTTTACTATGCTTCTCATATAAATGGAAAATCCTATTAAGATTGGACTACTATATCATATATCTGCCATAGAAACGATCGGTCGAAAATTAAGTTGTTGTATGGAAAACTTTGTTGTCATTCAAGATAATTTGATTAAGCACGGCATTTAAAAATTTCACTATGCTTCCTTCATATTTGCAAAATCTCATTTACATCGGACCACTATATCATATATCTGCCATAGGAACGATCGGTCGAAAACTAGGTATTTGATTAAAAACCTTTTTTGTTTATCAAGATATCTTGACCAAACTCGGCATTAACTATTTTCCCTGTGCTTCTTAGATACGGGCAAAGCACCATGAGCATTATGAAAAGGTTGGGTCTGCAAGGGTATTAGATCTTCGGCCTGCCGAATATAGCCTTTCTTTCTCGTTTTATTTATGTTTTCATAATCTCTCAAGTGGTTAGCTCAATCATTTCAAGGTATTGGCTATTGCCAGATAATTGCATAGATATACTACTTACCCCTTGATAATAGCCAAGCAGGCGATGTAACGGCCAAATGCAATCGATGTCTGTTGATGTGGTCAGTCAGCTGCGTTTTGTGTTATCAACTGAAAAGCAGGCCGAAACCAGTTGCCAGCTTCGTGAGTCACTTCGTTAAGTAACTTCGTAATAAATCGTTTGACTTCGCCCACCCACGAGGTGTGCCACAGGCGTGTGTGTGTGTGCGAGTGTGTGTGTGTGCATTTGGTTCGGGTCGATGGGCACATTTATTACACCAGGGGAAATGACGTGAACATCACTTCAAGTTCGTTAGTTGCGGCGTGCGGGCAGCTATAAAAAAGTGTTTGCAACAAGTTGCAGGCTCAACGCGATTTCTAACTGTGAAATTTCCATACGATAAAAATAAATATAACAATATATGGTCTCTGTATATAAAATATCAGGCTAAGCATGTGATAAAACTAAGCCCTGCGCATTTTTTACATACTTCAAAGTGTGTGCGTGTGTGTGTGTGCGTGTGCCTCGTGTGTTTCTATGTGTGTGTATTTCGAGTGGATAAACAAACGTTCTGTCTTCAAATTTGTGTTTAGTTTCTTGGCTTTCAGGCTTATCATAGGGCCACACGGCCGCAGCAAATGCCGATAAGAAAACGTTGCGCAGTCAACGCCGTCCCTGGCTGGCACTCGTCTTATAACTTTTAATTATAAGAGTTTTTACGAAGCAAATGTTTACCCGTTTTTGCTCTTTTTTATAACGTGTCCAGACAATCAATCAAATATATATATGAGTGCAGCCAAATATATGGCAATGTTGAAGTCAATTAGAGTCCAATAAGTCTTTGGGCTTTTGCCGCCCCTATTGTCTCGGTTAATTTTCGCTTTCTACATTTGGTTGGTTCGGGGAGTTCGAGAGCTGGAGAAATTCTTATGCATATTCATGGCTAACAAATATGGCCAACTGTCAGCTGCTCTACGACGGCCTTATTGGGCTAATTGGCATGAGTCAAGTTCAGTTTTTACAACAAACAGCTCCCAGTTGCCTTTCGTTAATGCAAATTCGCGACGCTTTTGACTTAAAAGCAGTCAACGTATTCCACGGAATTCAATATGCCACAAACAGAACTCTGTCTACAGTTGATAATAATATTATAATAACAATAATAACAATAACAATTGCCGTCGCTTACTTTGTAAGTTTATAAGCAAAAAAAAAACAAAGTAAACAAAGGCTACAAATTTATAAACTAAGCTTCCTGTGTATGTGCGTATATATTTATGGTTTTTAGCAGTCATGCGATATATTGTTTCTTTATCGGGCCTTTACAGACGTGCGTACATATTTATGGTGCCATGTTGTGCTAACTGTCTGACTTCAAGCTTTTATGATATAAACAAAATAGTTTTCAGTTAGACAAATTTCAGATAAAAGTGCTCTGGTTAGCTTAGCTTCAAGTTTCTTTTATTGTATAACATACAAGTATTTACCTTTAGCATTATACGATTACATACAATATATGTTGGTTTATGTATAGAATGTTTTTCTTGGAATGTTTTTTATAAGAAACAATATTTGGTAAACCCCATTTTCGTGATCAACAATCAACAACTGCTCTAGAAAACAATATACTAATGAAATTCGAGTTAATTTTTAAATAAAATGCTCCGAATCTGGCCATGTTAATTATTACACACTTAAATCGTTTGAGAACTACATTTTCGGCTATTTTCATAGCTTTGTAGAGGGTATTATAATGTTGTAAATAAATGCCTAACGCATATGGAGACAACTCCGACCCCATAAAGTATATATATTCTAGATCTTGCCGTCCGATCCGTCTGTCTGTTTGTATGCGAAATAGTATCTAAGTTTTAAAGGTATATTCTTGAACTTTGCATAGGTCCGTCTTTCTGTTGCAGGCGGTACATAGGTCAGATCGGACGACTATATCATATATAGCTGCATTGGAAAGATCGTTCGAAAAATAGGTTCTAATATTGTTTATGTTGAGATAACTGGACCAAACTCGGTATCTATTATTTCCTCTTTGATTCTCATATACATGCGAAACTCTATCAACATCAGACATCTGCCATGGGAAATATCGTTTTTTTATGGCAAAATAATGTGTTTTCCATTATATTTTCATCAAACTAAGCATTTACAAGCTTTGCTATTCTCACATATCTACAAAAGGGAAATGTTTGAAAGAGTATTAAATCTTCGGCGTGCCGAAGATATGCACATTTATTCGATATGGCTTATGCTATATTGTTTAAAATTGTCGATTTAATCCAACTACATATAAATACTAGACTTTTAGTAGAAGTAAAGTGTGACCAGCTTCCTTTTAACTGTTGTTAAGCTTTATATCCTATCGATAAGCTTTCCCTCTGAATTATCAATTTAACTAATTGATAACTTTTCGTGCATTTCAAAAGTGTGACCAAATGTTCCAATTTTCAAATGATGCTGCGACTTGCTTTTGCTTAGAAAGTCGCCAATTATTGCTTTCAGTGCAACTTGTAATCGAAACTAGCAAAGTTGTCCACACTTTCAATTCGTATTCTTGGCAACTACAAATTGCTTTAGGTGAACGAGAGAGAACACTTGAAATGTTTTGCAAAGTTTTCAATGCTAAACTTGAATAGCAGCCAAATTGAATGCGCCGTGAAAGTTGAGTCCGAAGTTGTTTGCATTTGAAATTGATTAGAACTTTTAATTTGCATTATAATTGTTGCTGCACAGATACCAGATGGGAAATGTTTAGAAACGAGCACGAGAAATTTCTTTATCAATTGTGTTAACTTTCTTATATCGCTTCAATGCGCCGACGATGACATGACAATCTAGAACCAGTCACAACTAACTTGTTTTTGTTCTTTTTTGTCGTTGTTATTGTTGTTGTTGTTGTATTTCCTCTCTCTTTTCTTAACAATCTCTTGTACATTTTCTTGATAACTCGCAGCTCTCGTGAGTCGTGTGAAAAGGCGCGACACAAGTTGTCTAATTACCATGAACTGGTCGCAAACTTAAACAACCCGAAAAGAAAAGAAAAGAAACACAAAACGTAATCAAATTGAAATTCGAGCGAAAAACCCAAAACGAATAACCCTCTGAAAATGTCAAGTTTGGTAAAGAGAATACGCAGCATGTTGGTGTCGCAGCCCAAAACCGAGTCCCCAAACATATCCAATGAGGATTTAAAGTCGAGCCGAGATGCCAACTCGCGCAAATGTAATACACTGCCACGCAACTATAGTGGCGCCCAAAAGTCTTCGATCAGGCGGCGAGCGAGTGTCTCGAGACTGTGGAATCGGCTCGTCTCGAATTTTGAGTCTTCCAATGGGGGAGTATTTTACACAGACACGGTAAATGGTTCTGCCAAACTAAATTCACAGCCAGCCAAATGAATTTATAACCAAATTCAATCACATTCTTACTTATTTAACCATTTGCTATCTCTGTTCTTGCAGGGCGAATATATAAAACATCCAGTTCTATACGAGCTCAGCCATAAATATGGCTTCACAGAGAACCTGCCCGAGAGCTGTATGTCCATACGCCTCGAGGAGATCAAGGAGGCCATACGGCGCGAGATACGCAAAGAGCTGAAGATAAAAGAGGGCGCCGAAAAGTTGCGCGAGGTCGCCAAGGATCGCCGTTCGCTCAGCGATGTCGCCGTGCTGGTTAAGAAGAGCAAAAGCAAACTGGCCGAGCTCAAGTCGGAACTGCAGGAACTCGAAAGTCAAATACTGCTAACATCCGCCAATACGGCGGTCAATAGCAATGGTCAAGGTAAGCACAAAAAGATTGCCCAACTTAAGATTACGCAACTCAAGCCAACTTTCCCAACTGTAGCTTCTTTTACTTGCCCCTAAAAAATATCGTTAAAAGTATCTCAAAAGTAACTTTAAGTATCGTTTTACGAGCGTTTGTCACGCAAACCTGTCAACTGTCTCGTTATGCATCTATCTATATACATTTGTATCTTTGTCGCGCTTTGCGTGTTCTCTTACATTACCCAGGCGCGAAATACTTGTGCGTTTATCGTTTGAGCTGGTATCTATGACAAAACACTTGCTTAGTGTCAGGTTATTTTTATTGTGCCATACCCTGTACTTATCAGAAATTTATGGCAAAGAGGGTATATAAAAGTGTGTAGGCCTTAAAAAAAAGGGATAGACGTATATTTAATTGCATGATATAGTTTATCTTAGTATCTCAAAGTATCTCATTTCACGTTTTCATTGATATTCATGTTTTTTCGCAAATCAATAAATAAAAATTGGAATCATCAATGTGCCTAGGTATATATTCAGATCAGAACTTTCGATATAGGTATTTTCAAGTAGCGCACTCCCAACTAGAGCAGACTTTTTTATTTATGTTATATATATTTTTTTTATTTTGTTTTCTTTTCAACTATTGACACAAGTGTCGTGAAATATTTAGCTGAATGTGACTGCTCAGCGCTTCGGGTTTGTTCTGCTGTATCGCAGATCTATCTGCTTCCGTGTTTGGTTCATGCCACCAGCTGCAGCCAGCGGCATGCATCTCGGTCGATTTCAACATCATCATTATCTTTATCATCATCAACTGCGTCGTGAAGATCTTTAGCATCTGTTGAAAGCTTCATGGGCTTACATCTGCTCAATTGATTGACATGTTCGACAGCAGCTGCCAGCAAAGTGCAACAAACATTTCTTAGCTGGTTTCTGTTTTGGTTTATATGCTGTTGGTGCAGCATACATAAGCATTCTAGTTGAGCCGCAATTTTTGATAGAATGTAGATTAAAATATTCACTTGATAAATACATAAAGACCATGGGAAAATTCGACCCGAGCGTTTAGCTATATTTTGAATTGATAACGTCTACTAAAATTATTTATAATTATTTAAAATGAATATATAAATATTCAGATAAATACTTAAACTAGCAAACTTGAATGTTTTTTATACATATAATGGACTCTTTCCATTTATTTGGATAACTTTTCAGACGCTTTAGAGAATACTGAGTAGACAAAATGTTTGTACTATTTGAATATGATAAGATATATGATATCATTTGATTGGGATATAAAGCAGACGTATTTACAGTGTAAAGTCTGCAGTCTTTTCTTATTTTCTCTATATCTTTAGCCCTCCACTCGACAATGCGTTCGCTTCGACCGACCGCTCAAAAGTCAATCCAGTATCGGAGCTCGTGGTATCGATGTTTTCTTTACAAATCCTACATTGATACAACGGGCTTATTTCTATATCGATACATCGCTTTAATCTTATACTAAGTATTTATTTAGATTTTTACAAAAGCTTTAAAGAACAAATGACAGGAACTGCTCTTCAGGAATAAGTAACCATGAGGTTCTATCTGAGAACTAACATGTTCTTCTTTATTCTCTGATTAGGAGTTATATGAATCAGTAGAGATATTCAATAATATATAATTTCCATTAACAGTTTTTGAACAGCCTTTATTTGGTACAAAGCATGATTAATGATTAGATCAGGAAATATTCGCAAAATGTTCTTATCTGTTTTGATTTTATATAGATTTATATTATGCAATGAATACCTCCATTTAATTCGTATTCCCTTTGCATAAATATGTATATTTAAGACAATAGATATCAAAATTGTATTCTCTGTTATTTATTTCATTATTCTAGTCCTCATAAAAGCTGCACACAACATTTATTCATGTTTCGCATGTCATCTTGTCATTTCCTGCGCTTGCCACAACTGTTGCATAGCAGCCCCATTCACCCCATCCGCCCCCTTTTGCTGCAGTTTAATTCAAGTGTTCGTGTGCAATCAGATTAAACTGTAAATAAAGCGTGTCAAATGGCGCACGTGGGTGTCCGCAGCTGTCAGTCAAGCGGGGCGACCTGTGGACGTTGTTCCGCGTTCATCACAGTAATAGACGTGTTGAAGCTTAACTGACCCTTGAACTTTGACAGCATGTGGCTAAATGTGGCATTAGGTTAAACGATTTGACCCCCCTTAAGAAGCTGACCTGTGGGGAAAACTGAAGTCAAGGGCAACTATTAAAAGCAAAGAGTTGTAAAATTAAGGCAAGAAAGTCATAAACAAAGCAATAAGATACGCTGTAACTAGCAAGAGATATTGGTCTAAAAGATACCCTGTAACCAGAACCTGGATGAGCGACGTTAAGCTAGCTAAATACAGGGTATACACTTATTGGGTGTGTTTATTATTTGACTAAATCTCAGCTGTTTCGTCCGAGCCCGATATATCCACCCCTCTTACCCCCTTATACAGGGCTAATGTCCCCTTTCGTACCGACCATTGATCCTGATGCGCCCAAATACAGGGTATATACTCGACTAAAGGGCCATATATATGTTTATTTACAATTTATACGCTTTGTATGTGTAATAGGCTTTGGCTATTCTGTCATTCAATATACCCGCTTATGACCCCCAACAACAGGGTATACACTTGTTTATATTGCTACACTTTCCAATAAAAAAAAAAAAAAACTAATTTTAAATATTTTACTTCATGTCTACAGAATCGATTGCCTTCAGCCTTGATGGCAGCGGCGCTGCCCAGCTCGCCGGAGCTGTTGGCGGCTTGGGCGGGAACAATGCGCTGGCCGGCGGCGGTGGGCCGGCGACAGCCAATGACAAGGTGCTGGCCTCGCTGGAGAAGCAGCTGCAGATCGAGATGAAGGTAAAGACGGGCGCCGAGAATATGATACAATCGCTGGGCATTGGCTGCGACAAGAAGCTGCTCGCCGAGGCGCACCAAATGCTGGCGGACTCCAAAGCCAAGATTGAGTTTTTGCGCTTGCGCATCATCAAAGTCAAACAGAATCGCGAGCAGGCGGATCGCCTGAAGGCCGCACTCCAGCTAACAGATGAGCATGGTGTCCTGATAGCGGGCGGCGGCAGCGGCATCGGCGGCGGCAGCATGCAGCCGCAGAGCCTGGAGACAACGCTGGAGGAGCGCATCGAGGAGCTGCGTCACCGGCTGCGCATCGAGGCAGCGGTCGTTGATGGAGCCAAGAATGTCATACGCACGTTGCAGACGGCGAATCGTGCGCCAGACAAGAAGGCGTTGCAGGAGGTGAGTGGGCGACAGATTTTTATTTTTTACCTTTCTGCTACTTAGCGTTAATTAGATTAACCTAAATTCTTAGAGCTGGCCGCGGGCCAGGTAAGCGGGTGCGCGCGCGAACGGGCGGGCCATACGCTCGGCCTGCCCCCAGTTAAAAGAGAGAGAGAGTGAGAGAGAGAGAGAGTCGACATTTGTGGCGTGTGCCACACGGCGTATGATTCATGTGCACATGCGTTGCGTATACGCACCGTTTGCCTTAAGGCAATGCGCACCAGCCCAAGCGAAAAAAAAGCTGAAAAAACAAAACGAGGCTAATTACGCGGCTGTTGAAAATATTTCAATTTTTCCCTGCTCTCCTTTTGTCGTGCTTTATGCTTTATATACTCTTGTACAATGAAATGTGTAACGCATAAATTGGGGCGTATCCGACCCCATAAAGTATATACATATATTCCTGATCGGTATCAATAAGCGAGGCGCTTCTCTGCTAACTAGTCTCTTATTTTTAAAGCTGCTGTCATGAAACTCTGCACAGATACGCCTTTCTATTAAAGAGTACAAGTGCAAGTCGAAATCGACCGCAACGAACCTTTAAGAATATTATGTAGATGACGTAGATACGCTTGTTTAATATCTCGCTCTGCTATATTCTTAGGCTCTAAAGGAAGAATCGAAGAACAGTTCGAAAAATCAGTTATGTATCAAACATTTTTCTATTTCCCAAGCTTATGTCAGCAATTAGACGCTCTCAATTCTCCATATATGCCATAATAACAATTAGTCGGAAATTAAGCTTTCGCATAAAATTGTTTCTTAGCCACTTGCCTGCAAGGGTACTTATTTCGGCGTGGCGTTGAAAGCCGCTCTAGCAAGCATTTTTTTGTGTGTGTCTTTTAAGTGCGAACTGTCGCCTCATTAATTTACTGGCGAGTTCGCTTGCAAAATATGCCCGAAAATATGCACAGTATTTCAAAATCACTTTTGGCCATGGATGCGAGAGGCCAGGCCCTACGGTTAGTGTAGTGTGGGTATTTGCATTTCTTAAGTGGTTTGGTTAAAAGGGAAGCAATCAAGAGTTGAGTTGTAGGCATAAGGGTTTAGGCTTATGTTGGGTCGAAGCTTAAACATTCCTGACATATTAGTATTATACACTGTTAACTAAGTTGAAAAGAGTTTATTGGCTTTCGCCTCTGTCCGTTCGTATATTTATAAGTTTGAATTGGAATTATCAACTATTTATGCGTCTCTTTATACTATACTAGTTAATTGAACTCTTTTCCGAGCATTTAAAGTACACAGCCTTCTTAACGTACTCTATTTCCGTAGTATTCCCAGAGTATTCAAGCTTCGATAGTCTCCGCACGATTCCCCAATGCCACCTAGTTAATTTCACAATGTTTCCGACTTCCTGTCGTGTGGACAAATGGAATGTCTTGTCCGTGCTTGTGATTTATTCGTACAACTGATGTTGTCGCTTGTTTTCTTTTCTTTTCTTTTCCTTCTTTATTTTTTGACTCCAATAGAAGCTGCCCCTATTGGATAATATGAAACAAAAAATAACAAGAGCGAATGTGGCCGGCCTATATAGAGCATACGTGTTCCATTCTATTTGCAGTGCGTATTTATTTGTTTTGAGATGCGACCGAGCGAGGGTGGGCGGCATGAAAATTGTGGCTGAAGTGCAGTTTTTGACAACAACAGATGCCAGCAAGGGGGGGCAGGGGTGGGGGGCCAATCGGTCGACAGATGTTTCTACGAATGTTTCCTGGGCGATAAACAAAGGCAACAGCCAAATGCCCTTTGCTCGTTTTCGTGTGTTTGCTAAACATTAATAGAACTATGCTGAACACACATATGCATATAGAGTTTCTACGATCTATATCTATATAGTTTCATGTATGTATATATGTATGTATATATATACTCGTGAAGAGAGCGCAGCCAAATTCTGTTTGTGCCTGCTGCTGCCTGCTGCCCGTTTGAAAGCGGAAAAATTGTTTCTCTAGCGAATTTTCACGCATTTCAGTTTGAGTTCTGTTGCCGTTTGGGCTACGTGCGCGTGTTGTTGCGTTTTCTTTCTTTTTGTTTGCCGCGTGTCGTTTTTTATTTTTTGTTTAATTTTTTTTTTTTTAATAATTTTTAATTATTTTTCTTGGTTTGCGGCGCTTTTAGTGCATATTTTTTGGTCGGCTTGAAACTTGATGCATATGTAATTAAAAGAGACCGTCGCATAAACTAAAAACGCTTAACACACGCACACCCATAAGCAGCACACACACACACACACACACACACACACACCCTACGTCACTCGAATTCCAGGCATTAAAAAGCAACATTACGCATACGCAGCGTGTTTCAAGTTTTTTAAAGTTATTTTTTTTATTCCCATTTTAAAAAAATTGCGTAATTTTTTTTTTCTTTCTCAATTTTTTTTTTTTTTTTATGCCTTGTTTGCGAGCTGCATTTTATTTTCGTGCGTGGTTAACGCGATTTGGCTTTTGGGGTCATCTTGCGATTTTTAGTATTTTACAAAAACAAAAACAGCAACAATAAACGGCGAGAGAATTTATAAATAAATGCACATAAAATTAGAAACACAATTTTACATGCCAAGTGGAAAAAAGAAAAAGAAAAAAACAACATATATAAAATCGAAAGTGTTTTTGTGCGTGGCTGATTGAAGCTAAAAATAAAAAATTAAAATAAAAAGCAAGAAATAAGAACAAAATAATAAAAGATCATAATGAAACGCATCAAAAGGCCACAAATAACAATATAAATCGCCCACGAAACGAGGGCCGCTTAATAGGTGCAATTAGCATGGAATAGAAATTAATTAAAGATAGTAAGGCCAGAAGAATATAATTAAATTTGTAGACATATATAAAAAGGGAACAAGGATTTAAATTGTAAAAGATTTCTCACAGAATTCAAATGCGACTTTTAGTTAAGAATGAGCTTTCAGTTGTCAAGATTTGGCAAACAGTTTTTTTAACGAATTCAAGTACAAAAAATATTAAAATAAATTATTCGAATTAGCTTTCAGTTTCCTCATAAAATAATAGCCTTTTTGCAGCTTCATTTCTTTTCGATATCGTTGCCGAAAATGTCTTTTGATCGAAAATACGATTTCTTTTCGTTTATTTCGAATTTGATGATTCAGATAGCAATATATACGTCATATGCAGCCAATTATTGGGAACCATAAATTTTATGCTACAAATTGTCTATGATGTTTATTTTTAAACCTCAAATATGCATTTTTCCTTTTAGATTTTAATTAGCCGTCAGAAATGATCAGTTTATTAAATATTTCATCTTTTTTTTTGCCAAAGCTTTTAAAAGCAGTTGCGAGTTTTAAAAGCATGGAACATAAAAGAAGAGTTTAATCGTTGAGCTGGGACGTTATAATTTAAAATGGATTTTAATTATCTAAGAAATTTATCGTGCTATTTGAAAATATATAAGTTCGGCAAATTTCTCATATGAGAGGATGAACTTTGTCAGTTTTATTATTTTCTTTTCTTTCTTATGAACAAAGCAATTGAATATATCAAATTGAATCGTAGATCTTATGGATATTAAGGAAAATCAGTAAGATTCGGGATTATTAAAAAAACGTTTAATCAATAGTTAAGCTCTTATGGAACCGCCCTCGCGAAGCTTTTGTGTGTGGGTGTGTGCGTGTGCGTGTATGTTTGCCAAACTATCAAGAGCAACAATTCGTGTTATATTTTTAGCTTAATCTATAAGAATATATAAAAAATTATAAAAACTATATGCCGCGTATCTGTGCAGATCGTGTGTTGTATATAGAAATTGAGCAGTACCTTGAGGCAACGGGAAAAAAGAAAACATGTGTGCCTAAAAGGTGGGGCCAGCGTCATGAGCAGCAGCATCAATCGCGGAGCGGAGGGTGAACAGCCCCCGCAGCCGCAGCCGCTGCCGCCGCCGTTGCCTCATGAGCTGACCGCCGAGTGGACAGTGCGTGCACAGCTGACATTCGCGCGGGCGAGCGGTGAGCCAGTGCAGCGGGAGTTTAGCGCGCAGGAGCCACTGCATCCGGTGCGTGTGGTATACAAGTTGTGCACGCCAACCGCGGAGGAGCACGAAACAGAGCCGGAGAAGGTAAGCAACTAAATGAAATGCGTTGAATTAATATATTGAGGCAAAAGTTAACGAACACAAATCCTAGGCAACGGCTGCGACAAGCTTTCGCAGCACCAATTCCTCGGCGACAACCTATGCGGATTCGGCTTTTGGCAGTCCGCAGGCCTCGCGACACATACAGCCAACGGGTGAGCCGACGCCCGGCGGCGGGGTTACCGCCCAGATGTGCGGCACGCGTTGCCGCAGCACCTGCAACATTGTGGTCTCCGCTGTGGCGGATTTTCTGCCGCAGCAGCAACAGCTGGAGGCGGCACTCAATGAGCCCTTTGTCTATCACAGCAAGGTGCATGCGCAGCAGCTGCGCGATGCCTGCTCACAGACCAGCGATTCGGAGGAGCGGCAGCGGCGTCGGCCCGCCTATGAACAGCGTCGGGCCACGACCGAGGGACTCATGAACTTTGCCAACAGGCGTCATGCGGAGGAGGCGAACACCTATGTGGTAAGTGAGAGCCCATATTGCCGAAATCATGTGTGACTAATCATCGTCATTTTGCAGCCAACCTACTCGCCCACGCCCACGCCCGTAACACCCTCGTCCACATTTAAGTCCGCATCGATGTCGCGCATACCGCCGCTCTCAGGGGCTGCGTCTCAGGCGACGCCCCGACTGCCCAATCTGGGCGAGAAAAAGCCGCGCACCGTGCACATTGATGTCTATTGCACGGGCTCCGAGGAGGATGAGGAACAGGCCGATGGCGAGGCCTCTAGCTCCGACACGGACAACAACAATGAGCAACATATGTACGATCTGGACTCCAATTCGACGCCACAAACGGTGCTGGATAATGAACAGATGCTGTTGCGGCATCAGCGAATCTCGGGCGCCGCGCTGCCACGTCGCCTGGCACAGAAGTCGCCGCTGCCAACCTCGAAACAGCAGCAACAGCAGAAACTCAATTTGGGCCATGCGATAACCAAGTGCAGCACCGTTGAGGAGGTCAGCGAGTCCAAGCAGCTGCTGTTCCGCAAGCACATCGGGGACCAGCGTGCCGCCAAGCTGGCTAATCTGCGTCAGAAATATATGCGCCAACCGAGCGATGAGACGCAAAGCAGCGGCGCGTATCCCAATTCCTCACGCTCGACCATGGCACGCGATGCCACGTGCAGCAGCGTGTCCAGCGTATTGGCTGGCGACTGTGTGGACACCTCGTGGAAGGACACAGATGAGGTGGATACGTCCGGCCATGCTGCATTTGCAGCGCTTACCAAATCCGACAGCTTTGATTATGAGAACTCGCTGGATCGCGTGCGCATCCGGCAAATGGAGCGGCTCTGGTCAAGGCAACACTCCGCAGAGCAGCAGCCGCTGCATCACCAGCAGCAGCAGCAGCAGTCGCAGCAGGCAATGCCGTTGGGTTCCACCTCGCCGCATCCGCATCCGTTGACGACCATAACGGAGGTGCATTCGCAGCGTGGTTCGTTCCAGCGCAGCGATACGCTGCCCTCCGAATCGGATGGCTTCTCGGAGAGCAATGTGGGCTACAATACCTATCCAGGCCGGCAGCTGCATCAGCTGTCGCATACTGCACGTAACCGACCTGGTTTTCTGCAATTCTTTGGTCCGCCCGCAAGTCCTGAGCCGCCACAGTCAGCGCCAGTTATAGCTGCACCTGCTGCGGCCGCGGCCATGGATCCATTCAGGCGTCTGCATCCCGGCTATCGTTGGAAGAGCGAAGCGCGCGATAATCTCAGCGTACAGGCAGCGCCTGGTTCGCCCTCCTCGGAGCGCAGCTCACCGCAGCTGCTTTCGACGGCCAGCACCGTGCTGCGCTGCGGCAGCGAGGCACCACCCAGCACCACATCGGCCACCACCTTTGGGCACTCCGTGGCGCCCTCGCCGCTGCCCGCGCGTCGCTTTCAGATCTCACGCGATAGTCCGAGCTTGGCCAGCGAGGCCTCCACCGTTGTCTCTGGCTATACGCACGAGCATCTGGAGAAGGCGCGTCGCTTCGGCAATGTGGTTGCCATGCGCAAGCCGGGCCATCACGTGGGACCCACCAAGAATCCCAACTGCCAATGCGAGAGCTGCCAGCGCTGGCTGGCCGAACGTTTCCAGCTGCGCGGACGCGCCTTCTCTTTGGGGGAGCGCCCAATGCTGCGACGACCGCAGCCTTAATTGGATTAGCTTTAGGAATTGAATGTTTAAAAGAAAACCATGGCAGAGCCTGAAATATGCTATGATAGATTAATAATGTGTCCGTCTGCTCGCCTTACTGGGATAGAGAAACTCATTAGAAGCTATACTTAAGTAGAAAAAGAGAATGAAAGTTCTTTGAAAATATTTGTTATTAAGATGTTAAGTTCTGATATCTTAGCATTTAAAACATTTTTCGTGGAGTATTTATATTAAGGAATTTATCAACTAGATTCTATGTTAAGTCTATGATCATCTTCTAGATAATTATCTCAGACAGATTTTGTTTTTTAATTAAAAGGATTTTGTAGACATTTTTTAAAAAATATATCTTTTTTTACTCACAGCTTATTAAAAACAGCTCTGCTATGGTCTATAAACTTCGGTTATAATCGAGTTTAGTAAATTCTTAACTTTATTTATTTATTTATTATTTTTCTTAGCATGCATTTAACACTCTGCATAAGTTCTTCCGCCCTTTAATCTACGCAACCTAATCCGATCGAACCCTGCCGTGAAATAGAGAATTAAGTTAAAGATTGTTCACAAATGTTCCTCACACAAACATAAATGTACGCTGAATCAGTTTATATGTTTTATATTAAAGTAATAAATAAAGAAATAAATAAAGTAGCGTGTAAACAAGATATGGTTTTTATTCTCAATAACATTTCGATAATAAAATATAATCTAATAAATTGCAAATTGTATTTCTGTCTTTCAGGCGCACGGCCGTTTGTCGGAATCATCGCGTAAACTTGATCTCTTACGCTACTCCTTGGAGCTGCGACGCCAGGAGCTGCCCACAGACTCGCCCACCGCACAGCTGCTCAAGCAGGAGCTGCAGATTGTGCAGCAGTCGACATCGCCGGCGCCTGTGCACTACACATCGCTGCAGTCTGGGCCGGGCGGCCTGCTCGGTGGCAAGTCGTATCAATCAGTATCATCGCTGGGCCGCTGCGCCAGCGTCACGGGCAAGCTGGAGGTGCGTCTGATGGGTTGTCAGGATCTGTTGGAGGATGTGCCTGGGCGCTCGCGTCGCGACAAGGACAATAGCTCCAGCCCGGGTGATCTGCGCAGCTTTGTCAAGGGCGTCACATCGCGCAGCAGCTCGAAGAGCTATTCGGTGAAGGATGAGACATCTATTGAAATTATGGCTGCCATTAAGCTGGACAACATTACCGTGGGACAGACCTCCTGGAAGCCCTGCTCACAGCAGGCCTGGGATCAGCGCTTCTCTATCGATCTAGACCGCTCCCGAGAGCTGGAGATTGGCGTCTATTGGCGCGACTGGCGCTCCCTGTGCGCTGTCAAGGTGCTGCGCCTGGAGGAGTTCATCGACGATGTGCGTCACGGCATGGCGCTGCAGCTGGAGCCGCAGGGTTTGCTCTTTGCCGAGATCAAATTTCTTAATCCGATGATCTCGCAAAAGCCCAAGCTGCGACGCCAGCGCATGATCTTCAATCGCCAGCAGGCCAAGAATATATCGCGCGCCAAGCAAATGAACATCAATGTGGCCACCTGGGGCCGTTTGCTCAAGCGCAATGCACCCAATCATGTACACATGGGCACTGGCGGCAATGCAGCTGCAATCACTGGTCGCGCCTCCTCGCCGTTGCCTAGCAGCGCTGCCTCGCGGGGCTCGGAGTCGCCCATATCGCGCACGCCCTCCTCAGATGCGCTGGCCGTCGAACCTGAACCGTATTCGCCGGGCGAACAGGCCCAGAACATGGAATTCGATCCGGATGCAGGTCTGCACGAGCACGTCGAGACGCCTGGCGAGTATCCGGATCCCGCAGCTAGCGGCTTGAGCGGCCTGCGTCCGCTATCCATGCACATGCAGGGCATCAGTGTGCTGCCGCCAGAGACGCCGCCGCCGCCACAGCCAGCGTCGAGCAGCGTCATTGCCCCCAATGCGGCTAGACCCAATTCGTTGAGCCTGCAAATGCCCGGCAAGACGCCGCCCGGACGTACTGCCGCGCCCACCACAGCGCCGCCGCCGCCGCCTGTGCTGAAGTCTGTCACCCCAGTGCTGGATCAGGAGGTAAGCAGCTTAATACTCTATGCCTGGCAACTGTATAGCTGTATAGCAAAACCCTTTCTTACCTATACATATATACACACTCCTATATATATATATATGGCTATATAGCTGTAATTCTGTAGCTGTTTTGATCTTTGTGCCTCTGCCAGAGCTGCCTCATTCTGTAAAATTATCCACACTCATGTATAGCCCATCCCATGTCTATATAGTCTGTGTTTGGTCATATTCGCTTTGGTGTTGGATTTTGTAACTGTACATATAGATATATCATCTGATTAGCAACCAAAACTCCATACAGAACAGAACTCGACATTGAGCACAAAATTGACTGCTGATATTCATAATTTGGTATCCAAATATGATTAACTATATTGTTCTGTCTGTTCCTTTTCATGATCATTATCTTTACAGAGTGTAGGTTTCCCTAACAATCCTTGTTCGCTAGCTATTCGCATACCTCAACCAAGGTCAGATAGTTTTTTCTAAGTAGTTAAAAAATTAGAGTCTTGTTTCAGGTGTTTCTGTTATTTTTGCATCAATCTCAGCTTTAAACATTGCTTTGAACTAGTTCCAAAACTTAAATTCTCTTTTAAGCCTTTAATTAGCTTCAGTTCGTTGTTGAAAAAAAAAGCAAAATTTATTTATGCATTGTTCGTCTCAACAACTTCTATAAACAATATGATTTATCAAAATTGTTATATTTTACATTAAAAAAGTTGGTTGACCGATTTAAAGTTTTGAAACTTATAATAAAACATTAGTTGCTTGCTTTTTTCTTTTCACTTTTTAGCTGCATTTTGAACTAGTTCAAATAAGCTAAGGATACCCATGATAATCCTTCTGCGTTCATAGCTTAGCTCAGGCTAGATAGATGCTATATAGTTTAGTAGTTGGCTTTTCGTTCATTTTAGTTCTTTTGAACTTGTCTCAAAAATCATCCAGATTCTTGAAACGTTTTGCTAAGCTCCCTTTAGTTCTCTAGGCAATTGGATTTTGAAAGATTTTTTTAGTCATTAAATGCAGTTCTTTAGAACTAGTTCCCAAAATCCGAGTGCTATCTAAGCTTAAGAACATCATAATTCCCCAAACCTTTTCTCACATTGCTAACGCTTAGTTCCCCCTCTCTCTCTCTTTCCCTCTCTGCCTCTCTTTCTCTTGATCGAAGTCGCAATCTTTATCTTGCTCTTTCTTTGTATCATTTCTTTTCATCTACATCATCATTTAACTCTCTCTTTTGTCTTGCTTTCTATTCTGCCTCATGTCGCCCACATATTTTTTGCGGGTGTTGCTGTGATTCTTGGTGATTCTCTTGTCTGTCGCCTCGCCATTTTCTGCACGTTTCAACTTCTTATCAACAGTCGTGAGCTTATCCTTCCCATTTCTTTGTCTGCTTTCTTCCACTCTCTTCCGCTTGCCTGCTGTTGCTTAATGCTTTGCCTGCCTGCGCGTGCGCGTGTGTGTGTCCTGTCATGATGCCGTTAATCGCCGACAGTTGCAGGACGCGTTGCATGAATTTGACTTCCTTTCCGAAATGGAATCACATCCAAATACGTTGCGCCGCCTGCTGCACACACAGCAGTCGCCCGGCTGGCCCATGGAGCAGCTGCAGCTCGAACAGGAGCTGCTCGAAAAGCTGCAACAGCAGCGGGAGCAACAGCAAATGGATCAGCTGCCGTCGGGCAGACAGCAGCCGCGCCTGGCCAATTCCTTGGATCGCACGGCAACGCTGCAGATCGTGCAGATACAGACCGTAATGCTCATGCAAGAGTCGCCGCCAACGCCCCCTGAACCCGAGCCCGAACCTGAACCCGAACTAACCACCAATGTTCTGCCGCCCGCCAGTCGCCATACTCACCATGACCAGCAGCAGCACAGGCTAAGCGCAAGCGAGCTTTCCTTACCAATACGCAACCCGTTTCAGTTCCAGCTGCCTGAGAAGCCGCCTTCAGTTGTGCCAAAACAGTCGCCAACTCCGTCAAGGGGTGCCACCTCGGCGGTGGAGCAGCAAATGCATCGTCCAGTGCTGACGCTGCCGCCAGTGGTGCTCGTTGGCGGCCGGCGTGCGGACGATGAGGAGACCATGCCCTCCTCGCCACTGGTTGAGTATCCCGAGGATGATGATGAGTATTTGTACAGCGGTGGGCTGCAGTCCAGCCACAGTTCCAGTGCCGGCGATCGTTTCTGTGTGGAGGTTAGGAGGATTTTTCATTTGATACCCTGTTTAATTTTTCGGCTATGGTTTGGTTTATGGTTTCGTTTTGTCTGTTAATTCAGTCCAATACTAATTTACCCAAATGAGTTTCATGTTATTCATGTTGTCGGTGTTCTGTTATTGTTATTGTCACTGTTACTGTTACTGTTAATGTCCCTTTGACAGCTACTTATGCTTTATCTGTTGTCAAACTTCCTGCATTCACCTTAAATTCGCGTTAACGCAAACTTTTATTCGTGTACATAAATGCACTCACTTACACACAACACTGAGCGCTATGTTATGTTAATAACAGCAACGGCGCATTAACAGCAACACAACATGAACATTTAGTACGCCTAACAGTGAGTGTTATGTAAATGTAAATTAACAGTATTGAACATTACACAGCTTTAACAGCACTTGCACATTTAGTTCAACTAACAGCACTTGCCATGTTCATGTAATTATAAAATAATGCAGCTAACTAGGCGCCAGAGCATAAGCTCAGCTTTAACTGTAGAATTTTGTTAAATTAAGTTTATTTTTATAAGTAATCTAACCCAACGAAAGCTCTGAATATTGCGTAAAAAAGTTTGACATTCAACTCTAAAGGAACATTTACCAATTACAAGTGATAGTCACTGGAAACCAAAAAGCATCGGTACTTTCGATATTTTTATCGACGTTTAGACTTCTCTACGGCGAATTATACTGTTAACAGTTAAGAGACGCTTTTAAATAAAAAAAAAAAAAATCATGCTAGGACATTGATAGAAATATACAAGGTACGGTTGTACAGAACATAACGCTGTTAGAAGGTCAAATTTTCTGTTAGAGTTTTACTTTACGGTATATCACTGTATCATTCTGAACATTCTGACATCTGGAGATTACAGTTTTCAAGCAGGCTCTGCAAAAAATATCACAAGAAAAGCTATAAAAGAACTCTTCAGAGGGTGAAGACTCTTACTTCCAATTCGTATACGTTAAAGGAGCTTTTAAAAATGGGTCGTTACTCGCGTGAACCAGACAATGCCACCAAGTCGTGCAAGGCACGTGGTCCCAATCTACGTGTCCATTTCAAGAACACCTACGAGACCGCTCAGGCCATCAAGCGCATGCCGCTGCGGCGTGCCCAGCGCTTCCTCAAAGCCGTCATGGAGCAGAAGGAGTGCGTGCCCTACCGCCGTGCCACCGGCGGCGTCAGCCGTTGCGCCCAGGCCAAGCAGTGGAGCACCACGCAGGGTCGCTGGCCCAAGAAGTCTGCCGAGTTTCTGTTGCAGCTGCTGCGCAACGCGGAGGCGAATGCCGATTACAAAGGACTCGATGCCGATCGCCTGGTCGTTGAGCATATTCAGGTGAATCGCGCCCAGTGCCAGCGTCGTCGCATGTATCGTGCCCATGGTCGCATCAATCCATACATGTCGTCGCCGTGCCACGTCGAGGTCATCCTGACCGAGAAGGAAGAGGTCGTTGCCAAGGTCGCCGCTGATGAGCCCACAAAGAAGAAGCTATCCAAAAAGAAACTGCAGCGCCAAAAGGAGAAAATGTTGCGCTCTGAATAAAATGAGTTCAGTCCGATTTTAAACAACAAAGTCTTTTTTTCGTGTCCTTTACTGCATTAATATAATGAATATAATTATTAATGCTAGGACACTTTTACGAAAACATTTAACTAAGGTTTTATATGGAAACTGAGCTAAAAGTTCTTGCTTTAATAGGCAGCTTATAGATAAATGCCAAATGCAATCACTTGGCCAATATGCCCTGCATAGAGAGCACTCGTTAACATTTGAAATCTAGCCAAAATCTGTGTCGCGTATAAATTTGACAATTTAAGAGCAGGAACCCGCGACAAATCATAAATAAATAACGTGTGCAAAATGAAATGTTAAATGAGACGATTTAAGTGCTTGAAATAGACAAGTTTATATTGAGCCATTTAAATGGGAACAACAAACAATCATTTCACGTGTCAGCAAATGTCTTTTATATTCTAACGTACCTCACAGTGTCACCCTGTATGTGTTTGTCTCTTGCACAAGTGTCACCCTGTATTGCCCTCACATATTGCACCTAAGCGAAACGTCAGAGTTTTGTCTTTTATTATTATCATGCTCTTTCTTCTTAATGCCAATTCACGTTGCAAAATAGTCTATATATATATGTACTATATAGCTGCTATATGCTCTATACTACATAGTACTTAGCACATTTTTAGACCTTTGGCGACGCAAAAAGGTGTCCAAAAAAATTGCTTTGGCCTCTCTGGTCATGACTTTGGCCACCCGTTGTTTTGCCTTATTCAGTTGTTGTTAGCCAAGCGCCGCAAATCGAACAATTTGTCGTTATGGTGGAAGCGCCATAATGTTATTGCCAACACTTCAGGCATTTGCGCAGCTGGTGCGGCAGGTGTGTGCGCTGCAGCAGCAACAACAACAACAGCAGCAACAGCATTCACATCAATTTCATCAATTGGCCTTGGCCAGGCCGCTGCAACAGCTGGTGCTGACAGCAACAAGAACAAGCCCTGCACCTGTATGTGTTGTTTGTTTTCAGTCGTCTTTGGCTTCTCCTACTCTAAACAAAATAAAACACGAAACTCTTGCAGGCAAAAATCAATCTTGTACACATAACCATCGAACCCCTTGAAGCGTCACCAACACCCAGCAGCAACAGCGGCAACAGCAGCAGCGGCAGCTGCCTCATAGAGGATGCCACAGCGGAGCCTATAGCTATCGAAAGTGTTTTAATAGAAAGCGTTGAGTCTGTTCAACCGCTCGACGAGGTAAAAGTTGCCCATCTACAGCAATTATTCAGAGCTTTTGCAGTTGCACAAAAAACTAACAAAGTATAAATAAATGAAGCTTAACAATTACATTAACCATTCTCCATATTCGTATAGGTCATACCGCAGCTGGGCAAGCTCTATGTGGGCACACAGCAGCAGCAGCAGCAGCAGTTGGCCTATGTGCAGTCCTCACCCATTATACAGGAGCCGCCCACACCCACCATTTATGGCAACAGTACTGCGGCCGTCGTTGCACCACAATTTCCGCAGCCCGCACAGCGCCAGGACAAACAACAACAACAACAGCAGCAGCAACAACAACAACAACAACCCATCTATGCCAATCAATACGAGCTGAATGTTGCCAAGGCCACGGCAGCGGGCGCCTCCACCAGCGGCCGGCGGAATGTGGCACGTGGCCTGCAGTATCGCGAGCCAGCCGGCTATGAGGCGCTGCGTGCTGGTCAAGCGCCACCAAATGCTGGCATGTTGTCCATGGACAATTTCCGGCTGTTGAGCGTGCTGGGGCGCGGACACTTTGGCAAGGTGATATTGTCGCAGCTGCGCAGCAACAATCAGTACTATGCCATCAAGGCGCTCAAGAAGGGCGACATTATCGCCCGCGACGAGGTGGAGTCGCTGCTCAGCGAGAAGCGCATCTTTGAGGTGGCCAATGCCATGCGGCATCCGTTCTTAGTCAATTTGTATTCGTGTTTCCAGACGGAGGTAATAACGATTATGAGTAAATGCCTTGTTTAATGCATCGTATAATAATTAAACCTTTATTTATTTTAGCAACACGTCTGCTTTGTTATGGAATACGCCGCCGGCGGTGATCTGATGATGCACATCCACACGGATGTATTTTTGGAGCCGCGAGCTGTGTTCTATGCGGCGTGTGTGGTGCTGGGTCTGCAGTATCTGCACGAGAACAAGATCATCTATCGGGATCTGAAGCTGGATAACTTGCTGCTCGACACGGATGGCTATGTAAAGATTGCCGATTTCGGTTTGTGCAAGGAGGGCATGGGCTTTGGTGATCGCACCGGCACATTCTGCGGTACGCCCGAATTTCTGGCGCCCGAGGTGCTAACGGAGACGTCATATACACGCGCGGTCGACTGGTGGGGACTCGGTGTGCTCATCTTTGAGATGCTGGTGGGCGAGGTGAGTGTGTTGGCAAATGTTGAAATTAAACAGGTTCTGAATTGTATTTTACTTTTACAGTCACCATTCCCCGGCGACGATGAAGAGGAAGTCTTTGATTCAATTGTTAACGATGAGGTGCGCTATCCGCGTTTCCTCTCACTGGAGGCCATAGCCGTCATGCGCCGGGTGAGTGCTAAAAATGGACTACAATCAAGTTGCATTTAGCTAACTTTTCAATATTCAACTTTTTAGCTGCTGCGCAAGAATCCGGAGCGTCGGTTGGGCTCATCGGAACGCGATGCGGAGGACGTCAAGAAGCAGGCGTTCTTCCGCTCCATCGTTTGGGACGATTTACTGCTGCGTAAAGTCAAGCCACCATTTGTGCCCACCATTGTAAGTGCAACTAAACGCCAAAGGCTGGCTGGCTTGATGCAACAATTTAAACATACAATTTTAATACCTTGCAGAACCATTTGGAGGATGTCTCGAACTTTGATGAGGAGTTTACGTCGGAGAAGGCGCAGCTAACGCCGCCAAAGGAGCCGCGACACTTAACCGACGAGGAGCAGTTGCTTTTCCAGGACTTTTCATACACGGCCGAGTGGTGTTAATGCTTCACCCCCTCTCTTAGTCTTAATGCAACGGCCCTGGGCCTAGCTCAGTTAAATAAGTTGAATAATGCTTTTAAACATGTGCATCGAGTTGTTTAGCCACATGAGAATTCGAGGATGAAACCCGATATATACATATATATCAGTAGTAAATATAATGTATAAGCCGTGTGCATGTTGCTCAGAAGCATTGACCAAATTGCCTAGAATATTCTACATAAATGTAAACCTGCCTCATCAATCATATACATACATATATCAAGCATATATACATTATATCAAGTCATCGACAGCTGCTAAATTAATATAACTATATATACACCCAACTCATTGTCACGGAGGGGTTAACAAATTGTGAATTGTATTTCGTTTCGGTTGATATTTTCCTAATCAAATATATTGAACAGTCTGACGAAACTTTGGAAAGCCTTAAATGCAATGTTGTAGAATTTTTGGACAGATTTTTGTTATCATAAAAAAAAAGAAAGAAAGCCAGGTTCTATATTTTGTATAGATGTTAATTGAGAAAGAAAGAGAACGATATGTATACACAGCTATTTTACAAGCGCCAGTAGATGAGTTTTAGGGCAGAAAACAAACCAACAAACAGACACACACACCCCCACAAACATGCATACCTATTTTCATATAAAACATACAAATCACATTTAAAATGTTGAGAACAAAATGAAATAAGTCATAATATTGTGTATGCACTTTAATTAATTATACACACATATAAAAATATATTTAAAGAGCTCATCTTATATATATATATATATATATATACACATGTACGCACCTTAAACGAAATATTTACAATTACAAAACTGTATATTTTTTATTTCCGCCTCTATATTAACTGCTCAGCCTCATTGCCCGAGTTGGAATATATATTATTTTAATTATTTTATAAATTATATACATGCTTATAAATTTGTTATTTATTATTGTATTTTAAAACAAACAACAAACAACAAACATAAAAACTGTATTGCTTTGAGCATTTTTTAAAATTTTTTTAAAAGCTTGATTTAATTTTTTATACAAATGATTTGTTTGTATGCAGGTGCACGCTTTAAAAAAAAACCGCAGAGAAACGTTTGAGAAATTCCCAAGAAAAAATTTCTCAATTGCATGCAATCAGCTTGTTGATTAACTTAAGATATCTATGCTATATTTAATGTAATTTTTAATTTGTATCTAAGTTGTAGCATTCGATAATTGAAATTAAGTTACAATAATGTCAAGATAATTATATTACGATTATTGATTACAATTATGATATATACACGCGCCGGAATGCTGCGAGATCTATTGTCATTTTATTATGTGCACAGCCTCGAGGTATTTATTTTGGGATCGTTTTGGATATTGTCATCGGACATGGGGCATCCCAAAGCCTGGGTCTACACACATAATTGTTATTTATGCAGAACTATGATATGATTTTGAATAAATGTATCTATCGCTATTTAATAAATGCAGTTTTTCTATAAAACACAAGGGCCTAAAGACAGTTTAAGGTTTCAAATTAAAGACGCAATACCCAAACTATTTCTCCTTAAAGCCCTCTGTCATTTGATAGTACAGAATGTTGCCCGTAGTATCCACTATGGCCACAATGATAATGCAGTTTAACAGCTTCTGCTGCAGCACTTTTATCAGCTCAAAGTCAAGATCCTTGGAGTGCTGTGTGGGGATGTACGCCATCATCTGTTGTTGCTCCTTGTTTTGGGCGCTCCAATAGAACTCGCCCGTATCCCGCTCCAACTTCGGCTGTATGTTGCTCAGGCGTTCATCTGCACACTCCAATTAGTCAAAACTTAAAAAACATTGTTTAAACTACTTTACCATTTGATAAGTCCTTGTGCACTATCTGGGCTAAGGCGCGTGTCAAGCCATTTAAATCGGGGCAAATAGTGTCCAAATCCTAAAAGCACTTCTAAGTGTCATAAAAGCTAAAAAGACAACTGTTTGGCTACTTACCATAGCTGTAAAACTGCGTATTTATTTCAAGTATTAAAAAACACAAATTTGAGTTAAAATTCTTGGTTTCAAACTAATTTCTGACACATTTCGTGAACAACTACCGGCAAGTAAGCCCGACAAACAGCTGTTTCGTGCATTTCTGACGTCAGCATTGACCAGCCGATGGCAGTGTTGCACAGTGCCGAAAATTTGGCGGAAATTTCAAAGTGAGTATAGCGCCAACGCTTCACAAAATTAAAATATGTGTTAATATGTGTTTATATTTAATATATATTTCTTTTCTTGCTTATAATTTAATGTCAAACATATTACATAATGTATTAATAATTTATTTATATATATTTCCTGACTCCTGTTAAAAGCAATGCTCAATGTTTGAGAGAGGATAAATTAGCAATGAAACCATTGATTAATAAGTTTGTATTTAATTGTGAAATTCAGAGAGGGAGCGATTTATGGCCGAGAGAGATATGTTCAATGCGAGCACGCTATTGGCCGCAACGGTTCTGATCCCGTTATCTTAGCTGTGGCTTCCAGTCGTTGTTGGTTGTTAACAAATTATTGTTAAGCGTTGTTAGTTGATGGCTTATGTGCTTGTTAAGTATTATA
This sequence comes from Drosophila littoralis, assembly GCA_018903485.1. Taxonomy (NCBI): domain Eukaryota; kingdom Metazoa; phylum Arthropoda; class Insecta; order Diptera; family Drosophilidae; genus Drosophila; species Drosophila littoralis. The sequence continues at coordinate 10,485,728 of JAEIGF010000297.1, read as the reverse complement.
TACAGGTATATCTAACACACGAACTGTGCTCACGAAGTTTTATTTAACAATCGGTAAAATATGAGAGATTTTTCGAATCATAGAGATTGAGGGAGTGAGAAAGGACATAAGGTATATATATTCTTGATCAGCAGCTATAGCCGAGTCGATCTAGCCATGTCCGTCTGTCTGTCCGTATGTATGAACGCAAGGATCTCAGAACCTATAAGAGCTAGAGACTGACAGAAATTTTCCGATAAATTGCCCGGTTTCCAAGTAATCAATAAAAATCTTTATCGATCTCCTGTTATTTGAGCAGTTTTGGTAAATATTAAGAGCTAGAATCACCAAACTTGACATGTAGCTTCTAGAATAGTATATATATTTAGGGTGTTGGAAGAAGAGGGTTCAGGGTATCCCCTAGTCGGGAGCTCCCGACTAGAAACTCTTACTTGTTATACTATTGCCAGTGTGTATTAGAAGTGGCGATTCGATATATCCATTTCCGAGTTTAAAAGCTATATAAATGGAAGTTAATATCATTTTGCTATAGAACAACATTTTCTTTACGCCAATAATATTAAATTATTGCTTTAACAATCGATATAAAAAATGTATGTGCATAAACAGAAGCACCAGACATTGTCTTTGTCTCAGCCAACTGCGCAACTTGGGCACTTGACACTTGACTTCCAAGATGCCAGTTTTTCAGTCTCTCATGCTCCCATTTTGCTCGCCGGCAGCGCACTCCACTCGCAGACGTTGCAGACAACAATAAAGGAGGAAAAAAACAAGACTACAAATTATGCTAAATAGATGCAGTTAGCTAGGAGAATGGGCCAGGATATGCATGCAAAGCAGCAAAAGGACTGCCTGAATCCAGTCCTTGGGCCCGGCGTCTCTGTGCATGTGATAAGGGTTTGGCAGTCAGCGATTTGCACATGTGCGCCAACAGCATATTAATGTGTGAATGTGTGTGTGTGAGTGTGTGTCTGGGTGTATAAGTGTGTGCTCTCTATCTTCAGCTGGTTGTCCTACGATAAGTAAGTTTTTGGCACAGACTGCCGAGCTGCATGGTCTATGCAGATTAGTGTTCGCTCAAATGTCAGTTAATGTTTCACTGTAGCCACCATCCAGTGGAGAGGCTATTCAATTAGGCGCTCGGCTGGCTGCCGTTGGGTTACCTGCAACTGAAACTGAAACTGAAACCAAATGCCAAGATGCCAGCTTGAAAAGCAGGCAGCAAACTAAACCAGATGCTGCGGTCGATGGCCATTATTGAACTTGTCAATGGCAGTCCAGGCCTGTCCCAGTAGGTTGAGCAGCAGCAGCAGGAGCTGAAGCTCCAGCTGAAGCAGTCTGGGCAATTACAGTGGCAAACAAGGCAGCTTACGACAACGATACGGAACAACAGTTATTACAATTGCAAACACACACACGCGCACGCAGTCCTGCCTGTCGTCCTGTGTGCGTACGTGCGGTCACTTAATGCTGTTTGGCCAAGCAAAGTTGTGCGTGTTGTCCTTAGCCGCTTCCGGTGCCATGCACACTGGCCACGGACTCCATACTCTGCAGACATGTTGTCCTGACCATCGGACATGTGCGTGCGTGCAGTTAAGCATAATATTATTTGCACTTGCTGCCCGCTTATCCACACTCACCCACAATCACAATCACACACACACACACCCAAAATGGCGAATATCCGCTGGTCAGTCAGATGAACTCGTAGTCATAACCATTCGGCAGCCAAAATGTGAGCGTTTATGGCTTCATGCTGATTATGTATATGTACTTCTGCTTGCAACATTCAATTAAGTTGCAATGACACCTGCTGAAAGTGGAATACAAAATATTTTATCTTATTTTACAATCTTAATATCAGTATTTCAGTAATATAACCAAATTTGCAGTCAAATATCCAGGAAAATTAGTTTACCGACTTTAAAAGCACATAAAAAGACTATCAAATGAACTTAAAAGCTTGGCACATGATATTTTAGTAAGTAAAGAAACATTAAAGACAAAGACTTAAAGAAAGTTTCCAGCTTTAAATATTAAAGCTTTATACAAGCGCAAGTGGAGCGTAATGTAAGCTTTCAGCTTGATTAACTGCCAAATTGTGTAAACAAATTAAAGCTCCACTTTCAGGTCGTGTCATTAGCATCGGGTTAATTTGCGCTTGAGTGCATTGTTTTTTATTGCTTTGACTTTAATTAAAACTGCAAGCGGCCCAATAAACTTGAATGGCGCGCTAATAACTGTGCAACACTTTTTGTTGGGTCAACAATTTACCTGAGCGGAGGGTGGGTGCAGTGGGAGGAGGAGGAGGAGATAATGAGGTGAAGCATGTGGCTCGTATGCTGACTGTGTCTGTTGCTCCCACTGGACAGAGGACACTGAACATGTGGCATACAGTGCATGCAAATAGTGTGCGCACATTTGGCCACTTAGCATATTTGCAGCCATTCGCCAATGGGGCAACAGTTGTGTGTGAGTGTTTGTGTGTGCCCTGGCTTGGGCACTTTGAGGCATGCCACGGGGAGACTTTTAATTGAACTTTTGCAACAACACCGCGGGGATCAATTGAGATTTATTGGCAGTTCGTGTCGCAGTGGCGTGTATGTATTGCTCGGGGAGCCGAATGTGGCACGAATGTGGCTCGAATGTTGGCTCGAATGTTGGCTTGCGACTGTGGCTTTGGTAAATTACGTGACGTAAGCAAGCAATTAATGTTTTATTTAATTTACACAACGACAGAACTTGGCTTCGACGCAGAGTTGGAAACTCGTTAGCTCCGCTCCCTTTCCCTTACACACACACACACACACACCCCCCGCCCAATCTCGACTGGCTGCAAACTTTTACTTGCAAATTTTCTAATGTCATTTGCAATTCAATGCGAATATGGCCTAATTACGCCACAACAGCTGCAAAACTTGTTAAACTTTTTGCCAACACTTTGTACTTTTGCGACTGCTATTCAATTTTCCACACACACCCGCAAACACACATATATATATTCGTGTGGCAACAGTTATTTAACTGGCAGCTCATGAAATTCCCTTTTACAACTTTAATCACAATTTAAGCATCCATTAATGACTTAATGGCTTTTGGCCAGCCCCCTTCCCTTTTGTCGCATTGTCTGAGCTGTGCGTCAAAATGCTTTTGCCGCATCATTGGCAATGCAATTAACTATGCCGGCCCAGTGTCGCGGGTAATTAGATGAAGCCACCAGAACTGACCACCAGCCACTTGACGCGCTTTTCACTTAAGCGCAGTTTTCGTTTTTGCTTTTAGTTTTGGTTGCTTTGCGTTCAATGGATTTGTATGACTGTGCGTGAAATTTCATTAAAACTCGATAATTGCATGACACGACAGGATTTTTGGTGCCCCATGCAACTTTTGCTTATCGCGCATACGCCCGGTTAGCTCTCGCCCTCGCCCTTGCCGCCTGCCTCCCGCTTCCTGCCACAGACGCCGTCAGACATTGTCTTACGCTTGAGACGCCAGCAAGTCTGCAATTGATTTAATTATACGATTCCTTCGATTGCAATTGATTCGAGTTGAAGCTACTCGATTCGTTTTTCGACCCCAAGCAATTTATTTGGCTTGCCACGCCCACCACGCCCACCACACCCAAGCAGGCAATGACAGTGTAATTGCATTGCAAAAGCACTAATCATTATCTGATTACTTTGAGATACTTGAGTGAAATATATAGATATCGATTGATACTTTTTGCTCAATCGTAAGCCAAATTATTCTAAGCAAATGGATGCTTGAAAACAAAACCGACTCCCAAATGGTTTACGACTTTGATTATTTCTCAAGCAACAAGGAATATACAGTCATGATAGTCAGATATGTGTTACATAGTTGTCGTAGGAATTATCTTTAAGAAACACAATTTGGGTATAAATAATTAGTTTCATTTGGCTTCACTTTAGGCTTATGTTCGAGTTTTCTTTATCCAACTAAAGAGGTTGGTTGAAGCTTCGACTTGAAATTCTCTTAACATATTTAATTTCTCTATTCAACTAAAGTTGTTTAAGGCTCGACCCATTGTAATTCAAGAATTTAAATATTTTTAATGTATTAGCCAAATCTTTACAACATTGGCTTTCTATATCGTATATATCAAACATATATGTATCTATGGCAAAACAGAGCACAGTGTAAAAAAACAACAAAGATTTGTTTTCTTTTTGAATAAAAACTTTCTTTGAGTATTTTTTCTTACATTTTCTTTTAGTTTGTTATGTATTTACTAGTATTAAGATAGCATTGAATATTCTCAGCATAAATCTTTATTTAAATTTAAAGGGAATAATATGAAATCTTTTTATCGATTTACGACACAAGGTTGACTTGAAGCTTTGACATCTCAAATGGGTGCTTCGATAGTTGTCTTCATTCATCAGCTGCGACAGCATAATGTAATTAGATTGTCATGCTCTAACTTATTTATGCAACAGAAGCATCATGTGGCAGCAACATTTAAAATGCAAATATGCGTGCAGGCGAAAGCACATACATGCACGCGTCCCTATATAATGATTTTATGGATGAAATGTATGACAATAACAATTATTAGCTTGATAAATTTTGGTTTATTGGCATGTATTTGTTTTGGATTTGTGGCAAATTGAATTTATTTGTTGTGCCAAGCATGCACAAACATGAGAGAGTATGTATGTGTGTGTTCGTGTGCAGCTTGGGTGCATTGAAGCAAACAACAGGAAAATGTATTCGAAGCAGCTGACAACAAAAATGTGGAGCATGCAACAAATTATACAGATAATGCGGCACAATTGAATTTGTAGTATTTCTGCCAGGCACAAATGCACAACGATTGCAACAACAACAACAACAACAAGCGAAACAACAACAACAACAACATTTGACAATTGTGATAACAACAACATCGGTTTTCATTTTCCACTTGACTTGAGTTGAGCGCTTTTGTTTGAGCTGCGCGTTTCGCATTTCAGCAAATTTTCAATGCAGCAGCAAGCGGCAAGCAGCAAGTAGCAAGTGGCAGGCGGCAAGTGGCAAGTGGCAGGCTGGAGCTCAGCCAGACAGCATTGTATGCGGCATTCGATTGTTGTCCTGTTGCTACCCCAAAACGTGTCCAGTCCGAGGCAAACATTTATCACGGCATGCGGCTGGGCCAGCCGGAAATGTTGCACGCTGGCACAAGGCACAGTTGACTCGCTGCCTTGCCACAGAATTCATTTACGTAATTAGTGGCCAAGGATGTCAATGCGGAGCGGACGATCCCAAGCCCATTTTGATGGCTGACCGCAATGCAACTGCTCCAATCACCGCAATCTCCCTACGCCCCGACGAAACGTTATCCCGTTGAGCACAATTCATTGCCTTCTTTCAGAGGGGGCACTGTCTCCGTTCCAGATTGATGCGGTTGCGTATGGTGCAATGACAGTGATTGAGAAAGCACCAAATATATGTTTAATTTCGAGCAATTGGAGAGTGAATTAAACTCTTGGTTGAGCTTAAAGCACGCATAAGGCTTTAAGTGGAATCTATCCAAATACATTCACAGAAGCTATCAATTATGTTTACATTTTCTAGGCCAAAATACAAGATTTATTTTAAAAAGTGCTTTGAACTTTTTTGTTTATTTATTATTTAAAGATTTCACGTGCTTTTAAAGCTGTTTGGCGTATTATTAGAAATTACTCTTAGCTTTTATATAACTGGTTGAGCTTTTAAAGCTGTTTCATATATTGAGAGCTTTAAGATTTCAAAAGCTTTTTGGTTTTTAGGAATTTATTTAAAATTAGATCAAATATAGCTATTAGGAAAATGTAACTGGTCTGAGCTTTAGGCCTGAGTGAGCTTTAATTAAATTGTCTTTAAGGATAAGCTTCGAGTATGAAATATTAAACATTGCAGCTTTAAATAAGCTCCCTTATAGTTCGAGTTTTCATGTACTTTGAAAGCTCTTTTTAATTTCCAATTGCATTTTAACTAATTGATACTCTTCTCGAACGAATCGTAGATATTAATCCACGTTTCAGACCATGTTTGTGTAATTGAACGCATTCGATGCACTTCCAATGCAAATCTTGTTCTTAATTCAAGCTTAAATTTATTGATTAGCCTTGTTAAGTGCAATTTCGTGTTGTTTGCATTGTCGAAGATGTTGACAAGTCGCAGCTGCTTTGTCTAAGGATACAATACAATAGCATTATACGCTAAGTACACACACCCAGCAATGTGTGTGCGTGTGTGTGTGTGTATATGTGTGGCTTAGTTGATCAAATGCGGCAGCCACGAGTAAAATAAACTTCATTTGTAGCTATTGTCAAAGGGGAATAAACGCGCGCGAATTTGAACGCAGCTACGTGCGAGTTACAAGGGCACACACACGCACACACACACACACACACACACGCATGGCGCCTAAAATGCGGCAAGAGAAAAGCGAAAGCAGCAGCAGGAAAAACTCTAGGAAAATCAAAACAAAAACACGCGATTTGCCGGCAAAATGCACGTGACAGCAGCAGCAGCGGCAGCACGAGCTCGTGTCCTTAATACTCGTATCCTGGCTTCGTTCAGTGCCGAGGTGTAGCCGAGTAGAACGCGCCGAATCCAACGATGCCTCGCCAGGACTATAAAAAGGACGCGTCGCACAAGCAGCAACGCATTTTGTCAGCAGCGACAGCAGTTGCCAGCAGCAGCAGTGGGAAAATTGCGATTGGATTGAGGAAAAGCGCTCAGCTCTAAAGTGAAAACAAAAGTGAAAAACTTAAAGTGACTTGGCAGATTGCCAAAAGTACATACACACAGACACACACGAGTGTGTTTGAGTGTGTTGCTGCAAGTGGATTTCTATTTTTGCGCCATTGAAGGCAGCGTGTAAAGTGTTGTCGTTGTGGCAAGCAGCGTAATTGTTGTTGTTGCCCCTAACTGTAGCTGGCATTGAGCGACGGCAACAGCAAACAAAAACTTTAAAGTGCAGCCTGTAAGCGGTTTAAAGACGCCTTAAAAACAAAAGAAAAAAATAAACAAAAGCAACAATAGACACACACACACACATTATCCTTGCCCCTTGGCCAGTATTTGTTGTCTGCACATGCTCGCCTAAGCTTCGAGTGTGTTTCTGCTCAATGTCAGCCAATTGATTCTGTGTGGTTGTGTGTGTGTGAGTGTGTGCTAAAACAAACAGTTAACCAATTTTGACTTTGGCCAACATGTGGAGTTGGCAGCGTATGCGCCATAAGCCACTCTGGGCTTTAATATCCTTGACCATTCTGCTGCTGGTCCTGGACAGAGTCAGCCAGAGTCAGGCCAACACTGAGCCACCAGCCACCGTGGAGACCACCACCACAACGGTGGAGCCAGGTGAGTTTCAAAATTGACCTTCATTTGGCAGCGTTGTGTATTTTCCTTCTTTTTTTTTTTGCGCAATGTTGTTACAAATTATGGCCTATATGCCAGATGCCGGCACAGTTATTGATGCTGTAGCTGAGCTGGGGCAGCAGCCACTTTGTTAAATGACTTTCATGCTCAAAAGCGATAATCACACACACACACACACACACACACACACAATAAAAACACACACCCACCAGAAGCAAAACAAAATTCAATATACAGTACAATGTTAACTTTGGCATATAACGAAGTCGGAATATCCTTGTAGTAACAAAAGCAAATTGCCCTCATTCACATCAGTCTCATATTTAGGCAACTAATAAGACATTGGAACTAGTTTGATAATTAAAGTCGCAGAGTGTCTTTAAATAAAAATTATATGCGTGTGGCGCGCTTCTAATTCTCAAACAGTTTAAGCGTGCACTGAGGCAAGAATCTTGCAAGAAGCAAAAACTTGACAGATCCGAAAAGCAAGTAAGAGATATACTTAGTAAAAAATCGCTAATCGCCGTTAAACAAACATTTCGTAATGTTATTTACCCTAGAGATATCATTTGCTGTATTTTGGAAGTTTCTTTTGCATGGTTCAAATGAATACAGAACGTTTATAATTAACAGGCAGTCGGAAGAAATGTTGTGCATCTTTCTGCGAACTTAGTTTATTTTTGTTTCATTTTTTCAATACTTTGCCGAATTGTGGAGAAGACAGCACTTAAAAAATAGATCATTTAAAATTGGTGTATTTTTATCTACTTTGTGCATTTAGTTTATTCTACCAATAGGAAGCTCTCTTTGTTTTGCCAGCGCATTAATCATCTTGATTAATGATAAGATTTATTTTCATTTTTTCATTCCGACTGCAATTTCACAAAATGAAGTAATATAGATTTTGAGGTTTTGACTTCATGCATGCACCAATGATAAAATCAAACTCTTTTTATGGCCTAAAGTTATTCTACTTATAAAAGAAGTCTTGGCCCTTACGATGAACAGCACAAAAAACCCTTATTCTGGCAGAATTCGAATGTATATCATAAATATATTTTGATTGACATGTGTTTTTTTTTACACCTACAGCTCGTTTTTGTTACAAAAATGTTGACAAAGTGCGAATACCTGACTCCTAATAGAGTTAACCGGGTTATTCGAAAACAAAGCAAATGGAAAGCAAAAGCAAAGCGCAGAGCAAATAACTCGCAGTAAATGAAATATTTCGTGTTCACAGCGCCGACTGGCGTCCTGTTCAGCTCCCTCCCAATCGCAGTCCTGTGCTGGCACAGAGGCAATCAAAACGAGGCCTGCTGGCCAAACCGTAATCCCAATCAGCGTCAACACACACACACACACACACACACACACACACACACACACACACACACACACACACACCCACACACACACACCCATACACACACACTGAGAAAAAAAATAGGCAGTGCGATTGCAGGAAAGCATTTAATGAAGTATGGCAGCTACCGAGTTCTGGTTAATAGATATTAATAGCATGTGCGGCGCGGCGGGTGTGTACTAGGTTGCGAAGGGGGCGAGCGGGGGGATTATTTGAGGTGGTTGTGAAAAGTGCTCAATGCTGCGGCGGCTGTCACACGCAATTTGTTACGCAAAAGCAGATGCGCATCAAGTAATTAATTTTTTTCCTTTTATACCCTGAACCCATTGAGAACGGGTAAGAAGGGTATACCGATTTTGTGCATATGTGTGTAACGGGCAGCAGAAGGCTTCTTCGATCTCGTTGCATGTATTATCCTCCATCTGCCTTTCTCAATGAATGTTTTATCCAGTCGATCTCAGGGACTATAAGTTTCTACGAAATCGAATCGAAATCAAAATTGACGTTAAGTTCCTGTTTTTTGAATACATACAAAAGCTTACAAGTCCTCCGAACCAGAATATTTATATCTCTGGATACCCGCATCTGTTCTTTTATTGCCTTGGGCTTTAATGGGTTACAATCACATCTGGATGGCATATTTGGCCGCTGGCAGCTTCATGTAGAATAAAGCTGTAATGCTTGCAGTGCGGCAGCTCCTCGCTGCTTGCTAGGTATCTTTTAGTCGGACACTCTCGGCCAGAGCAGACGTACTTGTTTTTTCTTTGACGGCATCCTTTTTTCGTCCTGCCGCTGCCTGAATGGACGCTGATGATCTCATCGGTAAAAACTGCGACGCAGTTGATATTTTTTTTTCGGCAAATTGCGCAGTTTGTGGAAAATTGAGGATGAGTTGTGGATGCAGGTGTTGGGTGGATTCTGACTTTTTGATGGCGGGTGCAGTGGCAGCTTGCGTTGCGGCAAGCACTTTCCATTTCGTCAGCTAAAATATTTGACCAGCACACAAACAAACACACAGCAGCTGGAATTTAATTTGCATGAAGCGCGCACAGCTCAAATCGCATTGCAAAATGGCATTTTTTGTTCGGGGCAGGGCTCGGGGGAAAGGAAAAGCGAAAGAAAAGCGCCAGCTAGCTGGAATCTGCAATAAGCCAAATGGCAACTAAAAATGTCGCTCACTCTGCACAATTGTGCATCAAGCCGAAGTATGTGCCATAAATCTTGAAGCTTTCTCTCTACCCTTACCGAGAGGTTATTTTAATCTAGTCATGAGGTTTGCAACGCATCAAAGTAAACCCTATTAGATACATGTAAATTAGTCATATTTAACATTCTGTGCATATGAGTCCCGTCTAGATTAGTCAGTCGAATCGTATGACTATATCAAATGGCTGTCATGGGAACTATCAGCCGAAGTTTTGAGCTCTTAGAAAAACAACTTATTCCTTTTTCAATGTATTGAACCAAACTTTGCATTGCCTAGCTCTGCTATTCTCCTTATATATAGGAAAATTCTTAACAGCGCCGAAACGCTATGTAGCACAATTTGTATTTTTTTATGACTTCTATTGTATTTATGGTTCGGAGGTAGGGATTATTTTTCAAAACACTTCGTATTGAAACGCAGTAATCTTTGCAAGGGTATTTAATCTTCGGCCGAAGACAGCTGTCTATTCTAGTTTTTTATATTTCCATTTGATGACGAAGATGAGTAGCTGATGATCATATTGATAATGATGATGATGATGATGCTGCTGCTGCTGCTGATGTGTGGGTTACATAGCCGCAGGACTGGGACAGCTCACATGTGCCCAGGCCAACTGCTGCGCTTAGTACATAGGAATTCTGCTGCCCTGCTACAGATGATGCTGGGCTCTGGTCTCTAGTTTCTGGCTCTGGGCTGCTGCTGCCTTCCTGGTTCTGCCTGAGCATTATGCATGCAAATGGTATAACCGAGTAACGAACTGTCAAAATCAAAAGCGACAACTGTAAAAAAAAGAAGCCAAAAAAAGAGGGAAAAAACGCAGCAGGCAAATGACAAAAAGTCGCCCAAGACAGCATCCTGCTCTGTAGAGTCCCCAGGAAGCAGTCCTGCGCCTGTTCCAGTCCCTGGCATATTATGTGCAATGCATGCGCTAAAAGATAAAGATGACTCGAATCCTAGCAACGACTTGGCTTCAGTTTCGTCTGCGTCTTCCATCTCTCCCAGCAACCAGCTCCCGACAACAGTTTCGACTGTGGCGTATGCGTGTTTTGCATAAAGCCAGCTCCCGTCTTGTTCATTGTGGGAAAACTGCTTTTGCTTGGCTGTGCATGAATGATTTATAGAGCGGCTGCAACTACTTTGGCGAGGGGGGCGAGGGCAGAAATGCATCTTCAGCTGCCAACAGTGGCCCATTGCCAGCGATTATCAGCCGAAAGCGACTGCTGACTGGGCGCTGTTTTAAGAGCTTTTCGTGTAACCAACTTAAATATGGACTGCTTTGAAACACTTCGCCTTGAACATTCAACAAATTAATAATGTTACATTTGAAAGAGTTACTCAGAAACACCCACATTTTTTTTCTCATTCAAATGAGATATAGATATTTGCAAATAAGTTTGAATCGTACAGGAACGAAAAGGTGCATTCAAAGTATTCGCTTAGGGTTAGAGAATGAGGTTAAAGCGGAAATATAAACAATCGCTAAGTTAAAATTTAACTCCCATTTTCTACGGAGCGAGGGTGGATTTCGCGAAAGGAATTAAACACGTTCCAAATTAAGTTTTCCAACGATTGTTTGAAATTATATTTGAAGGCGATCGGTGGACTTAAAAAAAACATACAATCGTTTCCGCTACTTTTCCACATTTATTGGCGAAATTTTGCAAAGCACTTCTATAAGATACGGCAAATTAAATTCAACATTTCTTCTTCGTTGCCCTAAGGGGCGGTGCATTAACCAAAAATCAGCCAAGACAAACAGTTAGACAGTTCAATAAAATAATATTTAATAATAATTAAGACAATACGATTCCAGTTCCATATCTAACTTAGAAAGTAGTTTAATAAACACCATTATATGCTGAATTTTTAATTTTATATTTGAACATAAGCGTATTGAAATACAGATGACGTCTTGGCTAACTACGCCGGACTAGCTTTACTTTAATATTATTTTTGCAACGTAGTGTAATGCCAGTTTGAAAAACGAATTCCTTGGGATCGACAAGTGGTAAGATCTTGAATTGCTTGAGTACTACGATGAGCAGGGTCTTCATTTCCAGCATGGCATACTTTTGACCTGTAATGGAATTAAACATAAGGCAATTTTCCCTTTAAAGCCTATATCCAAGTTAATCTTACCTATGCAATTGCGTTGACCCGCACTAAAGGGCATATAGGCGTACGTATGACGGTCCTTGGAGTTTTCGGGCAGAAAGCGCTCCGGTTGAAACTCATCTGGGTTGCTCCAGTATTTGGGATTCCGATGCAAGTCAAAGACATGAAGCGTGATTTGAGCACCAGTCGGCAATATTAAGCCATTGGCCAGTTCCGTTTCCCTTACAGTTTGACGGGCCATAATGGGCACAGATGGAAACAAGCGCATCGTTTCCTTAACAAAGCATTCCAAGTACTTCAGCTTAGAGAGCTGATTAATGTCCAAGTTGCTAAAGTCATCTGATATAGAGATAAATATATGGAGGTTAGATGGCTTTGCATTGTAGAGGATGGGTAAAGAAAACTGACCAGCTATGTGCTCGCTTATCTCCTGATAGCACAGCTCCTGCTTGTCCGCATTGAGGGACATGTTCATAAGCCCAAATATGAGACCAATCGATGTGGTATCAAAGCCCTCAAACATAAGGGTATCCACCTCCTCGCAAATGCCATCGTGGTCAATTAAACCATCCTTCTCCGCAAGGATAAGCGTATCCAACATTGCAAAACGTTGCTTCTTGTTGATGTATCTAGGTTTAGATGGAGGAATCATTTAAAATTGATAGTGAAGATAGATATATATACCCTTACATATCATCATCTGCTGCTTGAGTGCTGAGCTTTTCCTTGAGCACCTGTTCCAGAAGTATTCGACGCTTGGCAATTATTTCGCTGGAGAAATCGTGTACTTCTTTTAAGAAGCGCGCATCCTCGCTGGAGCCAAACAGTTTATAGATGGTATCGTTCCAAATGAGTGGATTACTCATACGTCTTATAAAACTCTTTTCAATCATGCTGAAGCTCTCGCGATAGCGATCTCCCTTGGCAGCCATATCATCCAGTTTTATGCCCATGGCCGTCTCTGGGGGATTAATATTTAAGTTTCAGTTTAATTTTGGTACAGTGGAGACTGAATATAGTAGACCTACCACAAATGCTATTAAGCGTAAATCTGGGTATGAGTTCACTTAGAGAGATGCAAGTCTCCGCTTTCCCATCGAATTGTTTCACAAATTTCAAACTCTCCGCTCTATTTGGGAAAATGGAATTAAAATCAGATTTGTGCTGTTCTCAAATATGATGAAAACGTACTTGAAAGTCTCCTCAAATTGACCCAAGATATTAAAATGAAATGTGGGCGTGAGCATCTTCCGCCTCGTGTGCCATTTCTTATCTGTAAAGATGCAGCTTATTTTTTTACAGTTCTTAATAGTTTTTACTGTACAGTGTGGCCTACCTGTCGATGTCAGCAGACCAGTGCGTAGAGCCGGACGCAGAAAGCCGTATACCAGCCCCTTGGTTATCAGGTTCTGGTCGTTCAATATTAAATCAAAGTTTTCCGCGTCGATTATATTGTAAGCTACCGTGCCCATAACATATTCTATAAAGCTACGACCCATTTTCTTGGCCCTAACACGCATATCATTGAACACCTCAGCTGTAAAAAAGGCAATATGAAAGTTATTTTGAGGTATTAGCGGATTTCTCGTTATGGGGTAGTTTTACCTACCCTCATTTCTGCCATACAAGTCGAAGCTATTGCCAAAAATGGTGCGTCCCTCAGGTATCGGAGCTATGCTTTCAAGGGGTCGTCCATCCTTGGTGCGCACACGCTTTGCGAAGAAGGCCAGCACGTAGTAGTCCTTGTTGATCCTATACAGCCAGAAGATAAGCGTGCCCAGACCGATCAAAATCAATAAACCCAAGTCCATTTCAAAGCAGTCGAACCACACGTATGACCATGGCCCACCAATGCGACAAAGAGACTGAAACAACGAGCTCTAGAATTTTTTCCAATGAGACCCACAGTTTAGACATTATCTCAGTCTGTAGTAAAAATCGAACAAGATAAGATTGTTAATGCCAGCTTATGCGAGTACAGTTTGTTTTATTCTGTCGGAACGGAATGATAAGAATTTTTGTATAATATATAATATGTAGTAATGTGGGTTTGTTAGAGCACAAAGCATTACTTTAATCTATCTAACGGAAAACTTGCTTTCTTAGCAAGTGTAGACAATTTTAATAGAGGTTTTTCAAACCTTGAACCCACTGAAAATGAGTTAAATGGGGTACAATTGTCTTATGCAAATGTATGCAATGGGCAGAGGGGGGATTCGCCGACTCCATTCTTTATTAATATCTTGCCATGTCGATCTAGTTAGGTCTGTCTGTCTGAACACGTCTATCTCAGAGATTATTAGCTCACATACTATTACAGACTTAACATTTCCAACCTAGGTACATATGTGCAAAGGAAGATTGTTTTAAAATCAACGATAACTTGTCCCATTTCCATGAAATCGATCCAAAGAAAAATTCTTGGAACTTTGAGATCGATAAACACCAACTACTTTTGGCAAGTACAGCCCCTATCTTTGGTATATAAACCCAGTTGGTTGGCATATAAATGACCAACCAAAGGTGAAACAAAAAAGTATTTTTCATAGTGTGGGGCTAAAAGAAGAAGAAGCACAGCCACTCCTCTTTGTGTGTGTATCAGTTAATGTTTAAAGGGAATTCAAAATGTACTTAACGAAAGTCAACGATGAGTTTAGGGTATCTCCCAATCGAGTTCTTTCATTTTCACTTTTTCTTTTTAAATATTGACATGCATTTAGTTATTTTATTGCTGTTTTATTGACAGCTCACAAATAGCGTATAATGTTGCTGAAGTCTATAGTTCTAAAGTAGCTAATATATATAGGGCTACAAATAAACTATCATATATTCTCTATTTTCAGCATAGTTAAGTAGTAAAGATAGAATATATTTTTATTTTTATTACAATCGCTGTTAACAGCTGTGCGACACGCTGTTAATCGCTTTTAACAGCTGTGCGACACAATCAAGCTATGAAAGCGAATTCTCATCGTTATTTAACAACTTTATACATGCCGCTATCATCATGATTAGGTTAATGCTATAAATGACTCATAAGTGTATTTATATATTTTATAAGTATCTGTTGAACTTTAAATACATATTGAATATTTAAGATTATTCGAAAGTGCCCGACTAGGAGGCACCCTAACTTGCAAGCACTCCAGCTTCCTTCTATGCATACATACACAAAATTCAGTTATGTATAAACGAGAGCCTGTGTCAAAGCACAAGGGTCTACCTTCAAATATTCAACTAAAATGTCTTCTTCCTTACTCTTAGGTTTGGTCTGTGCATTTATTACCAATCAGTTGGGACAAATAGTTTTATATGTTTAGTTATTTGGATGCAATCCTGAGTAGGCTTAGGTTTAACTGAAATTAAAATTACCAACGAGAAGGTTGGTAATAAAACATACGCAGAATTATTTTTTATTAAACACGATCTTTTATATAATAACGACAATTTCATCATCAAAGACAACAAAACACAATATTTACTAACTTATATTCCAAAATTAGGCAACTACAGATCACGTACTTAGGTGATAAAGCTGTTTAGGTTGTTTAAAATTTCGTAATCTGGCTTTATAGTAACATGAAATATGGCTAACTACGCCTGATTAGCTTTACTTTAATATTATTTTTGCAACGTAGAGTAATGCCAGTGTGGAAAACGAATTCCTTGGGATCGACAAGTGGTAAAATTTTGAATTGCTTTAGTACCACGATGAGCAGGGTCTTCATTTCCAGCATGGCATACTTTTGACCTGTAATGGAATTAAACATAAGGCAATTTTCCCTTTAAAGCCTATATCCAAGTTAAACATACCTATGCAATTGCGTTGACCCGCACTAAAGGGCATATAGGCATACGTATGACGGTCCTTGGAGTTTTCGGGCAGAAAGCGCTCCGGTTGAAACTCATCTGGGTGGCTCCAGTATTTGGGATTCCGATGCAGCTCAAAAACATGAAGGGCGATTTCTGCATTTGCCGGTAATATCAGGCCATTGGCCAATTCCGTTTCCTTTACTGTTTTGCGGCCCATCATGGGCACAGATGGAAACAATCGCATCGTTTCCTTAACAAAGCATTCCAAGTACTTGAGTTTAGAGAGCTGATTAATGTCCAAGTTGCTAAAGTCATCTAGAATATAAAATATGAAGAAGGTTAACATAGATTTAGATTGCGTAGTTCACGGTATTTTATGTCAAAACTGACCAGCTATGTGCTCGCTTATCTCCTGATAGCACAGCTCCTGCTTGTCCGCATTGAGGGACATGTTCATAAGCCCAAATATGAGACCAATCGATGTGGTATCAAAGCCCTCAAACATAAGGGTATCCACCTCCTCGCAAATGCCATCGTGGTCAATTAAACCATCCTTCTCCGCAAGGATAAGCGTGTCCAACATGGCAAAGCGTTGCTTCTTGTTGATGTATCTAGGTTTAGATGGAGGAATCATTTAAAATTGATAGTGAAGATAGATATATATACCCTTACATATCATCATCTGCCGCTTGAGTGCTGAGCTTTTCCTTGAGCACCTGTTCCAGAAGTATTCGACGCTTGGCAATTATTTCGCTGGAGAAATCGTGTACTTCTTTTAGGAAGCGCGCATCCTCGCTGGAGCCAAACAGATTATAGATGGTATTATTCCAAATGAGTGGATTACTCATACGTCTTATAAAACTCTTTTCAATCATGCTGAAGCTCTCGCGATAGCGATCTCCCTTGGCAGCCATATCATCCAGTTTTATGCCCATGGCCGTCTCTGGGGGATTAATGTTTAAGTTGCAGTTTAATTTTGGTACAGTGAAGACTGAATATAGTAGACCTACCACAAATACTGTTTAGCGTAAATCTGGGTATGAGTTCACTTAGAGAGATGCAAGTCTCCGCTTTCCCCTCGAATTGTTTCACAAATTTCAAACTCTCCGCTCTATTTGGGAAAATGGAAATAAAATCAGATTTGTGCTGTTCTTAAATATGATGAAAACGTACTTGAAAGTCTCCTCAAATTGACCCAAGATATTAAAATGAAATGTGGGCGTGAGCATCTTCCGTCTCGTGTGCCATTTTTTATCTGTAAAGATACGACTTATTTATTTATAGTTCTTAATAGTTTTTACAGTACAGGTGGCCTACCTGTCGATGTCAGCAGACCAGTGCGTAGAGCCGGACGCAGAAAGCCGTATGCCAGCCCCTTGGTAATCAGGTTCGGGTCGTTCAATATTAAATCAAAGTTTTCCGCATCGATTATATTGTAAACGGACGTGCCCATAACATATTCTATAAAGCTACGACCCATTTTCCTGGCCCTAACACGCATATCATTGAACACCTCAGCTGCAAAAAAGGCAATATGAAAGTTATTTTGAGGTATTAGCGGATTTCTCGTTATGGGGTAGTTTTACCCACCCTCATTTCTGCCATACAAGTCGAAGCTATTGCCAAAGATGGTGCGTCCCTCGGGTATCGGAGCTATGCTTTCAAGGGGTCGTCCATCCTTGGTGCGCACACGCTTTGCGAAGAAGGCCAGCACATAGTAGTCCTTGTTGATCCTATACAGCCAGAAGATAAGCGTGCCCAGACCGATCAAAATCAATAAACCCAAGTCCATTTCAAAGCAGTCGAACCACACGTATGACCGTGTCCAACCAATGCTACACAGAGACTGAAACAACGAGTTTCACTCTCTTTAGTTCATTATCTAAGTCAGTAGTAATCAAGAGCGGTTTAGTTGGGAGTGCCTGACTAGAAGATACCGTGAACCATCATCTACTGTAAACAAATGAAGCTGTAATAGGTTCTGATATTGGCATCGGCTGTTGATGCTGATCAAGAATATTTGTTTTTTATGTTGTCGGAGATGGTTCCTCCTGCCTGTTACATCTAGCCATTATACCATTTTTAGCCATTTTCAATGGGTATACCAAGACTCATTTTGTTTTGTCGGAACAGATAATACTTTTTGTATGCTTTATAAGCTTGTATATTTGCAGGTCTGTCAAACATGTATTAAATCAGTTAAAAATACGTGTTCTACTTATTAGCTAAACCAATTTATATTAATAGTATTTTTTTTTAAACTCGCATGCCAATTAGTTGTTTTATTGCTGTATGTATGGATTAGTTATCTGCCAGCCCACATTTAACGTACAATATATATGCCAGAATATATACATTTTAAGGTGTTTGAGAAACCTCGTTCTGCTTGTTACATACAATTTAAAAAAAACCATCATACCTTTATTACCCACATTTAATCTCTATTTTAGAGCAGTGAAGATAAAAATATCCGATATATTTTCCTATATTATAATCCCCGTTAACAGCTGTGCGGCATAATAAAGATATCAAAAGGAATTCTCATCGTTATTAAACAAATTTTATTTGAACTCAAAAACAAGTCAGATTCAGGGTTATCATCATGAGTAAGCTAATTCGTTCAAATGAATCATGAGAGTATATAAAAAATGTAAATAGCTGTTGCATATATAAATTTGAATAGTTCGACAGACTTTCGAATGTTAGCTGCGTGTTTTGTCTGAAATTTAAAACTTTTAATAATTGTTTATAAACTTGAGCTTTAGTAAATTGTTTTCCTCTGCACTTTATAATCTTATCAAATTTACATTTTTAAATTCTTTTAATTTATTTTTCAATAATTGTTTCTCTATTTATTTATCGCTTGCACCCAATTATAATTTCAGGTTTCAATTTAAATATTTTATAGTTGTTATAAACTGCTTTATTCATGGCACAAATTGGAGGCGTGTCTATTGTTAAGAGCATTTCGACCCGGTCTAATTAAATGAGTTGCATTTAAGTGTTCGCACTTTGAGATACATTTGCGTTTGCGTTTGCATTTGCATTTGCTTTTGGCTAATTGGCAATTGAATTACATAAATTAAGAGCGTAGAATGCAATTTAGCTGCTTTACATTGCATTTGACCCACTTTTGTTGCTGCCGAACAACAATAAAGGGCAAAAAAAAAAATGAAAGTGGAGTTTGAAATGTTTAAGCCAGGTGCACCTGACAGATACCCTTTAAAAAGTGGCAAAATGTTATATTCGAATATTCAACCTTAGTTTAACACAAATTTTCAATATAACAAAAAATAAATCAAATCAATAAGCTGGATTTACCATGAGCAATTAAATATAATGTTAAATGTAAGAAACAGTTTATGTTAGCAAAAATATCTTTGAAATCCGAGCTTTTATTTAATTCTACGTTTTGAGGTAGAAATCACTGAAATTGTTTGAAATTTTTCGAAGATGTATCTAAAAATGTTAAAATACATAATTTGCAGACCCGAATCAACGATTTTTTAGTTTCCTAGCTAATTTCTATTCATATTAAGTGAGACTTATATATTACACGACAGCCTCCAGATCAAATTTTTCATCTCTAGACTTAAAGCACAGAGATCGTATGTTTCAAAGGACCTCTGGCGGCTCCTCTCATAGTTTTAATTTAAAAATTAGGATCTTAACTAACCTATTTGTGTACGTTTTAACGAATATAGGGCATACAAATATGTTTAAAAGGGAAAACTGGAATGCAGCCGCTGGCGACTACGTCATTTTATGCAGTTGCTCGAACCTTTAACTCGACTACTATTGAAATAGGGAAATGGAAAATGGAAAATGTTGCTGAAGCTCGGACGGAAAATGCTTGCATGACTTTGCTCATTGCAAATTGAAACTTGTGTGAGTGTGTGTGTGTGTGTGTGTGTGTGTGTGTGTGTGTGTGTGTGCGCTGTGCTTTGCGGAAATGCCAAATGCCAATGCATATTGGAAATTTGCAATTTCGATTGCACTTCAAAGTCAGTCAAAGTTGCCAAGTTATTAAATTAGATCATATATGAAATATTTATGGCAAAAGTTCAGCTACTCAAAATGCCCCTTGCCCGGACTCGCTCTAACACGTTATCTCTTGCTCTCTCTCAATCTTTTGCAGATGCATCGCCGGGCTGCCGGGCGCCGGATGTGCGCTTCACCATTTTCAAACCGGAAATGACAACCGAACAGCCGTATGCGAAGTTCGAGACGACACAGGTCTATCTGCCGGAGGACTTTACCACCGCCGATGTGGAATTTGTGGATAAGCTGCATACGGTCAAAGAGAATCATGCGGCCATTGTGAATCCCTATTCGGTCGATTTCGGCGACGATGAGCATCACCCTCATCATGAACTACATGCCGGCGATGCGGCAGCCAGTCTAGTGGATGACCGTGACATGGAGGACGAGGCGGATGAACTGCATGGGGCCGAGCTGGAAGAGGGTGCCCGCAAGCGGCTGAACAACAATCGCAAGCAGGGCAAGAAACGACGCTCCGGTTCCGGTCGTCGTCGTCGCCTCGAGAATGAGAATGGACAAACAGGACGTGGGCGTGGCAGCCGTTACAAGCGCCATGCCATACTGCACGATGCGGATGCCTCGCCGGACACGGATCGCTGGGCGGGCAGCAAATTGGCCGCCGAGGGTGATGTCTACTACGTGCACATTGCGGACATATTGAAATCGCGCGAGCCCAATCGCCAGCTGCGCGCCAAGCTGCACAGGCTGAAGCAGAAGGCACGCCTGACCAAGTGCCTGGCCGATGGCAGCAGTGAGAAATGCATCAAGCTGCTGCAGAAGCTCAAAGCGAAGCAGGCGCTGGCAGAGAAGAAGCAGGCGGCGGCAGAGAAGGAGCAACAGCCAGAGCAGCAACTAGAACTGGAGTCAGAGCCAGAGCCGGAGCCGGAGTCGGAGACGAAGCCAAAGCGGGAGCATCATCGTCGACGCGGTGACAGTCACGCTGCAGAGCTCGACCAGCGTGACATGGAATCGCGTTGGCGTCGCAGCATCGATGCCAAAGGCGATGCCGGCCAATTGGATGTGGCATATATAAATCATGGCAATCAGTCGAGCAGTGCAGCAGTGGCCCTGCAACGTGTAAAGCGCAAGTCGGGCAAGACCACGGGTGCACTGAGCCGTCCGAAAGGTGGTGGCGACTCCAGTTCAAAGACCACCAGTCGCAAGGACAAGGGTAAGAATTGAAAAGCATTTGCATAGCGGCCAGACACTGGCAATGCCACAGTGCCCATGAAAATTGAATTGAATTGAAAGCCGCTGTCGCTGTCTCGTTGTCTGTCTGTCCGTCTGTGTTATGCTCTCCACATTGACACAAACAGACACACACAAACAAACAGACACACACAAACACCTGGAGTGTTGAGAGTGGAGTACACAGCAAATGAAAACATAGTTACATACATAAAATCGTTAAAAGCTAATCGCAAAGTCGCCCCAAGGCTTCCACCCGGAGTCAGCCATAAATCGCCTCAATTCGCTCTCACGTTCAGCTCATTAACATGCTCCATGCTGGCACATCTATTGCTGTACTCAGTTCACCATTGCACCCACCCCAACCACCCACCATCACCTCAGCATCACCACTGAACCACTACTGAACCACCACTGCACCACCGCCGCACCACTCGCCTCTGTCTCTGTCCCCCATCTGCAGCTACAACTGCTGCTGAAAAAAAAAGAAAAAACTCACTCTTTATCGTGGTTAGCTTTGTCATCTGTTGGTTCCTGCTTGTGGGTTCGCTTACCAGGGTTTTACTTTTTATTTCTTGCCCTTTTATACTCTTTCATAGGGCACTAGAATTATGGCATAAAATGTGTCATGCATTGAACAAGGCATATTCATATATCACGTCTCTATGTCTTTTAATATTAAAACTACGTGAATGAAGTTTGGCATAGATCTAATCAGATCAATTATGTATTATGTAGCACCAATAGGGAACTATTATTCGAAAATGAAGTTCTTATATGGAAGCTCGTTAATGAGCATAATCTGATATAGCTCCATTATATCGATCAGATAAATAGATAATGTTGATATTAATACCTTTTTTTTGTTGTATTTCATAATAACCTTACAAAAATAACCCACAAATATCTCTATATATGTTTATATTTATTAAAATTTAGAGCAGAAATTTATCATCATCGTATAACTATCATCTTCTTATGTGTTCTGTGTGTGTTTTTTTTTTTTAAATTTCCTGACCAAAGTACGTGTGTGCCTTGCAGAATTACAGAAATGATATCCAACTATTTTTGTTGCTTTAGAATTTCCTGACCCAGCAATTAAAAGTTTTATTATCTATCCGATTCTTTGGTTTATATTCATAAGAAAGTGATCTGCTTATTATAAAGTACATTTTTAATTTTATCTACTTTTATCATATTTTAGGGCATTTCATCTTTGGCACTTCTGGAACTGTTCCCTCTTTTTTTTACCTTTCTTTTTTGACTGCTTTGTGCTGTCCTTTTGTTTACTTTGATTCAGCTGCTTTTGTCCGTTTGCGTTTTTTCTATTAGCCTGGGCACTTGGGATTTGGATTGGGGTCTGGGGACCGTTGGTTACTTGGGTCTCTGTCAGCTCGACTCATGCACGGCATAATATTATCTTTCATGTTATCTTTTGCCTTTTCACTTTTCTTCTTCTTCTTTTTTTTGACGCCTCGTTCAGAAATGAAGTCGTATCCTGTTAAGTGGCCTGTCCACCCCACTCGCTCGCCCTCTGCTCGTATTCGGATCCTGTCCCATTCCATTTCCGTGGCTCTTTTAATGCATATCTAACAACCTTAAGTTGCCCCATTGAAGTTTCGCGCTGGCAGCACTTTTCGCACGTTTCGTGCGGCTTAATGTGTGTGTGTGTATGGATGGGTGTGTGTGCCTAAGAGTGCCTGCTTCTTCTTCTTTTAGCCAGCGTTTGCGGCACAGCTTTTCACGCACATACCCAGCTTCTAAAGGCTTGGCCACTTCAACATTGAAAGCCCTCGGCATCTGATAACAGCGAGTAGTGCAGCGGTAAGAGGTTATTCAACTCGTTGACTCGTTGAGCATTCAATGCTCATTCATATTCGCATTCATTCATTCACCTGTCGCCCACTCGTTGCTCACATCGGTCACAACAACAGCTCATTAGTTGCTTGCTCTACTTGCTCTCTCTCTCTCTCTCTCTCTCTCTCTCTCTCTCTCTCTCAACTCCCGCCTCTATCTCTCTATCTCAAACACCTCCCCACTGTTTCCCGTTTCTTAGCATTATACATTTGCCCATTTCATAACGCCCTCACCTGTTCTGTTCCGATTTCATCCCAATTAGGCATCTATGATGAGGAGACCGGCTATTCGCCCATACACACTGATGACTCCGAATTCGATGAGGATGAGGAGGAGGATGAGGAAATTGATATATTACAACAGTTTACCGAAGTATCTGAGATACGTTTCCCAGGTGAAATTGGACCCATGGGCGATCGACGCCTATGCAAGATACGCTGCGTCAAGGGCAAGTGGGTGGGTCCGCTGTGTGCCACCAATGAGGAGGGTAAGTGAGACAGACTCCCCCTCGCAAATATACAACATACAAGACACGCACACGCACACAAAGGAATCTTAATTATACAATAGCAATACAAATACGTAACATGTCATTACAGTAGAGACTCGTATAATAAAGACAACACAATCAGCACATCGCCAAAAAAAAAAAAAATAATAATAATAGCAGCACCTACAACAATCCAGTTGTTTCATTTCAACATCTCTATCGATCTACCTGCCTATAACTATAACTATAGCGATATAAATACACTCAGAGAAAAATATCATGAATTTTAAGTTGAGTAGTTAAGTCAAATACAAAGTTGAAATAACTTAAACTAAAAATTACATTTTAAGAGCTTTTTTATACCAAGATGTAGTCGCAAAATGAATATCATTAGGCTTAATGCAAGAAGGTAAATTCCTGAACCAGATATTTTGTGCTTAATCCTTATTTTTATTATACCATGAACCCATTGAAAATGGGTAAAAAGGGTATATTGTATTTGTGCAAAATGCAAATGTATGTAATAGGCAGAAGGAAGCATCTCCGACCCCATAAAGTATATATATTCTTGATCAGCATCAATAGCCGAGTCGATCTAGCCATGTCCGTATGTCTGTCTGTCTGTCTGTCCGTCCGTCCGTCCGTCCGTCCGTCCGTCTGTCCGTATGTATGAACGCAAGGATCTCAGAACCTATAAGAGCTAGAGAGCTCAATTTTAGATGTAGGTGCTCCTAGTGCCTGCGCAGATCGAGTTTGTTTCCGATAATCGATAACTTACTCCGTTTCCAAGCAATCGATAAAAATCGAAATCGACATCCTGTTTTTTGAGCAAATTGGGTAAATAATAAGAGCTAGAGTCACCAAACATGATATGTTGCTTCTAGAATATTATATATATGTCAAGTATCTTTAATTTTATACCTATCGCCACCTTCCCGCTGCTACCTCATAACTATAAATCAAGCTAAGAACCCAACTTGTATTGTCAACCAATCTAAGCCACAATTTTAATGCAATTGACTTTTTAAGAATACACAAATATTCTATGGTACAATAATATATACTGTAGAAAATTTCATTAAGCTCGGTTAAGAGAAAACCAAAGTTATATGTAACTGTGCAATTGGACAGCTAGCACAGCTAGCGAAAACATCAAGAATTTGGGTACACACACACATTCATGCGCGTCTGGCTGTTGAGTAGAGGCATGGCAAGTGTTGCGGGATGTCGCGAGTTCGAGCCCTACCTGGGAAACTATTTTTTTTTTTGTATTTTTTTTTTTTGCTAGTTTGTCTGTTGAGTAGAGTCGTCAGCAAGTAATATGGTCAGTTGCGAGTTCGAATCCTGCCAAGGGAACTTTTTTTTTTTTAATTTATCTTTATTACTTCAAACGAGCGCGATGCGCGAACTGCATTTGGTGTTGGAATGGGAGGGTTCAGGGTATTCCCTAGTCGGGAGCTCCCGACTAGAACCTCTTACTTGTTTTATTTATTTCCTCTTGGCATTCACTTTTGAAATCATAAATAAGTGAAACCTGATTGATGAATATTTACTTCAGAACATCTAATTTATAACTATATGTTTTCTCTGAGTGTACTGTCTATCTATCTATCTGTGCATAACTTTGCTGATCTCAGTGACATCTTTATCTGTAGATGACAACGGCAACGTGAAGTTTCAGCCACTGTACAAGAGCTGCCATGTCAATCGCATTCCGACTCATCTGCTGCTCAGCTATCGCAACATCTCCGTGGTAAGTGATGACAGGCAACACAGCCGTCAGCCGTGCCTGGAGCTCAAGCACCAACAAAACTCCCAGCACACACACACACACACCCAGCACACACACGCACACACACACAGCACACATACAAGGCACAAACACACACGCAGCAGTTACTCCATCCAAGCTAGTGAAGGCATCGGCCTTGGCATAGCCAAATGTGAGTCCAACTCAATTTCGACTGTCTCTGTCTCTCACTCACTCTCTGTCTCTCTGTCTATCTCTCTCGCTCGCTCTCTAAATATATATTTATATATGTATATGTATATGCATATGTCTATGTCTCTGTCTCTGTATCGCTCAATTTCTCCATCATCTCTTGTATCGATATCAGCCGCACAAACAACAACAATTTGCCCAGCGTCATCCTAGAAAATAAATATATATAAAATAAAATCAAATAAAAACCAACTTTGCATCCTGCATCCGCATCTGCTCTGTGCAGCCACAAGACTCTGTATTTTTGGTACTCTTTGATCTCTCTCTCTTGCAGACACCGATACCACCAAATCGCGGCTGGCGTAAAACCCGCTTATCCAAATCGACACTTGTCTCAAACACAGAAATTGTGAGTGGCCATCCTTGACGTTGCCTCGTTTCATCTTCGTCTGTGTTTACTGTGCCTCGTATCCGTATCTATGCATATAATGCTCAAATATGTAGAGTTGTGACACACACACACGTACATACACACACACACACACAGTACAAGCAAATACGCACACTTTAAATGCACTAACAAATATAATTGGGTTACTTAGCTATTAGAATAATTTCTGCCCTTTTCAAGGGGTTTATCTTGCCAGGCACTTATAATTCTCAAATTGCCTATGTTAATATTTAACATTTTTATTAATCTTATAAGTATTATTATTATTATGATTGTGATTATTATTAGTAAGATGATGATTAGTATAACTATTATTATTATTGTTATTATTATTATTATTATTATTAAAAATTATTATTATTATTATTATTATTATTATTATTATTATTACAATATTATTATTAATATTATTATTATTATCATTATTATTATTACCATCATTATTATTATTATTATTTTTATTCTTAATATTATTATTTCCATATATTGAATACTTTGTAATTATTATTCTTAGAAAAAGTTTATGACATAGTCAAAAGCCATTTACCTAATTTTCTAGTCTTATTATTAGATAGTAAAAAGAAGACTAGGATTAGTTAAATCTAAAGTTTCTAAAGTTTTGTGTTTAATCATCATTAAATTATAGCTTGTCACAAGGATAAATACATATGAATTGTCTATTTTCTGTGCTCTTGGCCCCCACCGTAGACACCCAGCAACGACAATAAGATAAATACTGCTCTATATAGGAGAAATAGATTTGGAGGATTAGAAATTTTGACCTTGGCCTCGCGAGGCGCTCGAATGGATGAATATTGTATTTTGTCTCAGTGTATACAAACAACACTCACACACACTCACAAATACACACACTTCAACACACACCAAGTAGTGTCCAATGCCCAAGTAGTGGGTGATGTTATGACTTTTGACATTGACAAATTTTTTATATGCACGGCTTTAGCATTGACCGTTGGGCACACACATGCACACACATACAAAGAACAGAACACACATACTTAAATATACATTTACAGACAGCAAGAGACACTATGGAAACTGCACGCCAGCACGTCCAAGCCACGCCCACGTCCAGAGAGTGCGCCTCTAACTTGTGTTTACAGCTTGTAATTAAGTCTAAAAAACAATTTTTTTTACTTTTGTCTCTCTCTCTCTCTCTCTTTCTTTCCCGCTCTCTGTCTCGCTCTCTCTCTCTCTCTCTCTCTTGTCTGGTTCTATTTTCTACTGGCAATTTTCTCACGCACTGCACGTTAAACAAAAAACTCGCTTCATTTCAAATGCCTGAATCTCTGCCTGCTGTCGCCTCTCGTCTCACGCCTCTCGCCTGCTGCTCCTCATCCATTCTACACATTGAACATCCTGCAGAACGTAGGCTGGGATCTGCCACATGGCCATTCGCTGCAGGCGCGCTGCCAGGAGCTGGGCATCTATAAGCTGTTGGGCGAGTCGCGCGTACTCTGCTCGAATGGTCTCTGGGCACCGCGCATGCCCAGCTGTGTACCCACCACCGTGCTGACCAACTACTCCGAGGACAGTGCACCCTCTATACGCATCAAGATCTTCAATGGATCGCACTCCTTTGAGCCATCCGGCGTGATGGCCGTGCCGCCGCACAGCACCGTGCAAATGGACTGCATGTATCCGCGTGTGCGTGGCACTCCCGAATGGAGCTGGACCAGTTGGTATATGCAGTACAATACAGGTGCGTCGACGGGGACTTGGCGTAGGCACAAATGGTCATATGGTCATATTTCCTATTGCAGGCTGGTCGCCGGCGGGCGAGGAGAAGGCCGTGCGATATCGCCTGAGCATCAAGAGCATTGAGAACAACGATTCGGGCACATTTACGTGCACTTCGCCGCGCGGTTTGACAAACAGCATTGCCGTGGTGGTGGCCACTTCGACGTGCCCGCAGCTAACGGAGCCGATGGCGCCGCTCAAGCTGAGGCTCGAGGGCAATAAGTTGGGCCAGCGAGCGCTTTATGAGTGCCCCGAGGGCTTTAGGCTGGATGGCGCCTGGAATGCCACCTGCCTGGCCTCAGGCAATTGGTCATCGCCATCGCCAACATGCCATCCCATACAATGTCCCCGCCTTGTGCTAGACGATCCACATCTCAGTCTCATTGAGTTAAACACATCGGCATGGGGGCGGGCGGTGTTCAAATGCCAATGGGGCTTCAAGCTGACCGGACCGGCGCTGCTGGACTGTGAGCCGACGGGCGTCTGGAGTGGCCCAGTGCCACGCTGCAAAGGTGAGTGTGACACGATTCCAGGTCAACAGGTGGCCAGCTCCTTTCAGTTGATATGCCCTATAAAAAACTCTTGGCTATTTAAGTGCTTCGAAATGGTAACTAATAGTTACAAGATATTTTATATTCTTTTATTTTTGTAAAATATATTTTTATACCCTGAACCCATTAAAAATGGTTAAAGAGGGTATTATGTATTTGTGCAAATGTATGTAACAGGCAGAAGGAAGCATCTCCGACCCCATAAATCATTCTTCTGAATCATTCTTTTCAAATTTTAATTTATTTTGTATTTATTAAACTTGATTGAATGGCAATTTGCCTCTCACTTCGAAGCTGAACTGCATTTTAAAAAAATTCTAGTTATGAAAGATTCATGACTTCTAAAAATATACTAAATAAAATTAAACTACATTTGTCAGGTGTAACTTTTTACTGTTGTTCGGTTTTATTTACAGCATTTTTTGTTGTCTATGATTACATGCATAAATGTGATGTTTTCTTTAAAAGTATATATTTTGTGTATAATAACTTAATAACTGGTGATACATTAATATCTCCTTAACTTCATGCTTTTGTCGTTCTTTTCGATCCACCCCTTTTTTAACAGTCATTCAGTGCGTGATGCCAGTGGCGCCGCTTAATGGACGCATTGGGGGCACCAGCTTGAGTCAGAGGCGTTTGACAGTTGGCGCTTTGGTCACATTCAGCTGCAACGATGGCCACACTCTGGTCGGCGAGTCGAGCATCATTTGCACGGAGAACGGGTTCTGGTCGCACTCGCCACCATTTTGTAAGTAGACAACTGATAAATGCACATTAAATGCACATACGCTGCGAATCCTTGCGTAATCTTCCAAAGTGGGCCCACTCACAAATCAAATGAATTAATGTTACTTGTGTTGTATTTCCGCTGTATATCGTACAATCGATACCGATCACGAAACCGAAACCGATACCGATCACGATACCGTTACTGATACCGATCACGATACCGATACCATCACGATTCATTCCATGTACGCTCTACATCCATCTACATCCATGACCTGACCACCTTGCATGCCCAAATGACCATGATCCATGCATCCAATGCTCCAATCTCGCAATCAGGCAAATCGCAGTGCCCCTATCCAGGCGACCCGCCCAACGGTTTGATCGCCCCGCTCAAATTCAACTATGATGCGGGCGACTATCTGAGCGTCCAGTGCCGGCCGGGCTTCATACAGATCCAGACGAACGAGGATCACAGCACGGGTCCGCCCGAGCGGCCAAAATGTCAGCCAGATGGCAGGTGGTCAGGCCCGTTGCCCAAATGCCGCAGCTACGAGGAAGTGTAGCTCCACTGAACTCCAGCTGGATCCAAAGGGGAAATGAAGTTCTAGGCCGAAGCCCAAGCTGGTAGGCCCAAGAATTTAGTATAGTAGCGAACCGAAATTCCAAATTCAAACCGAAAATAAAAGAACAAAAAAAAACATAAATAAACCCGAGTGATATTTAGATTAAACTTAGTGCGAGGTATCAAAATTAATTAACATAATTACTAAATAATTTTATTGGCTCTAATTGAATTTGACTATAAATCACTCGCTATCTTTATATTTAACTTATAACAAATACTTGGAGGTTTTTTTGAAGTGCATCTATAGCTCTCCTAGGCCCACTTAAACAATTTCTCAGATATTCCATTAAAGACAGAGAAAGAGAGAGAAATGTTCTTAAGTGCTAAAGTGAATGATATTATGAAAAACATGAAAAACCTGAGAAACTCTATGAAATGAAATATGTAACATAAATATGAATGTTAAATGTTAAATGACAAAAAAAAATGAACACAATATCTTATACATTTTTTTCTTTATTTGCTTAAAAAAAACTTTATAAATAATATTCCAATTTAATGCTTAAACTTTATACATATATATAAACAGAAGTATTATCTATTAACCACAGTTAAATACAGGTATTCAAAATTTAACAGCCGAATACAAAGTTAAACTTCTTAAAAACACATTTACTATATACTTATAGAGCAGATATATGTAAAAACCGATGTAAAGCTCAATGATATATCAAAGTTGATTGATTGATTGATTGATTGATTGATTGTTAGGCGCAAGCAATTGCTGTATGGAAACGAAAGTCATATCCCTCTATAAAGAAACGAGTTAGGCAAGCCATAAGTAATACTTCTTATATAGTTAACTATACTATATAATATACGAAAATGTGTATTGTACGAGTCTGTAAGCAAATGCAAGTGAGGCAACTATCTTTTAAATAAAAGCATCATAAATTATATATGTACATATGTGTGTGTAAATTTCATTTTCGAATTGCCAATGCTCTTATAATTGTTTCTCGCCTGCCGCCTGCCACCTGCCCCCTCTCTAGATATCAAGGTACACACTCGCTCCTAACCAGGCCACGTTTGCTTTCATATCCGCCAGCAACTTCTGTCGTGGCTCGAATTGTGAACAAAAGCAATTTTGGTAACGCGCCGAATGTGTGCCAAGGAAAAACATATTTCATTTGCCAAAGCCAACAGCATTTGCGGCCTAAACGCGTTACTAATGCAGGGGGGAAATGCCGGAGAGCTGGTGAAAGCGTTGCTTCGCTTAAAAGCGTAGATACACTGTAATATCGATTAGAAAATGAATTGAATGTGTATTTCAGGTGAGTCTCTTTTATTTTAGTAAACATTACTATTATTAGTTGAATATATTATTAATATTATTAATATATATTCTTTTCTATTCTTTTTTTTTTATATTCTTTTTTTTATAATATATTTTATTAATTCAGTAATCCATCCCTTCTAACAACCTTCGATATTATTATTATTATTATAATTGATACTATTATCATTGAATAGCTAACTAAAAACGAACATAACTTCTCACATTTAGCCGATCAATTTAATAAAATACTCAAAACCCTTGAAAAGAATAGTTTTCGTAAAAAAACACCATGTACTTAGTGTTAAAAAATACTTAAGGCTGTGGAATCCTGCAGCTTTCTATTTAATCCAAACAAACGCCTCAAATTTAATACAATTTAATATTTTACGAGCCACACGTAATCAAAGTTTGGCTTAGCCTTTTCCAAAAGATTGCGCGAGCACTGAAAGGTTTTCATCTTTTCATCTTTATGAACATTTCTATTCAAGTTTATTTTATTTAATGATTATGGAATCATATAGATAAAAATGAACATGTTTACGGAAAGACATTAATTTCCGGAATAAATGCTTATAAAAATGTGTACATATAGATTAATATATATGTGCATATATGTATATGCACATGCAGTCTTTATGACAAAACTGAAATAAGCCCCAGAGGGCTACAATAAAACATTTGCTTACACGCATCTGTGCACTTTTCTCAAGAGTGTGTGTGTATTTGTGTATTTGTGTGTTGAGTGCGTAACAGTTGTGCTTCAGGCTTTTGCTACATAGTCATAAACACACGCGCACACCCACGCAGTTGTAGCTGGTACTTGGCCACACACCTGAGCAAAATTAATTTGCTTTGTTCTTTTACCTTTGGCTGCCTGAAGCGCAGCGCTTTAAATGAAACGATTGACGCTGCCAGCCGCTTTATATGGTCACACACACACACACACTCGCACACACATGGCCACAAAAGCCATTGCCGTTTATTCATTTTGGCTCCGGCACGCCCATTGCCGCCCTTTTGCGCATTTAATGGCAAATTGTGCACAAGTGTGTGTGTGTGTGTATATTGTTTTGCCAGATGTGTGTTAGAGCTGGCCAGAATGGGGGTGGGGTGTGTGTGTGCCTCGCAAAAAGGTGTCTAAATTGAGACGCCGTGTCGCAACATTAACTGCCATGTGCGTAATTAAAATTAACTGCCAGAGCTACAGTTGATGCTGCCACAGCTACTGCTGCTGCTGCTGCTGCAAATTGGTTTTGCTTGTTACCAAAAAATTAATACTAGAGCTGGGCAGTGTGTCGTGTTTTCCTTCGTGACACGAACACTCAAGTGCCGACATGATGTCTTCGTGTTAGGATTCATTTCTTTTATTGGCCTAAAAATATGTCTGCAAAGATGCTTTTCAGACTTAACGCGCCCAAATGGTTAAGAGTCCTGGCAAGTCGAGTGTCGAACATCTTATATCACAAAGGGCTTCCCATCTGTCTTTATAACTTACAGTATACTAAGGCTTAGTTAAATATTTTATATTAACTCTTGTTCATTGTAGTGCAATGTAGTGTCTGATTCATTATCGAACCACACATTTTTGATAATCATAAATCTTTACTTTATATATATGTTTATCTTTTAGTGAACCGATTTTCATGCTTGCATTTTGACAACAGTTTGTTCTTTAGTCCTGCCTTTAGTCCCTAACATATTTATATTAAAATAACAAGAGGTCATAATATATGTTCTCCAAAATAAGATTACAGGTTGCAGTCTTCGATGGGGTTTTATCCTTGTGATTCGTGCTGTGATATGTGGAGAAAGCCATCTCTAATTAATACCCAAGAGCCTGTGCACAACATAAAAAACACATTTGCCAGCTACAACAACGAGCCGCACGCTTTAATTAGCTTAAAGCGCAGCTAAATTTTAAGGCTGTCTGCCTAATTAGCCCGCCGTTTGTTAGAATACTCTACAGTGGGGCGGGGTGCCACGCCCACACCAAGCAATTAGCCAGTGCATTTCCATTTGCGCGGCTGCAGCTGAAGTTGCGTCGCGTGATTTGCGCAAAAGTTGCGCAATTTTCATTAGCACCTCAAAAACTTGTGCACTGGCGACTGTGCCAAGGAGCAGCAGCAGCAGGATCTGCAAGCGAGCAGCAGGAATTTGCGGCCCGCCATTCCGCCTCCGTCGCGCCTCCTGCGCTCCGTCGCGCCCTGCAGCTTAAACATATCACAACTGCAATATTTTCTGGCCAATGCTCCGGCCAGGAGCGATGAGCTATGCATGTCACGTAGCTGCGAATGCCGCCGTCAGCAGCACCCACACACACACTCACACACACATTCACACACACACTCACACACATGTGCATATGACAAAAAAGCGAGCTGCAATGGCATCACGAGCTTGGCCTGTATCACCCAGGCGCTGCACAACTGTCCCCCCCTCATCCAATGTAAAATGCATGCCAAAGCCGAAGGCTAACTACATTTGCCCCCTGCAACGACCTATCCTTTGTGTGAGTGTGTCTGTGTGTGTGTGTGTGGCTGATGGGTTAGACAAAGTGCACTGTTGGCCATAAAGTTATCTATGCCATTTATTCACACAATTCGCTTGTTTTAAAGTTGCGCACATTATTCCAGCCGCATAGTTGACAAATTTCCGCAGGCGACCTTATTGGGCTTGACATACATACATACACACACACATATGTATATATACATATACATATATACACATTGTATGCATCTGTATTAAATCCCTATTTCTAATGCTATCACATGGCCACGTTTATGGCTATGACTAGATGAAACTCAAATTAAATGCGTTGCCCCGGGCAATTTTTAGTTATGATGACGAGAGGTGACGAGAGTTTTTATGATTGGGTTTTGAGTCGAACAGAATGCATAAAAATATGCTAAAGTACAGCGGATACTTTTTTTTTTCTGTTTGCACAATATGTTTTTAAAAGCCACTCAAAATGGGTCATATTTCTAAATTGTCACATATTTCATCATGAAAAATTCAGTATGGCCTGGTCCTGGTCCATTCGCGGTAACAGAGAACCGGGCTCTAACCCTGGTTCGATATCCTTGCCGGCAGGACATAGTAGCCAAACTATTTAAAAATGTAGTGGAATATTTTATGCCATATATATATACCTATACC
Source organism: Drosophila littoralis (assembly GCA_018903485.1). Taxonomy (NCBI): domain Eukaryota; kingdom Metazoa; phylum Arthropoda; class Insecta; order Diptera; family Drosophilidae; genus Drosophila; species Drosophila littoralis. The sequence goes on along the minus strand of JAEIGF010000297.1, from coordinate 10,451,780 downwards.
TAATAATTAAACAACATAAAGTTGCGTAATGAACAAATATGAACTCATGCTGAAATCTTAAAAGCATACGCATCTGCATCATTTATAAAAGTTTTCTATTTTTGTTTTATTATTTTATTAATTCAAATTTTTTTAAATCTGAATAATAAAAGCTAATTCTGTTGAATTAAACTTGACAAGATCTATCAGTTTCTCTCAAAAACAAGCCTATTATATAAAAACTCTTTTTTTAAATCGGTAATATGTTTTACGAGCTCACCAATTAAATCTTATATGTGCGACAGAGAGAGAAAAAGAGCGTTTGTGGTGTTATATTTTTTTGAGATAATCTATTCGTTCACTATTGTCACTTCATAAGCGTGGTCCTTTTCATCCCGTTAGAAGTGTGGACTGTAAGCGCAGCTGCACCAGAGAGCAAGCATTGTGAATGCATTCACGCTATTGGCCGAAGTTCTTGGATGTTTTGTGTTATATATGCGAAGGTCGTCTTAGCGTGGGCGCAAGACTGTGCGCGTCTGTCCTCTTGATCGGTCAATTACTGTGCTAATATGTATATTTTGGTTAACTAATAAGTGTTAACCGCTATTAGTCCGAGGCTGACGTTTAATTTTTGCTGCTGAGCTTAGTTGACAAACTACAAACTGGCGCGCATTTAAGCAGAGAGAGAGAGAGAAAGAGAGAGAGAGAGATAGAGAGATTGAGAGAGAATAAGTGTTCAATATAAAGCTTTTCTTAAATAAATGTGTGTGTATGCATAGTTGTGGTCAAAATAATGGTAATAAATGCAATGCATTTCAAATAACATATAATTATTTTAAATCATTTTGTATGGCCATGCAGAGAGTTTATTAATATATTTACGAAATGTGTAAAATATAAAATACATAAAATAAATATTTTACCTGTTTTGTATCCATAGCCGAACCAATATAGCTGTGCATGTGAACATACAGCACACATGCATGTCAGAGTCAGCCGGAACAACTTTTTTGTTTTTCTAAGATGTTATAAACCAGCCCTGCAATAACTAGTTACTGTTACCTAATATATCTGCAATGTCACTTCGAAAGCCGGAAATAGTTGTTTTTTTCTAGCTGTCTCTTCTTAGCTATTTTTATAAAAAAGATAATATTTGTATTTATATATGTTTCATGGTCATCTATTAAAGTTCAGCATACAATAAATAGGGTAAGCTTTATCGCTAACTACCTTAAATACCTAATTTTAGCTCTGTTAACAGGGTAGACAGGGTGTCTTATACGGCATGAAATCTGTTTGTATGCTAAAGTAAAGAAACAATTACTCACTGAAAAAGCTTGACCACTTCACCCTTGGTAGGTGATTTGCCATTGGCATTGGCATTGGCATTTTGTTTGAATGTGCTCTCGACTATTTGAAGCAGGAATCAGGAATCATCAATCAGCTTTGATATAAACAACAGATGTAGTCCGCATGTTTCGCACCCTGGGCGATTCGTCGAATTTCTATCAATAGTTTAGTCCCCGGTTTAAATAACATGACAGGAGAGTGCAATTATAAATGATGCCAACTGGCGTTTCATATTTGATTAATGTGCCACAGTTCGGGCCAGCTGCCTGAGTGGAATCATTCTCATTCTTGTTTAACATGCCGCAGCTGACAGGCCCAAAAAGCAGGCAAATATAAACTGTGCAACATGTTGGCGGCTGCACTATATCGTTTATCCTTATATGCTGCAGCCCGGCGATAGTCTGGTCGGGCCTGGCCTGGCCAGATCCTGTCTGGCTGCTCGTTAGCGCAGCTGCATATGAGATTCGATGTGAGCTTTTGGCAATTTATTTCAATTTGCTGCGTCAAAGGACGGGCTCAAAGAGCAAACGCATTGCGAATGACCGCCTTAATTACGACTCATGAGCCATAAATCAAGTGTGTACAGAGGCAGACAGAGCAGCCGCAGTGGCAGTCGCAACCTTCATAATTGTTCGGCTGTTTATTTGCCCTAGGTAAATTGAGCAGCACTTGCAACGCGGCGTATGCGTAATGCTTTGACATTTGACCGTGCGATGGAAAACAAGTTCACTTGTTAACCTATCACGCAATTAACTGCTGACTGTGGCATCTCTCTGCTGTAGCGTAAATTAAAATTCAACACCTCTCTGCTCGCTTTTTAACTGTTGCAGCTGGCGGCAGTCTAAATATTTGCTGCCAGGCTTAAGTTGGCCCCAAACCGCAGCAGCAGCACTCAAACCATAGCTGGCAATTGCTCCCCAAGGAGCATTCTGTTATGCGCCGCACTTCAATTAATTCACAAGCAAGCACACACACACGCACAAACATACGCACTCACACACACACGCATAGAGAGCAAAAGGAATTCAATTTAGCATTACGTATACGCCGCGCTGCCGCCTGCTTAACTGATTCATTTCGTGCGAATTAACATTTAGATTAAAACGCAACACCGAAATGCAAAAGAAAAGAAACAAAATATATATGTATGTATATATATATATATATATATATTTATATAATATGCATATTATATAATTTTTCATAAATATTTATTGAAAGCGACGTCTTGGCGACTTTAGCAACAGTTTCAGATGCAGCAATCTAAATTCTTCAACTGTGACCAGCATGAGCAGGACCAGGACCTCAAACCCGCGCTCAAAGCCAGCCATAGCCCCAAGTACTTTGCATTTTTGCACAATGTAATAAGAAATGAAAGCGTACAACAGCAGCGGGAGCAAAAATAGAAGCAGCAGTTGCTGCAGCGGCGAGGAGGGAGGGGTCAGGCTGCACACCAACTGGTAACCGAACACTTTTTCTGGCTTTGAATTCAAATCGAAAATAAAAAGCTGTTGCTAAAGAGTAGGAGAGAGAGGGAGAGAGTGAGAGTGAAATAGGGAGAAACAGAAGGAGAGGGAAGGGGCTAGTGAGAGTAGCAGCTGCTTGAAGAAACACAATGTTATTATTGATACCAATATGCACGAATAACAGAAAATCTACTCGAAATTGCAATGGCAATGGCAGCCTTCAGCTATGTTCCTAAGAACTCGGATGATAGCTGCCTGAAACGGGTGTCCAATTAGAAATCATTTGTTGACTTTGCTGCAGTCAAGTATTTTGTAAACATGAATAAGAGGATAAGAATCAGTTATATAGTTGTTTAATTGCAATCATAAGCTGGAAGCTCGCTTATTTGCTTTCATATACATATAATTAGCTTGATACAATTAGAGAGAAAGTATACATATCTACCAAAACTAACATAATGTATATAGAATCAATAATTACATTCTGATTGAGACTACCAGATTTATCAATTATTTATTAAGTAGCATTAACATTATTATTGCTATGTAAAGCATGAACATTGTGAATAATGTTAGCAGTTATATGTTAAGTTGCATTAAAAATATTAGCTTTGGGAACATAATGCAGCTATAGAAGCTCAATAAATAACAATAACATAGAGAATTTGGGAAAAGTGAATATGAAGAGCCTGCTGCGGTAAGAGATTAAAAGAAACATAGGGAGATTGTAACTATGGGCAGCATTAACATTGTGTATAAGTGTCGCAAAAGCTATATAAACCGAGCACATATATGCAAACGGGTGTGAATGCTTACACATGAGCGAGCTTAACAGAGTCTTGTCGAGTTGAAATTTTTGACATATTGGGGAATTACATTAACATATTGGGGTTGTGAAAGATACTCACGCATGTTGAGATACATGAACAACATAATTGGTACCGTTAACAAATATCTAAATTGCTTGCAATGTTAAGAGACGTAAATCTACTTTAACATATGTTATGTTACATAGTTATCAGCCTTTAAATAATCATGTTAGCTGCCATTTAAAATAAATTCAATGTGCCAATCGCAAAACAAAGTAAGATAGTTTCGCGTCCAAATGCCAAGTGGCATGTTGATGAAATGCATAATAATATATATAATGCTGAGTAGCATTGATATGCAAATTTTGCGTGCCTGTTCAAGGCTTTAACACGCTAAACACGCCCACAAGCTGCTGTTTATTTATTTTTTTTACATGCCAGCTAAATTTAATTTACAAAATTGCAGCTCATGTTTTTGTTGCTCGTTTATGATAAGTGCTTATATCTATGTTTTGTCGGAAATTCAAGTTACGTTTGTCGCTTACAGCTCACTGGGTTTTATGTATAAGAAACAAGAGCAAACAAATTGTAAAGCCCGCTGTGAGCACTTCATAAAATGGCACCAAATGTGGCAGCAGCCAAATCAAATTTCTTTGCACCTACAGCAATGGAACCTGCTGGGCCCGAGTAATATAAATAATAAGCATAACAGCGGGTGCGGCAACAACAATAGCAATAAAATGCTGAACAACTGCAGGGACCAAAGACAAAGACAAAGGCAAAGGCAAGTCAAAGCATGGGCGGCCAGACAATTGACACGAGTTGGCAGCTAGCTGTGGGGGGAATGGAAAATGAAGGGGGTGGGGCCTACAACTTTTGTTAGCACTTTGCGCAATTTATTTTATTGTTGTTTGGCAAACAAGTTTCTCATAAGTTTCCAGCTGTTCAGCAAACGGCACTCAATTTCGGTCGCCATTTGAAAGAAAGTTGCGTCAAGAGTTGCGTATTTGGATTATTAGTTGGACCCAACGCGGCAGTTGCCATCTGTCTGGCTGGCCGCATGTCAAATTTGTCATGCGCTGCAAATTTGCATGGCAAATGCATTAATTACGCGTCTCTATGTCGCGCTAAGGATTTGCATACGCCAAGTGAATCAATTCAAAGCCAAAAAGTCAATCAAATTGTGAAAATAAAAGCAACAGCAGCAGCAACAACAAACAGACAAATAGACAAACAAGCAAACATACGCTACAGTCCCCAGCCACGTTCTACAAACATGCAGCACTGTCCATCCTGTGGCACTTGATGAACTGGTGGTCAACAGCAGCAGAAGCCGCAGCAGCAGCAGCACAGCAAAAACTCTCTCTAAACCGCTGTCCATTTGTTGTGCCACTGTCACTTGTGTGTGTGTGTGTGGGTGTGTGCGACGAACAATAAATAAAGTCTAGCCAGCGGACACTTCAAAAAACAATTATGGCTGCCAGCGGCTTACGCATGACTGCAGCAGCAATCGTCCATTTGGGGATTGAAATTGCTCTGGCGAATTCTATGCGGATTTCGAATTGGTTCACTGCCCGCCAAAATAAAAAGTTTATGCACTTGTTTATATATAACAAATACTGTTGTGCAATAAAAGAGCATAAAAATATGTGTTGTTTACATAAAAAAACAGGCCACAGACCAGCGTTGGGCGGTGCACGACTTAAAGCTCGCTGCTGTGGCACTTTTATTTATTGTGGACCCTTGAAGTAAGTAGCAAGCCTGACAAGAACCTCGTCTGTAGCCTGATCTTATGTATACCCTTATCTATTATTTTCATCGATCAGCGTAAAATCGAATCAAGTAACACAACACTTTATTCTTCTTATTATGAACATTTTTGTCTTTATATTTAAAATAAACAATACATAAGAAAACTGCATATTGCCTGACTCTGTTTTTTGTTGTTGTTGTTGTTGTCTGTAAATCCTTTTAAAATGATCATTAGCAAATCCAAAAATATACCAATTTCTACAAATATATATTAAACAAATAAAAATGTTTCTCATTGCTTTCAACTTCTCTCTTAAAAAAGTTCTCTTTTTTCTATTTTTTTATTTTCATGTTAACTTCTATGGTATCTCTATGTTAACTTCAACGTTAAGCTTGCATTACATCTCGACTTATTAAGCCCACTCAACATCCCTGTTAACTTGACCGTTTGTTAATTCTTATGTAATGCCTATGCCTATGTCTACGTTATGTTCCATTCACACACTACTTTCTAAACACAGCACATTTCCAGCCCAAGCATCTTTAAAACGACATTATCTTTTGAAAAACATATAAGCCCTGTTGAAAATCTGACTACAGAGCATCACAAGCCCACAACAAATCGCATAGCATAAAGTTTTGACAAGCGGAACAGGAAGCGGAAGTGGCTGTGTATTTGCATGAGTGTGTCTGTTTGTGTGTGTGGGTATTTGTGTTTGTGTCTGAGAGTGATTCGATAAAACAATGGCAGGTCGATGCTGCACATAATTGTTAACAAATGTTTTAGCTTTTGTTGTTGTTGCCTTTGCTCTTTTGTTATTGGACAGCAACTGCAAAAGGGCAAAGGTCGTTGGTAGCAAATATTTTCGTCTGAGCCAGCACATGAAATGATTAAACACCTATGCAAGCTGTTAATAACATTAATATGAGCTGCGGCAAAGCTGTCCACAATTGGCTTTCAGAAGTGCTAATGGATGGATGAAATGTTGGCATGTGGGCATCAGAACATGTTCTGGGGAAAAGCGTGACTTCCGCCAACCGTTGAGAGGGCAACAGACAGATAGACAGACTTTTGGATTTGAGCTTGTTTGGTGAATACTTACATATGTGAAATCAGATTTGAAACACATTTGCCTCTAAAGCCAATTAGGGTTACCCGGGTAGCTGATGGCAAAAAAAAAAAAGGTTTCGGCAGCGCCATCAATGATGTACCAAGCGGCAAGTTGGAGGCGGGGCAGGGGGCATGGCAACGGCAGCCGCTACGCGGTCTTCGTGTGTGTAAATATGACAGAACATATGCGAACATGAGCTAAAAAGCAGCCATCGGTGCTCCCACTGCTGCTGCTGCTGCTGCTGCTCCACCTGCCGCTTGGCTGCTAGGGGCAACATGAGCTGTCAATTTGGTCAGAATTTAAAGTGCTTGGCTGGCAGCGGAGCTTGTCGTCGTTGTGGCAACTTAAATTCTATTGCCAATTGCAGCCGCTTACGACAGATGCAATTACCAAGCAACCCGACCTGCCCGCTCCACCCCACTCTAAGCCAACCGCACTCACCACGCGACATCACATCTCCCCCGTCCTCCTCCTTCACACTGCTCCACACTCACACACTTCTTTGCCCGTGTGCTGGGCGCTCGTAAATTGCCAGCGTGATATTAAATTACGTGTGACTTTCTACTTCCGCTGCTACGTAATCCATTTCCGGTTCGTTGGTTGGGTTACATTTACCGTTAATCTCGTGCTAAGCGCCTCAAATAAATTATTCGCAGAGACCCTAACCCCTCACCCGACCACTGTTTGCCCAGAAATTTGCAATTAAAATGCATGCCTCGCTGGTCAGCCGTTGCCATTTGCCATTGCTTGCCTCGTTTTGTGGCCGCCGCTTGACCCAATTCACAGCACAAAACTCAGACAGCATTTGGTCAGCTGCAACAGCAGCGGCAGTTGCAGTGGCAGCCTTTGGCTGCCTCTAGCCAGCGCTAATGTGTGGCAAACGCGAAAACCCCATAAAAAACAAAAGCAACAGCACATCGAAGATTAAATATCCTTGCACACATTCGGCAAACAAGTTCATTAATGCAAAAACTCTATTTCTTGCAGATATATTGTGAAGATATATCGAAAATCCTGGCTAGCTTTATCTTGTCTATAAATTTAATATATTGAAGCCTAAGATACCTTATCAAACCAAAAGATGTTTCTTGCCTTTAATAACAATTTTTAATTCCAGACCGTTTATGTTATAGCATTCGCATCCGGCAAGACTTCTATTTCCTTTTATATTAAATAAAAAATACTTTGCGATTGTTGCTAGTTGCCCCTTTCTGCCAGTTACACATGTCGTGACATAATTATAATACCCTCTGCAAGAGTATACAAATGGGTGTATGTATTCGAATGATGCGAATTTCGTTTAGCTTTTGTGGCCTCGTCTGCTGTTGTCGCTGCGGTTCTCTCTTGGCTGTTTATCAGGCTAAACGCACCTAATGGATTAGAGAGCGACTCTACGACTCGCATTGGTTAACTGCATTTGCATTTCAGAGTTGGCAGTTCGCATTTGATATGCGAAACGCTGTTGCACCTCAAATGCCATTTGATTGCATTATGCGCCCAAATGTGTGCTACGAAAATGCGCAAACCGAATGCGTCGTATACGTTATATTCCATAGAACACGTTAGTTGGGAAATGTTGGCATAAAACGAAGCACTTTGATAAAAACGTAAGCTGTTGTTAATGCTTAGATTGAGCAGTTTTTGCTGAAGTCTCAACTTTTCTTGAGAGTTTTAATATTTTTTATATTTTACAGAAAGGTGTTTGACTGTTTACGTGCCTTCGACACTCTTTTTCTTTCACCAGCTCTCTCTCTCTCTCCCTCTCTCTCTCTCTTGCCAAGGTATTTTTTTCACTAGGTTTCTCAATTTTCCTCGATCTCTGTCTCTCCCTATCTCGCGTTTTCTGTGAGCGCTGTTTGCTTAAGCCTTAACTTTAATTTTATATCTTAGCTAACATTCGCCCTTCTATGCGATTTTTAGAAGCTAAAGTGAGACTTGAAAGAATCTGATATTTTTTTGTTGGTATTTCTTAGAACATTTTTTGTAAATTTACTTGCCTTTGACACGTTACTGAGCGTTACTTGTTGAAGGCTTATACATATTTTATCTGACATTTGTCCTTCTATGCAATTTTCAGAAGCCCGAGTAAGGCTCAAATGACTTTGATATTATTTATGGTCTTTTGTAGAAAAATGTTCGTCTGCTTACGTGCCTTTGTTTCTTTCACCAGCAATCACTCTTTCTCCTACTAGCTTTTCTCTCATTTACTGGCTTTCGCTCCCACTAGCTATTTCTCTCTCTCACACTCTGTCTCATGTGCTCTTTCCCTTTCATATATTTAAGTAATGCTTGAAAATATTTTTAAAGTGTGCTATTCAAGTTGCATAAAAATGAAATCTTCGTAATTTCGCACAGTTTAATTTTAAATATTTTAAATTTTAAATAAATATATGATATGAAATTTTATATGTTTTGAATAGTAGTATACACGTCTGAAGGGGCATTTTGTACCGTGTTGCGGGGTATTTTCACGTTCAACACTCCGGAATAGAAAAACTTTACTTATTTAGTATTTACTTAAAGTAGGTCAGGTATATCCGATTCAGGTGCCTGTTTTCAATTCTATTCCAAAGTTTTCTTGCTAAAGCTTTTATACTGAGAACTAAAATAGTTTGAAGTTTTTGGCAATAAGCTGAAATACAGATCTAATCACTATTTTAAAAGTACAAATGAAATGTTTTATTTTTGTAAGGAATGAGAACCAAGCGAGCTGTTTTACTTTTTGCTTGTGCATATTTTTTGCTGCCTTGCATTGGAGCAACCGGTTTGGCTTGCCTCTATAAAATTGAATTACGTGGCCAGAGTAGCTGTTACTGCCTGTCACCTGCCTGACCCACCTGCCTGCTCCGCCCGGTCTGCCCGCAAATTGCGTTTGCCGCATATCAAAGCCAAATGCACTTAATTGAGTGGCTGACTGGCGGGCAAGACAAAGAGCTGGCGACATTCACATGCGAGTACATACTGTAGATGCCAGACTGTAGATGCCAGACTGTAGACCGGACACTATGCTGTGCTTGTAAAATGCTCGTCCATTAGCTCAATCAGGCAACCTGGCTGCAACTGGCCAATCAATTAAATGCTTCAATTTGCTCCAAAGTTAAAGCTGAATTTTATGTCTGGGCTTTAGTTTGCAGGTACACTTGGAGAAAAACGCCATTCGAAATTTATGATATCCAAGTACAAACCTTCTAAGATTGACTGCGCTTTTTTAAATTTTTTGAATTGAAGGAAATTTCGTTCTCAGCTAAAGAAATGTTCAGCTCACAACTTGACAACGTTTGCATTTGATTTGGGTAAAAATTCCAGATTTTTTCTCTGAGTGTGGTTCTCCTTGTGGCATCCATTAAGCGTTAACGCCAGGCGGTAAATGTATGTCATCATGTGGCCTGGCCACGTTGCCTGTTGGCTGCACTGCGCTCCAAGTGCGCTCATTACATGAGCCTGAGGCTTTGCCAAGTGGCTTTAAATTGCCATTCCGAATACTTGTCCCCCGCCTGCTACTGCTACCCGCTGCTGTTTCTGCTATTCCTGCTGCTCATATCCGTATCCATGTGGCTGTCGTCTGCTGCTGATTAACGCTGCTGAACTGTGACCATTTTGCGCTTTTATCGTTTTAATTGTTGCAGCTGCAGTTGCAGTTACAGTCGCCGCCCGACAAGTGCGTTTCCTGTGTCACAGTTTTGCATCCGTTTCCTGTTTGCTAGCAATGCTGAAGTGGCGCCTGCCCGAGCAGACTGAAAGCAATGCAGGTCACAGCACACAGATACTGATACAGATACAAGCGCACATTAATCCAAACATTCACGGCATACGCTCATCAATTTCATTAAGCATACGCACCGTAAGCTGGCCGTAGATGTTGATTGCTTATCAGCATAGACAAGTCCATGTAATTTACTTTGTCTACGCATAGTATAGGCCAATAATATGGAATTTAATTAAAGCTGATGCAGCAGCAACTGTTACAGACCAACAATAAATATTAACAAAAACGAAAACAACAGCAGACAGGCAGAAGCCGGCGCCAGCTGAGCTGCTTTCGAGCGAGAGGCGTCTCATTAAAAATGGCCACGCCCCTGCAGCTTTAAACATGTTAATTAATGGCGAGTAATACGCTTATTTAATGTTTAAATTATTATGCATATGCATAAATATATCATTTCTATAAGCACACATGCTATATGTTAATCGAACTGATACGAATGACAGATTCTCTTGTAGAACGTGGCATGCTTTAATCATAGCATAATCGAATTGCATATATATTTATATATCGGAATGTTCGCTTTGGTAAAGCTGAATAATGAATAACAAAATGTGACAGTTGAGTAGCAAAAGTCCTGACTTTGTACTGATAAGTTTTTTATGTGATTCGAAATGGAAAAGTAAAAAACTTTGCTTTTAAAATATAATTTTCAAAGATAAACATAGCGCTTTAATTTATAAGCAAATATATTCCATAATATTGCAGGTATGTCTTTCATTCAAAAGAGTTAAAGTTAAAGTGTTAAGTGTTAATAAATCAAATTGCTGGCAAAATATTAATCATAATATATGAATTGGATATATCATTTTTATCGTTTGGATAATATTATATAAATTATTTTAATCAAATTAAATTGAGTATATATATAAAAGTGTTGAATATTAATCTGGCGGTTGTTGACGGAAGGATAGCCTTCCATTCCAACCGATACTTAGAACGAATGTTGGTTCACAGTAACCGCTTGGCCAGACCCCTGACTACAGCTTCACCTATCCGGTAGCTCAGAAGGCGCTACCACGTCCTTTTACCTCGAGGTGGTTCACGGCGTTTCGTACACTTATAACTATGTCTATATATATTATTTTCACTAAATTTCCCTATACTGTTGGTCCTAAATTTATAAATTACTGTACAAACCTGGCAATATTTACGTGTTAGAACTTTCGAGATTTGGTTACGAGTATCTTCTAGTTGAGTCCAATTAGCACAAATTCACTTGTAAAATTTATTTAAAGTAGATGAGGGTATGCGACTTAGGTGTCTGTTTCCAATTATTTTCCAATGTTTTCTTGCTAAATACCAATATATTATAGCCTAATGTATTATCTATTTTTATCGATAAAATGAAATCGGGGCAAGTCCTAGATGATTTGATACATAAACAAATTTGCATAGAGGAACAAACGGATATGACTAGATGAGCTAGTTGTCCTGAGCGAGAATGTAATGAATTTATAAGTTATACCTTCTACCTGTTATATTGACTTGCGCAACCAATTTGCAACTATAAATCAAAATAGTTAAATGCACATTAAATCTAGCTGCCAAATTATGTTTATTGGTTGCCAAGAAATTCTAGTTACAATGAAAAATATTAACTTTGTTGCATTGAATTTAAGTGAACTTTTAACTTTTATACCAAAAAAAGAAAACTTTTTCACTCAATTTTTTCGTATTTTTTGCTCATGAATATTTAATTTTAGATCGCCAACTTTTGACAGGCTTTGATGCCATTTAAATACTGGAAAATCAAGGAATTGAAAATAATTGCTCAATGTTACTAAATAAAATGCGCAATTCTGAGGAAACTTATTTTAATAAATACAAACCAAATACAAAATACAATGGAAAAAAAGGTTTATTAAACAGAATCTTTTAAATTAAGGCCAAATAAAAGCAGGTTAAGCAGGTAATCACATTACAGTGTATATTCCTTTTCATTAAGTGCAGACACTTTTCCAAGACTTAAAGGATTTACAAGTGGATTACTTTATACTTTTGCTCGTAGGGCATCGAGTGGTCAATCAATGAATACTACAGCACTTCTGCTTTCTTCAAATGATAAACTAATAAACAAGGTGAAATTGGATCTCCCATTTATTACCATTTATAAATGCAAGAAATCTATTTAAATGCTCGTTAAATGTTTTAAATTTAAAATTAAAGTTTGCAAATAACTTGCAAATGTTTGTAATGCGTTTGGCCATTTGCCATTAAATCTAGCATGGCTTTGGGTTGAGTCCAGCCAAAAGACTCTTAATCAAATGAGATGCAGTGCAGCTCAGGGATTGCCCGGCGCATACACATACAAAGATGTGTGTATATAGATCTGCTATTATTGGCTTTTGCGGCAGCTGCTCGATGTATTTGTAGTTAACTGTTAAACACTCTTGTGGCCATAAAGCCGCACACATTAAATGCGCCGTCGAGTAGTTTGGCTTGTAAATCACATTGCACATACGCAGCGTGGGCCAAACGCAAACTTGGTCTGCTGTCTGTTGTGTGTTGTGTGTGTCTGTGTGCGTGTGCATTAGCTTGAGCTGCATTTTAATACACACAGCGCTAATAATTCACACAATAAGCTCGAAGGCAGGCAGGCAATGCCAGTGCCATTATTCATAGGGCAGCCAAATAAGCCGCAATACAGTAGAGGGATGGCAAGGCCAAGGTAGGGTATGGCAACCAGCTGAAACCGAAACATATGTCTGTTCAGGTACTACAATATTGTATAGAGGGAAGGCGCCAAAAATATGGCCAGCCTTAGTGCTGTAGAATCCAACTTGGCATAATCGGGTAAGGCTTTGGATAGGGTTGGGTAAGGGTATCTGCGGGCTAGTTGCTGTTCAAGCAGCTCCAACATGGCAGACAAACAGACAGCCAGGCGGGAGGGGGAAGGCAACACGTTTATAGCATTTGCCAATGCACAGAGTGCGCTTTTCACTTTTATTGTTGGTGTTGCCGTCGCTGCTGTTACCTGGTTGTTGGCAGAGTGTTTTGCTGCTGTTGGCTACAGCCGAGACTATATATCTGTCTGGGCTCTGGCTGTCGGCAAACAAGAGCTGCAGCAGCGGCAGCAATCGTGGCAGGCAACAGCTGCAGCAGCATCTTACATTTATGCGCTTTGAGTTAACTGAGTTTGCCAGAGTTTTCTGAGTTTGCCTTTTGTTTAAAGTTTTTATGACAGCTTGCTTCGTTTTGAGTGCCGGGTTACAACATGTGTTTTCTGTCCAGCTCACAAATGCCACACAAACACAACACACACATTCACACACACAACATCAGAAATGTATGTTTTCATTGCAACTTGTTTCTGGCTTAGGGGATTTACCTTGTGTCTGGGCCTTGCCGCCTGCTGTCAAATCAATAATTATGACCCATCGCTTTGCATTTGGGCAACGATCAGCAAAAAAAGCGACCAACAAATAAAATGCCAATGAAATTTTGCGTCTGACAAATTTCGCTCATCTGGTTTGTCGCCACAACAGACACCAAAACCTATGAATAAACATACATAGCCATCTATGTTGTGAAAATATGTATTGGCTGAGCTCTGGTATTTTTTGATTTTATTGCTCAATGAATAGAGCTGCCGCAACAGCAGTAGCAGAGCGCTCAAAAACCTAGCCTGGATTGCATTAATGTGCGGTATTTAAATGCCTTGCGACCACAAAACAAAACACCAAGCAATAGCCAACGCCAAAAAGGGACATTTTGCATTTGCATGAAAAATGAAAAATCAGACATACACAGATTCAGGCACTAAACGACTGGACGGGACGAGCATCTAGTTGGCATGACTAAAATATACCTACACCTAGTGAATTTTAATGCGACCCGGCTAGTGTTACCGTTACTGTTACTGTTGCTGTTACTGTTAGTGTTATTGCTAATTAGCATGTTAATGTTACTGTTACAGTTACTGTTGCTGTTACAGTTACTATTGCTGTTCCTGCTACGTTTACTGTGACTGTGACGGTATTTTAACCGTTACAGCTACATCTGTTATTTCAATTCTTATTCCTGTGTTTTAAGCTCGACATCTACTGTAAGCTATACAGAACATTATACAATTCTGAAATCTGACTTGTTATGTCCCCTTCGTATATTTTGTACAATTAACAGTAAGGCAATATGTTAAGCTAGAATCAAACATCTTTTTCGTGCACAATATAAAAGTTCGCTGAACTGTTATCATTATATTCCTCTGTTATACTACATTCAAAAGTCTCGTTCATGAATACTTGGTGATGATAAACACAATTAAATCGGCATAATTTACTTGTGTTATTATTTATATTAGCATTCTCGTTTGTAGTTGCTAATCATTTAATTGTTTGTTGTGCTCATAAACATATTTACTTTTTTTGTTTGTTATTACAATTTCCACAGTAGCATTACCTTTTTTGTACATATTTTGAAAGGTTCTGTTGATTACCCTTTTAATTATTGCTTTTATTTATTATAAACTAACTTTGTCATGTCGAACTAGTCGACCAAACGTTTACAGCCAGCTAAGCTAGCCATATATACCCTGTTAATAAAATGGTGCGGCTATTGGAGCCCATTTGGGTCAGAAATTGGAGCCGGGACCAGACCTAAGCAGATACATTTTGTTCACATTGCTGTTGTTGCCGGACACAGGCCCACAAACAGGCGACGAGCAACGCACAATTCGAATTGTTTGCCCTTTGTCAGCAGCAACTAAGCCCCAGCTTCATGTGTGTTTCCTGGCTTTGTGTGCTTGTGTTTATGTGTGTGTGTGTGTGTGTGTGCGTGCGTGCGGTTCTCTAATGCATGTGCTGTGAAATTTTGTGATTTATGACATTAAATGCACAAAAATGGGATTTTATACGAATTTAATGGGTTTTTAGTGTATTTTAATGTGATCCATTTGCGGAAATTTGCAGATTTTCAAGCATTTGCCAAAAACATTTACAACAAATTCATTTCAAAGCTTCAGCTTTACATTTTTATTTGCAATATGATATTCCGACCGATTTTGTGATTTAATGCGCGCTATTCAGAATAATAGCAAATACAAGTTGAATCCTACAATGGGATTAAATAAAGTATTAAATTCTTTGAAGGGTTGTTTCACAAAAGCTGGCGCTCCACATTGAAGGTAAGGCTGAGGCCACCCACAAACTTATAATGCTTATAGAATCGGAGATTGACCCTCATACCACCGGAGGGTATTATACCCGGCCAGTTATCGCTGTTTATCAGCATATTTTTCACGTAATACGTACCCCGGGATAGAGGACAGTCTCTGCCCGTAAATGGCAGATTCGTATTCTCGCCCTGTCGCAATATCTTTTTGCCGTAGTTTTCAAAGAACACTCTCAGCCCCGAACAGATGTCCATAATGGGTACAAAGAATATCATTGGCTTCCATACATGATTTCGCTTGGGATCGTGCTGAAAATCAGCAGACATTTGAAAATGCCTGGCATCCATATCCTCGAGAATGTGCACACTACCATTAAGTGAGTGCTCTTCACCCACAACTTGGACATCGCGAAAATCAATAAATTGCTTATCGTTGCTGTCCAAAGCCTCAAATTTATTAATTCTTGCAGTATAGATATACAACCCCTTTTAAATGTAAATTATAAGCATTTTTTGCTGCTAGTAATGGGTATTTCTTACCAAGCTCCTTGACAGGTTGGCTCCCAACAGCAGAAGTTGAAGAATGAGCGCTGCTGCCAACGCCATGTTGGATTTTGATAATTGAGTCGTTAGCTCTGGCATATTTATACAGCTATTAATTAAATGGTTTTACATGTTTTGATATCGCTTTATCGCATCATTTAAATTCCGAATGTGTGCAATTTTGAATCTACATGTTAAATAATTCCAATTTATTATTAATTACACACACTAAACTCGGGTAGATTATCTCTTCTTAAAATGTATTAAATGTTATATAAGCTCTTCTGATATTTCTGTAATTTGTGCTCGGCGCTTCAAGTGAATATTCCGTACAATTAAAATATTCTAAAAGCAATAACATTTCATGGCTCTGTTATGTGGCTCTTAGCTAATAAAAACTACAATTCACAGAATGTGTAGCATGTTAAGTCCCCCTTTATTTCCAACATTTCTATATGGACATTTCAGAGAACTCTATGGTAAAGTTGACCTTCTAATTGTTTTAACATTAACATGATTAGGCTAGTTCATAAAACTTTGATTATCTTGTTATTTATTTATACATTATTTATAATTTCGTTGAGAGCATTCCCGGCCAATAAGTCGAACATTACGAAAGTCAACAAGTAGTTGCTTCCAAAGCATCAAATTGCACTATTTGCATGCTGTACTTAAATCATCCCTAAAATTGTACAATATAGAGAAACTTGTGTTGCTTTTGAAGACAATTTCTGACTCACCATAGTCCATGATAAATTTACTCTTACCAGCATTAACTGGAGAAGTAACACAGCAGACGACTTTATAATGGGTTTTGAACACTGAATAGTCTGGCTTGGC
Source organism: Drosophila littoralis (assembly GCA_018903485.1). NCBI lineage: Eukaryota > Metazoa > Arthropoda > Insecta > Diptera > Drosophilidae > Drosophila > Drosophila littoralis. The sequence goes on along the minus strand of JAEIGF010000297.1, from coordinate 10,435,054 downwards.
ATTTTTATTTAGCTACTAATTAAATGTTGAAATGTTTTTCATATCTAATCGCATCGTTTAAATGCTTAATGTGTGCAATTTTGTTTTTACACGCAAAATAATTGCAATTTTTAACTAATTACTAAGTCTAAATGCAGGCAGTTTATCTCTTATTTAAATGTTTCAATTTGTGTTTTGGTGGCGCTCAACTTCTAATTAATGAAAATTACATATGTTATTCGAATCGACACATCTGCAAGCAATTATTGTCTTTCTATATCAAATTTCAATGCAAATTCCATATTGTAAAAATAATAGCAGTCAAACGGTTGACAGTATGTAACATAACATTCTGTTATGTAACATTCCTATGTGAATATGCAGGATAACTCAATAGAAAATATGGCATTCTGCTTGGTCTTACAGTAAGATTCCCAGTAACTCTTAAAGCCGCATATTAACTTGAATTTATTTTGAAACTTTGATTAATTTTTGATGGGAAATAGTATAAAATATTTTGGGTTTTATAGATAGAGCTATAGTCCACGCTCCATAACAGTTTTACAGCTGGCACCACCTATTGGCTTGCCATTCTTATAGAATCGGAAATTGATCTCCAGTCCGCCAAATTCTATTAAATCCGGCCAGGTATCGGTGTTTAGCAACATGTTCTTTATATAGTATGTGCCCTTGGGCAATGGACAGCTCTTTCCGTCAAATGGTAAGTTCGTATTTTCGTCCTTTCGGAATGTCGATTTGGCAAACGTTCCAATGAACGATTTCATTGCTCTACAAATGTTCATGATGGGTACATGGTGAAGCGCAGGTTGCCACCGACCATTGTTGTTTGGATCAAAACGAAAATCTAAAGAAAACTGAAAATTTTCACCATCCATATCTTCGAGTATGTAGACTGTTCCATTTAGTGCTCGATCGCGACCAACAAGACGAACATTGCGAAAGTCAATAAGTAGTTCCTCTTCGGCTTCCAAAGCGTCGAATTCCAACATTTCTACAGTATACTTGGACGAGCCCTTAAATAGAAATTATTTCAGATAGATGTATTGCTTAGGTAGACTAATTTCTATGCTTACCGTACTGCATAATAAGTTGGTTTTAAAAAGGATCAACTGGAGAATTAACGTAGCTGACAGGTTCATGTTGCTTTCTGTTAATTGAATAGCTCGGCCCGGCTTAATTTATATAGCTCTTAATTAAAAGGTTACATGTTTCATATGTATATCTGATCAAGATTTTAATTGGATAAACCTTGAATTGTAAAACAAAACAATTGCCTTTGGCCACTAATTAAGCAAATCATTTAAATTTTCAGACAATTTTAAAATCAGCTTGTATAAAGTACTATCAAACACTCAAGTGCTGATCTGCCCTTTGACCAACAATTTTTTAGAACTAAGTATATTGCATTCTTAATAAAAAAATCTAATACTTTATAAGCTGTAAAATGTCATAGATATGTTAAACTGGTCTTCGCTCAATTATGTGAATAGCAACGAAAATAATAACATTATGTTAAAGCCTTTTGCTAAAATGTAAACAGTCTTTTAGCTCTAATAGTTATTTCCTCTTAATCAAATGGATTATGTGTGATTTTGTAAGTATTTTTCACAAGTGTTGATAATGCAGAATAGGTTTATTCAAAGATCTGTTATCGTAGATTTATATTAGTTTGCGCTCAATATTAGCTCTACAGCTGGCACCACCTACAGGCTCGCCATGCTTATAAAATCGATAATTGAGCTCCACCCCGCCAGCTGGTAATATATCCGGCCAGGTATCTGTGTTCATCAACAGATTCCTAATATAGTATGTGCCCTTGGGTATTGGACAGCTCTTACCATCGAATGGTAAGTTTGTTATCTCGCCCTGTCGCAATGTCGACTTCGCATACGTCCCAATATACAATTTCATTGCCTTACAAATATCCATTATGGGTACATTGTAAAGAACAGGTCGCCACCGGCCATTGTTGTTTGGATCATTACGAAAGTCGACTGACAATTGAAAATTGTCGCCATCCATATCTTCGAGTATTTGGACTGTTCCATTTAGAGAGCGTTCCCGGCCAATAAGTCGAACATTACGAAAATCAACAAGTAGTTCCTCTTCGGGTTCCAAAGTATCAAATTCCACAATTTGCACATTGTACTTGAATCCCTTTAATAGTAAAAATTAATTAAATACTTATAGTCTTTGCGAAAAGTTTCTTAACTTACCCAGACCCAAGATAAATTGACTTTTAACAGAATTAACTGTAAGGTAATCGTCACCGACAAGTTCATGTTTTCTTCTGTTAATTGAATTGTTGGGACGGTTGAATTTATATGGTTCTTAACTGAAAAGTTTTCATGTTTTGTACATCTGATCGCATTATTAAATCTTTGCAACTTTGTATTCAAACATTATTGTCACTAATTACCAATTCAATCCAATAATGAGAATATAATCAGCTCATGAAAGTACCAGCATGTGCAGACAATTACCCAACAATCTCTTGTTAATCAACCTTTTTGAAGCCGGATTAATTTTTTCAAACAATATTTCAAATCTGCCACCAAGTGCCACAAATAAAACAAGCTCTTTTTTAATTTACAAAATTGGAAAGCTTTTGCTTGCCCCAATAATGTAAAAAGTGATTGTCATTATCTTTTTTACATGGGTATTATAATTCTTTCCGAACTTTCTGTTAGTAGTAACATTTCAGTGCTGTGTTACTAAAGGAGCGTTTATGTTATGTTGCTTAAGAGAAGCTCTGATTGTTATTTTAAGTCAAAATAGTCAAGTTGTGGTTTTTGATTATTTTATTATGTGAAAAACATATACTTATAGAAAGATATACTGTTTATAAAATATAGTTTAAATATTATTATTTAAGTTTGTTTTATAAAATTCCATATCGACAAATAAGTTATTTAGTTTACATTTATGCTAACTAATTGCAAATTTTCGTGAATTCTATTTGAATTTACCAAAGATTCAATTCAACATTGTTGTGCTTTTAAGGAACAGATTCCCTGTAAAAATCCTTTAGCAGCGGGCACTGCTAACCATCGAATGCATATTCGTATTCAAACCCAGCTGCATAGTCGATTTGCTCTAGCTGCCAACAAAGAATCTCATTGCATAACAGATGCCCATAACTGGCATAGCGAAAATCATTGGCTTCCATTGGCCATCATTTGGCACGTTTACGTATCCATATCCTCGAGTGTGTGTTCGGCGCCTTAAGTGCGCGTTCACGTCCAATAATGCGAATGTCGCAAAAATCAATAACCAATTCTGTTTCAACTCGCAGAATTCGAAGTGATAAATATGTTCTTCAAGAGCTGTTGCTTATTTTAAGAGACATTTTTCTAGGCTCTAACTAGACCTTCATCTCTAACGGACCACTTCATCTTGTGCAGTCTGCATCAAGTGCCTGACTCTGGCATATTAATATGTATATAATAATAAAATTACCATCATTGCCTTTGCCAACCCTGATCGCATCATTTAAATGCTTAATTTGTGCAATTTTAAATGCATAAAACGTACTAATTACAATTTGCTTTAAGCCTAAATGTTGTTATTAGCTTATCGTTAGCGATGTTAATATGTAATGAATGTGAATCATTAAATCATGCAAGTCATGTACAGTTTTGGGAAACGTATACGTAATATAAAGTATACGCCAGAGCACACAACAGCCATATGCACTACCAATTTATGGCTTCAATAAACATAAAGTTCATAAACTCCCAAGGCGTCGTTGCTCATCATTTGCAGCGGATTGTCAGGGGTAACAACAGCAGCAGCAGCAGCGATGCTGCTCGGTCAAATAAATAATGAAAAAGAAAAGTGATGTCATAAAAATTTTATCTCTTAACTGGAATTGAGCAGCATGAACAAGCAGCAACAGCAGCAGCAGCCACTGAGGCTGCAACAGCAACACAAAAGCATCAGCAGCAACAATACTGCACACACACACACACACACACACACACAGAAATATGATGCTTGGTCATTTTCATATAAAAATTGACAATGGCGTTGGCCCTTTTACCTCGCTCTGTGTTTGTATGTGTGTGTGTTTGTGTGCTGGCAAGCAAGTGGAAAATGCGACAAGAGTGAGGCAGACACGGCGCGATAAAAGAACGAGTTCGACTACAAAATGCACACGGCATGAGCTTTGCCAGCCAGAGTAGTACAATAGCACAGCACGACAACAACAACAACGACTGTGAATACAACAACAACAACAGCATCAGCTCTAAGAACAACAACAAGAACAACTACATACAGTGTCATACAAAGCTGAAAAGGCATCTAAGCTGCGATTGAACGTGTTGTTGTTATTGTTGTCATATCTCTGTTTTTACAAAAATCTGCAATATGCTGCTTTATAGCAAAATACTATAAAATGCTCAAGCGCATCTTCACATTTAGGAATTATACTAAATTCTCGACTGAACTGAGTTCAGGCTGACTACTTCAAACTCAACTCCAAAACTAATTTCTTTCAAAATGGAAGTGAGTGTAATTATACGGCGAATGCTGAATATTAAATACCCTCACATATTTGATTTATGTATATAACTTTATTTTTATGGAACATTGAGGATTTAATTAACGTAGCTAGGGTAGGTCAATATGGGGTTAGGGTTTTTTTAAATACATATTTGAACACTACAAATTCCTTTTTGTTGTACTACAGTATGGAACATTAAAATCCAACTTTCAATAAATGTTGGCATAGCATCATGTTGGCAACCAAAAAAACTTATTTCTTCTTACTCACTTTTCTTATTTGATAGTTATAGCAACACAAAATGCTTTTTTAACAGCTATTGTTCTAATAAATAATATTAAATATGTATACAAAATTGGGAAAACTGTTACAGATATGATACAAGATAAAATGCTGATGAAATATATATATATACTTTATACATCACTTTATACTATATATCTAGCATGTAACACTTATATTTTAGTTGACATAAAAGTCAAAACCTGGCTTTCAATCGAAATATTTAATTAAATTCGTCTATCTCACGAAGAGTCAAGCGAACCCCAAAAAGCATTTAAAGACTTCTAACTTTCTTTTGGGGAATACAAATGGGGCGCTTTCGACAGCTTTATGCACAATTTGGTCTGCACTTGTTTGGCTTATAAATCCTGCTTTTCAGCTTGCAGACTGTGAAACTAAAAACTGCAAAACTGTTTTTCCTATCAAAACAAAATTCGAGACGAGCAAGTTAAGCTGCATAAGATGAGCTCAAACATAAAATGGTCAAAATGTAGCTTAATTTCAATTAAATTGCAATAAAAGAGAATAAAAGTTGGTTTAAGGGCCACGCCCCGTGCATTGCTACTTTCGCTTTTGACTTTCACCTGAGCAACAGGAAAATAATAAAAAGAAAACAATAAAAATAAAGAGCTAGAGGAAAACTGAGTTGCAAGTGTGTAAGAAAATGCGTAAGCCTAAACTCATTTCCCAATTTGTTGGCATGAAATGCTTTTAATGTGAAAACTTTGCCCGCCCCAACAACAGATGGCGCTGGCACGTGGCAGGCGGCTGTCCGGGCACTGTAACCAGGTTGCGCTTGCCTCATTCTATCCTTTCCCATTACCCCGCCTCCCCCCTCGCACGATGATTAAGTTGCAAAAGTTGGGCAAATTTTTGGCAAACAACGCGCACCGAGCCCCAAAAACAAGCAAAGTTCAAGTTGTGTAGGGCAAATGCAATCAAATGTAAGTACAACAACTGCAACAAGGTTTAAACTAGATTTTTGAGAATGTCGGGGAAAGGGTCGTTTGGGTGGAGGAGGCATGGCAGGACCTGTGCCATGTAGTTAGCTGTGTTGCTGGGGCAAACAAAATATTGAATATGATTTGCAAACACATGAGCCTCCCCCAGCTCCAGTCGCTGTTTGGGCTCCATCTTCAATCAATAACACATGGCTGCGCCTGGATGGTGCAGGGTCTGAGTCCATGTAACAGGCATGTGTTTTTATATCATGCCAGAGGGTACTATCATTTTGTCATGAAGTGTGTTACACGAAGAGAAAGAAGACCCCGCTCTCATTATGTTCTAGATATTTTTGATTTGTCTAACAGAAACCTTGAATAAATCCGTCTTATTTAGCAAACTAAGTTTTTGTTTTTTGCTTTAATTTTTCAAGTTATCTTGGCCAGGTATTTTTTTATGGATAATTTATCATGGTTTTCATAATATCTTGACCCAAAGTTGGCTTCACAACTCAGAATTACTAAGTCGTATCAAATCGGACTACTATAACATGTGGCTTCAATAGGAAAAGGCTTTTGTACAAAAGTATTCATAGTTCACATGTGTGCAAGGGTATTAAATCATCGGTTTATCATAAGATAGCCTTTCCTTCTTATTTTTTCCTTCTCTTTTCTCTGGGCTTTATAGCTACGTGACTTGATGTCTCCATCTGCGAGTCTGTCAAGCCGTAAATAGAAAATGAAAAGCGAAAACAAGCAAATCGAAAGGCAGCTCGTGGCAAGTCCTTAAATCGCATTCAGTGTGTGGGTGCGCCCCCAAAAGCAGGCTATGCAAATATGTGCCTGGTGTCGCCCTTTTACGCATTTTCACTTTACTCTTACACAAAGATATATACTTATACATGTGTATATGTATGTGGCATGCTTCCCATATTTACATAAAAATGCACTCTATCTGCCTGTGACCGCATGTGTGTCAATATAAATATATGTATTTACTTTGGCACACACAGATACACCTAGGCTACTTATTTGCACATTTGGCATCACAATGTCTCTGCCACACGGCCTGCAACCCTCTTCACCCCTCTCTACTTCACACTTGTCTTGTCGTTCTTCATGTCTAACATGCTAAGCATCTAATCGGCTTTGGCTTTGACGCTGACTTTAATTTTCGCCCTCTTTTGTTTGCCATTTGCCATAAATTTTGGGATTTTAGCCTAATGCACTGTGCGTCAAATATGCCAAATCAAATACCCTTCCTCTCGCTGCCTCGTTCACTTTCAATTAGCTGTGCTGCTGCAGCTGCCACTGCTTGGCATTTACATTAACTTGACCCGAAGCGCTTTCTCCACCAGCGTAGCCACCCTTCGGCCCGAAACACTGCGCATTACAATCCAATACTCGCATAATACTCGTTCCTTTCAGCCAGTTAGCTAATTGGCCCGCTTGGCTCTTCTGGCCAGTCAACGCCTTGGCTTAGTTCAGCTACTAATCTCGGGATTTGTTTGCCATTGCCACGGGCTTTCAATTGCTTAGCTGGTTGCCGGGCAACCCACGCAAATTCCCGAGCCAAGTCTCTGGCAATTGCAGTATTAATATCTCAAGTTGAAATGCACAGCTGCATATCAAGCTACGCACACAAAAGACATGCTTCATTGTTTTTTATCCCAGAAACTATTTAAAGCGTAATTAAAGCAGGCTGATTATATTTACAAAACTCTGCTTAAAGATTAAAATTTAAATGAATTAAAATTCAGGTAAGCAGAAAAATGTTAATTATACTTGTTCCCAAAGTGAAAAGTTTTGGGACATATAAATCTAGCTGTCCGCCCGTCCGTCCGTCCGTCCGTCCGTCCTTCCAACCGTTTAATGCCCATTACTATATACATATACATATACTTATTAGAGTTAAGAATTTATTTTGCTTTTTAATTAAGGTATACTTCCAAGATTCCAATATGCGACTTATTTCTGAAAATATCCTATTCATTTATTTTAGGTCTCTAGCTGTTATAGTTCGACATAGACATATAGACGGACATGTATAGATCGTTTCGGCTGTTGATGTTGGTCAAGAAAATGAATCCATTATGGAGTTTAATCCGCCTGTAACGTATTCATTCTAATAAAAAGATTATGCACTTTTTACCCAATAGATTCAGAGTATGAAAACCCGCAAGAAGATTAAAATTATTGAATTTTTAAAATTACCTGTCGATTCAATATTAATATCATTTTTCTTTTTTAAATTTTGTGCTAATTAGCATTTTATTGTAAAGCATATTTGATTTCTAGATAGCTTATGCAGAGCAGCTAGGGTATTCTTCTAGGGAAGAGAGAAAAAGAGGGAGAAGCCACAAGCCTGATAGAGCATGGGAATAAGCATGTAGTATGTATAAATGTCTGTGAAAAGTCAATCAATGTGAAAGACAATCACCGAAATACACTTTTTTTGCAATTTATTTATTTATTTAATTAGCTAATCAAAGCTGAAATTGAAATTGAATTAAAACAATTGCTGCAATAGTTAGGGTTTAGTTTAGGATTTAGTAATGTATTTGACTGGGTGTATCAAAGGCATTTCGTAAAGGCCTTAACTTTGTTGTTTCAACTGAATTCACTTAAAGGAGATATGTAAATAGGCTGCGAGCAATTGGCAAATAGACACCACCCAATTTCAATGGCAATGTAAAGCACTTAATTATTATCGCCAGTTTCTGATTGACTGAGCAAATTCAATAAAACTTTTTGTCCCTAAAGGCTGACTGGCTGATTGATAAACAACAAAAAGAACAGGCCGCAAGAGAAAGGTAGCTAAAATTAAATATGTTATCTTATGTAAAGTTAATTTAGAGGATTACCTTGTAACAATTCCATTTTCAACTGTAGAAAATTAATAAGAAACGAACATTTTAAGCTCTACAAAAATGTAATGAACACATTTCGAAATCCCATCCGCAATTGTGGAAAACTAGCGGAAAATAGTTGTAGGAATATTCATTTGAGAAGCTTTTCATTCTTATAGGAAACTTAGGCTCTCTCGGGCTTTATTTTAATTTCCAGTTTGAAGCCCATTTACCAAGCACTTAACTTTAAAACAAGAAATACCACCCACGCGAGATATATGAGCCGAAAAATTTTAATGGAAAAGTGAAATTTGAAGCTACAAACAAAGACTGGTAAAGGAAAGTATTTAAAAGCTGTTGAAACAGAGTAAGCGGTTTCAAATAAATGCGAAGCTCTGCGACTGAAAATCTAATGAAACGTTGCATGCAACGCGCTCTTTGCAAAGACAGTTGGCTGATTTGTGGCTGCCACACGTTATCTCTTGGCGCGTCATTAGAGAGCCTGGCCCGAGGTGTCGTATACGCGATGTGCCTAATTGCCGGCTAGTTGAAAACTTTCGACACAACTTTCATTTGTACACATTTAGCTGGCGGCATGGTGGGGAGGAAAGCCGACATCAATAACAAATGGCATTTGGCAAAAGTTGTAAACCTTTTTCGGCACTTATCTGTCACACGTCACACAGCGCCAACATCATTTGTCAGTGCCCAACTCCGGCCAGACGGGCAGCCATGAGCCAGCAGCTAGGAGACAGTAGCTGGGAGCCGTAACCAGGCCCGGGCACAATATCCTCTTGTCACGCTCAATTGTTAAAAATGACAACTAATTAATTTCTGTCCGCCTGAGCTGACCAATGTGCATACCGCTTGGATTTTGGATGACCTTTTGGGTTATGTGGCAAGGGGAGCAAAATCTGATAGGGCATCAACAAAAAGGGTTAAACGCTCGCTCACACTCGAAAACACTTCAATGAGGCCAGGTCTAGTTCACAAATGACTTCATTAGACCACGCCCATTGCGTCTCCAAAAAATAGGACTCAAACTTGCGCTGTGTGTGTGTATATTAGCTAAACACGGACCGCAACCAGGCCGCAACCAGGCCGCAACCACTTAGCGCAGATAAGCAGCTCAGCTGGCAGTGCAATGAGGCTTGCAGTGCCATGCAACCGGCTTAGGCTAAAACAGCGGTAGGGCCAAGAGAGAGTGCAGGCGGGGGGCAGTCGGAGAAAAAGAGTGGGGACTAGTTAGGTTTCTTGCTGCACACAATTGCCATCATTAACTGATGCTGCCTGCTGGCGTTTTCATTGTTTGACTTCGGCTTTGGCAGCGCTAATGATTTGACTGTGCCAACCAGTAAGAGCCTCTCCCCTCCCTTTACCGGCACCCCTTGACTCGTGCAACTTGGCCATGTGGTCAACTTAATGACAATTTGCAGCTCGCAAAAACTTTGCTAACTGCATTTAGGTGCATTAAGCGCCAAGCCGAATAAAACACATGTTCCAAACTGTTCACTACACTGTTCACTGCTGCATTTCGCAACCCCCTTCTCCCTCCCCTCCAAGTGCTCACTTCTAATGTTGCAATTTGTTGCCACGCTGTGTTTATTACGGGCTGCGGCTGCGGCACAGCAGGGCGTTTGCGGCTTTCAGCTTCAACTGTTGCCCTGGTTACTTATGCGACGCAGTCAAACACATATACCACTATATATATGTACAAACGTCTGTACATATACATGTATATAACAACTCCTACATAGTTGCCACTTGGCTTCACTTTGGCTAGTCCCAAAAACTTTGAGACAAGTTTTATTTTTGTGTTTTTTTGCTGTTTGTTAGCTGGCGACTCTGCAGTTGGTGACATTTTCGGCAGCCAAAAACTTTTGAACTTGGCGCGTAATGAAGAAAATGAAATGGGGTAAATGGGTGAACGGGTGGCATTGGGTGGAATTGGGATGGTGATGGTAATGTGGTAGGTTCTGCTGCAGGGGCAAAGTGCTCGTTTGGCTTTTGAGTGGAGTTCATTACGAATGCCGCCACGCTGCGCCGCGTGTTGACTTATGCATAATTACTGTTTTTCATAGCCCAAGCGGACCCGCCAGCTAAAGAGCTAAAGAGTGGGCGGCGTCATGGGCGTGGGCACTAGAGATTGTCTGAAGGGGTGCAGCGAGGCGTTGCACTTTGTTTGGCATCGCAAGTTTTTTGGTGCTGCCAGCCAAATAAGCCAACAGGGCATCGGGCCGGAGCGGTTCATATGCTCATTTGGTGTGCATAACGCACTGACCTGTTTCAAATGAAAAAAAAACTAAGAGTGCTCTTGTCGGGAGTGAACGACTAGTAGATACCCTCATAAGCTTCATACTCCTTTATGCAGCGGCTGTGCTTCCTAGTCTCTCAACCCTACTCGATGCTTAATGTCCGATCTTTGTGAAATGCTCAGAGCTTTAATATTATCCAAGAGTGTGTACATACTTAAGCTCATGACTTTACCTTTTAACATAAGCTTTATCAGCAGATATCCGATATATGAAATATTCTTGCTATTTATATACTTTACGAGAACCTACATCTCGAATTGGGAATGTCCAGGTCTCTTAATATTCGACTTATGCCCAGAAAGCCTTGTTGTAAAATTAATATTTATCGATATGAAACTGCGAGTAGACGACTCAAACAAATGATAAATTCGCTCCGCAGCTTATATAAGTGTATATGTGATTAGATCGATTCGGTTCGTCGCCCTCAAACAGGAATTAATATGCCTTGTGGTTGGATTTGCTTTCATCTGCCTGTGCCATACATTTGCGCAAAAACATTATACCCTTAACATTTTCATTATACCCTTAATAACAAAAAAACAAGGAAACACATCAACAAAAAAGTTAAGCGCCCGGCACTTGGTGCAGTCAACTGGGTTCCTTTCCAGCGCGGACAGCCGGACGCAGCGAGTGAGCTGACGGCTGCTGTAGCATACTTTTTAGCGCCAGCTGCTAAGTTTGTGATACCCAGCAGATGTAGGGTATGCAAAGTTTTGGGCAACTTTATAAGTATATGGGGCAACACACACTAACTGTGTTGGTTTTAATAAACTCTTTAAGCGTGGCGCTTTATGTTCTTTTCTTCACTATTTACATAAATTCCGGGCACATTAAGGTTTAAGTTCCGCGGCTTAACTTGCTAACGTAACAGGTCTCTTACCAAACTTCAGCATTATAACACCTAAACTTTTCGATGCATGTAACGTTTGAGTAAAATGTCCTGTTTGGTACAGCAATAAATAAACGAGGACTTTCTGTCGCGACGTTGTCCGCGTGCCAATAAAACTATCACCACATATCAATTGAGCCCAGCCCCGCCTCTTCTCTCCTGCTCGGTTTTGCCAATCAATAATCATAATGAAAACAAACAACGACCCTATTTTCGCTGTTTTATATGTCACAACATGGCATCACTGGCTTGGTACCGAAATTGTTTGTGTAATTCACGTCAACTTCAAAATTTTACAAAATCGCTCTTATAGCCAACACTTGTCCAAGCATTCACTCCACTCCCAACCTCCACGCAATCTATTTACCAATACATTACATTCGAAATTTTAGATATCAAAACTGTCATGCCCCATTCAAAGGACCCAATTGTTTCTGTTGCGGTCCAAGTCAACGTTGTCCCTAATTATCTCCGTTTATCTTAATTGTCTTAGCTCACAAAAAATGAAGTTCCTATTTAATTACTTATAAAACAAATATTTTCGATTTAGAAAAAAATTCACTATTGCTTTTTAATTTAATACTATAGATTTTTTCATTGTAAGTTATAGCTAATTGACAATTGCCCCTTGAATTGAACTGGTGATTTCTCGCTTGTTAGTTCAACGTTTCATTTAAACTGTGATCACCTTTTTTCCACTTGCACCTCGATTTTCCAAAACTCCATCTAAGAGTTTTCTTAGAACCAAAAAGTAAGCTTCAGCTTCAGCTTCAGCTTCAGCTTCAGTTAGTCATTGAGTAAGCCAGGACTAACAGTATGCAAATATAATATATGAAAAAAGTACACTAACAGGTCATCTAGCAGTCGAGCAATGCCTGAAAACAAACATATTGTTACTTTTGCCAAAGCAACCGGAACCTTGGGCAATGGGAGGGTGGGCGGTTGGTCAGTTTGCTGACACTGGGATAAAGTCAAGCGGATAAACAAGAGATTAAAATGTCATAAACAATGCTTTTTGAGCATCCTGCTAAACAACTTAATGAAAGCTGCAGGTCACAAGCCGAAATGCTCTGCAGAGAGCTGAGAAGCCAAGCGTAAAGTGTTACGTAAAACTATTTTAGACTTGAAAGTTTTTGCAAACAATCAACACGAGCACACTCACACGCACACACATTCACATTCATATACATATACAACCCATGCCGTATATATCTTTAATCCTTATGTGAAGTTGAGAGGCAGCAGCCAGCCGCAGCAGCAGCAGCTATGTGGCAAGAGGCACAGTCAATAAATTTTCATAAAACTTTTGATTTGTATTTATGAGTTTTTGGGCTACGCTGGCAACTGTGGGAATTCAATTAAGTCGATACGGATACGGATTATTGTTGTTTTTTTTTTGTTGGTATGTTTGTAAAACAATTGAAAAACTTTATTTGGGAGCTTGTGTTTCGCATACATATCGCACATGGGGAGGTACATAAATGATATATTATCATACAAGGGCATAACATAAAAAAACGCTTAGAATTAAACAATTGCGTAAGGACACACACACAGTCGCGTACACATTCATACACCTATACACACACACACACACGGAGCATAATGTGCGTCTTTATAAGTAGTTTTGTGCATTTCTTTGATTTACAAAATTAAACAAAATACTGCATTAAAGTTTATCAAATGCAGCAGCAGCAGCAGCAGTCGTTGCAAGCAAAATAATAAAATAATTCCTTAATAATTTACGGCTGCAAGGGTGTGTAGCGGGGATTGGGCACACGTGTGGTTTTCTGATGCTGAACATGGCCGCATCCGCCGCAGCGCACCTTTGTGGGCGTAAATTGTACAGAGTATGACTTATAAATTGTGGCCGCTAATTTCCTGACATTTTTTTGTGTGTTTTTTTGTATAATGTAATTGTTTAAGTATTGAATTGATTACATATTATGCGTAGCTGAAGGTAGGAATGAATATTGAATATACGGATATATATCTGTGCACATTAAACGATGCAGAAAAACAATCAGGAAAACAATGAATTAATGCAGACAGCTGGCTGCTTATTCGGCGCTAGCATTAATCGTAATAGTTTTGCCCTTGGGATCATCGAAGCGATCCATTGTCTTGATATCCATCATCCAGCACAGGCCCAAAAAGACAATCACCAGCAGAATGACAATCACAAACAGACCCATCAATATGCCGGGCGTAACGAAGCCAACGCAGTCCCACGAATCATCGAACGCAAAATTATCCTTGGCTGTTTGACTGAATGGTGCCTGCAGCTGCAGTGAGCTCCACGCCAGCGCATTGGCTTTATTCTCCTTGGCTGGCGTATACCAGGTCGCATTGCCGCAGGCATAGGAGAACGTAGTGGGCGCATTGACACCAGGCGTGCGGAATGTCTCGCCGCCATAAGCCGCATTACTTACTGTATAATAACCATCGACGCTGCTATAGCTGACATCAAAGGTGATGTCCTTCCCAGCATCGGTGTGCAGTGCCACGGAGAACTTGATGTTGGCGGTGACATTGTTGACGGTTATACCACTAACCTTTAGGGGCGTGGTAGTTGTAGTAGCTCCTTCGTTAATGTACTTAACATCTGTAAAGCTGATTGCAAACTGATTGCCACTGTAGAATCTGTAGCCACTCGTCTCCGCTGCGGTCCAACGACGCACGCGGCTCTGCACAGTGGGTGCCGTAGCTGGCGCAGCCAAATACAGATAAGCCACCTTGCAGCCGTCCAATTGCTTGCTGATAGCGGCAATCGCGGAGTCTTTTCAAGAAGGTAAATATCAATTAGCCAATTTATATGCATGAGTTAGTGGCTGCCAGGGCGTACCATGTGACTGGAGCGTAACAGCACGTGTCTCGGACACATCCTCAAAGGAAAGAAAATGGGCTGTGCCCACCTCACACTTGACGGGATGCAGCAGCTGACCATTGGCATCGATGCTGTTGTGCTCGCGCTTCTCAGCTGCAGCACGCAGTGCCTCGGACGGATTCTCTACGCTGGTGTAGTAGGTCTTGGGGCTTACGCTCTGTAGCTGAGCGTAACATGACTGCGCCTCGCCATTGGAACACAGGAAATCCTTGTTGCTCAGCTAGATAAAACAAGGACAGACATTCTGCTAAAGAACAGTTTTTACACTGTTATTTTCACTGGACTTACGCCATTTTCCTCGAAGGCCACAACCATGTGATCTTTCAGCAACTTCGCCAGCTGCTCTCCAAACTCTGCCTGCGGTACTGTGCGCAGCGATGGTTTCGTGGGGCTGTCAAGTAATGGAAGTAATATATGGCTACGATTTGAATGTTTTACTAAGCACCCACCTGTTGGCACCCCAGAGAAAAACGGGCGTCTGCTCGGCCAAGACGACTCCAATGACGCACAACGCAATCAGCGACTTCCACAACATTTTGTTGCCTGGCTCGCTACGTGGACGCACTACATTCACCAAATTAAAACGAAACAAAAGTAAAATCAACAACTGAACATAATTAAACACAATATTAAAATAAACCAACCAAAAATTAAGAAAAACTACAAACGAAAAATGTGAAAAGGTTTTTCGATTTGCACGGCCCGATGTCGATTTGCGCTGTCAGAGTGAAAAAGTTTTCATATGACAGGTCATGTGATGGTCGAGCAGCTGACCGATAGCGAGTGGGTTAAGTCGATATTGTAGTCGATAGGCATGGCAGTCACAACGATGGTGGTATTTGTGGCTCGCGGGCGCACTGCGAAACGGCATTAAGCAGCACTGGTTAAGAAAATTATTGAAACAGCGAGTATGTGCTATAACTGTAATATATGCTTGGCGCACTTTTTTAATGCAAATTAAAAGGCTTGTGCCTGTATGACAAATACTAAAAAAACACAACAAAAGTATTAGATATGTAAAAAATGAGTGTAAGGTGCGTATTAAGTAGTTAATATGCTAAAGAATAAAGAGCTTGTAAGCCGCAATATTAATGCCTTCTTTGCGATAGTTCCAATCGATACTATCGATGTACTTGCATTTATCATGCACCAACCTATCATTCTTAGACGACCATCACTAATTACAAACTGACTTAAAATCAATCTTTTTTTCTTCTCTAAGGTAAATTACGTGCGGAATAAAGAGAATTTGTCAATTAAAGTTCACGAAAAGTGTGGCGATGTAGAGCTATATAGGTATACGAAATGCGTCTGCGACGCCGCTGGCATCGGCGGATGCGGCGTACAATTGAGAAAATCTATCGGCTTAAAATGCAATCGCGCCGCAAGTTGGTTTACTTAGCCGTATTTGGAGCACTATGCGTAATATTTTGGATGTCGGGACAGCAGTTGCTGGCGACTTCGAATGGTCACGACAGTAGCTACTACGGCGAAACGCATTGTGCGCCTATTGATGCCGTCTACACGTGGGTAAACGGTTCGGATCCGGACTTTATTGAGTCCATTAGACGCTTTGATGCCAGCTACGATCCGTCGCGCTTCGACGACAAGAATGAGCTAAAATACTCGTTGCGTTCACTGGAGAAGCACGCCAGCTGGATACGACACGTTTACATTGTGACCAATGGCCAGATACCCAGTTGGCTGGATCTCAACTATGAACGTGTGACTGTGGTGCCGCACGAGGTGCTCGCACCGGATCCAAAACAACTGCCAACGTTTTCCAGCGCAGCCATTGAAACATTCCTCCATCGCATACCAAAGCTTTCCAAACGATTTTTGTATCTAAACGATGATATCTTTCTGGGTGCACCGCTCTATCCGGAGGATTTGTATACGGAGGCGGAGGGCGTGCGCGTTTATCAGGCATGGATGGTGCCCGATTGCGCCTTGGACTGTCCCTGGACGTATATAGGCGATGGCGCCTGTGATCGCCACTGTAACATTGACGCCTGCCAATTTGATGGTGGCGACTGCACCGACAGTGGCACAGGGAGTGCCGGGCAGTTGCAAGAGGACTTGCATAACGTAGCCGAGGTACCCGTGCCTGTGGGACATGTGGGCGTTCATAAGTTTCCCAATATGGGTCTGCAACAGCTTTTTAAACGCAGCTCCACTAATTTCAAGGAACTGATGCGGCACAGAAATGTGTCTACGCTGCAGGAGTTGCGCCGCATTGTGGAACGCTTCAACAAGGACAAGCTGAAATCTCTAAATCCCGAGCTGGACGCCAGCAGCGCGATGAGTAGCAGCACCAGCCGCAGCAATCTGCTGCACAAGGAGGACTTTAAATCCTCCACAGACATTTACTCGCACTCGCTGATATCCACCAATATGCTGCTGAATCGCGTCTATGGCTTTAAAGCGCGTCATGTGCTGGCGCATGTGGGTTTTCTCATAGAGCGCGACATTGTCGAGGCTATGCAGCAGCGCTTTGAGCAGCAGGTGCTCCAGACGGCCCATCAGCGTTTCCGTGCAGCCACAGATTTACAGTTCGCCTTCGCCTACTATTCGTTTCTCATGAGCGAGACGAAGACGCTGGGCGTGGAGCAGATTTTTGATGAGTTCGATACAGACGGCTCGGGCACATGGTCGGATCGCGAGGTGCGGACGTGCCTGACGCGCATCTATCCACCACCGCTGGACTGGTCAGCCATGCGCTACTTCGAGGAGGTGGTCCAGAACTGTACGCATAACATGGGCCATGATGCTGCAACAGATAATAGAATAGTTCACTCAACGCTGGTCTATGAGCGCTACGAGGACTCCAATTTGGTAAGCCATTATCTAATCCGGGCTCTATTTCAGTCGCACTTATAATTTTCTCTCTCGCTCTCTGCACAGCCCACAATTACCCGCGAGCTAGTCTACCGCTGTCCACTGCTGGCGGAGGCTTTGAGCGCCAACTTTGGCGTGCGCTCTAGGTATCGCTACCATGTCAGTCCAAAACGAGCCTCGCACAGCAATTTTATGATGCTTACCTCAAATCTGACGGAAGTCGTTGAGGCGCTCGACCGCATGCGTCGCAATCCGCGCAAGTTCAATTGCATCAACGACAATCTGGATGTTAAGCGTGGCGAGGATAACGAGCTTGTGCGTCATCTGCTCGAGGATTTCTATTTATCTTTCTTTCCGCGACGCAGCAAATTTGAACTGCCCCCACAATTTCGTAATCGCTATATTTCCTGGAACGACTATCAACGTTGGCGGCGACGCAAACGCGCCGTTCTCGTCGTCGGCTATGGCGTTAGCCTACTGCTCATCATATTTCTACTCCGTCTGCTGTGCCAACATAAGGCCAAGATTGTGCGTCGCTGTGTGCAGCGTCTGTAGAACACGCTGATATTAAGGTTGTATGATTTGTTTTTCATTTCAATGTTGTGATAAGTTGTAAGCTTTGAGATCGTCGCCATTTTAGCGCCATTTATAGGTGGAATCTAGTTTTAGTTAAGGTCTACCTAGAATGTATCTTATTTAAGCGCAACCATGAGGCTAATTTTAAGCGTAGTAAAGTGAAATTTCTCTTAGATGGGTTTCTTTTATCGCTACTGAGGCTAAAAAGTCAACAGATTGAGATTAAAAGTAATAAAATACATAGAATTTTAAACATAACCATGCTAACATTTACTCATTTCAACTTCTTGTGGGCTGTTATCCTCAAATTAAGAGCGCTCGATTAGCATATGCAAGCACAGCAAATGTGCTGTCAAATTAATATAACGGTGTCAACTAAACTTTTGTTTCTTGCCACAATTTACAGGCTTTTCTTGTTCAGCTTTCGCTCTACAATGTGGAATTAAAATCTCTTACAGCATACTTTCCGTTTTGTATAAATGACGGACTGTTCATCTTAACAGCGTTACTCTACAGAAGCTCTATTACATTAAAGTGGCTTAAAGAAGTCTGTTCGATAGTTTTTAGTTAGACAATTCCCGTATACAGCATTGTCTTAGTTTATTGGTACGAAAAGTGTACGAAAACTGTATTTACATATCAGTGTAAATATGCCTTAACTATTATATTTTATATATATATATATGTATATTTCTTCGGCACTTAAAACGAGGAGACTCTGATATACATACACACACAGCGGTATAAAATATATTTATATATATATAGATAAAACTGTTAACTCGTATAGCTCGTCTGCCAATGTTTACATGCATATAATAAATATGGTACTGATTCGGGCTTCTATTGCGTTACACATTCAGTATTAATAGCTATAAAAAACGAACGCAGATAAAACTAATTATGTAGGCTCAGAAAAACAAGTGATATGCTCTCGAATAAACAAGCACACGTTACTTAAACATGCACACATAAATGGGCATACATATAAACATAGTGTAATATTAAAATAGCTAATGCGAGCTGCACATGCACGCACACATAAGTCTGCACAGATGCGGGCAAATGTGTATGAGTGCATGCATGTAATACAATGCAATATATACATATGATAATATTAAATTCCGATAAAATAAAATTAATTCGCCCGCTGCTATTCGATGCGAATGCGGGTCGCCGAGCGACGCAACGCGGTGCATTCCTTGATGACCAGACGCATGAGCAGCAGCATGGCAATGATGTCCGCCACGATGAGCATATAGAAGACATTCTGCCAGCTGTGGCTGGAGATTAAACCGGCCAGCAGCGGACCCACTGCCGCGCCAATGGAGCCCGTGCCATCTATAATAGCGGTTACCGTGGCCAGGGCATTCGAATTACTCTCCAAGGAGCTGTGCTGACCCAGTTCAGCGCTGACCGAGGTCGTTATTAATGCATATGGGCCGTTCACAAAGATTCCCACAATGATGAGCAGAAGCACGCTAATTGTTACAGACAATGCGCCATACTGTTGATACATTAACAGCTGGAATAAGCCAATACATAAAGTACATATGCATACAGATTCAATTTCAAGCGAACTCACAATGGGCGACGCAAAGAACAACATCACTGTGCACACTGTGGCCGACATGCCCGTCAGATCAGATACATAACCGGCGGCTATGGCACCCAATATGCCGCCCACATCAAACAGCGTGGATAGGTCGGCGGACAGCTCTGGACCCAAGGTGCCTGAACAAAACAAATGTATAAATAAATGAGCAGAAAAAACATATTTCAAGAATTGACTCACTGGAAGACTGTATATAGAGCGGCAGCCAGTACATGAACGTATAGCTGACCAGCTTGGTGAAGAACAGGCAGAGCGAGAACTCAACCACGCCGGGTATATAGAGCGCATCAACCAAGCTAATGGGACGACCGTGTCCCGCTGAGCGTTCCCTAGACGGCTGGCGTGACAGGATGGGGGTGCGTTCGGTGGGCGCTGGGCGATAGCTAACCTGATCCTGCAGGGAAAGATATATGTAATCAATATGAGCAGAAGAACAAAGCCAATCAGACATATAATACAGATTTATAAAGAATTAGCTGAAGAAGCGCAACAAACACAGAAGCGTACGACACATGGAAAATACATATGTGGGAATGCATGCACTTACGGTTTGTTGGGCGGCATAAACGGACTGGGCATAAAACTGCGCAGGCATACGGCAAATTAATTGAGATGAGTGTGTATTTTATTTAAATAAAAATCCAAGAATGCAAGCAACAATTGCTGAAAGCGAGAACAATAAATACTTACGGCTTCGGTGTGACGCGCCTGTTCCTCATCGTCATTATCATCATGGTCCACATCCGATTCATTGGCCACGTTGCGACGCTCCTGGGTGACATGCTGTGGATAACAGCCAACAATCTCTGGCTGATCAACCAGAAACAGAAAGAGCAGAAAGCCCACAGCCCCAATGATAATGCCAGGCACAACAAAGGACAGCGCCCAGTCCTTTTCCACATAGTGCGCCGCAATTAGTGTGCCCAGAATATTGCCAATGGACGTGTGGCTATTCCAAATGCCAAAGATCAGGCCGCGTTTCTTTTTGCCAAACCAACGGCCCACTAGCGTGACGACGCCCGGCCAGCCTGTGGTCTGGAATATGCCGGCAAAGATTTGCACAAATATAAAGTAGCTGAGGCTGTGTATATTGGAGGTGCGTGCCAGGCCGAACAGATAGGTGAACACGCCCGTCATAATCATGCCCATGGACAGAAAATAGCGCAACGAGACGCGCTCCGCTATAAAGCCCGACATGAACATGGCAATGGCGTAGGAGAACAGAAAGGCCGAGTCCAGCATGCCAAAGAGCGTCTTCGAGTCGGAGCCATCTGTTCAAGGAAAGTGGGTTAAGTGATTCGCAGAACATACTCAAGGGCTATACCCAAACTTACCAAACGGCGCATAGCCGCAATCTCCAGCCTCGTGCAGCTTCGCCTGCGTATTCGAGCAGTTCCCATGCAGCACGGACTTGACCACAGAGATCGGTTTGCGGGACATGTGATAGCAGGCATAGGCAAGGAATGTGAGCAAAAATATGGACATCTTGTAGCTGGCACGAAGATAAATTGAACTAGCTGTTGACATTTGCTTAATTGGCTCTTACCACAGCTCCTTGCGCGCATGAAATCGCGGACATTGTCGCGAGAAGCTCTGCAGCACGCGTATCCCGATGGGTATATCGTTGTAGTTGTTACTCATTTTGCGCGTCCTGGACGCTGACGGTCTCATCGACTAGCCCAAGCTTCTCTCTAAAGCAGCTGCACACGTCCAGGGGGCAGGTCGTGTAGCTACTTTTGCTATATTGAGCTGTACGGAAAAGAGCAGTTAGCTTTGTGTAGTCAAATATTTAATACTCTTGTACAATATGCGATTTCTCACTGTGGCAGCTATATGATATAGTAGTCCAATATTAATTAGATGCCATAGTCAAGATCATTCCACAAGTTTCTTTTAGATAACTTAAGACACAGAAACGTTATCATTAAGTAGACTATATATTACTATCAATCTATTTGTAGGAGCTATACGATATAGTTATGCCACAACAAAATGTTTTTCACATCTAGCTATATGAGAGAGTAAACCCAGCTGGTCTAAAGCGACAAGTTTCTTCAGAATGGCTTAAAAACTGAGAGACAGACAGACGTGTCTGGCTATAAAGACTCATCTCTTCTTGATTCTAATCATGAACATATATGTACTTTATGGCCGAGATTTTGTATAGCCTTTCAAGGGCATAAAGAGATCCCGAGGCTTACTCAAAAGCAGGTATATTTTTAGGGTGTTCATCAACAGGTAGCGCTGACTGTAACGCTGGCGTAGCTAATAATGTAGAAAACTATACGCGGTTGGCGGCCCCTTGCGGTTGAAAAGTGAAGGCTCTTTATCTGCTAGTTTTCTATGAAGTTTTGATTGAAGAATTCGTTTTCCCTTATCGCACTTTGTTTTTGCACACATATGCAAGTTTGCGCGCACGAACCGAACACACATACACACACACACACAGACGCTACACAAGCAAACATATGTTGTCAGTCGAGCTGGAAGCGAGGAAAGTGTCCAAACTGAATCACCACCGGCGACGATATTCGTATCGCAAAACAAATTATATTCAATTTTGTTGCGCTGGCAATAAAATGTGAAATATGAAACTGCAACGTAGTGTGTTTGTTTAGTGATATTAGGAACTCTTTGTTTGTTGTTAGCGTGACGTTTGACTGCGGCTGTTTCGGCCGCTACTGCACAGGTGAACTGTCAGCGCAACGCTTACAAACTGTCAGTTCGAATCAATTATTTAATTTTTATTTACTTTACCGTTAAACGAACATTAAACAAATAAACAAAGGAGCCTAACACATCTACAGTTATATCGAATCGTTCGCAATATGTTCAATCGAACGACTCACAAAACTGAACAAGCGAACTGCCAAGTCGACTGTTGTTGTTGTTAATCTGGCTGGTTGCAGTAACAGTTGTGTATGCTGTTAAGCTCACAATGGTACTGTCAATGGCAGCTGCAAGCTATCGATAGTTTTGCTTATATCGAAACAATTAATCGGTGAGGAGCAGCTATGTGTTCGCGCAAAAACCATAAAATTATATTCAATTTAAAGAGCGTTGCCGTCAAAAGTGTAACAATGGTGGTATGTATTATGGTTTTGTGTAAGCCAAGCCCACCAATATGCTGCAAAATCAGTTCTTAAAGATTTCCTTATCCTATTAAGTTTTACTGCTACAATCACTTGTTGTTAGTTTCCATTCGCTTAGTTCCCATTGGTATGTTCTTTTATTTGACATGTTCTGCTGGTTTCAGTGCGGAATGAGCTTCGTTAATATCTCAGACATAATCTTAAGCAATTCATTAGCCCGTGGTCCATTGGTTATTTGTTTCTGCAGAAACTTGGCCATATTTTCTTGCGCGCGATGCGTTATTCCGGTATATCGACGATAGGCTGATAACAGAATGTTAAGCGGGAAAGCAAAGCCTGCTGTTAACTTCTTAACCGGTAAGGGACTGTAATTTACCAGGGACACAAGCATTTTTATATTTCCCGCTGGCGCTTCAAGTTCAAATTCAATTGAATAATTGACTAAAAATACAAATTATCCACTGCATTGCTTAGATATTGCAAAACGGTGCAAAACGTGTTGAAATTTTTGTTTATTTTTACAGCTTGGGGCTACGTTATTGTCCACAACCTGTTGAGATCATGCGCTAATTACGAGACAGACACGCGACCGGATGAAAAAAAATTCAGTGCTGACCATTAGTCAGTTGTGTTTGCTGTGACAATATTTCGAATCTGTAAAGTACAAATGCAGTTCACATGACTCGGCGTTCCTAGTCTCGACATCAGTCTAGGGGCGTTGAATGCTCCGATTTTTTGACTTTACAACACAATAGCGACATGCTAATTTCATGGAAATATTGCAATCGACTTAACATGTGAAAAACAAGGTGTGCAATTAGAACAATTCAAGGTGTTAATTAGAGCAAACTGCAGCCATTTCTCAATTGTATAAAAAGCAATGCTCGGCCACCACTTAGTTACACTTATAATTCCGCCGTCAATCAGCTAACAGCTACACAAAAGAAACTCTATTGTTTTACACTTAGCACTAAAACAGATCTAAAGCCAAACAAAATCATGTCTTACAAGGTGAGTAAGCCGGCTAAATATGCAGCTGAATGGGCTCTAATAGATCTCTCGTTCTCTAAATAGCATATTTGGCAACTGGTCGCGTGCCTCGTTACCCTGGAAGTGGCTTGTGCCTATCCCCAGGAACGCCACAGTTCCGTTGAACCCAAAGACCAAAAGCTGAGTGCAGACACTGTAACAGATGTTGCGTATTTGAATCCCGAGCAGAAACTTGAGCATCTCTACAAATTTGAGCGCACATTGGACAGGTTGCGCCGTGCTGTGGACGATCTTTCCAATGAGTATGACAACGCCGATGATATGGAACTGGCTGAGATAAATGTATTTCGGCCACTGTTTCGTTATCGCGGAGAAGTTGCCAGACGGGTTAAGAATCCAAGACCTCAGCAGTTTGGCTAAAATTTTGGCGCAATAATAATGGGCCTAGATTAGTATACTCAACTCATCAGCTGCATCAGTTTTTGACATTATCATAACGTTTTGTACCAAAATATTTAGATTTTAAATTAAAATTAAAAAAAAACAACGTTAAGTTTGATTATTTAACATTTAAATACATATTTTATTAGAGCTTTTATACATAGTACTTGGTAGAACTGTTGGGGAATTCTTTTTGTATATATATATTTTTTTGTTGTTGAAAATATCCACATGTGATTAATCTTATATACCCACACATATAAACCATTCTAATTAGAAAGTTTTTAATTTACAAATATTATTGTTTGTGCTTTTGTCCACATTGCGCCTCACGCTGCGTGGCTGACACTCAAATTCCTTACATTGCAATGGATTTCCATACAAGACTATTATATTATCTATATATATATTTATATGTATATATGTATATATACAAAATATACGGAAGACACCAAAATTTAAACACACAAAATTCAATGAATCGTATCTGAAGTAGAAGAAATATGCTAAGTTTTCCGACAGTTTCTAAAGTGTTTTTTTGTACCCAAATCTCTTGTGAAAGAAATTGAGCTTTTGAAAATCATTTGAGTTTCGAGATTTACGACCCTACACTGTACTACTACACTACACATATATGTTAATCTTATAAAAAGAACAGAACTCTTTATCATATGGATAGCATGCTTTCGTATGTTGTAAATAGTTCATCTCTGCTAAACAGTTTATGGGAAATATATTAAAGTTCACTTTTAGCTCAAAGCTTAGAAAAGTTTTGGTTTTCTCAATTAGAAAATTAGGTTTACGTAGTTTATAGTTTTTGTTGCTTTTGCTTGGTTCCATAAAGTTGCTCGCATCCTTAACTTGTTTTTACATTAAATTTGATTTAATTTTTGATTATCAGGCTTGTTGTTGTTTACAGTTAAAGGACATTGCTGTTTATGTGTCAGTGTGTGTGTGTGTGCGTGTGTGTGTGTTTGGTGGTCATCGAAATATCGAAACCTGTTTACATTTTAAGGTTATGTTTAGCTGGTTCTTTTGCTGGTTTTATAAATATTCACATATTCTTTTTTTTTTATCATAGAATTACATATTACAAATACATTTACATTTTACATTTTACATTTTACATACTCGCATAATTTGAAGCATTATTTATTTGGTGTTTTACTTTTATTATTGTTGAGCTGATGCAGTTTAATATAAGTTTGCGTTTAGAGCACCTGCAGATTCTCGCAGTGCTTGAACTTGGAGTCCTCCTTGCCCAGTATCCAAGTGAGCATCTGACGCGCCTTCATGCTGGCCAGCATCACGCTGCGGCTCTTATACCAATGCGCCGGCGAGCTGCCATCCCGGGGACCCTGCAATCGATGGCATTTACGCATTTGAGAAGAGTTTGTCTTTGTCAGGTCCAACAATTGATAAACTAGCATGTTAAGTTTCATATATGTAAGTTTATTCTGGCTCGTTAAACGACTTGGTTGCACTCCATAATGTCAGGGCTTGTGGGTGTGTTTGGTTAGTTTTGAAGCATGTGAAAACAGCAACAAATAATGTACGAGGAATAACTAAACAAGAACGGAACAAACAAAGATATGCATGAGGTAAAATCTGAACAGTTTGCACACTTGACACATTTCCGATTTGGCAAACCTACAAACTATGGATATAAACTATTTGGAATATGCATTGCTGCTTGGCTGGGGGCAGGAGATCAAAGAAGATATAAATAATGCTAGGGGCACTAGGAAATTACACTATATGAGCAGTTCCGGGGCCTTCAACATGTCGAAAAACAAAGAAATATTTAAATTTATTTTATTGTTCGATATTAAAGGCTAAAGGTTATAAAGTTGAAGGCGATACCGTTTTAGACGGATGGCTTATTTCTTTTACTGTTTTGTTATTGGTCGAGTGTTCCTATAGAAACGATATATGACATAGTAGAAATCCGATTTGATAAGGTTTGGCAAACTTGTTGTTAACCTCGTCATTGTTGTGTTGAGTCAAAATATCGTTTTTATACAATAACTTAATTTCTGACTGCAATCAAAGAATGGACAGACATGCGAAATATAACTACATACATACATACATATATCGACTCGTTTGTTAATGCTTTTCAGTTTCAAGCTTCACATCGAGCTTGCAAACGTCTAATAAAAGAATTTAAGCCCGAACAAAGACTGCTGGAGTGCACTAACAATTTAATAATACTGTAGTAATATTTACTTTCCTTTCTAATAGAAGCCATGGTAGATAACTCTTTATGACCCACTTGACATGGCATATTCTTTAAAACAAGTTTTATTTATTATTTCAGTTTAAGGTGAAAACTGGCATTTAAATGTAATACTTCGTCCATTACCCAGCAACTTCTAATGCAGAACGTTACAAAAAATAATTAATGTAATACAAAGATAAATTGGCACTGCAAAGTTTTTGTCACATTAGAAATCTAGATAATTTTGAAGTATGTATGTATGTACATATGTATATTTTTCATGATAATAAAAACGATTTGGGACGCGGAGTCTCTTTTCCTGGAAGTGCTCATATTACCTAGAAATTCGCAAAGCTGTAGACAGTCGATTGGATTGTTAGGTTTTGCATGCAATATAGGTAACATTTAAGATATGCTGGGTTACAACTGAGGGGCTAGTTTTTGGAGGGGGCGGGTACACATAGAACTGTACGTAGTTGGTTGACTGCGTTACTTACCGCATCGTCGGCCTTAAGATCAGTCAGTGTCAGACATTTATCAGTTTCTAGAGTCTCTACGTGCTTGTCTTTGCTATCTTTAAACTTAGTTTTGTCTTTCGACTTTTTCGGATTCAGCTGCGAAAGCGATCGTTACAATTACACACATAAAATGTACATAGATAAATGATATAGAGAGAGAGATAGAGTGAATTACAAATGTGAAAAGCGCTCAGGTGTTGAAGGCAAAGGCGAGAGATGATGACTAAAGATGTTGATCAACATCTACTGTACTGAAACTGGAGCTTGTTACGCCAGGTCTACCATTCAAAGTCTAAGACACTCAATTTAGACGATTCCGTTGCGAATCCATCCACACTCACCTGCAAAAGATTGTGATCCTTCTTCAGGCGTATCTGGGTCAAAGTGCCGGCCAGCAGTTCATCACAGTTATGGTTAATGCCCACCGATACTTCAATGAACTTGGCGCCAAAGGTGCAGGCCACGCATTTACCATCTGTAAGAGTCAAGAGGAAGAGAGAGAGGGGGGTGGAATTAGAAAATTGCCAAGAGTCACGCACTAGCTGCACTTGCCCTGCGCTGAGACGGCGCGTGATCTGGCCAAATCAATTTTGTTGGCCACCAAAATGGTGGGTCGATGGCGCAGCAAGTCCATGTCCTGCAAGCGTGATAAGATCTGCTTAGCACGCGTAAAGGACTCCTTGTCAATGCAGGAATAGACGACCAGAAATGCATCCGCCTGCTCCAGTTCCTCCTGTTAAAATGATTCAACAAGTTTTAGAAATTAAACTCAAAACTCTTAAATGGCTTAAGCGAGTGTGTATGTGTGTGTGTGTTAATTTAAGACAACATTAAAAGTTGGTAATGCCCAACAACTACGAAAGCCACGCCGCATGCAACGCCATAAAGCGCCAGCTCATTGCCGTGTCCTACTGCAGGACTTGCTGCCTGTACGTTCGTGTTTGTTGCTTTCCGTTTCTTTATGCTCGTAAAAATTAAAATTATGGCCACTTTGCCTTATAACGAGCCACAAAGTTGAGAGTTGGCCGTAGCTCAGCTTGTTCCTGCATCCTTTCTCCTGTCTCTGCATCTGCGCCAGCAAAAAATGTCAAAAGTTTCTTGAAATTGCAGCGCGACTTTTAATGATACTCTGAATTTATAATAGGTGCCTTTTTAAAGCCTCTAAATTAACAGCTGTTTTGCGTAATTGACAAGTTGCATAAGCAGCGGCTCCTTGGTGCACTTGACATCAACCAAAACTCAAGGGGCAGCTACCACAACAACTTGAAGAAATTAGAAGTCAGTCGAGTCTTACAATTTCTTAAAGAATCCCAACTTCTGATTTAGCGTAGGATTAACTTACAAATGCAGAAGAGCTTAAGAGTTGTTAAATTAATCGAAAGCTTATCGAACTATTAATGTCCCTTCAATGAAACTTTATACAAATAGAAGATGTATCGATAAAGTTGTTGATATCTTATTGATTTGCTTACTTATCGATTGCTTATCGATCATTTATAAAATAAAGTACTTTCCAACAAATCGATAAATTATCGATTTATGCTTTTACAGAAGTCCCTGTAGAGCTTATTATTCATAACTATTTCTGGTTTCCTACAAGCTAATTTAGTCTGATAAGACCTGTTGATAGGCGAATGATTCTTAATTGATTCGATATTTATCGATATCATCATATAGCCGAGCTTACACATTAATATGTTGAGCATGTGGGTATGATTAATGCTCTTTCTGATTTAATTCATTTTTAGCTCTCTACTAAACCGATAGCTTATCGACGGACCATGTATCCTAAGTAACTTACGAGCTTATATCGTCTTGGCCATTTCTGCAATAGCATCAAACTGCTTATATAGTTTTTTGAGGCGCCCAGACAGGCGTTGCCAGTGGGTGTGGCGGAAGTGACGCTGCATTTTTCAGTGTTGGCTACTTTTATTCTTCGGTTACTTGTGTGGCTAAAAAGTAGCCATAAAGCAACGCCAGGCACATCCGGCATTTTGGCAGGAATTTACGATTGCCAAATGCATACACCACTTTCTTCGAGTGTGTCTGGGCGTGTGACTGAGTGTGTGTGTGGCAGGTATGTGTGTGGCATGTGTGTGTGTGTGCTTGTGTCAAGGTATTTATGATTGACGGCCATGCTCGTGTGCATTTGCCTCGAGTTGAGCCAACATTTTTGCTGTTTATTATTTGTTCTTTCAACTTTCAACTTTTGCGTGAACGCGCGACGCTTTAATACGCTTGGCTTTGTGCTTGCTCTGTGTCCAGAATGTATAAATTGTTGCCATTTCCTTTTGTTTGTCAACGCTGCAAGCTGCCCCAACACCTACCGCCGCCACCCGCACGCTTGCGCCCTCCCCTCTGTCTGTCTGTTAGCCCGCAATCGTCGCCTTAATCATCGTCCATTATTGCTTGCGCCAAACCGCGTTTCCCTCAACCGGTCCCAATATATATGTATATATATATACATACGCTCTAGGATCCATTCGCACGCCCACTTCCCCGCCCCGCCCCGCCCCGTTCCGGCCAGCAGTACGTACGTCGTCGGTTTGGCCGTTGGGCGTCTTGCTGGTCATTTGGCATTTGGCCAGCAATTTGGCATTTCGATTGCATGTTTATCGCCGCTCTGCGTATTGTTGTTGTTAATGTTGCTTTGCTTGTTATTGCAAAAATTGTTCAGTATTTGTTATTCTAGCCATTTTGCCCTACCCCTGAAAGCCCCTCGCTGAAAAAATTGGACCGGTTCGCATAGGCTTGAAGAATCTCTTCGGTGTCTTTCATAAGAGCATATTGCTGTCTGTCATATAGCTCAGGCATAACATTTTTAAATGATCTGCTTAATTCAATTCGCGAAGGTCCTCCATGGTCAATTTAAGTTACCTTTTGAAACTTTCTTTTTCTACACTGATTTGCGACTTGTTTAAATCGAGTCTTATAAAATAATTTTAGAGATATATATTCTTTTATTTTTTATTCCCTTGTATCATTGTTTTGGCATGAAAAATGTAACGCATATAAGGATAAATCCTCCGTTAAGTATAGATATTCTACAACATGCCATATCCGTCTGTCTTTTTCAACGTGTCGCACAGTTTTAAAACTATCCGTCTTTCTGTTGCGGGCAGAACATATGGGAAAACCGGCCAGATTGGAGCACTATATCATAAAGCTGTCAAATGAACGATAAGTCGAAAGGTAAGTTCTTGTATGGAAAACTTTATTGTTTATCAAGACAAAACCCGGCATTTCTTGGTTGATCTATACTACTTACACAAATGTTACATAGCTTTATAGGAAGAATCGGTCGAAAAATGAGTTTTTGAATGGCAAAATATTTTGTATTCCAAGATACTTATTTTCATCAAATTCAGCATTTACGGGCTTCACTATTCTGACATATCTGCAAAACTGTAAGGCAAATGGGTACAAGGGTATTAAATCTTCGGCGTGCCCAAGTTATTTTTGTCTTTTCGTTTTTGGTAAAAAGCTCTTCACCATTGTTACACATTCAGTATTAAGTCAGGCAGAAGCTCATGAATATTTCTAGTATGTTTGTAATCATTCGAAAACAAAATAATCGTAAAGCTTTTTTTAATCTTTTTGCATAGCAAGATCACTTGATTTACTTTGTAGGATGCTTAATGCTCGGTGAAACATCTTCAGCCACTTCTGCTCTTCGTGGATTCAGTTAACGTAATTCTAGCCTATGCTTTAATTTGGCTCTTCCAGTTTGGCTATAGTAGACTATCTATGCTACAAATGTGGCTCCTTCTTAGACTATGTCTTATTTATATTTACTTCTAGCCGTCATATTGCTTTGCTTATTCCATTTCATTGCCTGTTAAATTTTGTTCAGTGTACATACATACTTTTATGTTGTTTCAGTCTTAATTTTTCAAGTACCAGACTAGCTTAGCCTTTTTCTCGAGCAGCTACACGGCATGCCGAGGCTCAGCATAAAGAACTCACCCACCTTTTGCCATTTTGTTAAGGTACAAAACATTCCTTCTGCCGACTGGCACTTGAGTATGCAGGCAACGTAGCAGCATGCTGCATGACGCAGCACCCGAAACCTTCTTGCTTTCTCCCTCTTGTTCTCTCTTTGTCTCTCTCTCTCCTTATGCAACTTACCATTTTGGTAAAGTTCTTGGCCAGTTTCGGTTCTGCGGTTTTTAATATTTCGAGTTATTCAGAAATTTTGCTTTTGTGGCCTAATTAGTGGCTGCTAAAACTTTGAGGGGCGGCAGTTGTTGTGCCACGCCCACTTTACACACAATTCACGCTGCATTCGCTTAGTTTGCATTTGTAATTAATTGAATTTGTGCCGAGGCAAAATAACAAATGGCTTTCGGTCAAGTTCAAGCGGTTGGCTCTGTGCAAATGCCAAAATTTGTCTTCCAGTGGCGAGGGTAGGAATTGTAAATGTGGTTGTGGACAGTCTCTAGGTTAATATTGATATATTTAACAACAATTAAAGCACGCACACACACAACAACATCGCTGGTCGCAAGGGACACAAATGCGACAAGTGCCCGAAAGGACAACAGCTGCAGGCTAATGTCAAGCTATATGTGTGCGTGTGTGTGCGTGTGTATTTGTTTTTGTGTGTGAGTGTGTTGTAAACTTTGACAAATGGATCGTTTGGGCTTTTGCGCTTGACTTACCTTGCTCTCCGGATTGCCAGTGAGGAACTTCAGCTCCGACTCGGTGCCATTCAGAATAATTGAAATGTTTTGCTCGTCCTCATCACACTCTGCAGAGACCCAGGGTCAGAGTTCAAGGGGCAAGGTATTAGTCTTCTTCTTTTTTTTTTTGTAAATGTATCATCCGGCAGCTGCTGCACTTACCTGGTCCATCGTAGGCATTGATGCAGTCGGAGGTGCGAAATTGGGAAACGAGCGCCTGTTTGCCGACACCGGGCGAGCCGAGCATCTCGACGCGAAAAAATTCCACCGGCTGATGATTATCCTGGCCGGAGCTGGCGGCGAAGCCATTGCTGCTGCCGCCATTGTAATTGTTGCCCAGCCCCAGACTGCTGCCGCCGCCGCCGGCACCGTTAAGGCCGGCCATCGCATTTCGCGGATGCATGGGACTAACCGGCGCGAGGCTGTTGCTGCGCGAGCGGCGTCTGCGAAAGGAGTCCCCGCGATTGATGATGCCTGCATGAATGTGGTGTAAGCCATGAGTTGCATGTCGCAAATGTTACCGAGTGAGTAAAAAAAAGAACCACACAAAAATGTTCTAAATGCAACGCGTGGTTCGGGCCCATGCGGCGTATGTGCAACGAGGCGCCATGTGTTACTCATACGCCGCATGGAGCCTGGCTTAAATTACGTTTGCCTGCCGGAGGCAGCAGACTATAATACACAACAACAATGCTTAATCTATCTTTTGTGGGAGCTACAACCCTCCTCTCCTCTCCCCTCATCCAGCCGCACTTCGTGTTGTCTGCGGCTGTAATATGGCGAACATGTTGCCAGTTGTTGCGCCTTTTCAAACGCTGCTGCAGCCCTTAACTTTTTTTTCCACTCTTCGTGGTTTATTTGAAATGGTTTTTGTGCAGCTGTGCAGCAGGCCGACAGCAAGATTGAATAGAAGCTTTAAATTTAAAAATTCATTAGCTGCAATGTGCATTTGGGCTTATCTATAAATTTTAGCCAGTCACATTGAGGCAGGCATTTGAAATGCCAATTTTCTGTTTGAATTTTGTGGTCGCCGATGCGGATTGTTTGCCTATATGTCGGACCTATGTAAATATTTTTTTTGCGTCTGCTCGAGTAGGTTATACCCCGCATGCAGGTCTAAAGTACCTTAAAAGACATACGTATGTATATTAGTCAATGTATAAAGCTATCCTAAACAAATGTTTAAAGCTATCTTTGACATCGAAGTTGCCCTCGAAGAGATAACGTAACTTACTAAATGATTGAGTTTTGTTTGACAATTTGCTATCGATAACTGTCTATCGTGTTGTTTTTGTAACTATTTATAACTATCAATATGATTGGTGTTGACAAAAGTTTAATGAATCAAGGAAATGTGCATTATATGAGGTACGCTATGTTTTCTTAGTTGTGAAATAAACTTTGACTTTGACTTAAGTATCAAAGCTCTTTGTAACGTTGTGGTTTTCTTTCCAACATTGATACAACTCGCCTATTCATACTTCTATATATATATACATATATATCGAGTATTTCTATATCTATATATAAGTACTATAACGATTTTGACCTTGTATTATATCTTCATATTCCAACTCTTCATATTATTAAGAGCACCAAGGAAGTTATCGGTTGAGCCATGCACCAATTATCGAAATATTCGATAGCCCCGTTTGGCGTTTTCCATAGTTTTGCAACACTTTCATATACATATACATATGTACATGGCCACACATATGCAAACATACTTAACAGTGTGTTTAACACAAGGATTATCTGCAAGTTGTGAAGACTGTGGCATATTAGGCCTTTGTTTACCAACTGCTATGCATTTACAAATAATATAGCTAGTTGGCAAACATTACTAAATAGTTAGTTGAGCATTTAATAGACAGCTTAATCGTCGGCTGTTCTGTTATAATTCAAATAAATATTTTTGTGCTACGCTAGTCAAAACTTATTCGGATTGCAATTCTATATCTATTTAGGTTTGAATATATTAATTGACAGAATTCACTATTTTTGCATATATAATGCAGTTGAAAATTGAAAGGTCTTTATGAATGTATTCATTCAATGTCGTCAAATTGAGCCAACGGTTTAAGAAAAATAAGTAAAAATCCGCAACAAAATTGTTTGCATTTGACTTGTGCCTGTTTATGCGATTGTTTTGTGTACATTTAAATGTCATAAATAGATTTATGGCCTGCTTTATTGCATTCGGTTATTTCTGAATTTAGCCGAGAGATTTTTCTCAAGCAAACGCTGCGGTCATTAATTGTGTAAATTGAATTAATTGCCAAAATGGCAATAAAAATCTACAAATGTATAAATATGTGTATTTGCATGTCTCCGAGGGGGTGCCAAGGGGGGCGGCAGAGGCGTAGGTGTGCGGCCATCATCATTGGAAAGCCATAAAATCGCCCGGCTGGGTGGCAATTTATAGTATAGCAAAAATTACAATTGCGATTTTGCAAAATTTCATTTGAATTTTCGTTGTGAATGCGAACCCAGCAAAACAAAAAGAAAAGGTGAAAACTGCTGACCATAAAATTCAGCATTTAAACAATCGTTTTTCTTTGTGTTTGGTTTCGTTTTGTTACAATAAATATTTGTACAAATGCCGAATGTTTAAATTTAGCTGAGGAAATGATCAAGTGTTTAGATATTGAAATTGCCCAAGTTTATGCCTCTAACATCTAGCTAGATGAACTCTGAAACGTAATCAAAAATAATTGAACTCTGCATAACTAATAATAAGCCAGCTGAATCTAAACAGAGCAAAAACTTTGAAGAATTTTCACTTTTCAAATTAATTTTCTTTCTTTTTTAAGTTTTTTTTTCTTGTGCTTCCTGGAATTTATCTCAATCGACGCAGCTTTTGTTTAACTCATTTTGTTCTTTGCTTTTTGATGTGTCTTTAAATTATTATTTTAGCTATTTTCGCCCGTTCGAAGTTGCCTTCACGCATTGTTTGAACATTTTTTGGTAATGAATAACTGCTTGAGAAAATAAATATCAATTTTTATTTGCCGATTGATTTAAAGTTCGGCAAGTGTTGCACGAGATTTCGCACATGTTTGCCTTTTGCTAAATCATTTTCAGCTGGGTATTGCACGCCTTCAAGGTGGCTAGGGATCAAATTTGGACTGAATCTTGTATATATAAATACGCGTGGTTGCAATATTTTAAAATTGATTAATTTAAATTTTCATATTATGTGAAAATTAAAGGATGTGGCAAACCAGCTTCACGAACAAAACCTCCCCGGGCAGGAAATATGTACATATAGAATCTTGAACCTCACCAACAGACGAGTCGGTCTTATGCTTAGGATTGCGAAAATTGGATTAAGACGAATAAGTTATAATATATTCTTTAGTCTGCTGCCCACTGCGTAAAGATAGCCCTTCTGTTGTTGCTGCACACATATGTATGCATTCAATATTTTTTCAATGGATATCTCTCAGTCGAGCATGGACGAACGTTTCACTTTTTATTCGTTCGTATATAATTTATTTAGCAAAGATGAAGCCAATTAAGCTATGCCAGCTGCATGAACAGCGCCTCATCTAAGTCATATGTCCCGATTCGGTCATACATACGCCCACACGACCATGCCCACGTCACCGAACGCCCAATGTCCAGAGACATCCTTTAACGGGGCGTGCGTGGACATGATTCAATTATAATTGAATTTACACAGCGAGCGTCATCATAACCAGCCGCAGTCCTGCAGCCAGGCTCCAGCTCACACACCATTTCAATCTTAAGCACAGCAGAAGAGCTACACACACATCATACAAACACACACACTCACACACACACACACACACACATGCACGCATAACATGCAACGCATTGTGGCCGCTTTTGGACAGCTTTTCATTGAATTTTTCATTGGGTGGCGCTTCATTGGCTGACGCTGACGACTGACACACGCTAGCGCTTCAATTAATCATACCACCAGCCCAACCTCCTGGCCGCCCCAAACCCCACGCCCCCTACGCACTTCAATGAAATTTCCTGTAAATGTTCTTTATTTTGCCTTTGCGTTTTTTTGTTGTTGTGGTTGTTGTTTAAATTCAAACTGTAAACATAATTGATGGGGTTTTGCTTGCTTTACGGTTTGGCGATTCGTGCCTGAGTCGACTGTGTATTAAGTTTAATTAAATTTGTGCACATGACGCACCCGGCACAACCACAAGGAATTCACACACACTCACACTCGCACACACACATGCACGGACTCTCGGTGGGATGACTACTTGCATATGTAGACATTTTCTTGTATTCGAAAGCAATTTAGTTGAGTAAACGCTGGCAACTTCATTGAATTTTAATATGCAGCGTGTTTCGTATGCCATTTGAAACATGTCCCCAGTCTGCGCTTCATTTACCCAACCAGTGTCAAAAGACTGACAATTTAACGTACTCAACTCAACTATATATATATTATATATGCTATATATATATGTATATATAGGTACGCAAGGCGACAGTCGCTGCCAGTTACAAAGTCCCACTTTAAGTCTAGCACCGCGACTTGAATACCCTATCAAATCTTGCACTTTAATATGTCTGTTCTCTAGCCAATGCACAGAATCTTAAAATGTATTTGGTTCATTGCCAGGAGACTAAAGGATCGATACAGCTAAACATTGTTCTACCTCGGATGTCGTCTAAAAGGCGTTTATAAGAGATCTCATAGATCCAACAGCAAATAGATGCCGGGGATATTGAATTTTGTATTGCGTACAGCTTGTAAGGGGTGGACAGAGAGGTCTTTATAGAGACTTGTAGTCAGCGTCCAGTAATGGATCCGGCTGCAGCTGGATAGTCGATGAATCTCTGTGAAGCGATTTCTAAATCATTCGGCCTATACAGCTTGTATCGCTGGCACACTAGATTTATACAATTGAACCCAGTTTGTGTGATATAATCTATAATTATTAGCTGAACATACTAGAACGTAAGATCACATTAAAAGAGAAGTAGTTTTCAGCCTTCATTGATTTGACCTTGGTTAGCTGAGAAGTACATAAGACATTTCTTGGAATATTTCGCTAGCGCTCGCTTTAAAAAAACATGTGTCTGTCTCTGATAAGTTCTGCAGCGGAAATACAAAAGTTTTTATTCAGCGTAGGACATTAACTTGTATTTATTAATATTCTTATAATAGAGCTGTCCCAGAGAAATAACTATATGTGCATAAAATTTGTCTAAAAAAAGTATTTAAGGGACAACAAAAAATTTTAATTTTTATTACAATTAAATTTATAAATTCCAAGTAAAAAAACATTAACAAAACACATTTCCAATTATTTAAACTGATATTAAAATACCAACTAAATAACCAACACTTCTTAGGAAATCAGTTAATTTTGATTTTCTCTCAAGTTGTCTGTTGCTTAGTTAAGCCGAAATACCCGCTTTTAGGGCATAGCAAATGGCTGCTTGGTGTCAATTCTAGCAAAGAGTGCTTGGGTGTGTGTGTGTGTGGGTTTGTGTGTGGCAGTTGAGCTTAAACACGTACTTAAAGGAGACATGCATTTATGCAGGCAAAGACACTCGCACACACACACACACACACACGTATGTACATATCGCGTAGCTAAAGCATGCTAAGTTCTCGTTAAGGTTTCGGTTTTGGTTTCGGTTTCCGTCTCGGTTTCTCGGATTGGCCCACGTTGCGTATGTGTAACAATAACGTGACACAAATATACAAATGGTATCTGTTGAAAACTAGAGAGTGCGTTGTGCCTATCTTAAGTGGCATTAAATGACACTGATTGCCTTTTAAGGCAACCTTTTTGAGATTTCACCACGTTCTTCAGACACAATAATTGTATGCCAAATGGCCTGGCTTGCCCAGAGTCCGAATTGCTCCTGGCATGTGTGTTGACATTGTAAAAGCTAAGCCCTGGCATCCTGGCGTCGCTTTTGTTGATTTTCCATTTCGGAATTAATAAATGCGGCTAAGAA
This sequence comes from Drosophila littoralis, assembly GCA_018903485.1. Lineage (NCBI taxonomy): Eukaryota > Metazoa > Arthropoda > Insecta > Diptera > Drosophilidae > Drosophila > Drosophila littoralis. Next base: position 10,397,447 of record JAEIGF010000297.1, on the reverse strand, counting down.
GCCTTTTGTGTAGCTACCCCATTCTGTGGCCGTGTCTCCATTCTCTATCAATCTGCTGCTGCCTTTGTCACTTACCTCCTTTGGATGCACTAAATGTGCGCAGGCGATCCACATCCTCGTCGTCATCGTTCACTCTCAGGTGATGCATGTTCATTGTGGGCACGTCCAGGAAGGCGTTCGATTTTCTATGCCCTGCAAAATCATGATATTAAATTAATTTCTATCTTTATAAATTGCATTACAATCAACGATTGCAATTTATTTTACAAGCAAGCTATGCACTTTTCTCAACTTGAGATTTCAAGAGTGCAGAAATGTGTAGGTTGTTGCAGATTATAAGGAATTTATTACAAGAGGTGTAAAAAGAGCATTACTTATCGACATGAGACTGTACTGGATTCACAATTTTAATTGGGGAATTGTCCTCATAAGCTGACTACAGTATCATGTCATTAGATGGCAAAGAAAGATTAAATAAATCTACCCCTTAGCTACTTTTCTTTTTGCCAATATTTCAACTATCAAATTGGACCAAAATCTGACAACTTTATTTAATAATTCCAAAGGGAATAATTGGCCTTAGAGACAAAGCTGGTATGGATGACTCTGGGGTTTGAAAACATGTCACAAACAAAAGCCACAAGCATAAGTTTTATAGGGACTTAAAGGAAAGGAAAATTATATCTAAGTTTGTGTTGAAGCGCTCAATAAGGAAAAACTACCTACTTCCTGATTAATGTCCGATGTTATCAGAGTAGTCAAACAATTAATCGATTGTTAACTCATACGATAATGCATAATAGTAGGGTCTATTGCCGAACTAGTATATAATATGACGCGTAAATTGGGAAACTTCTCTTGCCAAGCAGCTTGCTTATAAGTTTCGATCCAAGATCAATGTCCATATTAATCTATTTATGATTTTTTATAAAGAAGAATATTTACGCTGCGGTCGCCCGAAAGGCGTTTGTTTTTCATTGCCCGCCAATGTCAAGTTTTTCTTTTTACCCTTTGAAAGCGATTTCTTGTTGTTGTGTGCTGCCTGACACGGATTTATATACATAGGCGTCAAGTGGAGGGGTAGTGGGAAAGGGGGCGTTACCATAAGTACATTCGGTGCTTTATTCAGATTGGTGTGCGCCAAAAGTGGGTCAATGGTTAAGCTTAACGATCGTCCAATCTGAATGCGGCGACAGAGCGTTAATTAAATCAACTTTATACGAAAAATCTATTATAAGCATATCCACATTAAGTTTATAAGGCGCTAATGGAACAGCTTGTCGCTTAAAGTGCCTCGAATGTTGTTCAAGATTCAGTGCGCCCTTCTCCCGCAGCGCTATAAATAGACTCTCATAACTAGGAGCATTGTCTGTCGCCAGCTCCTGCTGTTGCTGCCGGCTGTAAAACGATTTATGGACAGCCTGCTCAATTTGGCTAGTATCTTGAGCTGCATTAAGTCCGCATTAAATGCGGTCACTTGGCTAATTTGTGTGGCAGCACACTTTTTGATTGCCCCGACGGCCATTACAAGGACTCTACTCACCGTGTGGCTGCGGCCGGCGCTGGGAGAGCTTCCGGCGCTGCGGCGGCGTCTCAGTTTCACTGAGACGCGGCTCGCTGGTGCAATAGGGGCGCGTCTCCTGCAGCGTGGTTTGTTGCTGTTGCTGCTGCGCCTGGGTGCGTCGGCGTACCTGTAAGGAGACAGAGCAAATCGGTCGGAGGATTAACAGCAAGTAAAACCGGAGAGAACAGCTGCCTTCAACCGAGCCAATGTACCAACCTCAATAGCTATATCGAAGTCAAAAAGATAGTATTGGATATATGGCCAATTTCATTTCTAACCCCATCAAAGTGGACCATAGTATATGTCTCTTATGGGAACAACCGCTCGGATATAAAGCTATTAGTTGCCAAAGATGGCCGTTTTATTTGATTTCCCAAAGATTGCTTTTTAAGGATAAAGTAGTCTGTTGTTGGCACTATGTTCCCATTTAGCCCTATAATCTCTTGAAAAAGGATATTTTCATTCATAAACTTAATTTACGACCGATTGTTTCTTATTGAGCGTATCTGATAAAGTTGTGCGATCTACTCCAGCATATTTACTATATACTGCGAGGTTACATAGAAACTATATCGACGATATCTTGAGTATACATGATGGGTCTATAAATACATTCTTCTATGCTTTACACATTTCGTGACAAATAATACTTTTTGCAAGGCTACCTGAGCTTAAGGCCAAAGTGGCGTATACTTAATCTTTCGTCTTGGCCCATCAGCCATTGCAACATCAATCAGCTGCAACTGAGGGACAAAGCAAAGGACCTGGCGATGGCTATACCTAAGGCTATTTCTAAGGCTATCAGCCTTTGATTTATGCACTGCAGCACGCAGCAGAAGAGGAATTAAATTGCAAAATGTCGAACACAAATCAAATTGCATTTGTTTGTCGCCCCAACCACAGATCCCCCCTGGCGTACTTTGCATCACTTTAGAATTTATAGACTGCTTCTAGACTTGGCACAGCATCAAGTCGACATTTCGGCCTGATTAACACAGCAAACAAGAAATGGAAAAAAAAACGCTGAGCTGGCGAAGAGAACTACAAAATGTCAAGGGCGCACCACCCATTCGGTGGGTTTATGGCATTCGAAATGGCAATCAACGTTGCGTTTGTTTCTAATGCACGTCCTGCGGCTAACTAAATCCTGCGTTACGGCAATTGCTGCCTGCGCCGGCAGCGTGTTGACAACGCAACGAAAACTCATTTAAGCACCTGTCCGTGCACCACCTGCCCCACTGGCAGCCGTGTGCCTCATTTGGCAATGCCAAAGCAGTTGCTGGTTGCAGCTAGTTTCCGCACAAAACTTTCGCCGACACATGTGAATGTTGGCTTGGAACTTTGTTAGCAGCTTCCGGCTGTGCAGTGCACCACCCGCACCCTTCTCCAGCTCCTTCAACACACGCTAATAGCCCGCACCCTTAGCCCGGCTCACTTTGTGGCTTTCACACGCTGGGCTAGCCGGATGCGTTGCTTACGTGCTGGCATCAGCCGTCAAGTGTCTGCGGATTTGGGCCACACTGAGAGCTTTGTTGGGGGGTGGGGGGCTGACGGGTGGCAGCCATTAACCAAGTTCTGTGGTGTTTATTTAGTGGCCAATGCCCAGCGCCTTTTTATGGCGCCCACAATTCACGGGCCGCCATGCCGGCAGCTCGCGTGACCCGTAATTGCAGCTCTTGTGGTATATTTGCGTGTTTTCTTCATTTTCGGATTTAATCAAATATTGTTGCAGGGGTCAACTATATATATATATGTATATATTCGTATCTATATGTGTAGTTTCTTCTTTGGTGTCACTGCCGGATGCAGCATGTCTTCATTCAGTTGAACTTGCTGGGGCAAAATTAATTACATCCGGCTTTTGTGGGTTTGATCCGGGCCAACTGCCGCCGTACTGGCTGACCAGGTCCTTGCTCCTTGTCTTCAATTTGTATCTGCTTAATTCCCAATTAGTCCTTGGGGCATTGCGCAGCTGTTAATTTATTTCATTTGTCCAGCATATAAACAACACGAGCTTACAATATGTCGTGCATAGAGTCTATATAAATATGATTGTGTATGCTGCAAGGCCACAATAAAATTCCTTTATAAAACACTTAAATAGACCAAACTTGAGAAATTAAAGGTTATTTTACAAGTGCGTATTGTGTATCACAATTTTCGGGAGAATCCACCCCCGCCTGGCTGGGAAATGTTTAACGAAAGGTTTACTTACAGTCCGATGGCCCTCCTCTCTCTCTCTAGCCTTCCTTATTTAAAATTAATAAATATATGTTTTAATAATTTGTAGAATTCACAGTCGAAAAATACTAGGAAATACAAATTTTAAGCTTTTTATACCCTGAACTCATTGAAAATGGGTAAGAATGGAATATTGTTTTGTGCAAAATGCAAATGTATGTAACAGGCAGAAGGAAGCATCTCCGACCCCATTAAGTATATATGTATATTGTTGATCAGCATCAATAGCCGAGTCGATTTAGCCATGTCCGTCTGTCTGTCCGTCCGTCCGTCAGTATGTATGAACGCAAGGATATCAGAACCTATAAGAGCTTGAAACTAGAAACTAGCTAGAAATTTTAGCTGTATGTCCTCCTAGTGCCTACGCAGATCGAGTTTGTTTCAAATAATCGATAACTTACTCCGTTTCCAAGCAATCGATAAAAATCGATATCGACATCCTGCTTTTTGAGCAGATTGGGTTAATAATAAGAGCTAGAGTCACCAAACTTGAAATGTTGCTTCAAGAATATTATATATGTATATATCAAGTATCTTTATTTTATACCTATCGCCTCCTTTCATTTTATACCTATCGCCACCTCCCCGCTACCACCGCTGAGCTATAAATCAAGTTAATAACCCAACTTGTATGTAAATGCAATTGAATTTTTTAAAATACACAAATATTCTATGGTACAATAAGATATACTGTAGGAAATTTCATAAAGTTCAGTTAAGAAACACACACATTCCAAGAATTTCTGTATACATGTGCACACACACATTCATGCCCGTCTGCTTCGAATTATATCAACAGCATTGCAATTGCGATTGTATTGTTTTCTGTGCTGCTATTTTAATTCGTTTTTTTTCTCATTAAGACTCGATTATAGGTGCGGCTGTTGAGTACAGGCGGTGGCAAGTGGGGTGGTATGTAGCGAGTTCGGGACCTATCGAGGAAGTTATTTTATTTTGGCTGGTGTGGCTGTTGAGTAAAGACGGCGGCAAGTAGTGCGGTTAGTTGGGAACTCGAACCCTGTCAAAGAAACTTTTTTTTTTTTTAATTTATCTTTAATACTACAAACGAGCGCGTAGCGCGAGCTGCATTTGGTGTTGGAATAAGTGGGCTCGGGGTATCCTTTTATCGGGAACTCCTGACTAGAACCTTTTACTTGTTTATTATTCTCATCGAGATCACTGTCAACATGTTATAGCCTTTATACTCAAATTCAGGCTTCCTGGACTTGTTATCCATTTAACTTTAAATTCTTGTCCAAAGCTATTCATGAAAAATTATATATTCGTGCTTGTGTTTTTGTTGTTTTTTTAACTCCACGGGTTTCTTAAAAGTGTTCCATTCTCCGCGTTCCACGTGTGCTCGAAATCCTCGGATGGTAGTTCCTTATTTCAGTAAGTAATGACAAATAAAGACAACAACTTTGTCTTTATTAACCAATGTGTATATAATTCTTAATATATACCTAGTTGCCAAGCTGCTGTCTGCTGGTCGACTATGCCCCATTTCTTTTAGCTGTCATCAAAACGTTCTGTTATCAACAGGAGCTGAGATGCTAACTAGTTAATCCAGCTACGCCGACTAATTGCTTATCGATATTTCCTATGCGTACTTGTGGACAATCGATTATATCGTATTTCAATACTGTTGAGAAGCGCATTAAAAATAACAATGTATTATATGATACATTTATCATTAAAATAGAAATTTAATGCAAAATTGTCTGTACTTAGATTGAGTATTTTCCCTCCAACTCGCTCAGAGTCTTTCCATTAGGGAATAGCTGTATGCATTACATGCAAATGACTTTTTTGCTGTTGTTTCTGTTTTAGTCAAAATGAGTTTTTGTTGCTGTCCTTGTTGTTGTTGTTGTTGCAGTTGGCATGGTGTGAGCGTAGTTCTGCTTATCCTGATATGCCAATCTCTGAGAGCATCGTGTTTCAACTTGTCATTAGTTCGTCTTTGCGTCTGGCATTGGCAGAGCCTTCGCCTTTTATCTGTCTCCTGCTTGTTCCACATTCTCATTAAACTTTGCTGTCTGCGTCGTTTATTGTGAACTTATTATGAAATCGTGAGAGCTCAAAGTTTTATGCGAGCAACAAGAGCAAAAAAACAAACAAAATATAAAATACAAAACTCATTTCGTTCCGGGAGAAGAGCCACGCCCATCAACAGTGCCGCCCATATGTAGCATGTGTGTGTAGAGAAAACTTGTTGCAGAGTTTGAGCAACTTTTTGCCACATGCCTCGTAAATTCAACATTTGACATATTTCAGCTTTAAGAGCGCTGCACATTGCTGCGGAGCTGTGGCCAAAATAACCCGCAGGACACGCAGCAAGGACAACGACTCGCGACTCTAGTTTTCGCACTCATCCGGCCGACATTACGCATACACAGTGTATGCCGCGTCCTATGACGCATGTGACATGTGATGTTGCTTTTGTGCAGCATCGCAGCAAAAATTGAATTTGGCCCCCAGCACATAATTCAATTCACACTCACACACACACGCACACACGCACACGCACAGTCAATCAAAATGCAGATGTTCTGGATAATGAAGGGATGGGACGCTTCCAGCTTAAATGGCACAAAAGTGTCTCATTTGGGGACATATGCAAAGATCTTAAATGGCACGTGGCACGCTTTGGCAGATTGTCAGCGCAGTCCTACGATTCGGTTAGCTCTGGTATCGGGTTTGTTATGACGTGAAACTGGATGCCTGCCCGACTGTCCGACTGCCTGACTGCCTGCCTGTTGGCTGCCTGTCAAACTGTTGTCCTCTTGTCCTGCTGCCTGCCGGCAACGTCTCCCTTGGGCGCTGTTCCGGTTTCACAATCAATGCCAACAACATTTGGCGCCAAATCGATAAACATTTTTTGATATGATATCAAAGCACATCTGCCCGGCATGAAAGTTTCGTGAAAGCACATTTCCATTAGAAACAATACTTGTGTATCCTTGGATGGCATAAAATATTAAAATGCGCATTTATAATTAAATGTAAGCATATTGCCCTTACGCTCTGAGCCTGGCCCTAGGCTCAGTTCGTTAACCAGGTTTTCCACAAATATATTTTCAAAATATTCATATCAGATTATATTTGAATTCTTTGAATCTATATTGAAAGCCCCACATATTTCTTTGATTTTCACCTAAAAAAAAAAAACATCAACCAAATATGGGCAAATATTCGGTTGATTAATTTGGTCTGGGACTTTGAAAAGGTTTGGTTTGGTTATAGAACATCAGCATATTCTCTAATCAATACAGACGTAATAGTAAAATTCAAGAAACATTGAATGAAAAAAACGGCCTACTGATAAAGATATTTCTGTTGCTGTTGTTTTCTAGTTCTAGTTTTCTATTATTTGCCAGTCAAGTAAACTTATGAGTATATATCAGTTGTACTCTACTACACGAGTTTCATAGTATCGATTGCGAAAGAGTGAGAGGGAGGGAGAGAGAAACTGGATATATATATTTTAATATGCATATTGAAATTCCCACAGAAACCGATCATAACATGGGGGACCCCCGGCTAACAACGGGTTTAATGCAATGCAGTGACTACACGATTTGGCCGAAGGTTCCGCTGGCCCCGATGCTGAGCGTGGTCCAGCAGAAGCACGATGGCATTGAGGTAAAGGTGCTGACCGAGCTGCTGACACTGGACGAGGCGTACAGGGGCTACTTCAATGAGTGGCTCAAGGAGCTGGGACTGCAGCGCATGGCCGCCGAGAAGCTGTGGCCATTGACGCGCGACTTTTCCTTACAATCGGAGTCCACCTGCCGGAAGCCGCTGCCGCACACCGTGGATAACAAGGATATGATTATTAACAAGTACCAATTGCACTATCATATCATATTGGTCTCCAATCTGGCCATGAATCGGGGCATTAGCGGCATACGCGCTAATCTGTTGGCCTTTCGCCGCGAGTTCCACAAACTGGATCTGACCGAGCAGACGCCCTTCATACTGGGCGATGCATTCCACAAGCCCATCAAGTTCTTCATGGATCTGGCGGACGAGCTGTTCAATTATTTCTATAGTCATTATCTGAAGCTCGATTGTGGTGCGCGCCATTTGGATCCGGACGACTTGGATACGCTGGAGAACTACCAGAAGATGCTGGCACCGTGCGAGGAGTTCGAGGAGTATCTGCTGTATAATCTTAGCTACTGTCACTGCCTGCGTCCGTCGCAGCCCTGTCCCGAGCACGTCAAGCCCCAGCAAAATCCGATGGACATCGAAGATGCTCAACGTCGCGCCCAGCTGAGTCGCTGCAAACAGCGTCTGGCTAAGATGACGAGAAAAACTGATGAATCTGTTCAAGTTCCCAATCAGTCATTGCTCAATGCCGTTGATCTGGAGCATGAGCTACGCATGAATCAGCTGACCACTCGGCTTGCACAGTTGCGCGAAGGCCACTTGGTCCGGAATATTGGGCACGAGCGCAATCTCGTCCAGCAAATGATATACGCTCTGAGCCCCTCCTTGATGCCGCCCTCATTCCAACCGCAGACATTCACACCACCGCTCTTATATCCTTCGCATCCCCTGCTTCGCTAACATACCGAGGCTTTTGCCAGTTACCAGCAAATCCAACAAGTTGATATCGTGCTCAGCTCCCGCCCAAAATGGAATTTAATAAATCTGCAAGCTACAAATTACCGACCCCCAATAAATATGCACCCCCATGGCATGCTCAAATAAAATACAGCGCAATAACAAATTTGCATGTAAATACAACAATGAACTTTCCTACTTTCCGGCACGCAATATCGAGCCAGAGGGGGCGTGGCCGACTGCACCATTTGAGCCCCCAACCAGCCAAGTCCGATTTGCAGCAAGTTGCCCGAATGGGTCCAGTGAACTGGCAGCAGCTCAAGTGGCATCGAGGGGGGTGGGGGTCGCCTTGGGGCAGGAGCAGCTGTTAAGCTGCGAGTATATCAAATTTCACTTAAACCCGTGCTGTGCAGTTGTTTATAAAGCAATTTGGAAAGCAACAGCGAATGGCAGACAGCACAAACTAGAGATGATCGCGTGCCAAGCAGCTATATGTTTAGATTGTGGGCGTTACATATCATAATTTTCACATAAGCATTGTGTCAGGACTCATAGAAAACAAAAACTTATTTTGCACTTTAACGTTTTCTTTTTATAAACTGAACAACCAATTGGAAGTGAGCTAAAAGTAAGACGTTGTTTATGCCCATATATGTAAACGGCTAAACGGAAGCATCTTTCCATAAAGTATAAATATTCTTGGTCAGCATCAATAGCCTAGTCGCTCTATGTCCGTCGATCCGTCCTTTCGTGCGTCCGTTCGTCTGTTCTTTTGTACGAATGCGTCGATCTCAGAACCAATATGAGTTAAAGACATACAACATAGGACTTCCTAGTGCCTGCGCATCAAAAGTTTGTATTCGAACATTGATAATTTTTGAAAATGTTGTTTTTTTAATAAATCTCTTATGTTTTAAGAGCTAGAGTCCTACGATTGCCTGTCTGTCGCTCTGCCCATTTGTATAAACGCGTCGAATTGGAAACTTTAAAAAGCAGATAATTGAAATTTAGGAGGACGTATCCTAGTTCACGAAAAATTGAGTTTCTTTAAATATCGATGGCGCAGTACGTTGCCATGAAAACTATGAAAATAGTTATAGATGCCCTTTCATTTGATTTCATCAAGATCCGACAATAATCACCGAATTTAATCAGTTACCCTGAAAAGAGTTTAAAGTGCTTGTGAAGCCAAACTACCGACTGAAGCACTCTTCTTCTTTTTTATAAGTTTATTTAAGTTGTCTGGTGCATGCTATAAAAAGTCGTGACACGCCGATCGCTAACTCACGGGCACATCGCAAAGCTCTACTAATGTGCTCAACTACAAGTGAATGAAGCAAGCAATCAATTGGCTAAGCAAACTAAATAGCTTGTTAATTAATGAGCGCCCGGCCGACAAATTGAAATAGTTTACTCACCGATCTGGCGCCCGAGGTGATGCGTGCGCTTTGGGAGCGGGTGGCGGGCCGGCGACGTCTGTAGCCGGGCGTGCCGCCCTCAGGCGTGGCACTGCCTGAGGGCATATTCTGGATGACCGTCTCGATGCTGCCCCCCGTGGCACAGATCGAGGCGCTGCGCGTCTTCTTCTGCATGCGATGATGCATGGGCGAAATGTCGTCCACCATTTTGCCAGGACTTGCGACTGAATGTGGCTTATGATTGTGGTGCTTCTTGTGGTTGTTGTTTTTGTTGTTGTGGTGTTTCGTATACTTAAGAACTGGGTGCACAATGCATTTGGTGCTCTTGTTGCTGCTGCTGTTGTGTTGGTTGCACTTGCGAGTGCATAATTCGCATTAACTGCAAATAAACAAATAGAGAAGCGAACAAAGAATGTGAAAAATGAAAGAAACCAAATAACATTCAAAATGAAAATATTTTTCATATATTCGCATGGCCGTGTTTTATAAATAAAACCACCCGAATGAAAGCAAAACTGAAATCACAAAAAAAAAAAAAAAAAGCTGACAAAGCAAATTTGGCCGAGTGAAAAACTAAGTAAAATGTGTAACAACATGCAGCATAATTTGCTGTGTGATTTTTCATTTCACTTTTTATTTCGGCTTTAAACATAGATTCACGCGCGTCTCTTTTTCTTTTATTTCCCCACTCGAATATTATTTTTAGCCCGTTTCACGCTTTTCATCTGTCCCACAAAACTGGGTCACAGTCCGAAGCAGCGCGTGGAAAATCACACATCCCTCGGGTGGGGTGAGGTGCAGGGTGGTCGGGGTGGTCCCCCGATTATGCATAAATAAAAAGACAACATTGCGGCTTATGCAACATGCATATCAATAAAATAAGCAGGTATTAAAATTTATAAAATTAATGGACATGCCATTAATATCTGTTGTCATTAATGCAAGGCACATCTGATAGGAGTCTCTCGTAAGGTCTTAAGTAGCTAAAAATACTATTGAATACCGAAATATATAAGCTAAGTTGAATGTTGATCAACAAATATAATGATAATATTTAATAATAACAATCATAATTGGGCATCCAACCTGGCTGGCAATCCGATTCGACACATTTTTCTTAATTAATTTTAATGAATGAATAATGAAATATTTCAACTTGAGTAAACAAATTCATACATAAATTGCATAGATTTTAATGGGATTTCAACCGGCGAACTACAGCATGTTGGTTCGACTTTAAATCAAAAAAATTGAGACTTAAATTGCAAAGATTTCAAATGATATTTGAGCCGCTGAAATACAGCTTACCGGTTCGATTTGAAGTCATAATAAAATGTTGGTTAAACTTGAAATTAAAAGTAGTCGAATTCCGCCCTCAAAAAGGTTAGCTACAAACTTGAGTTAGAAAGCCTTGATTGCAATAGGTTTACTTATATTGAGGAATATATCAATTGCACGCTCAATATTCGATTCTTTTTCCCCATATTATAAATGCCTTCATTCTTTAAATTGAAATTCTTGCTCTTCCAGTAAATATTCATTTCATATTGGGCATTTACTAGGTAGACCAACACTTTTGATTTGCTAATCGAACATCCACGCTGTAGTCCAAGCACTTGAGAGCTCAATACATGAGCACGCCATCTGATGTGTGTGTGCGTGTGTGTGCTTTCATGTGGTTGGTTGCGAGTGTTTTGTTGAGTGTGTCTGTTGTTTAATCATGTAGGTTTTCTTTATTTTTTCCTGCTAAAAATACATTTTGCTTTGGATATGTTTTGCTTTCCTTTGCTCTAGTATTATTTTTCTTGCATCACCGCCGTGCCTCGAGAGAACGGAACTTTCTCGTTGCTCTAAACATTTCACAATTAATGATGTAAATAAAACAAAAAAGGGAAGCTAAGAAACTGCCTTTTTATCGACGGCGCGTTGATCTGGAATGCATCAATTGCAACCAGAGCGAGGAAGTTGCGGGCAGAGGCAGCAGCAGCTACAAACAACTTGATGCAGCTTTGCGGTGCAAACTAATCTTGTGCCGAGAAGTTCCGAGCACTTCTCGAAGACCTGCAGCCTAATTGGCACTAATTGCCATTTGCAGGCCCAAAGTGGCTGAGATGAAATCCATTTCTTGGCCAGCTTTAAGCCAATTACCCAGGCCTAAAACTGAAATACAACCAAATTGAATTTATTAGTATACCCTGGAGGGATTTAATACACAAGCACAATGGCGCCGGGGCATGTTGATGTTGATGCCGTCAAGTCTTGAGCATCAACAATCAAAACATATCTGTAATCTGTTTAGGTTCGCGCTACTTAGATATGCATCATAAGCTGCCGGCAATGTATCCACGTTGCCATCGCTATCGTCTCTGTCCCGCCCTGCCTGCACCTGCCCTGCGGACCGGACCTGGTGCCTGCGTAATCGAATTACGCTTCAAAGTCGTTGGGCCCCCAGGACTCATGGACACCGCCAGGCGCCGCTGGCAATCCACTGTTTGTTCCTCTGCCGAGTGCAATTTGGGGCATGACCAGCTGCTGCAAGGCGCTGCCAACCAAAGCTGTCGCGGGCAAACAATTTAACGAGCTGACAGCTTCAGAAGCTGTTCATTTCCCGAGCGAGGGCTGCACACGTTTTGTTTTATATTCCGTTTTTAAGGGAGATTGACAAAAACTTGACTTGGGGGAGCTGCTGTAGGTTATCTCCATCTGCTTCATCTTTTCCACAGAATAAGAACTTCATTCTTAACTAACATTTATTTGGGTTTTCTGATCATTCTGATCATATATACCAAAAAAGGAGAAGCTATACCTCTACGCTTTTTTCAAGAAGTAGACGAGTATCTACATGACGAATTTGGCGTCTAGCTCGTCCGCCTGCTATGCTCTGAAAGCTGAGGCTACACATCGATATTTGTAATATATATATTATAGGGTTGGAGATGACCCCTTCCACCTGTAACACACATCTGCACAACAGTCTTTTTAACAGACATAGAAGACTCCTTGGAGATATGCCCTATCCCTGAGCCACCTTTAGCTGAACTTCTTGGGGACACAAGGCAATGTCAAGGACCTGGCTGCTTGGCTGCTTTTGTTTCTTCTGCTTTTTTGTTTTCTGCTTCTTGCAACGTTTTGCAGTAATTAACTTTTTCAAATGATTAAAACGTAAATAATTAAAAGTGCGCGTTTATTTGCGCTGACTTTCCGACAGCTGGCAGCACTTGGAGGCGGCCAAGAAGCCACTGTAAAGCTGCTCAGCATAAGCAGCAGCTCGGCACACACACACACACACACACACACACACACACACACACACACACACACACACAATACACAAAGGCCAAGTGGGTAAATAATGCAGAAAAAGTTCATGCCTGGCGCACGCTGCGTATACTTTATACAATACAATGTGAACCCTTTAAACTTGGCCCAAAACTTGGGGCCTGAACGATAAGCGCAAGCAGGCGAAAAAGGTTTATATTCTCAAGGCGTTGTCATTGTGACTTCACGCTTGATTTGCCACGTACCGAAAATCCACATAAACGAGAAACCAGCGATGCATCGCCAGCAAAAGGGATACAATAGAGCTCGGAACCTGGGGCAGCAGCTGAAGCCACTCGCTCGTGCATAAAGCTGTTGCAGATGAGGTCTTGTTTGCATTCGAATCATGCCACAGGCCCAGGAACGACAGCAGCGTCGCCAGCTAGATAAAGGGGGCGGCCCGGACCCGCCTCTAATTGCCCGACAATGTCCGTTGACTAGCCTTGATTGGCCTCGACAGACGCAGCATGTGTATGTGTTTGTCTGCGTGTATGTGTGTGTGTGTGTGTGTGTGGTAGGGCCCTTCATGGAGGCCTTTCGGCCTTGCCTTTGGCACACAATTGGGACTTTTATGGTGCCACATGGTGCGTTTTCGGCTTGTTATGAAACTTTATTTTTTTGGGCACTTTTTATCTAAAACAAAAGTCGACAACAGACACAAAATTGTGGCGGTCTATTAACATAAATTTGATGCCAACTCAAATATTTGGCCACATATTGGTTAATCAGCGCACCTACCAGGGGGGGCGGGAGCAACAGTCCATTGAAGCGGCAGCTGCCACCACATCCACATCGCTGCACACTCATGTATATGCTGACAGCTGGGCCCGATTCCCAGCAACTGAAAGCTATCAGCAAAACACACACACACACACACACGCAAGCAAAGTGCGTGGGGGGTGTTTTTCTTTATCATTGAGATAAACCTGACAAAAGCCGATAAGTGCCGCACGATATCGTGTGGTCTTCTCATGCCAAATGACGTGCTACAGACAAAAAGCGTGTTTGCCGTGAGGCATGAGCTGAGCCTGTGACACCTGTCATCTGCTGTGTCGTTCTACTAAATGGAGAAACAAGGCACAACAAGGCAAACGAAAATGAAAAGCTAGGCTAAGGCTAAGGTGTCAGGCTCTTAAGAGCCAGACCAGTTTTGCATAGGAGCTGAGCAGGAACCATTTCTTTGCTCAATTGGGTCAAGCTGACTAAATGATTTAGTATCTATTAATAGTAAGTAGTAGCATTAGAAAAGGACCGATTGTTATAGGGAAACTTGGCTTAACTTATATATACTAGCATATGCAGGATGTACACAACTTAACAGGCTTTTAGAGTACAGTTTGGTTAACATAAGTACAAGCCGTTAATATTTAACAGACTTTAAATTGGCACGAGCAGGGACTATTTCTTGTCATAAATGGAACAGCTAAACTAACAGATTTAGTATCTATTAGAAGTAGATCTAGAATAGGATCGAGTGCTAAAGGGCAACTTGGCTTAAGTAACATAATAACAGTAGCATATTCAGGAAGTGCACAGGTCTGTCAAAGTTCAGTTTCGTCAAGCATGCTGTTAAGATTTAACAGACTTGCAAAGGCGCCCGAGCAGAGACTATATATGATAATGTAAAGGTTATTATCGAAATGAAAAGAAATGTTAATCCTGTTTTAAATCCTTTGGCTTACAATTAATTTACGATTAAGAGCTGCCAGGCTTTGCACTCATGATTGGCGCCCGAACAGGGATCAGAATCAGCACTTTAGAGTTGGGCCTTTACCTTAAACAACGTCAATTAACTGAGAGTGCATGTTATTTTCTTAATATGCTAGCTTTACCACGACAACGATGGTCGTATATACATATATATATTTAACATCCTTAGCTCAAGGGATTCTCTCGCTCAAAGTAATAATGTTCTGTAGGTGCTCCGCACTGGACTCGGCTTTTGCATGTGCTGCGAACAACTTAGTTCAATGCCTGAACTGTTGCTGTTGTTGAGGGGCGTTTGTCGTTTGTTTTCATGGCCAAGCATACATTCACACACACATACACACACACACCTGTACGCACACGCACCTGTTGCATGCAGGCGATAAAATTAATTTCAATGGCCAGAGAAAAGGGGAAGAACCAAGACACGCACACACACACACACACACACACAGAAACACGCTCACACATACAGCAGGCAACATGTGGCATTGTTACAAAGGTCAGAACTCTGTTCAGATGCCTTTTCCGGCAAACCCCCGCTCCCTACTTCCTCCATCCCTTCGGTTAACCAACCCTCGCAGCGCCTATTGTTGTGTCTCTTGTATTTGCTGTCTGTTCTTGTAGTTTGTTGTTTGTAGTTCTTGTTGTGGGCTTTTCAATGATGTTTTTGTGCTTTAACATGCTTATTAACATTAGCATTAACATTATCGTTAGAGCTCTTCGTTAGCGGTTTGTTGGGAGCAGCTGCGGCAGGAAAAACAAATTTTATTACTCATACGCCGTGTAGACAGCCGGCCACAAGTTGTTTGTGCGACTGTTTGCTTTTTGTTTGTGTCATCAACATTAAATTGACGCTTGCTGTGATTTTTTTCCTCAACAAAAACAAATTTTGTTATTGCCCAAATAAATTTCCATGCATTTAGTTTTGACAAGCCGCGCGGCGTGTGAGAATTTGTATAATTGCAAACGAAAATATTTAGAAATAAAAGCAACAACAACAACTGAAGCTGAATGGCACGCGGCATATATACATAAATATTTTGATATATATGTATATATTTATATATTATATATCGCTGATCTTTTGTGACATAATCACACATGTTTCGATTCACAAGAGTTGACTTCTCAAGCCAGCGGTCAAAAAGAGCATCAGCTAAACGCTGGAAGCGTGTAGAACTTTGGGGAAATTTGTTTGGCTCATAAGGCCAACATGTGGGCGTGTATTTTGTCTGCGCATTGAGTCATGTTATACAAGTATATAGCTATAAATAAAAGCTCTATTGATAACAGGGAAATACCAGACGTTTAATGGGACAACAGCTTGTTTTGTCTTCTGAGTTTTTGACAGCGCAATATCAGCGCGCCTTTTGTTCAGGTAATGTTAGAAGGTGCGAATAAGACAACTGCGACATCGTAAAGTGCATAGCACAAGGCTTTTGCAGACACATACATATATACAAGAAGCCAAGCCAATTGCTAGTTTTACTGTGCTTCTAACGTATTAATATATACAGCAGCTATAAAACTGATCGACCGATAAATGCTGTAGAATCTTCTTTAAATATTACAGGGTATTCATATAGGGTATTGGCAACTCAAAGTGAACTGCTTTTCTTTGCTTGCAACACGTTTGAGGTATTTAAGCACACAGTAAATAAATAATTGGTTTTGTTTTTCAGAAATTCAAACTCGTGCTGCACACAAATTTGGCCTTTCAAATTAGAAAGTGCTTTAGTAAAACAATTTTGATTAAATTAAGCCCACATGTAGACTGCAGCATAACTCGGGTTTCTTGTGGCATTATTCAGTTACATAAATGTTCGATAAATCGATGCGGCCAAAGGAGCCAGGCAAATGATGGGGCTAAATGTTATTTTTGTCAAAGATTTTCCAAAACGTTGCACAAATCGACGAGCCACAAAACGACAACAACAACAGCAACCAGCTCGATGGGGCGCAAATTGGCGTCTGCTTAGTTTAAAGTTAACGTCTTTTATGTTGATTATGACACATGTAGGTGGATCTCTCCCTCTCTCCCTCTCTCTCCCTCGCTCTCTTTTGCATATTTTAAGGCATCTTCTTCAAGGCACTCACAAAAACTGTCGACAGGACTCGTGTGGGGCTCTGTTTTATTTTCAATTTGGCTGCTGACTGCCGGCGGGCGCAGATGTTTACACAAAAATTCACTTCATTTAGTTTTTGACAGCAGCTCCCGCGCCCTCCCCATCCCCGTCCCTCCCCCCTAATGCCAGGCGATCAGCCTCGAAACGCATATCCTTTGTGAAATCTGTGTTAATGTGCGTATGTCATAATTAACTTGAGCACAAAATAAATTGGAAATTTTTCTGCGAGGCAAGTTTATTGCCCCCTAATTGTGTATACGTGTGCGTGTGTGTGTGTGTGTGTGCCTGACAGGCTGTGTTTACGAGTGTGTTTATCTAACTTCCTCGCATACAAGCATATTCCCTGGCTTTGTCGAGCATATGTTAAGAGTCCTTCGCTGCGTTTGACTTCACACACTTGGCAGACTCTCGTCTCTGTGTGTGTGTGTGTGTGTGTGTGTGTTTGTACGCTCCTCAGCACCTTCAGTTATTTTATGCATTCAGAATTTTTCCAGCTTGTGAATTTAATCATGATTTCATTTACCAGAATCGATCAATGATGTCTATTTTAATATATATTTATTCATTGTATACAAAGTAAACGATTATGGAATTCTAATTGGTGAGTTCTGTAATCGCCCTTCTATGCGATTTTCATCAGTTGTTCTTCAAATATATTTTGAGTTTATTGCCTATTAAGACTGGAATATTGATTTAATACTACATATTACTATTTGTCTACATCATTTGGTAGTTTAACCTTTTCTTTTAAAATGCGCGTCGCTCTTCTATGTGATTTTCACACTCAGGTAATACTTACATTATAGCTTATAGATAAATGCGGTTCTTTCTCCAGCTCTCTCTCTCTCTCTCTCTCTCGGTCTCTCATTCGCTTCCTCTTGTCCATCTCTTTCTCTCGAACTGTTGCCTTTCCCACGACCTCTTAAACTGTCGCGCTTTTTTTCTCTCCCTCTCTT
The DNA here is from genome assembly GCA_018903485.1 of Drosophila littoralis. Classification (NCBI taxonomy): domain Eukaryota; kingdom Metazoa; phylum Arthropoda; class Insecta; order Diptera; family Drosophilidae; genus Drosophila; species Drosophila littoralis. The sequence continues at coordinate 10,379,545 of JAEIGF010000297.1, read as the reverse complement.
TCTCCTTTGCCAACCCTATCTCTCTATCGATAGCGCCTTTCTATTCGATTTTCATATATTCAATAATATTATACTTTTATTTTATTTTTTTCTTTTCTTAACGCAGTTCTTGAAATGGCACAGTCGATTAAGATGCCTAAAGACGGAATTGGAGCAACGGCTTACATCTTGATTTTGCGGGGTAAGTCCCGCCAGATCGGGCTACAGGTCATCTGCTAGTCGACTCTCACACTATTTGATAAGACAAATCCCTAAATTCCTTTGTATTGTATCCGTCGTGCTCTATCCTTGATTTCCTTTGATTTTTTGATTGCATTGTGAGAGGCGCTGAAAATTCCCTTTAAACGGACCTCACATATGTTATCCAATTGCCATTCCTCACCAGGGCTGACTGTCCGTTGAAATGGTTTATCGATTAAAGGGATTAGTTGTTGCCAGTTCTTTGTGAAGCGCCCCTTGCACAGTTTTTTACTATGATCAACCGCTAAGACTCGTGGGAACTGGCAACCCGTTCCAATTATGCGCTGCGCAGCTCAGCTAAGACTGAGCCGTAGGACTAATGGAAAAACAGGGAAAAGCCCAAAGCAATGCGCAATGCGACCATTAGGCGCCTGTAAAATTATACAAAAACAAAAAAAGCATGGCAAATGGCCAGAAAGTTGAGCTGCGTAAATAAATGCATGCCGGACCATATACTATATCTTATTTATTTTTCCTTTTACGCAAACTTATTCGCAGTTTTCATATAGTGCAGCACATTGGTAATCTATATATGTGTGTGTGTGTGTGTGTGTGTGTGTGGCAACGATTTTTGCATGTTTGCTGGGGACTTTTACAATGATGCGAACAAAGTGTCCTGCCAAGTGTCCTGCTGCATCCTTGCCTGCCGTGGTTGTCTAAACATTTGGTTAGTTTTTCCATGTTATATTTTTGTTTGAGAAACTGTGCAGCGGAAATTGTTGTAAGTCTACGCCTCAGTCACGTTTCTTGCCACGTCGAGGGCTTGCCACTTGAAGCAGACACACACACACACAACTCACACCCATCAGACACGCACATACACAGGGCAAACATAGTTCAAAGTGAAGCTACGGAACTTGTCATACACGAAATGTGGCCACGCCCAGGCAGGGCGCACTATAGAGTCCTGGAGAGTTGTAGAAAGGGAGGGTGGTCGAAGAGGAGGTGGGTGAGGGGGGTCGGGCAGGACATACAGGCATCTGGCAGGCGGTGTCAACTACAATGACAATAATAAACGAGAAAAAACGTGTCAGTCGAAAGTCCTTCCAGCTACGAGATACTCTTTTTAAGGTGAAAGAAGAATATACATCACACAATCGGATCTATATATCCGAATCTAAGGCAGTTCCTTCAAAACTTGGACTTTAAAACTCTAGGAGCTGGGCCTGTAGGATCCAGAGTTATTTCAAACCAGAAAGCTGCAATTCCCTTTAGACAACATTTGCCATAAGTTTGTTTATATGCAAAAATGAACGGCTCATAAGATTATAATCAAGGTCAATCCACACCCCACTGGGGCTCGCCCTGAGGTTGGGCTTTTCTCCAGGCTTTCAACATCTATACATTATTGTTTTATGTATTCACATTTGTTATTCACATTTTGTACAATAATATAATTTAATAAACATAATTTCACAAATACAAATGATGTAGAATTTACGTCTTTTGTTCAACCAACTGATTCCGCTTAAGATTTGATCCATGATCAGTAATAAATTGTGGAGTTCCAGACTATTATACCACATCGCTATACTCTACTATACTACCGTATAGTATACTTTAGTGCGCTTTACAACGATATACTCTACTATACTAATACAATGCTATACTATTTCGTATTATACTACACTATGTAATCATAGTGTAGTATAGTCCTATAATATTTTACAGACCAATTTCCAAAGATAGAATGCATTGAACATTCTGTTGCTTTCTCTTTGCATGCTTCTTAGCTTAAAACCGTTTGAAGACACAAGTTTAAACGAGTTTATGGGCACGGATTGTAGTCTCTTGCTGCAGATCGTTAGTTCGTTTCTATGGACAAACAGAATAGCTAATACGCCCCATATTCAGTTCGAAAATAGAGAATAAAAAGCACTTCTGAAGGCGGTAGCTGCATTTCGGCAAACACAAACAATGCCGCGAACCAGCTGGCAGAGCCAGCTCTCGAGCTCCGGAGCCCATAACAAACCCAGCTCATGCTCATCCTCATGCTGTCTCTCTCTCTCTCTTTTCTCTCTGTCTGTGGCAAGTGGTAAGTGCGTTGGCAGCAGCAGCAGCAGCAGTGGCTTTTAGTGGGCCCTCAGCTCGTCTGCCTGCAACTACAACATGTGGCAACAGCCGATACCAGGCACTAAACCTTTTGGCCAGACTTAAGCGTTTTGTACCTGCTGCTGCTGCTGTTGCTGCCGCTGCTGCTGCTGTTTTGTGGCAGCTTTTAATTGAATTTACAATTTTTGGACGAGGCGCTGAAGCGTGCCCAAAGGCCCAAGCGTAAAATGAAATTTAATTTTGCGCTGAGAATTTCTTTTGGCTTCAGCTAAAGCTGTTTGTGGAGGGGGCCAAGCAAATGGAATTAGTTCGGCAAATTTGATTAGACATAAAAGCAATGCAACTCCACACAACGCATTCGATTCGCGGGGCGGGGGTTAGTGTGTGGGCGTGGCTGTGGCTGCGGCCTGGTCCGAGTCGCGTGCCAATCGCCATTTTAGTTTAATTGGCAAACAGCCCGCAAAGCAATTGCCAAAGCGAATGTGCCTCAAATGACGCAGTGCAGCAGTTCGTCCTACTTCCTCCTATTGTTGTTGTCGTTGTTGTTGTGATTGGATTTTGTAATTGTGGTGTCAACGTGCGGCAATCCGAGCGGTTGACTGACTGACTTTGATTGTGCCCGAGCGCACTTCCCCGGGGATTTGTTTGTCTAACGTTTCATTTGCCATGCAACTTGCCCGAGGTTCTTATTTTTTATTCTATTTTATGGTGGAAATCAGTTAGAAAATTAGTGAGAGAAAAACACTTTTCGATTGAACTAGATAGGGGGAAATATAATTTACATTATGTCGAAGCGCTAACATGTCTGTGTTTAAATGCAGCTGTTAAGTGCGATTTATGTAATATAACAGCTTTAAATGAGCATTTTTAGGATTTAACATAACAGACACAATGACCCCTTAACAGCGATAACATTATATATCTGCTAACTACAAGATGAGAACTCATGCCGTTAGCCGTTTAACATATCATCTAACAGGACTAACTGTCCGCAGCTTGGGAGAACAATAACGTTGTTATTAAGATGATTCACTTAACAGTTCTTACAGCTAGTATCATAGCATATACTAATAAAGAATCCAACATTCTTTAATGTTATTCGTGGACAACACCCTTTTTCTGTTACCACTATGATTGATCACAGACTACAGTCAGAGGCACATTACAGTGTTTGTTTTAACACAGCTATTAGAGAGCCTTAACATTAACATAATGAGAATCGGACAAAATGGCGTTTAAAGCAGAAGGTTTTAAGTTTTCATTACAGCGAGCCTTAACATAATGTTAAACAAATTTAACATGCCATTACTGTAACTAAGGGAATGTAAATATAAACTATTACAGAGCGGCCTTGTCTCTTGGTGCGCAAATCCAATTGAATTCCCCAGCTCAATCTATAAATCGACTTGAATTTGTTGGCTCTAAAATTTCTTACGCCTCAACACTTCGGTGTGTTTGACTAGCCTCAACCTGTGACTTGTCTTTTTTTTTTTTTTTGAGTTTTTCTTTTTTGGCTTTAAAAATGTATTAAAATTGATTGCGATTGAGGCAGTTTCTGTTGCCTTTGGAGCTGTCAAGTGGTTTATGGCACCCGAAGGAATGTGAAATGTGCTTTACAACAGAAATAATCATTGCAAAATGTATTTATTTACTTGGCATTCGGTGCTCGGTGCTCGGCCGGGGCGTAAAACAAACGACGGCAACTGGGTCGCTTCAAGGAGTGCAATAAACTGGCCTGTCAATGTCCTGGAATATTTAATGCCAATCCCACCCCCGTCCCAGTGCCCGTGCCCGGCTACTGCCCCTTCGATAGGCCGGTCCGCAGCGACGTCTTGATAAGTTTGCCAAAGGGGCGGCCAACGTTGCGTATGAGCGATTTTTGTTCCCTCATTTATTGGTTGAATTTTTCGCTCCCTTTTTACGAGTGCGTACGAAATGCATGCAAGGACTCGGGCGCCTGATTATCCCAAATCAGCAAATGAATTTGGGCGGAAAACTGTTTAAGCGCCGGAAAGCCAGCCGAGGGAAAAGCGTTGAAAAGCAAACAAATCAAAGAACAAAAAACTCGCCTTAACCATGTAAACAAAATGTAGAAAAAGCCCGCAAGGAGCAAAAAAAAAAAACCAAAAATGTTTCTAAACCAATTTTTGTGGGCGACATTTTGTTAAGCTATTTAATTAAGCAAAAAACCAACCTGTTCTTCAGGCCCCCCTCGTCTAGGGGCTGGCGGGTGTTTCGCTGCCTCACTAAATAAACGTGCCCGCTTCTTGGTCAATATCCGTGGAAAATAAAACAACAACAACAGTAAAAAAAAAAAAAGAAGGGGAAGTTAATGTGCTCGCGGGGCCGGTTAATATGCGGCCTTATGTATTTGATCGATAAATTGTATCAGCACACACACTCGCACACACTCGCACACACCGAAAAACTTGGCTTGTATACATAAATTGTTGCACTTTTTGTATTTTGATTTATATTTAGCAAAATTTTGCTCGCTGATTTTTCCACTCGAACTGCATCGAAAATAATAAACGTAAAAAATGATGCTCAATACTTGTATGTGAATAAGTTTTTAAGGCTTTTTGCCCAACTTTAATTGCAGTTTTTAAAATTGCTTTCGAGTGATATTCAAAAATTGTGTTTTTCGTACCGTTTGGCGCGAAAAGTCAATGTCCCGTTTGAACGTTCCGAATTCCGCGTTCGCGTCCGTTTCGTGCCAGCGCCGTCGTGCGTTTGAGCTGAGTTGCCTGTCGCCTTCGCAGTTGTTCGCAACATGTTCGAACTGGATGTTTGATGACGACACAAACACACCAAAATAAAAGCTCTCTATGCATTTGGCGCTTGTGCACGTCATCGTTAAAAGCTAAAGCTTTTGGTGCGCTGTGTTTGTCTTTGCTCTTTGGCTCTTTGGCATTATTATTATTTCTTTGTTTTTTGGCTCTGTTTGTTTTGCCGCTGTTTGGCTATAGCTTTGTTAGTGCTGCCGCTGACGCTGCCTCTGCTGACGCTGCAGTCGCCGCTATTATTGCCGCTGCTGTTGTGGTTGCTTTTGCTGTTAGTTGTGCCGTCGTTGCTGCTGTTACTTATGCTGTTGTTATAGTTTCTGCTGACGTCGCTGCTGGCTCTGTTATTTTTATTGTTGCTGCAGTTGTAGGCACTCTTGTTGTTGTTGTTGCTGCTGCTGCTTTTTGTCTGTCTCGACGACTGCAACTTTTACAGCTGCTCCGACATTTGTCTTTTCGCTGCTGCGACTGTTTCTGCCGTTATACCATGTGCAGCTTTGTTGCTTCTATTTCATTTTCATTTTGATTTTCCTTTCTCTTTTTTTTTTGTTTTCAGCCTCTTGCTGGCCTGCTTATGAGTCAAAAATGCTGACAGGCATTTATTATTTATTTATTTATATATGCTCGCATTCTTTAACACATTTTATTAGCTGCTGCTTCTGCTCTCTGTCGCTGGGATTAACCGTTGCTCATATCGTTTCATTCCTTTTGATATCTGTAATATGCGTGTGCATGCGTATGTGTGTGAGTGCGTGCTTATAAGTTTAGATTCTGGGCATAAATGTGTCAACATTTGTACTTTGTACCTATAAATGTGTATGTGAATGTGAATGTCCATTCACTTATAGCGCATTACTCATACGTCGGGTTATCAGCTGACCCCGATTTATAGGTTATGTACATATTTTTTTACTATACACTTTTAGTACAAATTGCCTAATAAGACCATTTTAATAGACTGCAGGCACGAATACATTAGTCATTTGGTACATTCTCCTTTTCTGGATAATTTACTAGGTTTGCATACTACAAAAATAATAGTTTTACATTTTGTCCTTATTTTGTTTAATACTTCAAATGATTATAACCTAAAATTGTATATTACATTTGCATATTATTGTATTTCATTAAGAATCTGCGTACTAACTACATCAATAAATAACTATTTAATATTTTGAATGATCATAATTGAAATATATTTAATGGTATATTAAGAATCTGCCTGCTAAATACCCTTGATTTAAAATAATTTTTATATTGTCAATCAATTTGCATAAACATTTAGTGCCAAGTACTTTCTTTTGCAACGTCAATTCGTTTGGGATATTTAATTCAATAAAATAAAAATTAATTAAAATTTTACCTAAGAAACCTTTGGTTTCGGTTGCTTCGAAATCATTTCAAACACATTTTGTATTCCTTCCTTATATTTATAGCGTTTGAGACAAACTTTTTGTGGTTTCGTTTGCCAACAAATTGTAGTTTAAATAGCCCCAAGAAATAAACCCATTTGCCAAATGCAGCAGACGGCAGCGAATCAGCAAATCCCGATGTCATGTTGATTAATCACAGCAAAAGGTTTCGTTACGTATACGCCACACAGTCCGCTTTGAAAACATGCAACAATATGTCAAATTGTATTATGATTGAGCGTGCCACGGGCTGTGGCGTGTAAACAAACCAAAACCAACTAAGCTAAGCTGGCAGGCGAAGCAGCTCTTGACAATAAGTCAAACGCTGTCATGAGGTTCGCCCGGGCAGGGACTCGACAGGGCGCCCGAGCAGGGACGTGTGAAAATGGCTTGCCGCATATCTTATCAAAGTGTTTGTTATAGTTGTCTGTGTGTGTGTGTGTGTGTCTGAGAGTGTGTGTGTGGCCCATTATCAAAGGGCATGATTTATTTATAGGGCCAGCCCAGGTGATGGCTCCGGCCAGACAGCAGACCTTTATGGGCCCTGTTATTGTTGTTCTTTGGTGAGGAAAACTTGGAAAAGCTGCCGATTGATTTACTTGACCCACATGGCAGACGCCACAGTTTTCCCGCTTTGCCGCTTTTCCTCTTCCGTTTTGCCTTTGCCAAAATGCGATCAATATTTGGCAGATATGCGAAACAAATTAGCAAAGCCATTTCGTGGGGGCAGTTGCCAAAGGACTCGAAGTGTTGACTGCTTAACCTTTATTTTTTTCTGTTTTTTGTTTTGGGGTTTTTTTTTTAGCGGCCATAAGCTGTTTAATTGTTGCCATTGGCCCGCTTGACTGGGCTTTCAATTTCAGCGCGCAAATTCATTAGGCGCAAATGAAATTTATGTAAATTTTTATAAACTTTTTAATTAAGCCAACTTGTGGTCTGCTTTGAGCCGCCGCAAACAGCGAACAAGTTGCCCAAAATCCGAGTTCTTCTCCTAATCTATGCAAATGTAATACGCACCTGTTGGCGTTCAGAATCGAACCAGGCACCAGCACCCCGCCCCCGCAGCCGCCCCCCGTCCCAGTCTGTCGCTCTCGGAATTAATTGAAAGCCAGGTGGAAGACGCGGCTCACCGTCAACTTTAATGAGAAGTGTGCTTGGAAAGGGTCTGGAAATGTCTGCACCTGAAAATGTGGCCAAGTCGACGCAACTGTTTTTTGCGGTTTTTCCTGCCAGGGGGGGGGGGGGGATTGTCTGGGTACGGTGGGCGGGCGACTGTCTTAGGCGAATGTGTTTGCTTTTGTGTGGCGGGCAACCAAAGCGCCTAATTGCAGCCGCAAGGCGTACGGCAAGTATAATGACGAAAATTAAGGAAAATTGAGGAAATTATACACATGGAGCAGGAAAATATCTGTGAGCAGCCCCGCCAAGTGACATCATGAATAAACAACAACAGATTTTCATTGCTAGCCACAAAGCCAACCAAATGGAGAATGTGTTCATATATCAAAGGGAAACCCTCCATAAATAAGAGTAAGTCTTGAATTAATCTCATCTATCTCTTCTTTCTCAATTCACCTTCACAGTTTACTCAAAGCTGGCGAAGAAATTTTAGAAAGCATAGATATCAATGACGAAAAAGCTACTAAAAGCTGAAAATTCGATTAAGCGTAAACCAAAAGCTTTAGTTGCAGCTTTTGAGTTATCTTAGATACGCTTTGAGATGTTGGGATTGTCTATGAGAAAGCTTTGCAAGCACATGAAAGCTTCAATTTGGTTTAATGGACTTTCAAAAGGCAATAAAGCTTTTGGAAACTTTCAAAGTTGAAGGCTCTCGTAACTAACTATTGTATACTTTTATTTGCTGTCCTACTTGTCTGTGAGAAAGCTTTGCAAGCACATGAAAGCTTCCATTGCGTTGAATGAACTTTTAAGAAGCAAGAATTCAACTATAAAAGCACACGAAAGCTTCAGTTGTGCACATGCAAGTGAATGACATTAAGTGAATGATTGCAAGCAATTAAGCTTCTTTAAATCGAATAGCTGAGTTTGTGAAACGCTTTGAGCTATCTTCAATATATTGAGTTAATTCATTAAAGCACACTTAAAGCTCATGCAATTTCTGATAGCTTATCAAACTCTTTCGCCACACATCCCATCAAGCGTCCCATACGTCTTCGAGCCCGTCAACAGGTTGTCTCTCATATCGCACCCCCCGCACTCTCTTCCTGTCTGCCGCTTTCTGCGATGTGAGATAGTCGCCGTAAAAGCCGCTGCGCTGATTGAATAAAAATTTCATTAAACGCACATTTGTTATGGGCCGCATAGCAGCTGCCTGTCAAGAGTTGACGGCAGGAGCCACTCGAGAGCGGGTCCTGCGAATTGGGAATTGGGCGTGCAGCAGGCTCTGATCCTAGCAGAAGGAGGAGGCTCTGATCCTAGTCCTCGCTGGTTGGCTGGCGGCATCTTTGCTGCCGTTTATTTTAATTGCCGGCATTAGGCGCCTGCTGATGGACCATAAAAACGCTGCAGGCTCGTGCGCAGAGGCGTGGCAGGCGGGCGGACACGAAGGACTATCAAAGCTTTGCGCTCGCTTTCACTTCCCTATATACATATATACATATATATGTTTTATATTTTTTGTTTGTTTTATGCCGCTCATCGCTTCATTTCCGTTTGCCTTTAAGCAGAGCTGTCTGTTAAGAGGGTGTTGTTGTGCTGGTAGGGAGGGGGGAGGGGGTTACGGCTTGAGGGGCGGCAACTGCTGCTCGGTTGTTGCGGCTGTTAAATCGGTTTTTATGACGTATTGCCAGTCAAAATTTTGCTGCCTTTTTGCGTATTTGCGGTTGATAGATGGCACGTGTGTGTGTGCGGATAATTTAACAGATTTATGCACCTTTCAGGCCAAAAGCAAGTCATTTGGGCAGTTTAAAAGCCACTGACTTAGTCCCGTGGGTTCTGCGTTTTAAGATCCTTTAACGACATGCGCAAGAGTATGTAAAAACGACATACGACAAACGGCAAGTAAACATGCGTAATTGGATTTTTATTACGCTGCCGATATTAATGAAAACCTCATAAATCGCTCAAGGAAGCTGTTTGCAGAATGCTTCAAAACTGTATCCACTCACAGCACTGTAACAATAGCCCTCCAACTGTGCACGCAGCACAGTTGCCTCAAAACAGCAAATGGTTTGTAGCTCTGCTAAGCAGCTGGCGCCATCTGGCGGTTATACAAGCGGCCGTTACCGTTTGATGCATTAGACAAATGCGCCGTTGATATTTGAATTTTTGGTAAAATTGTGTAATAAAAACGTGACTAGGCGATTATGTTTTAACAGTAATTGCAACAAACATTTTAATGAATGCTTAAAAAAAAAACGGATTAACTGTGTAAAACCTTTAAATAGTATGGGTAGCTTAATTATCGCAATAAAAAGCTTAACAGCGTTTCTTAACGTAAGCCCAACATGCTTTTAACAGGTACAGCCTCTATGTTAAATAACACCATAAAATGCTTGCCAACGTAGTTGGCATGACTACATGTAATTGTGTACTCAACATACACAAACAAAAACACCCACACACGCACGCGCTCACACCAGCACACTCACAAACACATCACACACACACACACACACTATGCGAGCACTCAGCTAATTCCAGGCACTCAACCCAACGGAGACAAGATAACGACAGGTAAACACGCGCACAGCGGGCACCGAGGGGCACAGAGCACAGAGCAGAGAGCGCAAGAGCGGCGCTCATGACTTACGCTCTGGCGCAAGCAGTACGAGTCGCGTCACAGGTAAAATTCAAAAGCATACTCGCTGTAACGAACTTTTGCCGATCGTCGCTGGGTCGGCCAAGTGCGCAGGTGCAAGCGAGACGCGCAGCCTAACAGAAAGATCAAGAGAACGAGAGAGAGAGAGAGAGAGAGAGAGAGAGAGATGTCACGATGAGCGCACGGCGAAGCTGGAGTTCGAGAGAGCGGCCCAAAAGTCAAGCCAATGCTGAATGGCGCACTGAGGCGGCGAGCGTCAGTTGTTCAGCGCATTTACCTGTCTGCGGACGTGTTTTTCCCAGCGAACAAACTGTCGCAATTGCGTTTACCTGTGTGCCTGTGTGCGGTCGCTCTCCAGAAGTGTGTCTGTGTGCGTGTATTTGTATAAGTTATTCAATTAATTACAAAAGCAAAAAGGCAGCAGTCGCTATGTGAATTTAATGAGCGTCCAGCAAAAGAATGCAAATAGCTGCGTGATAAAGCAAAAGTGAAGAAGTGCAACAAAAATAATAAAAGCAACAACAACAACAAACATCAACGGAATTCACAGCAGCGCAAGGTGCAGACAAGGTAAGCAAAAGTTGAGCGTCGCACTTGAAAGCAGCGCAGCGCAGCACACACACACACACACACACGCACACACATAAATACAAAATTCGACAGCGAAAACATTTAATGAGCGTGGCCCGACATCGACGTCTGTATGTGTGTGAAAGAAATGCCTGGCAACAAAAACAACAACAACAGCAACAACAACAACAACAGCGACAGCAACAGCGACAGCAACAAAATTGCACTTGAAAAACAAGAAGAGAAGTAATAGGTAGAAGAAGCAACAGCATACAGCCAGGCGAGCATAGAAAAATCAGTTTACAAAACGGTATAAACGTGATTCTCTTTCCGCACGCCAGCGCCATCATTTGGCCACCTCTCTCTGCCGCTGCCTCTCCCTTTCCCGCTCCGCTCGCATTGTCTGTGTGAATTTCCTTGAGTGCTGGCTGCACTCTCGAGTGGGCAGCAGCAGCAACAATTACAGCAGCAACAAGTCGATGCGCATGTCGCCAATTGGCGCTGCAACTGTACAAACAAATAAAAAACAACAACATACATATATATTTTTGGGCTGCTGCTGCTGCTCGGTCAGCTACAGCTTCCAAGAGTGGAAGCCAAGCCCCAATAGCGCAAGAAATGAAGCGTGGCGCAGTCGCTGCGATCAGCCACACAACGACAACAACAACCAAAACGCAAATCTGGCGCAATTGAGCGCGAATGCCAAACCAGAAAAACAAGCAACAACAACGGCGACAATTCTCTGTTGCTGCCGCTGCCTCCGCCGCCGCCTCTGCTGCTGCTGCTGCTGCATAGATTGCCGGCCACTGGCTTCAGGTTACAGCAGCAGTAACAATAACAACAACTACTTAGGCTCCGCTTTCGTCGTCCGCGTCAACGTCAGCGTCTTTTCACTGAATGAGCCACATTCCGGTTTGGCGTCCACAATCCACAAAAGCATCCCCAAAACCCACACAAACAAATACAAAGACTCGCGCGCACATACACATACGCACGCACGCAGCTCCGACGGGCGACTGCGACGCAACAGCGCTCAAAAACATGTTCCAAGCCACGCTTTGAGCAGCAGCAGCCGCAGCAATAGCAGCAACAACAACAGCCCACAGAGCTTTAAAAAGCTACAGGGCCAGTTTTTTTTTTATCGTGCGGCTGCTGCGGCTGCGCCTGTGACGACGTTGCGCCAACGCTACATTCCAATTACAGCGTCAACGCTGACGTCGACGTTGACGTTGCTCTGGCAACAGGAATGTCAGGCCCAAAACACAGCAGCAACAACAACGTCGGCAGCGTCAATTCAACTTTGGCGTTGTTGTTTTTAGAAATTCCAGCGCATGGGCCGCGCAGTCGGCGCCGCAACGAAAACGAAAAGTGCGAAAAGTGAAGCGTCGACCGAACTTTGTTTAAGCACAACTTGATTGGAAGTCTTATGCTGCCATCCTGCTTCATCAGCCCCCTTCTTCTGCGCTCCGCTGAATTTTTTGTTCAGTTTCTTTTTTCTTTTCTTCAGCATTTTTCTCCCCCCAAAAAAAAGTTGATGAACCTGCACCTTTTTTTTTTCGCTGCATGTAATGTGAGGTCAGTAACACTTTGGTTAGCCAAACATTCATCACGCTCCGTTTGAGTAGGGCGACTGGCGGCTGTCGTGAGAATCATTTATCGTTTATGACGTCACATCATTTGACGTACGGTTTAATGAACTTCCAGTGTTCCTCTCTTTATTTTGGCCTATTGTCGCAGCTCAAAGGAGTGTGAGAGGGAGAGGAAGAGCTGGCAAAACTTTTATGTTGCGTATTTCCGGTGTATGTCTCTTACCCTGTCGCTCATTATCATTTTATTTCGGATCTTTTGACAGTTGATCTACATAAAAGCGCTTTTTATTTTTTTGGTTTGTTTTTGTAACTGCAAAAAAAGGGGCTTTCGTGTGAAATTTGCACTTTGTTTCTTTGACAATAAAATAAATTTATTCCAAAAATAAAGAAATTTAAGATACAAACGAATACTTGAATGTATATAAGTATGCAACTGGGGCGTAGTCTGTATAATCCAAAGAAACTGTCTTTTGGTTAATAGGCAAAACAAGATATCTACATTATAATCTTTCTTCCTTTGGGAACTGCTAGTCTAGATAATATAATAATAGAACATGGTAGGGCCATGTTTTTGAGAATTATTAACACCATTAACCATTAACTTTAGTTTTGTTATACAAATACTTTTCATTTATTACTATTACATTTATACCCTGAACCCATTAAAAATGGGTAAAAGGGGTATAATGTTTTTGTGCAAAATGTAAATGTATGTAACAGGCAGAAGGAAGCATCTCCGACCACATAAAGTATATATATTCATGATCAGCATCAATAGCCGACTCGATCTAGCCATGTACGTCTGTCTGTCTGTCCGTCCGTCTGTCCGTATGTATAAACGCAAGGATCTCAGAACCTATAAGAGCTAGAGACTTGAATAGCTGTAGGTCCTCCTAGTGCCTACGCAGATCGTTTGTTTGTTTTGTTTCCGATAGTCGATAACTTACTCCGTTTTCAATTAATCGATAAAGATCGATAACGACATCCTGTTTTTTGAGCAATTTTGGTAAATAATAAGAGCCAGAGTCACCAAACTTGACATGTAGCATCTAGAATAGTATATATATCTGCATTTTGTGTTGGAAGAAGAGGGTTCAGGGTGTCCCCTAGTCGGGAGCTCCCGACTGAAACCTCTTACTTGTTTTATTTTGATTTATTTATTCGATCGGATGTATTTATTCTTTTTATAGCTACTGCCTCAGTTTTATCGTCAACTAATCAAACCTCAGACATCTCCACACAAAAGTTTCTATGGTATAAGCCTAGTTCTAGGGGCCTTGGCGTGTTTTCGAAATCTTTGCCAAGACTCAATTGAAAATTGGCTCAAAAACAAAGTTGGAACCACAAAAAACTAAATATACATATATATATATATGTATATGTATAAGTTTATAGTATATGAAGCCGCATGCTGTGAATTCTAATGAGAACTAACAGAAACAAAGTTTGTTGCGGGCCCAAATGAAACCGAAACTGTAACCGAAAACAAAAAGTCAACCTCAAATCAAGGCGTGGCACGTAGAACGCCCACAATTTGAATTTTGAAACTTGCTGGCGAAAAAGAACAAGAAAATACCAGAGAGTTGACAGTCCTTTTTAATTTGTGTTTTTTGTTCAGGACAGTGTAGGGTGTAGGTGCTGGAGGGGGCCGCAGAGCGTGGGGAACGGGGCGTGGCGACGCCAGTCTGGCGTCTGTTTAAACGAAGCGTGCGAGATTTTATTTAACGCGTCGTTGTGCGCTCGAAAGGAATTCGCTGCACGGTTTGGGCCCACTTTATGCATATATATGAACTGGGACCAAGCACATGCCACAACTAGTTGCGCGCAACGCGAACACGAATTTTTTGCCATATGCCAGGCGCGCCCAGTTGCCTGCCTACCCTTCCCTTGTCCCTCTCGTCCCACGCCAGAGCCGTAGTCCAATTCCCGGGCGTTTCAATTGTCCGCCTGCCAAAAAAGTTATTTGTATACCCTGTAATTGTTGAAACTGTGCCAAACAGGGTATATTGCACTCTTGCAAGTTGTGTGCAACAGACAGGTGGTATCTGTTAGTTACATACCCAACCATATATTATTAAGTAGCATCCAAGTCGATTGCATCTATCCATATGCCATATTCTGGTCGTCCTTCTGCCAATTTATTTTACTATAAGTTAATGTGAACTACACACAAATTGGGTTTCTTTTAAATGATCGATAACTTCCAACTTTGTGATCGATAAAAATCAATTTAAGTTTTTGTATGTTTAGCAAGAGCTATTAAAGCTGGGACTGCGGCAGAAAACATGATTCTGGTAGAGTAAAGCCAAACATATTTGGCGTCAGTTTGTGTACAATGGTCTACAGGGTATTTACTAGTCGAGCAGTGCCGACTGGTGCACTCTTACTTTCTTTTTTGGTTTGTTTATGTTGCTTATTTGGCGAGTGAGTTGCCAACTTTTGCCATCTGCGGGGGTTAAGGGAAGTCACAGGAGGTGCTGTGGTAGAGGGGGGCGGGGAGGGGGCAGGGCTTCGGGGGTTGGTTAGTTAGGGGCTACCCTGTACTTACATATGTAAGTACAATCATTATGCGAGGCGGCCTGCCATATAAATATTGCATGCGGCTGGCAAACAGGATGCTGCTTTGTTTTTCTTGTTGTTGTTGTTGTTATTGTTGTTGTTGTGCCATGCCCACACACGCACACACACACACCACACACACACACACACACACACACACATATATATATATAAAGCGCAGCCGCTTTTTATGTCTTTTGTAAAATTTTATTTAATTTTTGAATCTTTTATGAAAAGTTTAATATTTGTTTTTCATGCTAGCGATTTGCATAATTCAAATAATACACACAAAAACAGAGAAAGTTAAGGGACACACACACACATATTGCTTGTTAGCGATACCTGCGGGCGGGTTGAGGGGCTGGGGTGATGGGGCGTCTGCCTTGCCAGCGATATATTTTATGAATGCAAATCCCTGTTCATATTCGCATTTGGTTTACTTACTTGCGGGCGGCTTACACCCACAAACACACCCACACACACACACACACACACACACCTACAATGAGTGCAGTAGGTGTGGGTGTGTGTGTGTGTGTGGGTGTTCGTTTTTCATATTCATTTTCATTCATATCGCAGTTTCATTCATGCACTCACAAAAAAAAGGGGAGCCAAAAGGAAAAAGGCAGCTAAACTGAATCTGAATCTGAAACTGAACTGAACTGAATATTTATTATTATTATGTCGCTGGCCCTGCCCCAAGGCAGCCCCTGGAAGGTTTTCCCTCTTGTGTAAAGCTTGGCCCAGTTCTGTGCTTCTTCTTCTTCCTTGAATTTTATTTTATATTTTTTATATGTACATATATTCATTGTGCTACGCGGCTTAAATGCGCTTTGCAGATATTTATGCCTGCCAACTGCTTAAACAGGCCACCAAAAATATGTTTATTTGGCAGCACACACACACACACCGCACACACACACACCCCTCGCAGCTCCCCCTTAGAACATGCAAATGTTCGCCCCATTTTCCAGCCTTTCTTTATTTTCTTTGATTTTGCATAGAGCATCAAAGTTTTGTTGTACTTGGCCTATGCCGCGACAAAAGAGCTTAGCTTTATGCCACGCCCCCTTCGCCTGCGCCCTCGTGTCAGCGCACACACATGAACATGAATGCTGCGCGTAAAATATTTAAAATGCTTTAGGAATTCATTTTCCCTGACAGCGCGATTTGAGTTTTTCCTGTGTGCTGCATACGAATTCGCTTTTATTTCCACACTTCCATCCTGTTTATTTCTTTTTCGCATTTCCCCAACTCAACAACTATCGAAACTGAAATTGAAACTAGGGAAGTGGACAGCCGCCTCCTTTTTGGCGCAGCATGTAAAAATTAGAAATATAAGCCCATTGAAAACGGGCTAGAAGGGTAGACATGTGTGTGTATATGTTCTTGTAACAAGCTAAATGAGGCATTTTTTACATATGGGATGACGAGCTGAGTCTAGACTTTAAATAAAGGGTAAACATTATCATATACCATACGATCTTATTTTTAATTCTTTCCCATTTCCCATAAAAAACGCTCTTAAGACTTGGCTTTTAAAGCATGACTCTAAAACTGCAAGAGCTAGATACAAATTTCAAAGCTTAATAATGATCGGTCTCTAAGCACCGATGTTAACTTCGCATGAAGCGGCGTTCTGGTGTGTGTGTGTATTTTCGTGTCGTTGGCATAGAAAGAAGCTTAAATATTCAAACCGACAGCTTAGAGTTGTGTCCAGAGTATCTACTAGTCGACTACTCTCGGGCAGAGCCCTCTTGTTTTTGGTTGTTTTTGAGTTGATTAAAAATCAATATTTCCTCAACTCGGGGGGGTTAAAAACTTTAGTTTTTTATGTGCATTATGTTGTAGCGCCTGAGATAAAATAATTGTTGATTCGAGGGGCAGATCGAACATAGCTGAAATTGTTTTTAAAGTTGTACTTTTGCCTATATTAGTTGCTGAAACTATGTAAGCAATATATAAATCATCTATTTATCTGGGTCTTTATATAGCTTGTAATTATCTGCTTACATGGGATATATTTTTGCAGTCTTAAATTGCGCTTTTCATACATTATATTGAAATCACGATTGATTTAATTCCTTGCTAAGCCTTTTTATATCATATTTATTTCATATTCCCTGTCTTTATAAATTATGTAAATGAATGAATGAATGAAGGGCAGCTTTGGCATACATATGTATTTGAGGCAGGTGATTAAAGTCGAGTCTGAGATACTCTCTAGTCTAGCCTTAAAACACGAAGCTTCAAAGTTGAGTCGTTGAATTCAACACACACAACATATATTAATTATTATATACAGTAAACAGTTTAAATAAGGAAATGATCTTAAATTACATAAGAGCAGGTATGAAATAAAAATATAGCTTGTAAAAGGCGTTTAAGCCACTTAGAATATATATATTTTGCTTTGGCAACTCGAACAGCTTCAACTAGGTACAGGGTATTTCCTGGTCCATCACATGCATGGTTCGCTTGCATAATCTTCAGCTCATTATTAGCGCAGCCCAATCAATGTCAGCACAAATTTAATTGCAATTTAAATTAAAATTACAACCGAACCCCCCCGCACCCGCTCCCCTCCTCCTCTGGGCTGGACCTCACATCTGACCTGCATTTATGCGACAGTTACGGCCGATACGTTGCGATGATAATGCTTACATATCTCCGGCCTAAAAGCTCTTCCTGGTATGCCGAACAGAATGTGTGCGTGATTGTGTGCGGCGATGTGTGTGTGGGTGTGTGTGTGTGTGTGTGTGTGTGTATGTCTGCGTATGTGCGATACGAATATGCAGCGGAATTCTCAACCGGCAATTGCCTCAAATCCTTCACGCTTCATCAATTCGCATTATTGTTGCCATTGTTGTGCTCGTGTATGTGTGTGAGCACCCACATTGAATTGCAAATGTGGGCGCATCTGGCGGATGGTGGGAGAGGGGAGGGGGTGTCTGTCTCTGGCGGAAGAACAACATCAGCGGCGGCGACCGCGAAAATCGAATCGTTGCAGAGCTGCGTACTTAAGCGAATTGCGTATTTATGTGTGTAATCGCAACTCATCATTCGAGGGGGCAACCAGGGTGGAAGGGGGATGGCGAGGCAGTGGGGTGGCAGCGAGGTGGGGGTTGTGGTCCGCTGATGGATTTGGCTGTTACCTTTTCGCATTAAGCGAATGTCGCGCTCTTTTGGCTCCGCTTTGCCCGACTTGCGTGTCAAATTGTCAACTGCGATTTATTCGCCGGCATTTACATATTTTACTGCCTGCTAATGGAACTGTATCTTTTAACCAGCGTCCCGGCGCCCGCCAGCAGCAGGGGGAGAATGGAGGGGGCGATTCGGCAGAATTTCCATCTGTTCAGGCCAACAACTAGCGTATATATGGTGGAGCGTGTGCATAGTGTACGCTGCGTATTAGCCATGTTTGTGACAAACGCAACCACAAAATGATAATTTACTAGATTGCCTTGAGTAGGGTTGCCGCACTGTCTGGGTTGTCGCCGGCAGACCGAAAGAGCGTTATTTATCGCTACTATTTAAAGACAGCATCAAGTGTGACAAAACGCAGCATTATTTATTTATTTTATATGAAGTCTTTAAATAGAGTTAATATATATACTTAATGACCGGATATATATATATATATAGTAAGAAGGTTCTATTCATGAAAGTTAGGCTCTATTAGGTTAAGGGCACGTTTATTAAACAGCAATCTGAACTCAACCTTCTATTTTTACCTCTGTAGAGGGTATCATTATTTTGTCATCAAATGTGTAATGCATAGAAGTACATATGGTATATTCTAGATCAGCTTATGTAGCCGACTTGATATAGCTATGTCCGTCTCGTTGTCTGCCTGTGAACTTATCTCTCAGTATTGAAGCTGTCATCTCTGAACTTAAGATAGGTCTGTCTTTCTCTTGCAGGCAGTATATAAGTCGGAAGTGGTCGGATCGTACCACTTTATCATTGAAAAGTAGATTCTTGTATGGAAAACTTTTTTGTTTATCAATATATCTTGACTAAACGCATTTCAGTCATTTACTAATCAAACTTTTCTGTATAAATGCCAATCAAATCTTATCAAGATCGAAAGACTATATTATATAGCTCTTTAGGAATAGTTGGCTGAAAATGGGTTTTTGTATGTCAAAATATTCTGTTTTCTAAGATATTTTCATCAAACTCATCATTTACGAGCCTCTCTATTCTCCCATATATGCAAAAACGTAAAGTAAATGTCTAAAAGGGTATTAAATCTTCGGCGTGCCAAACTCGCTTCGGCTTTACATTTGATTTTAATTGGTGATACATTTCAATTACTTAAAGCTCTAAAATCACACAAGATCGCCCTGATTGTAATTCGCAAGCAGTTAAAGCACGATCTCAGTTTAATATCGTGTTTGGCATTCTTTGGCAAAGACTGCTGCATACTTGGCTGCTTTCTATTAATTGGCTAAAATAAATCATATTTTCATATCTTTAATTGCCACAATTTCAGAAGCACAACTTCATAAAGTGCTGAGCAGAAGTATTATCGCTGTGAGGGGGGGTGAGGGGGAGCTTTTTATCTTAATTGATAAGCTTCGCATTTCCCCTTGGCTAGCTCTTTTTTATTGCTTATCTATTCCTCTCTCTCTCTCTCTCGCTCTCGTGCGATATGCTCTGTTTAACTATGCCCATCTGCCAGTTTATCCGGCGCTCAAAAAAACTTTGACCGAGCCAAATTCATTATATAATTTCATTTGCAAAACAATTTGCATTATTATTTGAACATGGCCAACAATTTCGGCTAAGCTAACAATTCAAGCAGTCAGCGGAGAGAAGGGCGAGGAAGGAGCGGTTGGCGCTAAAAGCTAAAACAATGAAAACGCTTTTTTTTGTTTTTTTTCGTTTTAATTAAATTGAAAATGTTTTTGCGCCTGCACAAAATGTTGAATGATGGGCGTCTGACAATTGCTGAGCGCTGGCACGTTCATTGGGGGCGTGGCTCTTCATTTTTTTGTGACTATTGTTTGCTTTTCTTTTGTCTCAATATTTTGTTTTTTTAATAAAGCAAATCGAAGTCGAAGCTTGAGTAATTTGTACAAATTGCCGCGCGCACACACACACACACAGTTTTGTTGTTGGACAAATTTTCTTTGTGAAAATCTAACGAAAAGTGGCAGCGTGGAAAATGCTTTTCATTTTGACAGCTCGCTGAAACGGCAGCAGCTAATGCAGCAGCAGCAGCAGCAGCAGGAGGAACAACAAGCAGCCACTTATTGATGACCTCCAAAGAAGGCAGCAATCGAAGCGTATCGAATTGAGGCGCCCGAGCAATGCGGCGTATACGTGATGTGGCGTAGCCGCCTTATGACTGTTGCCAATCTGCGCTTCAGCGGGTCGCTTCGCACATTCTCTGTGTGTGTGTGTGTAAGTGTGTGCATTCATTGACAAAGCTGTCAGTGGGTCTATTGATTTATGGCGTACAACTTCTTGAACCGTCCCTCTGCTGCCTTCCGCCCGGAAACAACTCATTCAGACGCCATAATTTGCGGCACTCGCCAGGAATCCTCCGCTCTCTCGCTCTCCCTCTCTCTCTTTCTCGCTCGACCTATCACTCTCTCTCCCTCTTTCTTGGTGTCTCTAATGACACCGGCCACAGACCAGCTTTGTTAGCGTGTGCTACAAACAAATCGCTTTGCTTGCCCACAGTTCGATGAATCTAATTATGTAGCTCTACATTTCCAGTTGTACACCGAGAGAAAAATCGAGTATGTTGAACAAAACTCCAAATCAAAATTTGTCAAGCTGATAGATTTTCATTTTGAGTTATTTTTTCTCTTAATCCTAAATTTCTGAAATACCGAACTCTTATTTGAAGCGTGCTTTCTTAATCGAATCTTTTTTCATATTTTGTTTACTTTACTTTGAACGAATTGTTCTCGACATTTAACTCTAACAAGCTTATGCGAGAGTTTGGACTAGGGTTTTATTTGTTCAGTGTATCTGTGGCTATGCATCTTAATCTGTATCTGTATCTGTATCTGTCTCTTTGGCTGTATCTGTATCTGCTGCTCTGTGTTTAAGCTCTGCTGTCTTTTGCCCCATTGCCAAGTTCGCATTTGTTGTGTTAACCGCACATGCTTAACACGCAAATAATTGAGATGGTCACCGCCCTTCCCCCCACCGTCTTGCTCGCCTGCCTTCCCCTCCCCCCACTTGCCACCTGCTGTTGCTGCTGGACAAGCTTTAACCCGCTGTCTACCTTGTGAACAGAGAACAATGCCAATTGTTGTTTGCCGAAGCGTGTGCATGTTCACTGTCTTTGCGTAACCCACACACAAACACAAACACACACGCACACACACGCATGAAGATATAGCTTCAGGTGGAGATACAGATACATCTGCAACTATTGATATACATATCTGCAAGTGCATCTGCGCTGATAATTTGCAACGGAACGTGTCGTTAACCATCATACATAGTTATATATATATATATATACATATGTACGTATATTTATGTATAGCTGGAAAGGGGTTTGTTGCATGATGGTGAGGGAGGGGAGGGGAGGGGAGGGGGCATTTTAATGTTGCCGCAGCTATTTTAATTAGTTTGTTGCTGCCGCAGTCATGCTACACCTGCAGGTGCTGATATTCACGCTCATGTTCTGCTGCTGTCGCTTTGCATTTGACATGCATTCGCACACACACACACACACACACACACGCATTTTAGACCGCCGGCATTTCCCAAAATGCAAACAACCAAAATGCACACAAATTTGTGGCCTCTCCTTGCCACGCTCCACAGTTGCCTGCTTTTTCCGATTCTAAAAAGCCGCAGGCGCATATTTTAATACCCAATCTAATCGCAGTCACAAGGTATGCCCATATTTATAAAAAATTAATTTAAATATTTAAAACAAACAAATTTAAAAAAAATATTAAAAAATAATTTGAGTGAACGCTTCATAAGGAGAATGTCAGAAACAATAGTTCAAAAGCAAAAGGTTTTAATATGTCATATTAATATGTCAAAATACATATATACTATGCGAATATTCTAGTTTATTTATCAATGTAATTTTTTTTGCCGAAATAAATCCATAACACGCACACCTCGTCCGATCTGTATGAAAATTTTGGCGCATTTATATGGCATTCAAATATGTGTGTGTTGGCATTCACAAGACAAGACTTTATATTCACAAGACTTTATATCCATGTGTGTTGGCATTCACAAGACAAGACTTTATATCCATAGTGCTATATTCCCATGAGTATTACTTCAGTTTTGATATCGAGCTCTTATTGAATTCAAAGTATGCACGATTACAATATTGCTTTTTATTGATGTCATGAGACAAGTTATCGATTAATAGAAACAAATCCGTACTGCGATAGATAGACAGACAGACAGACGCTGAGCAAGAACATATAACATATGCCTTTAGAAAGATAGCATATTTAGCCCGTAGAGCACAATATCATTATACCCTATCTATGTTATCCATTTCCAATGAGTTCAGGGTATACAAATGATTGTTCTTTAAAATGCGAGAAAGGCTGAAACCACAATCAGAATATTGCATAAATAATTGGATATTGAGCAATTTTGATAAGGCGCAGGTTAAAAATGCTGAATATCCATGAAATTGAAAAGCTAAGCTTCAAATAGAATCAACTTCAAAATAAGTTTTAACCTCTTGTTTATTTAACATTGTCGCATAGTTGAGCATGCTCCGAGATTTGCTGCGCAGATTGTTTGCAAATTGAATGTGATATATTTGATTTTAAATATTTATGTTCATTAAATATGCATGCGATTATCTGTGTTTTTGGTTAATTCATGTGAAACTTTTGAGCGGAAACGCAATTCGATATGCTGCATGTGCATTTGGGCGGCTTCCCGCCTCTGACCGCTGCCACGCCCCTATGGCCCTACGGCCCGACGCCCCCATGGCATAAGCAAAAACCGCTTAATAATGCAATAATAAACAGTTGGCAAGCGCAGCGTATTATCTATCGGATAATTTTCCAATCCAATCAAAGTTAAAAGCAACAAAAGCTTAGAAACAATAACAATTTGCGGTTACATTTGTTTGACGTGGTTATTGTTGTTGTTATTGTTGCAATTGTTGTTGTTGTTGTTGTTGTTGTCTTTTATAGACCCCAGCGAAACGATAAATGTGGTTTTATTCGGTTCAACTGCTGTGGCGCCACATTCGGAGCCAGTGGCAGTGGCAGAGGCAGAGGCAGAGCCAGTGACTCCTGCTGCTCGAATTCGTATTCCTATTCCTTTTAATAAAAGGATCTGTGAGCTGTGAAATTTTGCCTTTCTCTGGCAACGAGCTCCTCCTCCATTGCCATTTTCTGTGTATTTCAGTTTTTGTTATGCGAATTATTTTGTGTGCAAAATTTGCATGCGCATCGCTTGCTTTAGAAGCGATTCTTTTATTTCATATACTCTGTTTGCTATTTCCGAAGTGGGGTGTATTGGGTGCGTAGTAGCGATATATTGGCGGTTGAAGAAAGCCGAGTCTGCAACTCCTGCTAGCTACCTCTGGCCCGAAGATGTAAGGGCAACAGAACCTCAACTTTATTTTTAGCCCAACTTAAAACATTTTAATTATTCTAAAGCGAAGAGCCATAAAGGTCGCGTTATCAGAAATAAAACAATAACCCAAACATATTATATCGATGCCTCTTCCAATGTAATATGATATTTCTATGCGCCACAATTTGCGTGCTAAAGTTTTTATATTTGATTTCTGGAAGTGAACAGTTGTTGCCACGCCTACTTTTGCTTGCCTAATCAACAATTCATAATCTTATTCAAAAGTTAACCAAACATATTGAGCGTTTTTTAGACAGTCAACAGAGCATTGCGCAGTCTAGCATTACGGTCAATTATTTTTGTTTCTCTTAGCATTTTGTGTGTCTTTTTCCCTGTCAGTTTTGATTTTTATGCATTTGACACGTTTGGCATTGCGGCACTTGCTATTTTTTTGGTATTCATTTAGATTGCATTGAGCAGTGAGCGCTGAGCTATGCGAAGTGGCAAATGTGTTTTTTCTTTCTTATGTGGCTCAAAGATTTGAGCCAAGAGAAATGTGACGTACACGTCGTGTGGAACGCACACAAAGAGAACACGCAAAACGAACGTTGGCTGCCTTATGGGGCTTATTGAGTTGATTAACTTGTTTGGGGGCCATTAAAAGTAGCCCTAAACAAGTATTTGTGAAAAGTTTTTGCCAATAAACGAGCGGAACAATTTCCTCCAAGGAGCAACCAAAAATGCGGGCGGCCGCACAATTTGCATGCGAGCTTTTGATATGAGAAAATCCACATTGATCTACTTTGTGAAACTGTTGTTACTTCTTATTGTTGTTGATTGTTCTTGTTGTTGTTCTTGTTGTTGTTCTTGTTGTTGTTCTTGTTGTTGCTGATTGCTGTTGATCAAAATCTCTCGAGAGGGGAGCAGCATCAGCAGCAGTCGGAGCCAATTTCCTTGCGAGTCTCAGGCGAATTTTCAACTTTATTGTTTAGTTGCTTGGCAGCAATTCGCACATATGCGATACGGGAGTAGAGTGTATAAAGCTATAAATGCACAGACTTAAAGAGCCTCACACACGCAGGCACGACTGATATGCCCCAAGCTGGCCGCACTTTAAGCCATGCAGCAAACTTTTCACTCAGTTTACAAGCAGTCAAAAGGAAAAAAAAAACCAACAAAAAATAGCAGAATGAGTTTGTTAACTCTTATGGATCGAAGATTAAATACCCTTTCAGACAATTAAAGTAGTTGTGCGGCATATTTCTTTCTTCTTATACAAGAACTCAATTGTTAATCAATTTGTGCTATGTTAGCTATATGATATAGTATTTCGATCCCAACAGAAAATCAGACATAACTAACTTCAATATATGTCTGAGAGCGAATCGTTGGAATAGAGTTAGACGGTCGAACAGATGGACAGGACTATAACTTCTTGACTTTTGATACTGATTTAGAATATGTATATTATACATATATATACGTTGTGAATTTTAACACGCCTCCCTCAGTGCAAGCCATCGATAATAGCCCTTGTCAGGGTATAGCAAGGAGTAGAAAATGCTGACAGGAAACTTCCAATCAGAAATGAATTAGTTTGAACTGTTTGGTGCTGGTAGGGGGTAAGAGTAGGGGCGGGGGTGGGATGGGCTGGAGATTGAGGACCGCAGTGTCAAGTTTAAGAAGCCATGAAATAACATTAATTTGTTGCAAATTCGCTTGCCAAGTTTTAAGTTGAATTAATTTGATTAGCTTATCGCTCGTTCAAAGTTGAAACTTCATCAGCATTTCAAGAGCGAGCGTCAAGTGGGCGAAGTGCGCCAAGTGGGCGTGGCAGTGCTCAGTCACTCTGTTCGTGCGTGTGTGTATGCGAGTGTATGAGTGTGTCCTTCATGACGAGGACCCTGGACCTGCAATTGTGTAAGGAATTGTTGAAGGCGATATATGCATGTGAGTGTGTGTGTGTGTGTGACATTTACGACAACGACAATTCAAATTTTATTAGATTACATGAAATTTATGTGGCAATCAATTTCAAAAAATAAACCTTGTCTAGCACCAGGGGAGCGGTAGCCGGGTGGTTGGTCGGATGGTTGAGTGGGCAAAGGGTGGGCCAGGAACAGGAACAAGGACAGTAAGTGATATGCAAATGACGAAGGACTTGGGCAAACATTTTAATAAGGAACTTTTTTCATTCGGCTACAGCTAAATAAGTCAAACAAAGAGTGCGTTGGGAAGAGAGGTAGAGAGTGAGTGAGAGTTAACGCGAGCGAGAGAGAGAGAGAGCAAAAAAAAGAGAGAGCGGGAGAGAGAGAAAGAGGGGCAGGGATAGTTGAGGACTGACATATGGACCCAAAAAATAACTTTAAAATATATTTTTTTAATGCGGCAAGTGCTTGAAATTGATAAGGCAGTTAGGCCACATGTGTGTGTGTGTGTGCGTGTGTTTGCTTTTTTGCATTGTTAGCAACCAGAGACATACACACACACACACACAATCACACACACACGCGCGGCACACAATAGCGAGCGGGCCAAATGGAAATACAAATTTAAATTGTGTTGCCCCGCTAAATATATTTGCAATGCAAACACACACACACAGAAACACACACACACATGCCCGGATACAGTGAAACCTGTGCTGCCAACCGTCTCATATATCCAATGATTGTTTGTTTGTTCGCTATACCCTAGCGCAGGGTATGATAATTTGGTAAGGAAACATGTAACGCTTTTCCAAAACCCTCATTAAAGAGTAAAACGAAATTCGTATTCTTAACTATATCTTCCATCGTATTAGAAATGAAAAGTATTAAATTTAAAATAAACATTTATTCTTAAACAAATTTGTTTTAGGGGAAAAATCCCCTTTAAGTATTATTCCTTTTGTTAGCTCGTACACCAGCAAGGGTATTCACTCTTCGGCAGGCCGAAGCTATATATTTTTTCACTTGTTTGCTTTGCTTGTGCTTATTTGGCTCTTTGCTTATTTCTTTTTTGTCATTTGCAGATTGGCTGAATCTCTAACGTCATGGTATGAAGGAGCCGGCGAACACTTTGGATGAAATTGTAAGTGCCATGCAGTTCATATATCAACTAAAGTGCGCCACACAGACTGACAGACAGACAGACAGACAGAAACCCAAATGGGGTATGCCACAACAGAAAAAACAGACAAAAAAATATAAAGGACATTAAGCGGCCTGACATTTGTTGAGGAAAGTCAAGAGAATGCAACTGCCACAATGTGCTGGGCCAGCGAGGGGGATGCGGTATATAACTGGAAAAGCAATCTAACTAGAATGGCACTGTGGGTGATGACGCCGCCAGGTGGCGCCAGCCTAGCATAAAAGGGTTACCAAATTTCAAAAACGCAACATGTGACGCCCACAGCAAACAGAATGGGGGAGGGGGTGTGCTGTCTCCGATTGGCAGTTGAAACTAAGCCAAGCCGCAGTTTGTTTTGGATGTCAGTTTGGCAAAAGGTTCGCAACGTTTGGGTAATTGTTATGTAAATGAGTTTTACAATTTTTGCTTAACGCAAAAGGTCAAAAAGAGCGCGACACAGACAAAAGGACGCACACACAAGGGACACAAACACTCACACACAAACAGGACACTAAAACCTTGTGGCATACAGCCAAATGTCTCCCTTCTCCAACCAGAACTTGTGGCAGTCGGCATATTTTGTGGCTTGGGCTGCTGACGATGATGAGCACCACAAGCCCACAGACATACACACACACACACACACACACACACACACACACACACACACACACACACACACACCTGAAGTAGATGCTTGTGTTGCATGCCTCTGCATGTTAATCCTCGAGCTGCTCCTCAGCTGCTCAGCAAGTTCTTTTATAAAATTGCAAATCAGTTTGAAAGTCAACGACAGGTTGTTTTGTTGCTGTTGCTGCCGTTGCTGCCAAAACAAGCGATATGCCCAGCACCGCCCCAATCCCTAGTCCTCCCCGCAGTCGGCCACGGACAACCACTGGCATCCACACAACAAGCGCCTCCATCTGCGTCACGTTTCGTGGTGTAAACATACGAATTTATATGACTGTATTTAGTAATAAAGTTGCCTGTCATTGTTGCTGTTGCTGCTGTTGTTGTTGTTGTTGTTGTTTTTGTTTTTGTTACAGTGGTTTGCAGCAGTGTGGGCAAAGTTTTTGTATCGGGCTTGGAACGTTGCATGTGGCAGGGACAGTGGCAGCGGCGACGGCGACGGCGACACATACGAAAGTTAATAACCGTTTAGCTGGTAAGCAAAAGTTGCCGACCGAAATTCCTTGGCGGGATTACAGTGAAATTTTACGATTATGTTTTGCTAGCAGTCCGTTTTTGGCTTTTGGCCCAGTCTACTTAATGGCATACAACATGCCACTATATTATATAAAGCGTTTTGGGATTATCAAATTGATTTCTTTTTTTATGTACATAAATGCTGCATACTTTTGCGGGCAGCTAAACTTTGTGCTTGGCGAAGATGCTTGGAAATTGGGCCAAGTGAAGTGGAGAAACTACTTTGAAAATGTTTTGATTAAATTTTAAATTTCTATTTTGAAATTAATATGATAATATTTTGATTGAACGTTTGTTAAATTTGAATGCAATAGATTTCTATTTAAATTGCAATTTGTAATTTAATTAATATATTATATTCTCAATCTAAATCTTTTCTAATATTCAAGCATAAGGCTTGAGGTGTGAGGTGTTCATTCTATGCTTCTATAGTTCTGCATAGGTTTATATAAATACCTGTTTTCATTTATTTTTTTTCTTGTATGTGCCTTACCTGTGCACTTCTGTTTTTCAACAGGTTTTATCATTTGCAAATTGTGTTGACACGAAATACCTGACTTCAATCTGGCAAGCCACAAATTACGAAAGCTTTTAGCTAAAAACTCATAAAAATATTTGTATGCCAACCACTTTAATAAGTGTATAACTAAATTAATTAAAAGTTCTTGGCCGAAAACTCAATTTGTTATTAATTAAACTGCAGAGACAGAGAGCTGCTCAACTTGAGCACCCCAACGGCACGTTAATTAAGGAGACTTGTACAAAGAGCCATAGACGCAGACGTCATTATACATAATGACAATGGAAGACGTCAGCTTAACGCTTCAGGTTTGGCATACAATTTCTGACAGCTCTCTAATTGCAACTCATGCAGCATGCAGCATGCAGCATGCGGCATGCAACTGCCCAGCTACTGGCACTAACTGTCTCCAAACGCAAAACTTTCAAATTAGTCAGCAACTGTTTTGGCATTTGTTACGCATACGCAACGTGTTGCAGCCACCTCGAAAAACGATTTGACATTTCAGCTGTTTGTCGCCCGATGCCAAGCGAACTAAGCACTGCTAAGCACGCTGGTAACATATAGTCTACAGCTTCAATTTCCGTATATGAGTGGGCGCTGCTGGTGCAAGGGGGCATGGTTGTGGGACACATGGCTTATTTCCTTAAGTGCAACATCAGCTTGCGTGCTGTGCCCCGTTGTGCTGTTGGCCAAATAAATGCTAAAGCATGGCGAAAGACAAACATAACCGCACACATACATATAAGCATACATAGTAACAGATACAGTTACAGTTATGGGGTCACGCACACACACACACATGCTCGCGTGGCATGGCATAGCAATTGCTGGCATGCAGATGTGACTGAGAGGCCGCTTGAAATTTTAATGCAAGGCAGCCATTCTCAACGGCATATTTACATTTTAGCTCAATGTCAATTGTGTTTATAAATTAATTTGCAAAAAGACATATGTACAACACACACAGCCTACACACACACGCACACACGCACACACACACGCACACTGAGTACACCCCGAGGCATTGGCAGCAGGTCCCCAAACAGCATGGAGGAAAAAAGAATCGCGTTCTGAACAAGTTTGTCTTTTGTTTAGAGGCCATGGGTGGCGGCAGAAGGGGCATTTGTTGCCAGAGTCAGACACATGTGTGGAGGGTGCTTGGGCGTGTGTGTGTTTCTGTTGACCCCACGACGAGCTAATGTCGCATTGTGTTGTGTGTTGCGCCTGTCGCTGTGACAGGTTGTTGTCGCTGCTGCTAGACGCATGCCTTTGTCTTTGCCACTGAAGCGGCCTCGGGACGCCCACGCAGCACCAGCAAAAGAACCAGCAGCAGCTGCCTCTCAGCATACGTTGGTTGACTTTGTCGTAAATATTTGCGCACAAAAGTCGGCAATGATTTGCTGCAACAAACTGGCAGCAGAAGGCTCAAGCAGCAGGCACTTGCATTCGGAGTTTATAACTCACACACAGCACACAGACACACAAGCACGCACACACAGCGAGAGCTTAGCAGTTGTGCTGCAAAAATGACAAACGGCCGAGGCAGGCGGCTAATTTGCGCAACTAAACTAAACGACAGCCCTGGCACAGTGAAACCCAATTAAAATAAAAGAAGAAGGGTTTAAATAAAACTTACAAAAAAGCAACAGTGGTTGCTTCAGCTATTTGCTGTTCAATTTGCATAATTTAAGTAAGGATATGCGCTAGTGGACTTGATTGGATTACCAAGAATAACTGCCGATGCAGCTGCGTAGCAGTTAGCAACAGGGCATGGGCTTGCAAGGACCGACTAAGAGCTACCCTTTGATTACAAACCAAATTTTGTTAGGCACATTTAAATGTTCAATTATATTTATTAATATTATTATTAAGATTTATGCCTACATACACAATTACTAAATGAGTGCATTATATTTGAAATATTTGCCATTGCTTAACAATGCCTTACATTCTGTGTATTGATATATCTTATTTTGTTGTCATATTTAAAGCATATTTAAAACCATTTTTCAACTAATTGCGAGAACTTTTTATAACCTTTGTTCGAAACCCCAATAACAATCGTCGCGTACCACTGTGCTGTGCTGTTGGCGCACGCACTTCCGCGCCTTGCCGTATCCTTAGCATTTGGCAATGCAAGTGAGCAAGAACCAACCAGCACGCCCCACCCCCCCTTCGTGCCGACAACCCTCTTACAGTAGCTGCGTGTGTTGGTGAACAGCTGCAGTCTTTCGGCTTCGGCGCTTCGGCTCTGGCCGCGCTTCGTGAGCTGTGTTCGGCTGCGGCTGCGGCTCGGCTGGCAGCCATTGGGCCAAAGGGAAAGCATTTAAAGCAGCAGCAGTCGCCGACGCGTTCAGTTCTGTTTTCTGCTTTTACCGCTTATTCGCTTTCGGTTTCAGTTTCAGTTGTGCATTGGCTGGCGCCGACGACAGTTCGCAGAGGGACGCAGCGCGCAACGCAACGCATCGCAACGTAAAGGCGCTACGTAACGTAACGCAACGTGTAACGTAACGGAAACGCAAAAGTGACGTAAAATTCGTGGCCGCATTTTGTGAGTTATTAAAATGCGATAAAAGCCAGTGAATCGGTAATAAAGCGCTTATCTTTGCTCGCAATTACGGGAGGCGCACTCGAAAGGGGGGCGCGCCCGAGTGACAAAGCGACCGCCAGCAGGCCTTTTATATATAAAATAAATACATGTATATATAACTGTAGATATCTCTGTAATATCACAGCACTCGCTCTGCGTGGCGCCCAATTACCAGGCACTGAACATCAAGCCATGCCCCCATGCTCACTCCCCGTCCCCCCCCCTTCCGACCCTCGACCCAGGCCAAAATGTGTAGTCAATTGTGGCCGGGCGCCCGCATCTGTTACAAATGACAAGGAAGCTCAGTAGCTGTTGTTGTTATTGTTGTTGTTGTTGCTTTTTTCTGGCTGTTGCTCTTCTTTCTCTGGGCTGATATTTACGATCCCTGAGTTCGAGTCGAGTCGAGTCTGAGCTACGTCT
Organism: Drosophila littoralis; assembly: GCA_018903485.1. NCBI lineage: Eukaryota > Metazoa > Arthropoda > Insecta > Diptera > Drosophilidae > Drosophila > Drosophila littoralis. Next base: position 10,348,165 of record JAEIGF010000297.1, on the reverse strand, counting down.
CGGTTTTGGTTTAGGTTTTGGTCAGCCCGCAAATGTGTGCTGTCATTTGTGTGTCGCTCCATTTTAGTTAATAGTTGGATACGTGTGTGGCATATTACACACATTAGTGAGCCCCAGACACAAACACACACTCACACACACACAGACACATTCACACACACCACACACTTGCACACCTTGTTGACAATGTGCCGGCCTGTTTGTTTTTCTTCACCTTCTTGACTTGGCTTCCGCTTCGTGTATCTTTGAAAACATTCAAAGTATCTTACGGATGTGCCACTTGCCCAATGTGTGTGTGTGTGTGTGTGCTACTTTTGGGTGTTTATGACATTTAAATCAATATTGTCACACGTCGCCACTCGGTCCACCCCATCCCCATCCCACCTGCCACCCAACCGTACCAACTGCCTATGAGTCGCTGCAATTTGCACAGATTTGTTGCTGACTTTTTAAGTGTCGCGCTCTCATTGCAATCATATAAGAGCTCCACCGAGCCCCGCCCACTCCCCTTGCGTTTGGCCTGAATTACGGCTTAATGAGCGGAATTTTCAGTGCAGTTTCGCCGCAGATACACGGCGCTTGGCTCGCACTTATTTAGTGCTCATACGCCCCGTGGTCTAGCAAAAACCTGGCAACAACTTTTGGCTCGCATTACAGACAACCAGCTAGGGGCGGATCTGAAGGCGGGCACGGGCTTCTGTACGCTAGCTGCCTTTTGTTTAAAGCGATGCGGGGATCTGAGATAAGGTCATTTGTTGACCTCCGCCCGCCCGTCCGTCCCCCGCTTTCTGCATCGCTGCAGCAGCTGCATGAATTAAGTTTTTGTCGTCGCTTTTTGTTTAGCAAACTGAGAGCCCACATAAGTTCTAATGCCAGCAGCGGGAGCAGCCGCTAGGATAATACGCACTCACCTGGCCATTTGCAGCGTCTGCTTTTTACGCCCTCTTGAGTGCATCAGCGGCCAGAGAGGCGCCTGCCTTGCAGAAAGTTGCGGCATTTTAATTTGTTAAGTGTGCGACGTTCATGTCCTGCGTGCCAGTGGGCAGCTACTGGGCATCCAAATGGGCAGCTCCTGCTGTTGCCCCTGGCCCAGCCCCCTCCCTCCTGCTGGCCAGGTAGCCCCAAGTTTACCCCAAAGCAGCCGCAATTTTATTTGCATTCGTGCAATTGTTGTTGGGGCAGGCACCGCAGGCAATCAAAAAAAGTGGGAAAACTACTTCAAAAAATTGTTGCCATCTCGCTCACACTCTTTCTGTTATCGTAGTGCCTGCCCTCTTGCTCACGTTGGGCAACTTGGTGTCCTTTTGCGAGTTACAGTTCACAGTTCACAGTTTGCAGTCTATAGCTCTTGGCCAGCTTTAAATGTTGGCCATTAGCAACAGTACATCACATCCACATTCAGGACACGCCAATGAATTTCTTAATTAAGCTTAATGTGCAATTTTCCAACTGAAACTGAAGGAATGCCAGTATATATCGGACGCAATTCCCCGTTCCCCGCTGAGTGGCCAAGTGGACACGTTGTTCATTCCATTTGAGTTTTCGGTTAAGGCAAGTTAACTCAAATTAAAAAAAACACAAGCATCTGCCTGAAATTGCGTTAAACGCCACTCCACAAGATTCATATGCTCTCCCTTGGTGTGTGTGTGTGTGTGTGTGTGTGTGTTTGCCCCAAGGAGCTGGCAAAAGGAATCCTTATATATATATTTATGTACACAATATTCTCGTATCTGTGGCTCATAAATTTTAACCATTTTCCATTTTACAGCAGCAGCCCAAAAAGCCTCCTAATGAAAAAAGTTTTAAGGTAGCCAGTTAATTACATCATTTCCACAAGGACCAGCAATATGCATTTAGGTGTTGGGCCCCGAAAGCAGCAGCTCATTATTATATCTAATATGATGCGATCGAAACAAGATTATCTGCATTTATTTGTAGCAATATCAAGGGCATTTCACACATACAAATGCCAGTTTTTTAAAAACATTTCATTACCAACTCATTTCTTATTATTCGTAATTCCAAATATAAGCAATATTAAGGGCATTCCACACATGAAAATGCAAGGTTTTCAAAAACATTTAATTGCCAATACATTTTTTAATATTCGTATTTCCAACTATAAGCAATATTAAGGGCATTCCACACTTACAAATGCTAACATTTCACAAACAATTTATTAGCAGTATACTTTTTATACCCTGTACCCATTCAAAATGGGTAAAAAGGGTATAATCTTTTTGTGCAAATGTATGTAACAGGCAAAAGGAAGCATATCCGACCCCATAAAGTATATATATTCTTAAACAGCATCAACAGCCGGAACGATCATGTCATTGATCGAGCCATGTACGTCTGTCTGTCCGTCTGTCTGTCCGTCTGTCCGCTAGAGACTTGAAATTTTAGCTGTAGGTCCTCCTAGTCCATGCGCAGATCGAGTTTATTTCCGATAATTGATAACTTAATCCGTTTCCAAGCAATCGATAAAAATCGATATAGAAATCATATTTTTGAGCAATTTTGGTAAAAAATAAAAGCTAGAGTCACCAAACTTAACATGTTGCTTCTAGAATACTATATAATTTGCATTTGGTGTTGGAAGAAGAGGGCTCGGGAGCTCCCATTTGCATTTCTAAGTGTTAACAACATTAAAGGTATTCTACACAAAAAAGTGCTGTCTTTTCAAAATAAATTATTATTTGTACTGGGCTCTGAAATCTATTAATCGCCAGTTATAATAATGGTATTCCACTTATTGATCTATATTTTAAAAAGTGAATAGATTTTTTAAGAGGAAAGCTTATTATAAATAATTTATATATTCTCAACATATTTACAAGTCTTCATATGCTTCGAAATAGTTTTATAACGCATAAAAAGCATAAGTTAAAACAAAAGTTTACAAACCGACAATTTATTTCGTAACATTATTTTTCTTAACTCTTCTGTTTCTAAAACCTATCGATTTCCAATTTAGATCACTTTGCCCTCGATAACACAATAATCGACTGTTTTTTTTTTGGGTGACATCCAATGCAGTCAAGCACCTTTTAAACACTTAAGAAGTCGCAATTACAATTCGCTCAACGCTGAACCCCTGCCATATGGCATTAGGATCAGCTGCTCGAGGCTGTTGCCGTTGCTTTGGGTCCATTCGGTCCTAAACACATTTGAACTCTTAGCACTTCACTAATCTGTCCATTGTGGGGCACTCCGAGTGGGCCAAAATGGTCGCATCATAACTGTTTTTCTTTTAGCTGCGAGTGAGTGTGCGTGCGTGTGTGCCTGTGCGTGAGTGTGAGTGTGTGCCAAGTGAATTTACGACCAGTGGACAGACACTTTTGGTCACTCATGGTCACTTGGCAATGTTCATGGTCACTTGGCATTGGGCATTTCGTAGCGGGCAATGGGCGTTAGCCGGGTTCATGAACTTCAGTGCACAGGTTAGCACCAGTTAGCCGATAGCACCAGCCCCGCCCAGCGTATAACACACCAGAGAGAGCATCCTTCACGATTACTTAATATTAATGACGCTTGGCTTGGGCCAGCTTCCAGCTTGCAGAGGCCAGTTTCATCTACAGCTCCGTCCACAGCTTCATGTCGCAAATCTGTCGTCGTCGTCGTCGCCGTCGTTGTCGATGGAAAAAAAGTTCGCCTTGGTTCGTGTTGTCTATGTAATGAATGCCTTTTGTGTGCGCCTTTTGACTTGGTTTACTTCTGGGAGCCGCATCAGCCAACAATCGGTGGGGAGGGGACATGGGGGAGAGCAGGGAATTGCTGCTCCGAGCTTCAGGCGGCGTTTTATCTCCTTACATTGTGTTGAATGGCCGCAGCAGAGCAGCTGAAAATATTTGCTTAAGCAGATTTAACTACATTAACTTAATTAAATAGGCGCTAAGCAGATGATAGAAAGAGACAGCAGGGCAGCAAATGAGAGAGAGACGGAGTGAGAGAGGGAGTTGGGTAAGCGTCTGATTTTGTAAGCAGACATGGCGTATGCGTGATATTGATTGATTTCGAATTACATACAATAAATGCCGTTGCCAGTTGTTGTTGCTGCTGGTATTTGTTGTTGTTATTGTTATTGTTATTGCCTCGAGCTGCACAAAAGAGTTCAATTGATGTTTGGAAGTGGGCGGCTCAATGAATGAATCCGTGCGGATTCGCATGCTTGCCCCAAACTCTGCGTCCATCACCGCCTCTCTTTCTATTTCCTCAACTCTCTTACTCTTGCTTTTGTTGCCCTGCAGCTGTTTGCCTGGTTTTGGTTTTGTTCTGTTCATTGTTCTTTGGATTGTTGCGTAAATGTTGTTTTAATCAAGCAGCAGGCTAAACATTTGAGCTGTTATTGTGGCTGTTGGCTTCTACTTAATGTATCCTGTACACTCCCACACACACAACTTTCGCAATGGGTATATTAAGCAGACGTGTTTGTGCTACAAAGCGATTTACATGCCAAACTTTTCAATGGGCGCGTCGTTAGTTTCATTTAGACGCAATTGAAAATCGTTTAAAGTTCTTAGGCAATCCAGTTAACAGTTGAACTCACATTAACATGATTCTTTTGCTGATAAAATGAAGTAAAGTCGAGGTTGCTTAGAGCTTACATTTAAGATAACAAGATCGTTAACATAGTTAGTATAACAGAGGCATGCTAATAAACATAATATAAAGGGTTACAGAATGTTATATACCATTGATATTCGGGAACATTGATATTAACAGTTGCCTGTGATGTCTGCTTTAACAGAATATTAACTAAACCTAAACGCTTTATGTAAACTTAAATTCTATTAAATACTGATTGAACCTTAAAAAATTGTTAAAATTACTAGGTTTTAAAGAAAGAAGCTTGACAACTAAGCAACCGTTATCTAAGAATCTTTTACAAACCTATTTTGCCTGTAACTTCTATCGCTTTGCAGGGTATCTCATAATTTAGCTAGGGAAATGAACAAATGCTTTGTTCATTTGATTGCTCAGACATTGCAGAAAGATTTACTGTCCATCGGACAGATTGTGGCCAAGTGTGTAATTAGCAGTTGACTGCGTGGTAAATGCAACAATCAAATGGAGAGCAGTAATGCCCTAACTCGGCACGTCAATAGGTGGAGATGGAAGAGTGCCAGGCAAGGTCAAGTTAATAAATGTTCAATGCCTGCCGCAGACAACACTCAGGGCGCAATGCTGATGGCTCTGCTGACGGCTCTGCTGACGGCTCTGCTGTCCCTGATGGCCGAGACAGTTTGTATTTTATTATTATTTAGCCCAAGCGCACAAGTTGGCCAAAAATGGTTATGGTAATACGAATGGAAATTCAAATGAAAAATTGAAATAGAAATTGAAATGGAAATGGAAAATTGCAGTGAAAATAGCAGAGATTACGCTTTGGTCAACTTTTATTATCTGCCTTTGCCTGCTGCTGTGCACTGCGGAAATACTTGACAGTCATAGTTTTTGGCCAAAACGAATTGCGGAACCGACTAATTCAATGCAAACTCATCAGAGTGCAATTCAAACTTGCTTTGCGATAAGAATTTTTGTTTGTCCAAGAATGCGGGGCTTGTGAATTGTGCCCGAAAGCAGTTTGAAACTGATTTATCTAAGCGTATCTTAATTGTCTTATGCAGACACAGATATAATGCTCGCAAATGTGCATTGCGAACACACACGCACACACACGGGAAAGAGGCATATATACTACATATATATCTATTTAAGAGCTGCACATTTAAATTATTTAAATGGCATTTTTGCATAATTTATGTGGCCTTAAATCAGGCCATGTGCCCGACTTAAACTCTATGTGTGTATAGAAATTACCAGTTGGTATCGACCCAGCGGCAATGGGACACGTACAAGAAAAATATATGAGCCCGAGCCTGGACATTTAAATAATTGTCATATGGAGAGAGCTGTCATATATTTGTGTCTCTCGGTCTGAGGTCCTCGTCTAATTTCGGTTCATGTCATGCTGATTTGGGGCGGGTTTTGTTTCGGTTCTCGTTTCTCGGCTTGGGTTTCTATTTCTATTACCAAATGCTGCCACAGCGCTGCAAATGAACAACTGTACAAATGTGGGCGTTCGTCGCGTTAATAATAAACAAGAAATGCTTCACGCAAGTATGCTCGACTAGCAGCTGCCCTACATGTACATAAATATTGGATGTATGTATGTATGTATGTATGTATGTATGTATGTATGTATGTATGTATGTATGTATGTATGTATGTATGTATGTATGTATGTATGTATGTATGTATGTATGTATGTATGTATGTATGTATGTATGTATGCATGTATGTATGTTTGTATGTATGTATGTTTTTGTATGCTTGTATGTTTGTATGTATGTATGTACGTACATAATATGTATGTATCTATGTATGAATGAAGTCTTGCCAAGAATAATAAGAATAATGCCCGTGGCACGTTTAAAATAAATGCTCTTAAAGATCTTTAAAATTGAGTTTTAAGCCGATCAGACAGTAAACAAAAACTTTCCTACAACTGTTATCCGCAAATATACAAACTTCACCAAAAAAATCTTGCTCTTTCTATTAAAGTTCAGATTCGCTTTCTCTGAAACCAAATTAAACATGAGTAGATAACAAATTTATCAGACAGGCAATCATAATAGCCACTTAGCCCTCCTAATGATTAGAGGGTATCGATAAATAGACAGTCAGTTAGAGAGACAGATTTACAGCAAGCAGCGCAGCGCCGCGCCGAAGGACATGCCAAGGCAATAACCTGTAGGGCAAGGGCCTGCCCTAAGCCATGTGGCTCTGCCTTTGCCAAGCCAAATGGCCCTCACTGCCTACCAAATTGCGCTTCATTTATTTATAATAATTACAACAGTGAAAAGTTTGAATAGTCATTTGGCTGAGACCGAAAAACGGCACGGCCTAGGGATAGGGGGCGTGGCAGCCAGTTAAGTTAGCAACTGAAATATGCAGGCTAATGGGGCGCAGTTTTCGCCGGAAATCGCAACTATTATTTGTGAGGAATCAGTGCCAAAGAAAAAAGCGGCCAACTTGTTTGCAACTTCTCATGTTTTGAATAATTGCCAGCCATTGTTCGAGCCGGGATCTGATCCGAGTTCGTCCGGCGGGGCCTGGCGTGGCCTTTTCTGGCCTGGGCTGGCCTTGTGGCCAACTTGGCTTTTGTGCGCGCGTAAATAATCGGTGTCCGACGAAAATAAAAACCAGACGTATCAATTTTTAATGCGCATACGCCCCATGCAACTGCACAAAAAACAAAAAAGAACAAAAAAAAAAAACAGCAGCAGGCGGACAGCTGCATCAATTTTCCGTTGATTTTTTACGTATTTCGTATTACGGATTTCGTGCTCATATTCAATCCAATTGCTCGCACAGTTGACGGCCGTGTAAATTTTCAGTTTTAATTTGTTTATTATTTTTACGTCAATTATTTAACAACAACAATTGCGAGTGTTGCTGGCGACTGGCGACTGCTGCCAAGCAGCGCAGCAATTCAATAAAGCATTAAATTAAATTTTCAAATTTATAATTAAAAATAGCTGTACAATTAAATTGTCAAACAAAAATAACAACAACTTGTAAAGCCGTGCGTGTGCTCATCATTTTGGCTCACTTAATTAACGCAAATCGTTTGCAAGAAATTAAAACAAATATATATACGTATTCAAATACATTTTATCCATTACGGGAATAAGGACTATATTTAGTTTATTTGCAATATTTTAAAGTGGGATTATTTTGAGAGCACCTAGTGCTTATGATATTATGTTATGCATACACTTTTACTCATATTATTCAGTTTCGAAAGAGACTATCAAGATGTCTTAACTTTTCTAAAATGCAAGCAGAATAGTTTCTCAATAACTTTTTTAATAACATAGGTATGTATCCTGAAGCTTATTTTAAACATTAATCAACATCTTCAGTAAAGCTGTAAAGCTTCCCTCACGATTTAAAACGCACTCTGCTACGGATGCTCAAATTAAAGCTCAGGCATTGTTATAGAGTATAATTTCAAGTACCCGGAATAATGTACCCATGCGAACTGGCGCTCTTTCAATTACTTGCAGTAATAGCTGCTTTAATCAATAAGTCGATTTGAAAAGCGTGTCATCATCATTTGTATTGAGCTGTGGCTCATCTGGGGCGTACTTTTTCCGCGAGGAGAGCATTTCATTTGCTGCTTTAATTGCCGTTTCGAAATCAATTGTGCGACCTTGAGGCAGGGGCATTTTAATTCGCTTGCCAGGCACCCACCAAATAAGCAAACGCGCTGACCTGGCACCGCTCACGTGAAACCAACAACAGCCTACCCTCCGCCCTCCGAGCCCCGCGTAGCCCACAATCGCTGCGCTTTAATTACTCTTGCGTAAAATTGCTTCAACTCGCAACTTTGTGGAGTGTTAAGCGTTTGGCACGAAATCGTCAGGCGGCTGACCCCAAAGCAAAAACTGAAAAAAAAAGGCAAATAAAAACGGGGCGAAAAGAAAGAAACGTCAATGGAAAACGCCGACACTGGCCTGAATGACGCTCAGTGAAATTACGACGCGTCCTGGCTCCCAAACACAAATGCGAACCCAAACCCAAACCCAAACCGAACCCCAAACCGAAACCAAAACCATCGAACAAACCAAACCGCAACCACAGACGCAGTTTGCGCCCACTTTATTTCCTACCTTTTGCCAATGCTCCGGACATCAACAAAGCGTCGAGCATTTGAAGCTGGCCCCAAAGGCGAGACGTTTCGCGTGAGCGACAACTTGAGTCCCAACAACTAGGCGCACCACCCAACCACCCAACCGCTCAGCCACCCGGCACACATAACCCATACAATACATGAGTGTGCAAAAGTTTTGCACAGCAAAAGCCACTCAGAGCTGAAACCACTCGGAACAAGCCGTTTCTGCACAGGATAAGAAGTGGAAGAGGAAGAGGAGGATGGGGATGCAAGTTGGAGTGGGGTGCCGGCAAACGCATTCCACTGCGAACGTGTGTGTGTGCGACCCACAAAACAACTGAACTGTAGCGCAGCGTGGCGCATTGCTGTGGCACCGTGAGCGACCGGCAGCTAGCCACCAGGTGGCAGCCACCACATGGATGACATTTGCTCAAGTTGCGGCTATGCTCGATGTCAGATCTTCGATTCCATGCAAATTGATTAAACTTCAAAGCGCCCTCCGGGGCTGCGTCCAACCCCAGCTTACCCCAGGGATACAGCCGCACCTGCAACTGCATTGGCAACTGCAACTGCAAGGGCAACAGCAGGTCGCTCGCTTCCTGCCCAGCCGTAGTTAGCTAATCGCCTCAGTTGATTTCTGCTGTCTGCTGTCTGCTCTCTGTCTCTATCCCCCTCTCCCTCTCCCTCTCACCCTCATGAAACACACTTCCGCAGTGCATATCCCGTTTGTAATCGATTTCAAAATGTGCAGCAAGGACGTGACAGCAGGACCCAGCGTCAGCAACTTTGAGCAACGTAACAGCACGACATTTCGAGCAATATAAAAATATACAACAGCTGCACAACGAAATTTGCATACTCTTTCGAAGTGTATAGATTCCTCATGGTAGATATTTGAAGAGAATATTCTTGTACATTTTCTCACTCACAACTATCCTTGTTGCCTTTCGCCTATTAAATCGGAATTGCAATGTTAAGTATGCAAGTTTTCTTCAAATTTCTGACACTCAATTATCTAATACCTAATTTATACGCTTCATCTACAAATAGCTATGCTCTTTGAGCTAAATTTTTAACCTTATGGTAAATAGATAAATAAATGCAGATCCACATTTATTGAGCATAGTATATGAAGGTTCTTTCAAATTTCTGTGAACTTTAAAATAAAGAGCGGGTGAACCAAACTCTTCATATTAATTTGATCGCAATAATAAATCTTGACTGATTTATTGTTTAATTATAAGTATATTAAACATAGAAGACAGATATCATAAAATATCAACTATAGCTAATATAGCAAGTACTAAAGAGCATGATTTCTGCCACGCCTTTTAGATCTTAAACAGTTTCTGATTAATATTAACACATATTCGCAATTTTTAATTTTTGAGCCCTGTTGCGAAACCAACTTTTTGTTTGGTAACCATTGGTTACCCTTTATTGCTATTTTTTTTTTTAATAAACATTAAATTCAAATACCCAACGTGAGGGTATGGGAATGAAAGGCAAAAAACAGAAACGATAGAAACGACAAAAAACGCGCGCAGGAAAAGTACAAAAAATTAGCAATAAACGTGCGCGCACGCGATGTCTGCCCTGAGGTTGGGCGGTAAGTCCCCCCCCTTCCTCCTCTTTCCAAAACTCTCCCGCTGCCCACACTTTGCTGCTGTTGTCCACTGTCTCGCTCCAGAAACCAGTCAGCCCACAGGGGGTGCTGTTAAAAGGGCTAAAATCAATAAAATGCTTGTTGCTCAACAGCAGCAGGAGCAACAACAACTTGCAACAACAACAACAACAGCAACTACTTGCAGCAACAACCACACAATGGCAATGACGACAGCAAACGCCAAAGGCACTGTGGACGTCTTTCAATGTACAATTATATTGGCTGTGCCACACCCCAGACCAACTGCTACTCCTAGCCTAACCACCTACCCCTTTCTGCTCCGTCCCTATTGCTGCCCTACCTGATTCCGCTGCCCCTTGCCACACTGTGCAACATAAATAGTTGCGTTTTTTTATACTTTATGTGGTGCTGTGCCAGCGAAAATGTTTGAAATTCCTTGGCTAAAGTTTTGCACCCGCCCCGCAGCCGCACTCGTGCCCCCTGTCATTGGCATAAATGGCTGGCGGAATGCTTGAGGCAGATTCCTTGTTGCATGATCGAGATGCCAGCGAGTTATTATGACAAACTTTGTTAATTGGAAAATATGCGCAACCGAAATGTTTTCTTTTCTTCTCGATTAAAGCTAAAGTTTGACTACACTGTGCAGGCGGCGTGGCTGTGCGTCTCTATGGGATTATTAGTTGACAGTTGGAATTTTGGGAACTTAATTCCAATCAAAATTGACTCCTGCTAGACCCTGCTAGGGGCATCAATCAATCAATCAAAATCTGACAAAACACAATCTTCGACCTTGTGCATGTTTTTGACCTGATTGTGTAGCTGCTCCTGGTCCTGCTGCTCCTTCCCCCTCTGCTCAGGCCCTGCTTCTCCTGCTTCTCCTGCTTCTTTGACTTTTGTACATATGTGACCTTATATTAGACATAAAAGCGCCATAAATTGAGACTACAATCTATGTGTGTGGCGCGCCTCTTTGCAACTGCAAAATGCCTTGTGAAATGCAATTTCTACTGCTGCCATTGATCAGCTGCCTCCTGCCCTGCCCCTCGCCCCTCGCCCTTCGCCCCCTACAAGCTGACTTCGCTTTGGCCCTTCGAGTGTGGCCCATCAATATGGCTGTGCACCAGTGTGACCGAAGCCAATTGTGCAGCCAGCAGCTGCTGACATGTCGCACGGCAGCAGACGTTAAAGTTCCTATTCCGTCCATCCCCACCTCACCCCATCCAATCCCATAGCACACCATCCCACCCACGACACTTCCCGTTAGTCGCCTGTCGCATTCATTTTCCATTTGCCAACAACACATGACGACATTTTGTTGTTTGCACAATGTTTAGTTGCCTGTCTGTGTGTCTGTGTGTGGGCGTGGCCGCTGCCCTCTCTCCCTCGTTTTATGGCGAGGCGCCACGTTTTTAGCGGTTCGTCGCTTGGCTATTTGACTTGCATTAACCCCCGCTTGACCCACTCGTATTTTGCAAGTGCGAGTGATTATGCACACGCAACGGTGTCGTTAACTTAACTCTTGTTGTTGTTAGAGATATGCCCGTTCGCGGGGAAGTTAGGTTTGACCCAAGCTAAATAAAACAGCAGCTAAATTGGAGTCAGAAATAACGCAAGAGAGAGTGCGGAGTGAGGGGATTGGCAGTAGGCATGCTTTGAGTGTAATTAAACTTATGCTGCAATGTTTTTGGGATGAGAAATGTTTTAAGGGGTATCTTATAGTCAGGCACGTAGCTTTGTGCATTCGCAATTGATACGTCATGTTAAAGGGAAAATAAAGAGAGGGCGCATGTTTTAATCTGCTCTAGTTGACTTTACCACTTACAGGCTAACTATAAGGCGTGCTTGCCGACATCAAGATTGGCATAGTTAAGCTTAAGAGAAGTCTAAAATTGGCAGTCTTCTTTTTGTACCGCTTACAGAGTATGTTGCAGTCGTGTATTCAGCTTATTTTAAAGGATATTTGCAAAGCTCTCAAGTTGTTGTAAGATGCCAATAGATTCTGCTTGAAATGTTTTCAAATGTATAACAAATGTTGGTCCGCTGCCTATTGCAACTTACAGGGTAACTATTAGTCGTGTTGGGCGGCGCCGGAGTAGTCTTAATTGTTATGGCTGTCGTGCTGAGAGACATTGACTGCCGCCCCGTGGAGCGCCTGTTGTTGTCACGGCTGTTGACGCTGCCCGTTGCCAATGACAACCAACACTCGCATGACAAACACTACACACACACACTACACACTCCCACACCCACACCCACACACACACACACACACACTATGGGTACAAAGTATGCTTTCAATCAGGCACTGAATTGAAAATCCATTAACGAGTACACAGCGAAGGCAGCTGGTCGCAGACTGCGGGCGCTGCCCTACAGGGGTAAGGGAGGGGCTGTGGGGTGTGTGCTTTCAAGTCATGGCTTCGTTCGTTATATTTTGTGCAACAATAAAAACAAATTTGCTGCTGCTGCAGCAGCTTGCAACAGCAGCAACAAATACAGCAACAACATCAACAGCAGCAAGTCGCATGCAAAACAAATAGTCGCAGGACGAAGGACATAAGCTGCATGCCACACACGTAAATATTACAAGTGCGAGTGCATTTTAAAGTGAATCAAGAAGCAGAAATAAAAAGCGCAAAATCAAATATTACAAATATTCGTGCAGCGACAGTTTTTCGAAGCCAGATTCGTAACTTTAACGAAATCAACGTCAATATCTGTGCAAAACAAATAAAAAGAAAAAGTAAAAAAAAAAAAGGAAGCACGAATATCGAAATAGTTGAGCCCCATTCACAATGCTAACCTGCGTGTGTCGGCCCGTGTCGGGCAATCTGCCCAAAATGCCCCCCGCCTCCATGATGCCCGCCTCCAGGGCTTCGCTCACCAGCAGCGCCAGTGGCAGTGGCAGTGGCAGCTCCGCCGGCTTCCACAGTCCCACACAAGTTGTGACATCCGAACCGAAGCTGAACGTAAGTAAAGTGCAGCCTAAAAAATACACTGAGAGAAATTAATGCAGGTGCAAATAAGTTTCAGTTTCTTGTTTTTCTAAAACATTTCTTGGCTTAGTTTATATAGAAAATTCATTTGTGCAAGCAATAATGATTGAATAATTAAAACTTGTCTACAATATTTAATTTTTATTAATTTTATATAAAATATTAATTATGCACATCTAGTGTAAATATTAATTAAATAAATATTTACTTATGTATTTATCTTAAGAGTGCATCAACGTTTATTTTAATCTCATGATTTTACTTATTATCATAATTTTAATATACAATACAACTTTTGATAGTTTGTGCATAAAAGGGAGATTAAAAAACGAAAGTGCCATTAGATATAAAAATATTAGAAAAATCAGCACAAATGCTTAGAACTACTTAGTTCTAAATAAACCACAGCTTTATATCGGAGTTATTTTAAGTTAAACTAGGCATAGACCAATTTATAGTTTTTGGGAAATGACGTCAAGAAACACCTCACGTTAGTTTGAAGATCGAGAACTGCTTCAAAAGCAGCTATAAAATAAGCTAAGAATCATCTTTCTCACATTCTTAGCACCCTTTTGTGCTCAGTGTACGATAAGGTAGCCGCAAATCAGGTGAAGGCGTCGAGGAGGGGCAGGGAACCAACTTTAATCTATTTATGCGAACGTCTCTTGTTATTCTCAGTTGTTGTTGTCTTTTTTCTCTTTTGGTTTTTCCGCTAGAGCCTAAATAAAAAGGTAGCAAATTAGCTTTCATTTTTCACACACATAAACATAACTTGATTTATGGTATCGGACGGGGCCGACGGGCCGTGACCATGACCACGACTGCGACTGCGACTGCGACTGCGACCAGGAGTAGATGTTGACAACTTGACACGGCTCGACTTGGCTTGACTTGAGTTGAAAGTAACGATTGCAGATAACGTTTATAAATTGTGGAAATTTCATTTTCACTTTGACGCCATTGACGCCCATGGAGGAGGGGCGGGGCAATGACACCTCTGGAGCAGCTTATCCGCAGCTAAATCTCTAACGATCTGTACACACGGACGCACACACACACACACACACACACACACACACACAAATACAGACAGAGGGAGTGGAAAAGAGAGCCACTTATGTCTATGAGCAGATACATATAGCACTATAATCCACTAATCCCACCCACTTACACATCCTTCATCCATGCAGGTGCCCAGCAGGCTGACGTCAGCCGAACTGAGGGCGATGGCACTGCGACAGCAGCAGCAAATCGACAGCCAGCACCAGCTGCTGGCCACAAAGGAGCAACGGTTGCGCTTCCTCAAATCGCAGGAGGTGCGCAGCGCGGTGGCCAGCGCTGAGGGCGAGAGACTGCGTCGGCTGCGGGAGCGCGTCGAGGCGCAGGAGTCCAAGCTGCGTCGCTTGCGCGCGCTGCGGGGTCAAGTGGATCTGCAGAAGACCTACAATGTAACACTGAGTGAGTATATGGCGGAGGGGTGCGCGGGGGGCTAACAAGTGCAGGGCAGCGACAAAGTGAAGATGGGTCCAATTGAGTTAAGCACCGCATGCACACGCGCGCTTAGTGGGCGTGGCGCCCGAGCGGGACTGCGGGATTAACATGTGTTAAAATCGTGTTGAGTGCTGCTACCTCAGCAGGCGTGCGAGTGTGCGGGTGCGGGTGTGTGTGACTTTAATTTATGTATGTGTGGCACTTTGTTGTCCTTTATGATTGCCTGTGGGTGGCTCTTGAGCTGCCCTGCCAAAGATGGTATCCTTGTTGATGGCCTTGTTATACCCTAGACCCATTCAAAGCGCATTAATAGGGTATATATGAATTGTGTTAACGTATGAAAAACACAGAAGACATGTGGGGGAAAGCCATCCATCAATAAACCAATCGATATGAACATGTTTTTGGCAACGATTATAAATCGATAAATATCGCTCTTTTACTCAGCTTTGCTTTTGCACGAAGATCAGATTAAGTTCAGGTTTTCAGAGTAGATTCCTGGTTACTCAAATAAATTCGTTTCATCTCATTCTTAGAGTTCTTAACGGCAAGATGGAGGCAATTTCCCATAAAAGTATTAAGCCTATTTGATAATTCCTCTAGATAATTCAATAGTTTTCAGAGATAGTAACGGCTGGGTAAAAGAGGGTATCTTCTAGTCGAGTGCTCCAGCCTGAAACAATTTAAGGTGTTGTTGGCATTGACTGTGCCGGCATTGGCGATTTATGCCTTGACACACACACACACAGACACACCCGTTGACTAGGATGTTATGTTAATGAGGTTTCAGTAGCGCGTTGTTGGGCGATAATTAGTTCAGACAGCATCCGGCGGATGCGCAGGCATCCATTTAGAAGAGCCCATCGGCATGTGTGGCCAGGTGCTGCGAATGTTTTAAGGTGTGAATCAACAGAAATATGCAAACGATTAAAATGTATACATACATATAAAAGGGACAATTTGTTGGACGACTGAAAAGGGAAGGGAATGTGAAGAGGATTAAGCAGCCTAAGCAGCTGCAAACCCTCGAGAACCTGTGTCCAGCCGTCTTCAATTAGCTTCAAAGTGCGCTAACATCATTAAGAGCCAGGGTTACAGGCGAGGCTGGGGAGGTCATGTCCTTGAGTCGTGGCCAACTAATCCGTTTAACTTTTGTGCTTAGGTAATGACTTGGACTCGATTCGTGCGCTCTTCAGCGAAAAGGAGAAGGAGCTCAGCTTGGCAGTGGCAAAGGTGGAGGCCCTGACACGCCAATTGGAGGAGCTGCGACGCGACCGACGATGTCCCGTCAATTTGCTGACCGCCACGGGCCAGGGCGCGGCACAGGCGCTGCCGCCGCAAGCCTCGCGGGAGCTCGAGAAGCTGCGACGTGAATTGATGGTAAGCCGGGCATTGGGAGGTGCGCACCGAACGCTAATTAAGCCTTGCTGCTCTTTAACTATTGTTTTAGTATCGCAATCAGCTGTCCATGCAGCAGGATGCACGGCTGCACATGCAACGCGAGGCGCTGCAGCAGCGGCAGGCGGAGCTGCGCTCGGTGGATCAGCGTATCTACGAATTACAGACGCGCCTGCAGCGCAAAAAGCAGGCCAACACGCACCACCAGCAGCAACAACAACAGCAGCAGCAACAACAACAGCAGCAACAGCAGCAGCAGCAGCAACAACAACAGCAGCAAAAACAGCAAATACAACAGCAGCAACAACATCAACAACAACAACAACAACAACAGCAGCAGCAATCAGCTGCACAGCAGCAACAGTTGCATGTGCAATCCGCACAGTTGCTGGCAGCAACAGCTGCTGCCGCCGCCCAACAGCAGCAACAGCAGCAGCAGCAACAACAACAGCAACGACAGCCAGCGGCGCCCGCCTCCAAGCATGGAGGTGTGGCTGCGTTAAAGCAGCAACTGCTGCAGAAACAGGTAAATCAGCTGGCAGCAGCGGCCGCAGCAGCCGCCGCGGGTCGCGCCGCCGAGCGTGCCAATGCGCGTGGCAGCGTCAATGTGGCCGCCGTGGAGCCCTTCATACACACGCCTCAAAAGTCGACGATTACGTCGACCGCCAGCTACCTGAGTGCGGGCAACATGCTGAAGCATGCGGCGGCAACGGCCAACACAAATCAGCAGAATCAGTTGATCCAGGACTTGAGCCACAGCCATGTGAAGCTGACCCCGGGCCAAAGCTTCTACCCCAGCAGCAACGTTGCGGCGCCGGCGCCAGCAAACGCCAGCAGCAGCAGCGAGAGCGACGAGTCCAAGCTGGCCAAGAAGCTGCTCACAGCGGCGGCGGCATCATCGGCAGCTGGTCCTGTGGGCAAGTCCAAGACGGAGACGGAGGTGCGCAAGCAGGCGCAAACGGAGGCCATGGACAGCACTACGCACATCTACGCTGAGGTGGGACCCAAGAAGCGGGATAGAGAGGCGGCGGCGGCGGCAGCAGCAGCAGCAGCAGCGGCAGCCGCAGCAGCAGAGGCCACGGCAGCAGCAGCCGCAGCAAGCACAACAGCAACAACCACGTCGCCCGCTGCCTCCATCAATGCCAGCAAAATACCCAAGAGCATCTCGAGCAGCAGCTCAGCCTCGGCGCTGATCAACAAGCTCAACCAGCAGGCCAGCGTCGTCAAGGAGTCGCCGGAACCGGCCAAGAAGAACGAAATATCGGTGACCAGCGAGACGCTGTCGGAGCGCAATACGCAGCAGCAGCTCACCGTACACAGCATGCCACTAGGCGCAGTCAGCAAATCCGTGGCCATTGCCGTATCCAATGCGAACGCATCCAGCAGCAGCAACACCACCAAACCGCTGCAGGTGCAGGTCGGCAATTTGGTGGTGCCGCCGCGTAAGCCCATCAGCAGTGTGGCGCCCACATCGATGAGCAGCAGCAGCGGCGGCAGTGGGAGCGGAGGAGGCAGCGCGATACCCAAAATGATAAACTACAGTCCCAAGGTGAATCGCGTGGCACCCAATGTGGTCACGCCCACGGCCGATCCGCGACCCGCGCTGCCGCCCAAGCCCAGCAAAATGTCGCCCACGGAGCAGCCCAGCGAGAACAGTGGCTCAGCTGCAGCTGGCGCAACTGGCTCCACGCCCAGCACAGCTGGCAAGGCGCAGCCAGCAGCTGCGGCACAGCCCAGCTTTGGGCTGCAGTCGCTCAACATCAACGACAACTTGCCCATCAAGGCCAAGCCGCTGACCATACGCAAGCAGCCCATCTTCGAGCAGCCACCGCGACTCAAGAGCACGCCAATTGTAGGAGGCGCCTCCAAGCCCGGGCCGCAGCAGCTGCCGCGCAAGCCGGAGGCGCAGGCCCAAGCCAAGGAAGCCCAACGTCCCATGCAGCAGGAGGCAAACAGAAGCTCAGTCGATACGCCGCAGCACTCGCCCAACAGCAACTCGCAGAGCAGCTCCAGCGTGGATGAGCCGGATCGCATGGGCAGCCAGGCGGAGACCAGCATTGGCAGCAGCCTTAAGGAGCGCGCCGCCAGCAAACCCAAGCTGGGGCGACGCGTCAGCTTTGATCCGCTTGCGCTGCTGCTGGACGCCAGCCTGGAGGGTGAACTCGAGCTGGTCAAGAAGACGGCCATGCAGGTGGCCAATCCCAGCGCGGCCAACGATGAGGGCATCACAGCGCTCCACAATGCCATCTGCGCGGGACACTTTGACATAGTCAAGTGAGTCCAACAAATACCCAAATATGTGCACAGTGTCTCATATCTATATTTCTTTAATCCCTCCAGATTCCTCGTGCAGTTTGGCTGCGATGTGAATGCCCAGGACTCGGATGGCTGGACGCCGCTCCACTGCGCCGCCAGCTGCAACAACTTAAACATGGTCAAGTTTCTCGTTGAGAGCGGCGCCTGTCTATTTGCCTCCACGCTGTCCGATCACGAGACGCCCGCGGAGAAGTGCGAGGAGGACGAGGAGGGATTCGACGGCTGCTCCGAGTATCTGTACAGTAAGTAAAGTCTGCTTGCAACACAGTTAACATAGTTTCAAGTTCCAGTTACCTAATTTAAGAACGGAATTTCTTCTTTTCTGCTCAAGTTACTTTAATTAAGTAATTAATCACTTATATTGAAAACATTTTAAGTTAATTTCAAGCCCACTAATTTTTTTTTTAAGTATTTTGTTTTTAATCTTAGCGCAGGATACTATACTTTTGTTACAAAACCGATTCCATGTTATATCATATCGCATACTTGGTTTATTGGTCCGGCAAACATTCAGTTTTGGTATAGCCAATTATATTTTCGTTTTTGAAGATATTGTAACAAACTTTTGAGCTCTTTTGACTTTGATTTTGATTTTGGTCATAAATCTTTTCGAGTACCATATTTCTTGGGGGGTTAGGAATGAATAAGAATGCTCTCCCGTGAGGAATAAGGCTTGAACTCTCAATTAATATACATTTCTCTCAATCTCTGTCTTCCTTTGCCTACCTCTTTCTCTGCAGGCATTCAGGAGAAACTGGGCATCCTGCACAACGGCGACGTCTATGCCGTTTTCTCCTACGAGGCGCAGAACAGCGACGAGCTGAGCTTCCACGTGAACGAGCCGCTGATCGTGCTGCGGAAGGGCGACGATGCCGAGAACGAGTGGTGGTGGGCGCGCAACGCAGCCGGCGAGGAGGGCTACGTGCCACGCAATCTGCTTGGGGTAAGCAATTCGCAATTCCCTTAACCTGTGGATGCAGCTAATAAGGACTTCTCCCGCAGCTATATCCACGCGTGCCGCCGCAGTCGCCGCATTTCAGCGATTAGCAGTTAATACGCTTTACCATACTCAAGCGCAAGGCTGGCCGACTTGTGCAGAAGCGCTATATATCCAAGTACATCTGAGCAGCAGATTCCGAGCACGTGCCGCCGCGCGTCCCCAGCGCCTAATCCCGCGGTGCCAAACTGGATGGATGGATAGATGGATGGATGGGGAGGGGGCATGGGGAGGGGGAGGCGCGTCTTAGTTATGAGCTGGCATTATTTATGACAGCCTCGTGTTATTTCTTTCCTGTTTACTTTTTTGTTTGTTTGAAAAAGCCACAAGAAGGAAACCAGACGCAATCACACACACACACACAAACACACACAAGTCACGTGTGTG
This sequence comes from Drosophila littoralis, assembly GCA_018903485.1. Taxonomy (NCBI): domain Eukaryota; kingdom Metazoa; phylum Arthropoda; class Insecta; order Diptera; family Drosophilidae; genus Drosophila; species Drosophila littoralis. The sequence continues at coordinate 10,328,270 of JAEIGF010000297.1, read as the reverse complement.
TGTTGCAAGTGTGCAAACGTGTGTCCATCATCGGAATGTGCAGCATTTGCCACAGCGCCTGCGGCAACAGCTATTTATTATAAAAGAGGAGCAGCCAGAACGGGCCACAATTAGGCAACAGCCTGGTCCTGGTCCTGCTTTTGGTCGTCCTGCACACGTACAATAAATTGGATTTCAGTTAAGCCTGCCCCCTGCTTAGATTAAGGCCTAGACTAATAACTTAAGTAAAACATGTGCACCACACAATCCCTCTGCCACATATAAGCCCCCAGCCGCCTAACAACTCGCCACAAATTGCTTTCAACTTTTTGTGCATAAAACTAAAATTTGAAATTCAAATTTAAGATGCAAATTGAAAATGAAAATTGAAAATTTCAATAGACTTTGTGCACTTTGTGGTTGGAAAGCGAGTTTGTTAATTGCCAGTAACGAGTTTTATTGCTAAATATTCGAAATCTAAGCAAAACGAAAAACATGCATTAATTAGTTTAAACACATTTTAGACATGACAAGAACAACAAATGAGAAATCGTGATTTTTGTGTTGTATAAAGCGAAAGTGCAAAAAGCTAAACAAAACATAATTTAAATATCGTTAATATCGTCTATTGTACAGTACTTACTACCTATGACTAAAACAAAAGCAGCTTCGTTATCAAATTACAATTCCTAATAAATACATTAAAAATTAGTTTATATATATATTAATATACATATGTATCTACATGTAATTGCCTGATGCCTACCACCTATTCCTAGCATTCACAAAAATACAAAAAATACAAAAACAAACACACAACAAATTACATTTTAAATGCAATAATAATAAATAGAGTGTCCTTAGTGGAATAGGCCTAATTTTTTTTCTTACTGGCCTGTTTTGAATTTCAGAAATGTTGGCAAACCTTAGAGACCCCCTATCCTTACATGCCTATTGAGGTAGTTTATTCATCTAATTTAATGGCATTAAAAGTAAAATATTAATTTTGATTAAATACAGCCTGAGTTTTGATTAAACGCTCATAAAATGTTGCCAAAAATAAGTGGGTTCTGAAATCAAAAATGTCCAAACTATGCAACTATATGATTTCAGAATCCCCAATTTTACTAAGTTCGGACATTACTTTCCAAACAAATGTTACAAAATTTCGAAAGTTTTGATTTTTAGATGACTAATAAGCGATTGGGCGTTCCAAAGCATAGGCATATACTCGGTGAACTTAAATTAGCCGAAAACTTGTAAAATGTGTCAGAATACAATCGAAAAATATGTACGCTCTTTCATTCAGCCGTCCCCCGCAACGGTCCGTTCCCCCTTGATGGTTTCTATTTGATTCCAGTACTCCTGCTTATGCAACAGATGTTTCCCAGGTAAATTTGATGTTTCAAATCTCTGCGAAATTCCCACAGAAATAGGAGGAATCCTGCACCCCTTCTAGATGAGCTACATCTGGTGTTAACAGCCGCCTGTACAGTCGATGTTACATTCATGTTAGCCAACAGCAGCCTAACAGTTTGCCCCTTGCGCATATGCAATGAAATTTATCATCAGTTGTTTTTTCTTCCACCTGCTGACATTTCTGCATTTCTGTTCGCCTGGTACTTCAGCAAAATTTTTGTTCAGAGCTCGACGGCCAGACGCCCATTTCTAGCTATTTCTGTACGCCTGGTATTTCAGCTGAATTTTTTTTTCTTAAAGGCAAATCGATATCTCGGATACGTACGAGCTTAGAAGTCTATTATTTTTAAAATTGTAGCGTATTTAACCGAGATATTTAAAATATAGCATTCTTAGAAACTTCAAAGTATATATCCCTGGTTAATTACATTGAATCTTCGAATATTTCACATATTTATATGACCCCAACATGCTTGAAAGAGTTTCGTTTTGTGACGCTGCGAGTGTTTAAATAATCTGCAAGGATATGCCCGAATAAGAGCTATTTTTAATAAACATTTATTTACTTGCAGCTTATTTAACTATCGTGCCCAAAAACTTGCAGTAAAATGTATGCATTTTGTTAATATTTGGAACAGCACAAAAGTATGCCGTGTTTTACAGTTGCCTGCTGGCTGTTTTTTATTTAAACTAGTTGTAATACTGTTAAACTGTAAAAAAAATTAATTTACCCCTGTGTTTTTACTTAAATAAATATTTTTTAAGGACAGAATATACACATTATCTTAAATTGATCCCAACTATCGATCAGCCTTCCATCAGCAAGTTCGAAATTTTACCGAAACTTGACAAAAACATAAAAGCCGGAAAAAAAGATCATTTCGTAAATCAAAAGATTATCATTGTAATTCATGTAGACCAATTTGTAGACTGTCACAAGCCCAAAACTGTACATCTACACCTGATGATAATTCGTTGAAAGTTTTATTAAGCGAACGCGTCGTGTCGTGTTTTTTTTTCATTTACAAACACTCACGTCGGTTATCTATGCAAACACGAATTTAAAAAAAATATTGCTTTTCGTGGGTTATAATCTTATTAACATAATCCAACACAATATAGAAATAATAATGCTTGAACATTTTAACGTTATATATTCATGATTCTGTTCGTGTCTTTCTCGAAAAAGACGACACTTGCACATTTCTAGATACGAATCCCGTGTTAGTGGTATATTATTCGACGTATATTAATCGACGTTTATTTATTTTTATTGACCGGGAGTTAAAGTTCCAGACTTAATCACAGGCTATCAAGCTCTGTATTCACTCGTGCCTAACCCAAGTTCGAATACATAAATAATATGCCAGGCTTAAACAAAAAACAAAATATATGTGCATGCGTGTTTAGAAATCTCATTTGATTATTAAGTAACTCGTATTTGATCAAGTCATTACGACTAAGCGAACAAACACAGCTATAGAATACCCTGCAAATATGTAACTTAAGTGTTTGTTTTAAAATATAGTGATGGCATTAGAGTATCTTAATATGTTTTCGATTCGAAAAGAAGTGTAAGAAATATAATAAATTATTATTAAACTTTTGTAAATCGCAACGCTTGCTTGACTGAACTTAAAAAAGACTTATATAATAATGATTTTAATACCTTTTTACTCTTTGGCAATATTTAAAATATAGCGAATGTCTAAGAGAAGAGAGCTTGGGTTAGATAACTGCGCATTTAGATACGCTCGCCAAAAGGCAGTCGAGTTGAAATTCATTTGCTAGATGCTATGCATTTTATTGAAAGTTTAACTGATTCGCAGTGACAGAGAATATCGTTCATGAAATTAATCGATTGGCTATTACAATATATGCTGAGTATGCCCGACTACTCAGCCCGAAAGATGCGACGGCTGTCAACTGACAAAGATAGACAATAATGATTGCTTATTTCAATGAATAACCACAATACAATAATTAATATTTATATTTCCAGACAGACACATGTACTTAATACAAAATAAGATATTCCCCTTCGACCTTATCAACGGCCGCAGGGTATATTAAAAAGATGAATAAGTGAGAATGCTCTAGTCGGCAGTGCCCAACTAGGGGATACTCTGAACCGAGCGCCGAGCTGACGATAGACGCCGATGGAAAATTCCATTGAATCCGGCTAAGTGCAGAAATGTCTGCTTCACTGCAGGGGCGAAGTGCCACAAATGACTCTTAGGACACACATCCAGGCCACAGTGTCTAACGTAAGGTACAAGATGTGTCGCCTAGACTGGATGTTTTGCCACAGATCCAAACTTCCCCTGCGGTGTAAGAGGGCAATATATCCAGATCTGGAAAATGGCTGCTAGGTGGAACCGAAAACTTGTTCAAACACTCCAGAACAAAGCCGTTCGATTAATAACCGACCGTGATTGCAACGTGCGCGGTTCGACTTCACCGTGATTTGAATTTGGAAACTGTTGAGCTGCAAATCAAGCGATCGGCTGACTCAGACTGGCCAGACCTCTCTCTGTAGCTTGCCCCATCATCCGGCTGAAAAGACGACGACATCTTACACTGCTGCAGTGGTAAAAATTAGAATATCCCTTCCATTACTTAAACTTTGTCCAATTGAAAAGGCGTGGCTTCTATATTTACCCAAACTGTCCTGTTAGAGCCGATATTGAGGGCCGATTCTTGACAAAACTAATAAAACATTAAAAAAATTTAAAAAAAATAAGCATTAAACATACTATCATACATATATAAACACACATGCAAGCACCCACTTGTTCACACAGCGGCTGTGCTTTTTGTTTATTTAACCTTAATTGTTGGAAAATTGTTCTATAATTCGTGTATAGTATATACCAAATCAAAAGGCTATGCATTTATTTTTTCTTTTTCAATTTTGGGAAGTGATATTTATCAATGTTGTCTCAATGGAGAAAAGCACAGAAAAAATGTTGAAGCGTATGATATACGAGAATATTTATTTCCAGCTTTATGGTTTCAGAGATCGACGCGACTCACGGTAATGGCCCAGATCTGCATCTCCAAATGCGTCTTCTGCCTGTAACTAATATACCCTTTCCACTCATTTTCAGTGAGCTTAGAGTATAAAAACATGCTCCCTCCCTAAATTTAACGTACAACATATTGTTATATGTGGGACACGATGGAGGCAGCGTCTCAGTCGTTTGTGAATCGCGGCGTGAAGCGGTCGGCCGATTGTCGGGAAGAGTTCATACTGGCCGGTGTACATTAATTAGAATACGACAAAAAAGTAAATTAAACTGAACGAAGTCAAGTAGTGTGTCATAAATATATATGTATATATACAGCAATCTATCATTTGTTGCATGTGATCAATAGTTCGCCAGTTAATTGTGGCACTTAAGAAAAAAAAGTTTAGAAAATACTATTAATATTAATTCGCATTCCCGCAATGAAGCTGCAGGCGTTGAGTCTGATTCTACTGTGCTCTGCGCTGGTCGTGCTGCCCCAAGTAAGACCAGCCAAAATTCTAGCTGTCTATGCGTTTCCAGGTAAGCGAGCTTCACTGTACTGAAGCTGCTGCATTAAGACTGGCTCAAATGCAGGCAAGAGTCACTTTATGATGCACACGGCGCTGATCAGGGAGCTCATTGAAAGTGGACACCAAGTCACGATGATTGCGGCCTTTTCGCTGGCCTCTCAGCAGCTGGGCAGCAACTACACGGAGCTGCTGATCGAACCCGTCTACGATTTCTGGCATGATGGTGAGCAGCTGCCGCCGCCTTATCACAAAGGGGTCTAACCTTTCTTTGGCACTTGCCACAGTGAAGCTGAACTTTGGGGTGCAGCATCTGTTTGATTTGACACGCATGAAGAACTATGACTTCCTCAAAATGCTGGAGATAATTGGCTTGAAGACCACGGAGCATGCGCTGCGTCAGCCCCACGTACAGGCCTTGATACATGCCAGCCAGACAGAGGGCGTGTTCGATCTGCTGCTCGCCGAGCAGTTCTATCAGGAGGCCTTCCTGGCGCTGGCCCACAAGTATAAAATACCCATTGTAACCACCAGCACTCTGGGCTATGAGAATCACATGAGCCAAATGATGGGCCTGATCACACCCTGGTCTTTTGTGCCGCACGGATTTATGCCCTTCACCGATCGCATGTCCTTCATGGAGCGTGTGCGCAACACTTACGTTTCGCTCTACGAGGATTTAGATCGACTGTTTAACTACTTTCCCAAAATGGATGCCATCACAAAGCAATACTTCGGGCCAGTCTTAGGTGAGTGCCGACAGCTGCTGTAAAGAGATTCCCCTGCTATTTCTTTCGCCTGCAGCTGAGGTGCCCAAGGTCAGGCACATGGAGACGCAAATCTCGGTGATGCTGCTCAACAGTCACGCACCACTGACGACAGCACGTCCCACTGTGGACGCTATGGTGCCAGTTGGCGGCATGCACATCTATCCGCCCAAGCCGCTGCCCACGGACATGCAGAGTTTTCTCGATTCGGCAACAGATGGCGCCATCTACTTTAGCCTAGGCAAGTGTGCCATCTCCGTTAGGGGTACTCAGCCTGTCCATACTAAACCACACTCTACCCTTTTTCCATTCCAGGCAGCAATGTGCAGAGCAAGGAGATGCCACAACAGATGCTGCAGCTTTTCCTTAAGGTCTTTGGCTCCATGAAGCAGCGCGTGCTGTGGAAGTTCGAGGACGAATCCATTGGTCAGCTGCCGCCCAATGTGATGATACGCAAGTGGCTGCCACAGGCGGATATATTGGCGCATCCGAATATCAAAGTGTTCATCACACACGGCGGTCTCTTTGGCACGCAGGAGGGCGTGCATTATGCCGTGCCCATGCTAGGCATACCCTTCTACTGTGACCAGGTGTGTTTCTTATGGCTATTCGATTATAATGTAGTTTCTGATACAGCTCTCACCCACAGCATCTCAACATGAACAAGGCCGTTCTGGGCGGCTATGCCATAAGTCTGCACTTTCAGTCCATTACGGAGCAGCTGCTGCGCCACTCGCTGCTGCAGCTTATCCACAATGCCAGCTACGCGGAGAATGTGCAGCGCGTCTCCCGCATCTTCCGCGACCGCCCGCTGCCGCCGCGCCGGAGCGCCGTCTACTGGATCGAGTATGTGATACGGCACAAAGGAGCACCACATATGCGTTCCGCGGGCCTTGACCTGAAGTGGTATCAGTTCTATCTGCTGGATGTGATTAGCTTTGTGGCAGCCGTTGGCTTGGCTGCGCTCCTGCTCCTGCTGCTGGCCTTACGCTTGCTGCGGGGCAGCGGCAAGAAGTATAGCAAATCCAAAAGTCATTAAGCCATCATCCATTCAATCGAGCTGTTATTATTGCCGTCAAATAAAAATAGTTGATATGCATCTGTCTCTCTGTAATCTACAAAAGCTCAGCTGATAACACGTGCACGCCAATCAGTTCTTAACATTTCCATACTACCGCAGTCCGCACATTTGAAGAACTGTCAACTCACCAGAAAAGCAAAACGAACCCAAAAAAGAACGAAACGCCGAAGATTCAATACCCTTGAAGACATTCATATAGAGTAGAAGTAAAGGCCCCTGCAGAAATCTTGTAGAACAGAAAAATTTCTTACTATGCAAGATCGTTTTTCAACCGGGTGTTCCTATTTATAAGAAATAAATACTTTATAGTGTCGAAGGCATCTGAGTTACATTTTTCGTTAATGAATTATAATACCTTCTACAATATTTCCTTGCCTGATCAAGCATATACCTGTTTTATAGTGTCGAAACGTCTTACATATTTTGTGATAAAGTTATAATACCCTCTACAATGGCATACATATTCCTTGAAGTGGGAGGCAAGGTAATATTCCCTGAGCACATTACTTGCACACGCTATGCACATTTTTCTATCTAAGCAAATAATAAAAAGATTTGATTATTTAATGCACACATATACTATGGGTACACAGTTGGTTAAGCAAAGTGCACTGTATTTACTAAGAGCTAAGTATAGCAGAAAGATCTACTAATATATATTTTCCTTCATGGCATACCCAGCCAACAAAATCAATGGCTGCAGGGTATATGAACAACAACAACATAACATAACTTATTTCGCAATAGGCGCTTCACCGATAAGTTGTCTCAGGTCTACAACATACGTTTTATATGAGAGCCGATGCCGGGCTAGCAACTCAGTTGTCTGTGAACCGCGGCGTGAGACGGTCGGCCGGAAATTTGGAAATACGCGTAGTGTCCAGTGTGAACTGAAAATGGTGTGTACAACAATTAAGCACAGTTAAATTAAATTAAATTATTTGAATTAGGTGAAGAACTTCGGCAGAGAACCAACAAAGTGCTTAAAGTAAAATAACTGTGATTTCATGTGTTTATAAGAAGAATAATGCCAGCCCAAGCAAAAGAAGGTCAACGAGTTTTTGATCATAATTAAGTAGAACTGCGAAAGCAAACATTCCCTCGTTTTATTTTTATGTTCAAACGTTTTTGCCGCGTTTCTCTACTTTTCTCATTATTCACAAACGTTTGCAAACGTTTAAATAGCTTCTCACTAATGGACAAATTTTCTTAAGCGATAAGAACATCATATCAACGTGTATCTAGATCTAAATCACTAATAATGCCACTTAAGGCCTCACGTTGAAAAGCTATTAGACGAAATTATTTATAGGTATAGATAATAGTCATGGGCACGCAGGTGAGAGGGGAAAATTGTCAAGCTGTTCGTAATCGTTAGACAGATATGACAGCCAATTGTTCATTTACAAACCTTTGACAATAGACATCTATTCAAATAATTATCATAAGGATAAGATGACAGTTAAGATTACAATTTCCAGTGGCATAGATCAATAATTTCACCACAACTCTTTTACGCCCGATTATAACCTATCTACATGACCTACAGCAACCGAAGATCACCTTGAAATTGTTGCTGCTGGGCCTTGTGGCGCTGCAGCACCTTGAGATTGGCGCTGGATCCCGCATACTCGCACCCTTCTTCTTTCCGGGCAAGAGTCACTTCATGATGACAAACGCCATTATCAGAGAGCTGGTGCAGCGCGGACACGAGGTGACATTCATCACGCCATTCTCATTGGCCAAGGAGAACTTGGGTTCGAATTATACTGAGATTCTTATTCCACAATACGACATTTGGGGCTCAGGCAAGTCCATTGAAGTAAACAGGAATTTAAACAGCTATTAACTAATCTTAACTATTGCTTGCAGTTATGGGAATGACCAAAGCTAAGACAGCGCTGGACATGAGAGATTTGGACACGGTGACATTCATCAAGCTAGCCTATGTCATGGGCTTGGGTAGCACGGACTTTGCGTTCGAGCAGAAGGAAGTGCTGAATTTGATCAACGCCAAGGACAAGGTGGGAAAATATGACCTGCTTCTGGCCGAGCAGTTCTTTAACGAGGGAGCGCTCTTCCTGGGTTATCTGTATCAAATACCTATCATTACCATAACAACCTTTGGCTTCTCCAACTATTTGACTTCCTTGACGGCCATTATGAATCCTTGGTCGTATGTGGCTCACGGCTGGAAGCCCTATACAGATCGCATGACTCTTTTGGAACGAGTCGATAGCGTCTACAGCTCACTTGCAGAGGAAGCCATGCGAACGTTTTGGTACTATCCGGCACAAAACGAGATTTTGCAGAAACACTTTTCCAAACAGTTCAAGGAGCTGCCAACCATTAAGCAACTGGAGCGTAACATCTCAGCTTTCCTTCTGAATAGCTATATGCCTTTGGAGCCGCCTAAGCCCGTTTCATTCAATATGATTCCGGTGGGTGGACTTCATATTAAGTCACCGAAGCCATTGCCCACAAACATGCAAAAGTTTTTGGATGATGCTAAACATGGAGCTATTTACTTTAGTCTGGGTAAGTTGTATCTGCCATTTTCTTATCTTGACCATGGTTAACACATTTTCTGACAGGTTCTCAAGTGCGCAGTGCAGACTTTCCGCCCGAGAAAATCAAGATGTTTCTCGGTGTGTTTGGAAGCTTGAAGCAACGCGTCCTGTGGAAGTTTGAGGACGACAAGTTACCCAATTTGCCACCTAACGTGATGGTCCAGAAGTGGATGCCCCAAAATGATATACTCGCCCATCCCAATGTCAAGGTTTTCATTTCCCACTGTGGTCTTTTCGGCACTCAGGAGGCGGTGCATTACGGCGTTCCCGTGCTTGGCATGCCCGTCTATGCCGACCAGCACTTGAATATTATGAAGGGCATAACTGCTGGTTATGCCCTTGAAGTCAACTATCTCACAGTTACAAAGGAGGAGCTGCAGTCTTCCCTTACACAACTGTTGGAGAATCCCAAGTACAGGGATAACATGAAGCGTGCCTCACGCATCTTCCGCGATCGACCGCTGAATGCAATGGATACGGCCATGTTCTGGATCGATTATGTCATTGATCACCGTGGAGCACCGCATATGGTATCTGGGGGCCTGGACCTGGCCTGGTATCAGTTTTACCTGCTGGACATCCTTGGCATTGCCTTGGCAATAGTTGTGTTGCCCATTTTGGGTCTGCTCCTCGTTTGTCGCAGTTTCAACTCTGCGAAGAAGCCTAAAACAAAGGCTAAGCAAAACTAGCAAAGTACTCATTTATATTGATAACTCATAATGATAAGCAATATTGTGCTATAATTATGTTAATTAGTTTGCATAAATTTTTAAAATGTTTTTAATGTGAATTACTATAGTAGAATTTTTAATTAGCTAACTGCCTCCCTCTCTCTCTTTCTCACTCTCCCTCTCCCCCTCTCTTGATTTATAGCTCTCTCAATGCCCTCTCCTTTTCCCCTCCTCTCATTTTTTTTTCTCACAAAGTCATCTCTTTATTATAGCCCTTCTATGCGATTTTCCGGGATTTATGTGAGTAGCAATTTCTTGCAAAACATTTCCTATAAAGAATCGGGAAGAATTTCATCATCAGGCAACTAAAGTACCCCACATTATATTATTATTATTTTTATCCCTGAACCCATTAAAAATTGTTAAAAGGGGTATAATGTTTTTGCGCAAATGTAACAGGCAGAAGGAAGCATCTCCGACCCCATAAAGTATATACATTCTTAATCAGCATCAATAGCCAAGTCGATCTAGCCATGCCCGTCTGTCTATCCGTCCGTATGTATGAACGCAAGAATATCAGAACTTATAAGAGCTAGAGACTTGAAGCTGTAGGTCCTCCTAGTGCCTACGCAGATCGAGTTTCGATAAAAATCTATATCGACATCCTGTTTTTTGAGCAAATTGGGTAAATAATTAGAGCTAGAGTCACCAAACACGTATGTTGCTTCTAGAATATTAAATACATCAAGTTTCATTCATTTTATACCTATTGCCACCTCCCCGCTACCACCGCAGAGCTATAAATCAAGTTAATAACCCAACTTGTGTTGCCAACCAATTTAAGCCACAATTTAGATGCAATTGACTTTTTGAGAATTTACAAATATTCTATGGTACAATAAGATATACCATAGACAATTTCATTAAGATCGGTTTTTGTTTTGTTTTTCGGTATTTTGACTGCGCACATGTTTGCGACGCAGATTCCAAGAATTTCTGTATACATGTACACACACACATTCATTCGAGCCCTACAGAGGAAAGTATTTTTCTTTTCTGTCGGCAGCAAGTAATGCGGTCAGTGCGAGTTCGAACCCTGCCAATGGAACATTTTTTTTGTTTAATTTATCTTTATTAATGCAAACGAGTTGCATTTGGTGTTGGAATAAGAGGGTTCAGGGTATTCCCTAGTCGGGAGCTCCCGACTAGAACTTCTTACTTGTTTTTATTTACGCGAATGCCTAATCAATGAACTGCATCTCATTTTCCGTTTAATCAACAGAAGGTGCAGCCGTGTTACCTACGATAAGAGTTGTAAATAATAATAATATATATAGAAAAAAAGCAAATGCAAACTTATACTAAAGACTAACACTATATGCATGACCATCGGGTATACCCCGACCTTGCCATGGTACGGACCAGTTTGACTTGACAAATTATAACGCGATGGCCATTTAGTAAGTTAATTTTATCTCTATATATAAAACTGCTTGTCCCGACTGACTGACTGTCTGACTAACTGATTGGCAAACACACATGAAACCGTTAGAGCTAGGAATCTTAAATGTTTACTGCTAAGACCTGAAAGTTAATTAGATTTATTGATTCAGTTACACTAATGGCTGTAAAATTTTTATCCAGTATTACAGTATAATGTACCTAGCTGGCTCAAGTACTTTGCACAGACATTAGAGGCAGCTATCGTAAAAAGGCAGTTAACTTAATTTTTTTTTCCTAAAAGTGAATCGATTTCATAGTAACCTCTATTTTTTTTTTTTTTATTATTTTTTGATTTTATTATTATTATTATAAGAAAAACAAATCAAAAATCAAATAATCTGATCATAGATGGCGCAGTTAACTTACATGATATTCATAGAAATTGGCAAAAAATTACTGATAGGTGGCGCATAGGTGCAAAAGGCTGTTAAGTTAGCTGCGCTTAACGTAATTAATTCCATAAAAAATTAGTTCTTATTGCAGCGAAAAGAAAATTTAAGGCAGCTAACTTACCGATGCGTCTAAGCATCGAGGCAGCTAAGCAAATTATACTCTATTTTATATATTATTTCATAGTATTATTTTCGATTTCTTGCGAAAAGTATTTCATACAGATGGGAAGTATTTCTCATTATACCCTTGCAGAGGATATTATAATTTTGTCGTGAAATGTGTAACGCATAGAAGGAGACATCTCCGACCATAAAGTATATATATTCTTGATCAGCATCAACAGCCGAGTCGATATAGCCATGCCCGTCTGTCCGTCTGTCTGTTTCTGTGCGAACTAGTCTCTCAGTTTTAAAGCTATCTTAATGAAACTTTGCAGAAGTCCCTTTTTCTGTTGCACGCAGCACATATGTCAAAACCAGCTGGATCGGACCACTATATCATATAGCTGCCATAGGAACGATCGGTCGTAAATTTAGTTCTTGTATGAAAAAACATTTTGTTTTCCAAGATATCTTGACCAAACTCAGTATTTATTAGTATTACTATACTCCTCATATATAGGCAAAATCCTATTAAGATCGGACCAGTATATCATATAGCTGCCATAGGAACGATCTGTCGAAAAGTAGGATCTTGTATGAAAAACATTTTGTTTTTCAAGATATCTTGACCAAACTAGGCATTTATTAGTTTTACTATGCTCCTCATATATGTGCAAAATCCTATTAAGATCGGACCACTATATCATATAGCTGCCATAGGAACGATCGGTCGAAAATTTAGTTCTTGTATGGAAAAATTTTTGCTTATCAAGATATCTTGACCAAACTCGGCATTTATTATTTTTACTAAGCTCCTCATATATATACAAAATCCTATTAAGATCGGACCACTATATCATATAGCTGCCATAGGAACGATCGGTCGAAAATTAATTTTGTATGGAGCATTTTTATACCCTTGCAGAGGGTATTATAATTTTGTCGTGAAATGTGTAACGCATAGAAGGAGACATCTCCGACCCCATAAAGTATATATATCTTTATCAGCATCAACAGCCGAGTCGATATAGCCATGTCCGTCTGTCCGTCTGTCCGTCTGACCGTCTGTCCGTCTGTCCGTCTGTCCGTCTGTCTGTTTCTATGCGAACTAGTCCCTCAGTTTTAAAGCTATCTTAATGAAACTTTGCAGAAGTCCCTATTTCTGTTGCACGCAGCACATATGTCAAAACCAGCTGGATCGGACCACTATATCATATAGCTGCCATAGGAACGATCGGTCGAAAATTAAGTTTTTGTATGAAAAAACCTTTTGTTTATCAAGATATCTTGACCAAACTCGACATTTATTAGTTTTACTATGCTCCTCATATATAGGCGAAATCCTATTAAGATCGGACCACTATATCATATAGCTGCCATAGGAACGATTTGTCGAAAAGTAGGATCTTGTATGAAAAAAATTTTGTTTTTCAAGATATCTTGACCAAACTCGGCATTTACTAGTTTAACTATGCTCCTCATATATATGCAAAATCCTATTAAGATCGGACCACTATATCATATAGCTGCCATAGGAACGATCGGTCGAAAATTAATTTAGTATGGAGAATTTTTGTTTTTCATGATTTTTCGATTAAACACGGCATTTAAAGATTTCACTATGCTCCCTTCATTTTTGCAAAATCTTATTTACATCGGTTTTTGATTAAAAGCCTTTTTTTTGTTTATCAATATACCTTGACCAAACTCGGCCTTAACCATTTTCTCGGCATTAAAAGGTTGGGTCTGCAAGGGTATTAGATCTTCGGCATGCCGAAGATAGCCCTTCTTTCTCGTTTGTTTTTCATGATTTTTCGATTAAACACGGCATTTAAAGATTTCACTATGCTCCCTTCATTTTTGCAAAATCTTATTTACATCGGTTTTTGATTAAAAGCCTTTTTTTTGTTTATCAATATACCTTGACCAAACTCGACCTTAACCATTTTCTCGGCATTAAAAGGTTGGGTCTGCAAGGGTATTAGATCTTCGGCATGCCGAAGATAGCCCTTCTTTCTCGTTTTTCTTTGTCAAAGCATTGATCTGTTCTATCTGTTCTCCCTAATTATTTCAGCTTCTGTCAGGCGATGTAATCTGATTGTGCCCGCTCAGTACAAATTTGTTTTCGATAACCGAAACTTACTTCGTAAAGTATCATTCATTTTATAGCCATCGCCAACCCCCGCCTTCATTTTAATGCAATGGTTTTTTGAGAATAAAGGAAAATTCTATAGCAGCTGCAGATCTACTGTTGAAAATTGCATCAAGATCGGTTAGGAACACAGAAGTTATCAAAGAAAACGTGTGCGTATACTGAATACGCAGCTAGCGCAAATTGCAAGAAAATCTCTATACATGTGCACACGTGCATTCATGCACGTCTTTATTGGATTCTATAAACAGCATTGCAATTGCGATTATATTTTATTCAGTGCTGTGTGTATATGCTGCTATTTTAATAAGCTTTTTTTCGCTGAAAATGAATTTGTGTTATGGCAATCGACTGGAGGCGATGGCAAGTAGTTCGGACGGTTACAGCCAATAGAAAGAACGTTTTTTTGCATTTTTTATTACTGATAAAGCAAACGCGTAGCACGAGCTACCTTTTGGGTTGGTAGAGAAGGGTACTCAGGAACTCCCGACTTGAGCCTCCTACTTCTTTTAGTTCATATAATTGGTAGCGCCTGATAATGTATACGTATGTATATCTATATGCTCCCCTTGCCGCTTAGCGCCAAGTCATATAGTGTTGTAGAGCCCAGCCAAAATATGAGATAGACTTTACAACGCCGAGAGTTTTGTCGCAAAGTACACCAGGTTCCCCTACCAACACCTTTTGTATTCGGTTTGTGACCTCCAATTTCTATGCGCCACAAAGTAAGTCGTCAATATAGTCCGTTAAGCTATCAGATCTACATTCAACACTGCTAATTTGTCGCAAGTGGCCTGCAAAAATATTAAAGTAAACATACGCAATAAAATAAACTGTTTTGTTTCAAAACATTTTATTTGCGCGCAGCGTAAATATTTTGTATTCGTAAAATAATAATGATTAAGATTTTCACTTACATGACGATGAGAAATTTTCCGTGGGTTAAATTTTTACGTTGGGCGCCAATTATAGCCAATCCCTTCCAGGCGACCTACTGTGTCGGTTCAGGAGTTATCTCCAGTTTCTTCCCGGCGAGTGATTCACTTTATTTATATTCGTTTAAGCTGCACCGACTGAGTCAATTTGAGATACTTTAAAGGCTAAGTAAGCAAACTTGTGACTATTACGAGCTAGCCCTACTTTATACCGCAAAGCCGACTGCAGTCCAGCTTAATGGAGTCCACGGAGTCAGGGGCCTATTAGTCAGGGGCCAATTTAGTTGCTTATTGATAAGTTATATCAACTTATACTATATTGGATTACATGGAATATTCTAAACATCTCTCACGGCATATGCCCAGACAACCCAATAGCTGCAGGGTATATGGAATGCATATTAACTCATACTATATTTCTAAAGGCGCGTCACCGATAGCTTGCCTCAAGTCTACATATATATTTTTTTATACGAGACCCGATGCAGGGCCAGCAACTCAGTCGTCTGTGAATCGCGGAGTGCAGCGGTCGGTCGAATATCGGAAAACGCGTGCAAAGTGCATAGTGTGAACAGAAAATGGTGTGTACATAAACAAAGCATCGACAAATTTAATGATTTGAAATTTGAGAGTCAAAATGTGTGTAATAATATTACCAAGCCAAAGTATTAGAAGGCAAGGGGTTCAACAAGTTTTTGATCATACATTAGCTGCAAATGCAAAAGTTCCTTCGTATTTCTCAGACCTATTACTCAGACCTTTACACAGTGCTTCTCTCTTTCTCTCTTTACTTACAAGCGTTTGGAAAAGTTTAAATCGCTTCTCTATAATGCAAAAATGTCTTGCTACTGCATCTATATCCTAATAATGCCACTTAACACACACGTCACGTTAAAAAGCAATTAGACAAAATTATTTATACTTATAGGTAATTCTATTGGGCAAGTAGGTAACAGATCGCAATCGGCAGCTTTTCAAATAATTATCATAAAGACAAGACTGCAATACAGATTACAATTTCCAGTCGCATAGATCATCCATTTAACTTTAACTCTTTTACGCCCATTAATAACTTATCTACATGACCTACAGCAACCAAAGATTAACTTGAAACTCCTTTTGCTGGGCTTTGTGGCTCTGCAGCATTTGGAGATTGGCGCTGGATACCGGATACTAGCTCCCATCTTCTTTCTCGGCGAGAGTCACTTCATGATGATAAACGCCATTATCAAAGAGCTGGTGCAGCGGGGACACGAGGTGACCTTCGTCACGCCATTATCATTGGCCAAGGAGAACTTGGGCTCGAATTATACGGAGGTTTTAATTCCACAATACAACATTTGGAGCGCAGGCAAGTCTATTGAGGTGAACAGGCACTTAAACAGCTTTTGTCTATCACTTACAGTTATGGGAATGAACAAAGCCAAGGCTGCGCTGGACATGAGAGATTTGGACACGGTTACATTCCTCAGGATGGCCCATGTCATCGGCTTGGGTAGCACGGACTTTGCGTTCGAGCAGAAGGAAGTGCTAAATTTGATCAATGCCAAGGACAAATTGGGCAAATATGATTTGCTTTTGACGGAGCAGTTCTTTAATGAGGGAGCCCTCTTTCTGGGTTATCTGTATCAAATTCCAATTATTACCATAACATCCTTTGGCTTCTCCAACTATTTCTCTTCCTTGACGGGCATTATAAATCCCTGGTCGTATGTGGCTCACGGCTGGAAGCCCTACACAGATCGCATGTCCTTTTTCGAACGAGTTGACAACGCGTACAGCTCGCTTGTAGAGGACGCGTTGCGCACGTTTTGGTACTATCCGGCACTTAATGATATTTTGCAGAAACACTTCTCTGATCAGTTCAAGGACCTGCCGACCATAAAGCAACTCGAGCGTAACATCTCAGCCATCCTTCTGAACACCTATTTGCCTTTGGAGCCGCCTAGGCCCGTATCATTCAATATGGTACCTGTGGGTGGCCTTCATGTTGGGTCAGCAAAACCCTTGCCCACAAACATGCAAAAGTTTTTGGATCAGGCTAACCATGGAGCAATCTTTGTTAGTCTAGGTAAGTTGTATGTACGATTTTCGAACCTTGATCGTGGTTGACATATTTCCTGGAAGGTTGTCAAGTGCCCAGCGCAGCATTTCCGCCCGAAAAGCTCACGATGTTCCTCGGTGTGTTTGGTAGCCTTAAGCAACGCGTCCTGTGGCAATTCGATTATGACAAGTTACCCAATCTGCCAGCTAATGTGATGGTCCAGAAGTGGATGCCCCAAACCGATATACTTGCTCATCCTAAAGTGAAGGTTTTCATCTTCCACGGTGGACTTTTCGGCTTTCAGGGGGCGGTACATTACGGCGTTCCCGTACTTGGCATGCCTGCCTTTCCCGACCAGCACTTGAATGTTAAGAAGGGCGTAGCTGCTGGTTATGCCCTTGAAGTCGACTATCTCACCGTTACAAAGGAGGAGCTGCAGTCTTCCTTTACAGAACTGTTGGAGAATCCCAAGTACAGGGATAACATGAAGCGTGCCTCACGCATCTTCCGCGATCGACCACTGAGTGCAATGGATACGGCCATGTTCTGGATCGATTATGTTATTGAACACCGTGGAGCACCGCATATGGTATCTGGGGGCCTGGACCTGGCCTGGTATCAGTTTTACCTGCTGGACATCCTTGGCATTGCCTTGGCAATAGTTGTGTTGGCCATTTTGGGTCTGCTCCTCGTTTGTCGCAGTTTCAAGGCGAATAAGCCTAAAACAAAGTCTAAGCAAAACTAACAAAGTCCTCATTTATGTCGACAACTCATAATGATAAGCAATATTGTGTTAATTAGTTTCAATACATTTTTAAAATGTTTCTAATAGCGAAACGTTTGGTGTTTTTGTTCTGTTTACCATCCCTCTCTCTCTCACTGCCCTCACCTTTTCCCCTTTTCACAATTTCTTTATTGCTATTTAACATCAAATCAATCTCATTGTTAAAGCCCTTCTATGCGACTTTCAGGGATTTGGATGGGAAACAATATCTTGTGAAAACATTTCCTTTTAAAAATCGCAAAGCCTTTCTTAAAACATGTATCATAAGGCAACTAAATCGCACACAATTTATTATTATTATTCATCACGCGAATGCCTAATTATTGTGCTGCATCCCACCTTCCATCCAACCGACAACAAGCGCAGTCATGTTACGACAAAAGTTGTGTAATAAAAAAACAAAGGCAAACTTAAATTAGAGACAAACACTATTTGCATGCCAAATAGTTTATAATAGAAGAATTACTCGCGAAAGGAAAGACTCCGCACAGAATCCCCTTTGATGAATGAGGGAGGTATCTAAAAAGTATGTTTACTCAATATATAATTTTCTCTGCTTGTTAGACTACCATTTTTACCCATTTCAAATGAATACAGGGTATACAAAACAACATCAATGATAACAGGCTTGCCGAAATCCATTAGAGGCCACTGACTGATTAGTTTAACTAAACTCAGAGAACAGATGTCGTTTGGTTCTCAGTCGCCGGTGAATCGCGTCGCGGATCGGACGCTTGCGATTTATTAAAGTGAGAAACAGGAGAGCACAATGGTAATCAGAAAAAATAATTATACTTAATAAAATTACCTCGACTAGTGAGAGAGAGAGCGAACCCAAAATTAATAGAAATAATCCGAAATCTAGAATAGTGAAAGCTATTATGTGAATAAATCTCTCATAAAGATCCTTATGTGATTAGCATAAAAAAACAAGAGTGCTCTAGTCGGGGGTTCACGACTACGAGATTCATTGAAGCCAGGCTTGCTTCTACACACTTACAACGCAGTTTAAGTTGCGGCTGCATAATTCCTAGAAAGCACAGGTGTTTACAGTCCGGTCTTTAAGCATGCAGGTGATCATTGGGAACGTTTCAAGTGGTTCGTAATCATTAAACAGATAAGACCACTATTTGGAAAACAAATATACGACTAAATTGGTAGCTAGTGGAACACTTTTGACAAAGATAAGAAAACAGCTGGGCAGCAAAATAAGAATTCAATAATTTCACAAGAGCTCTTTTGTAGCTTTATAATAACTTATCTACTTGACCTACAGCAACAGAAGAAGGCCTTAAAGTTCCTGCTGCTGTGCCTTGTGGCGCTGCAGCAATTCGAGCTTGGAGCTGGATCCCGCATACTGGCTGCCTTTTTCTTTCCCGGCAGGAGTCACTTCATGATGTTGAATGCCGTTGTCAGGGAGCTGGTGCACCGTGGACACGAAGTGACCCACATCACACCATTCTCATTGGCCAAGGAGAACTTGGGCTCGAATTATACGGAGATCATAATTCCACAGTATAACTTTTGGCCCGCAAGTATGTTCGAGAATAGTCCGCAGCGTTATCAGGAACTTATGAAATATCACGAATAGTTTTGGAAACAACCAAGGTTGAGTCAGTAGTTGGATTGACCGATGTCTCCACCTTACCACTCCTTAAGTTATTCTATGTCATGGGCTTAAATAGCACAAGCCTGGCGTTCGAGCAGCCGGGAGTGTTGGAACTTATTCACGCCAAGGACAAGGTGGGCAAGTACGACCTACTTCTGGCCGAACAGTTCTTCAATGAGGGTGCCCTCTTCCTGGGTCACCTGTATCAAATACCCATCGTAAACCTGTTCACCTTTACTTTTGCCAACTATATGAGCTCCCTGACGGGTATTGTCACGCCCTGGTCGTATGTGGCACACGGTTGGAAGCCCTACACGGATCGCATGTCCCTGTCGGAACGCATTGATAATGTTTACATCTCGCTAGCTGAAGAGCTGTTGCGCAAATTTTGGTACTATCCTGCCCATGATGAGATTCTGAAGAAATACTTTTCCAAATCGTTCGATAAGCTTCCCACCATCAGGGAACTAGAACGGAATATATCTGCTGTCCTACTGAATACTTATATGCCTATTGAGGCACCTAGGCCAATTGCCTTTAATATGATCCCGGTGGGTGGGCTTCACATAAAACTGCCGCAGCCGTTGCCCCTTGAAATGCAAAATTTCTTGGATGAAGCTAAACATGGAGCCATCTACTTTAGTCTGGGTAAGTTATGTCTACGATATTCTAACCTTGGCATTGGTGAATACATTTCCCAACAGGCTCCCAAGTGCGCACCGCAGACTTTTCGCCCGAAAAGCTCAGGATATTCCTTAATGTGTTTAGAAGCCTTAAACAACGCGTCCTGTGGAAGTTCGAGGATGACAAGTTATCCAATCTGCCAGCTAATGTGATGATCCAGAAATGGATGCCCCAAACCGATATACTTGCTCATCCCAATGTCAAGGTTTTCATTTCCCACGGTGGTCTTTTCGGGACTCAAGAGGCGGTACATTATGGCGTTCCCATGCTTGGCATGCCCGTCTATGCCGACCAGTATTTGAATATTAAGAAGGGCACAATAGCTGGCTATACGCTGGGCGTAGACTACCGTACAGTTACGGAGGAGGAGCTACGCTACTCCCTCACAGAGCTGCTCGAGAATCCCAAGTACAGGGATAACATGAAGCGTGCCTCACGCATCTTCCGCGATCGACCTCTGAGTGCGATGGATACGGCCATGTTCTGGATCAATTATGTCATTGAACACCGTGGAGCACCGCATATGGTATCTGCGGGTCTGGACCTGGCCTGGTATCAGTTTTATCTGCTGGACATCCTTGGCATTGCCTTATTAATAGTTGTGTTGCCTATTTTGGTCCTGTATCTCGTTTGTCGCAATTTCAGCTCTGCGAAGAAGTTTAAAACAAAGTCGAAACGAAGCTAGGAAATCCTAAATGTTATTTTGTAACTCAAAACGTTTTATTGATAAACAAAAGTGTGCCACAAATATAATGTTAAGTTGTTTGAATAATATTTTTTGTTTTTTTCTTAGAATTTTTAATACAATTTTGAGTGTTCAGTAAACATAGACAAATGACTTATCTCAACTCGCTTCAGGGCAACAAATTGCTGCCCAAATAATTTATAAGAAAGCTTACGAGAAGCGTACAAAGACCAGCGACAGCTATCTGAACTGGGCGCTGAAATACATATTAGGGGTACTCATGATTTCCAATCTTACAGATCAAAATATACTTTTCAAATTTCAACGAATACAAAAGCTAGCGTGTGAATAAGTGTGCGTGTGTGTGTTTCGATGTGTGCGTGTTTTTTTTTGTGGTTGTGCCGTGCGCGCTCTAATGGCTTATGACCATGGACTTCTTTACCTTCTTCTCCTTCTTCTCATGGGTGATGGTCACTTCCTCTGCGTTTAAGAAAGAAAAATTAGTTGAGGCTTATTTGCGTTCAATTTTTAATGGATTACCTTGGAACTTGTGAGGCAACTGCTTCACAGTCTCAATAGTCTTGACCGTCTTCTCGCCGGGCTCGATAATCTCCTCCTCGTACTCCTCAATGATCTCCTCCTCGTCGGTATCATCGGGGTTCGATTTGGAGCTGGGCACCGGATCGAACACAGTCTTCACTGCCTTCTTCACAATACCCTCAGCGGTCACGGTGGTATAGTGGTACTCGGTGCCGCCCTCTATCTTGATGGTCTCAACGGTGGTCACATCGCCTGGATTCTCAGAGGGCACGATCTTCTTGGTGCCCGACTCGGACCTAAGCTTCTTGGTGCTGGTCACGTTCTTGTGCTTCTCAGCATCCTTCAAAGTCTTCTTGTACTGCTTGATCTCCTCCTCGGTCAGCTCGACTTCTTCCTCCTCGTAGACGGTCTTCGAGGTGGTAATGGTCTTGCCCGATTCCAGTTCCGTTGAGTAGGTGTACTCCACGCCGCCGGGCACACGCTTCGAGGCCACGGTAGTGGTCTCGTTCTGCACAAAGTCCGCTGGTGGTGGTGGTGCCGATGACTTGGGCTTCTTCTTCTTCTTGCCGCTATCGTTGGTGCTCTGAGAGATGGCCTTGATGCTCTGCTCCTGGAGCGAATTCTTGCGCACGGTGCGATTGTTCTCGGTTATCTCAATGTTCTGGCTAACCCGACGCGTCTCCTCGATGGTGGTATCCTCGCGATAGTTCGATTGCTTATCGTTGACATTCTGGACCACATTCTTCTGCGTCTTTTGAACGATGCGTCGAGAGGATGATTCCGTGGAGTCGGTGGAGTCCACCGACGACTTGCGCGTAACATTTTTCTTGGTCTTGTTCACCTGGGTCTTGGTGCTCTCATTGATTTCCGTGGGCACGGAATCAAAGAAGGTCTTGGTGCGCGAGCTGCGTGTGCCATCGTCGTTGATGGTGGTGTAGACCTCCTCGTAACCGCCCTCTATGGCACGAGTCAGCATTGTGGTCCTCTCATCGATGCGTATCTCCTTGCCCAGACGCTGCTTGACGAGTTTCTTGTTTGCCTGCTCCTTGGCCAGATCCGCCTCGCTAACAGGCTTCGGATCCCAGAACGTTTTCACTTGGGTCTTGACCGTACCATTCGGCTGGGGCGTGGTGATGATCATCTCGTAGCCACCCTCAATCAGCTTGTACTTGGTGCTAGCACCGGTGGCCCTGTCGTACTCAACCTTGCCATCCTGAATGTCCGCGGAGGTCAGTAGCTCTTCGGGGTTTGGTAAAGAAGTTGTATCAAGTAGTGTTATAGTGTGTGTGGGTGTGTGTGTGGATTAGATGGTATAATATGTAAGTAAATTGACTGTGTAGCGCAGCTTGCGAACCACTTATTCTCTGTCGGAGTGTGTGTGTGCGTGTATGGATGTGCCATATCAACCATATAAAGGGTTTCACTTTAATATTCCTATGCTAAGATATTGCAAATTAGTTTCATCTAAGGCGCATTTGGTAAATTGTTTAATAAATTCTTTAAAGCAAATTTTTTACAGCATTTTGTAGGCTTTACTGTACTTGTACTTGGGCTTAGACGTGCACCGGCTCCGGCACGAATTCGGATTCGTTGTCGCTATCCAGTTGCAGGGTCAGTCGGAGCAGCGCCGGCGTCTTCGCTGTCCTGGTCGCCAGTTGCGGCAGGCAGCTGTAGTGCAACAGCAGCTGCAGTAATTGTTATTTGAACTTACGCGACGCCTTCTGGCGGTTCGGCTTGGTGGGCGCCGGATTCTGCTGAAGGATATGCTGTGGTTGCGTCGACTGAGCCGCAGGCTGGACACGTTGCGGCTTCCCTGTTGTCGTTGTCGGTTGCTGCTCCACAGCTGTGACGCTGGAGTCTGGTTTCTGTGCGTTAGTTGGAAGTTTGTTAGTTGTAGCGGCTGCGGGGCTGGCCTTGGCCTCTCCCACACTTGACACCTGGTTAGTTGCTAAACTCGAGCATGAGCTGGGGCTGGGGCTGGGGTCAGAGCTGCGGCTGGCTTGCGTTGCGTTGTGCGTTTGCTGCAGCAGTCTGCTAGCGGTTTGAGTTAGCAATTTGTTATAACCTAGCGTGTTATCGTTATCGTGATCGTTATCGTTATCTGGAAAATGCGGTTAGGGTAGTTGGTTTAACTGGCAAAAAACTGGCAATTCAATCGCATTAATAATGACTGAAAGTGATGACTGAAGCTGTCTGAAGCACAAAGTACTGGATAACATGACTAAAAATTTGTTAATTGAGAGTGATGACTAATGCATAATATTGTAAAATGCATTGCTAAAAATTCACGAAAAAGAAAATGTAGTGCTGATTGAAACTATGAGAAAGTGATTGAGGCTGTGAATAAATCGATGATAAATGCCAATCTCATAAAATGGCCCCAGCTTATGATAATATTCCGGAAATTCGGCCGAAAAATGCTTATATAGGTTGGGATTGATGTAATGCGGTGTCTGATGGCGCTTTGAGAACTTAGAAATAAACGACTGAAAACAATAAATGTAAAAAATATTGTTCAAACTCACTTACAATACAAGAGAAAGAAAAGGGATAAAGATAAACACAAGGAAATCTTAAATTAAAATAAAAATGCACAGTTTAAACAATTCGCGACGAAACGAAGGGTTTTGTTTGGTGTTTTGTGTTCTTGAATAAATATTTTATAGACAATATTTCAATGTAAATTACAACATAAAGGTATAAGAAAGATTTTATTGCTGTGAGAAAGCAACTAAAACAAATAGTTGACGTTCAACTCGTTTTGAGGGAAGCTTACACACACAGGTAACACACACACACGCAACATTTTCAAGTTAGTTTCGAAATATATATTTAAGAGATTTTTAGTTTATTATTATTTTACATTTTATACACACGTTTTGCATTAAAAACAGAAAAAAATTAAATAAAATTGATGAGGAGTTTTATGCAGATGAGCTGAAAAGTGAATGCCACAAATCGGTTAAGACTCAAGAGGGCAAAAGTACAACAAATTTCAATTAAAATACAATGAAGTGTAAAAGTTTTGTGGCTGAGCCAAATGGTTGCGGTGCCAAGGATGTGTTTGTGTGTGCATGTGTGTGTGAATTAAATTGAAAGCCAAGTGCGTCGTTTATGCACACACACCCACACACACACATGCATTGCAAGTGTAACGTCGAGAGCAGCAGCGGCGGCAACGAGTGTAAAAAGTTTAATTTGAAAACTTAATTAAAATTTCTGTGCTCTCATATATATACCTCTATACATATTTTTTTTTTTTTTTCAGTTTTATGATATGTGCTGCTGCTGCTTGCTAGGCTACAACATACGTGCGTGGGTGTGTGCGAGTGTGTGTGAAAGTGTGTGTGTGTGTGGGTGTAGCAATTAAATATGACACCTGAATGAGACTTGACAGCACTTGGCTTAAGTTTCCTTCTGTTTTTTATTTTTTTTTTTTTTTGATCAGAGTCAAAAACTTGGCACAGTTGTGTGTAAGTGTGTGAGCGTGTGAGCGTGTGTTGGGCTGGGATATAGAGTTGTCAGTGGGCTCAACAAAACGACAAACGATTTGTTTATGTTTTTGTTCTCTACATATGTTATTTTGTATCTATGAACTACCAGTTTGGTCAGCCTCCGCCTCCGCCTCCTTGTCGGGCTTGGACTCCAGAGTCTGCGTGATCTTCTTCCAGATATTGTCGAACGCATCGGCGCCCGAATAGTCAATCTGTCCCGATTCCCAACACTGGCGACGCATCAAATTCTCGTATTGCTCCTGTTCGGGTGTGCGTTCGACGCCAATGCGCAGCTGGGCCAAGGCGCCAGCGAGACCAGCCTGAAAGTATCCAATTTGCCAGTGTTATACAGTGTCACAGAAAACAGTGCTGCCAAGTGCGAACACAAAACAAACTGTTTATGGGTAACACAACTAAAGTACATAGAAGCATGCTTGATTTACAAATTGATTAGTATTTGCTTATTTTTATATGTATATTTAAAATTTAAATTAATTTTCTTAAAGTACATTCAAGTGTTAGTGTTGAGGTTTATTGCGCGTGCACAACATGGCGTATGATTAATATGACACAGCAACAAAATGCTGCTCGTGGGGGATCATAAATCAGCTGCTGCGCGCAAGCCCCTTGCTGCAAGCTGCTGACTGCAACATATTACCGCATGTCCTCTAGCAGACCTTGTGGCAGATTACTCTATATGCTATATGAAGATGGAGTGCGGCACCAGCGCTGTCTGTGTGTGAGTGAATGTGTGTATTTGTGTGTGCAATATACAACAATAAAAAATGCTGTTGGCATTTGAATGCTTTTTATATGCAAATGCAGCTGCAACTGCCACAGCAGGTAACGGTGAAAGTCCACACACCCACACACCCACACCCACACACACACGCACACACACACTTGACCAGTTCAAGCCCCCTGCCACGAAGTAGCTAATGCCTTTCCAATAGGCCAAAGCAAGCAATAAATCAGCAAATGGAGCAGCAGCAGCAGCAGCAGCAACAACAACCCACAAACATCATGATGATGATGATGTTGTTGTCGATAATGTGCATGAAGATAATGAAGTGACAGTGGACAGTGGACAGTGATAACAACGTG
Source organism: Drosophila littoralis (assembly GCA_018903485.1). Classification (NCBI taxonomy): domain Eukaryota; kingdom Metazoa; phylum Arthropoda; class Insecta; order Diptera; family Drosophilidae; genus Drosophila; species Drosophila littoralis. The sequence goes on along the minus strand of JAEIGF010000297.1, from coordinate 10,302,217 downwards.
TGATAATGGACATGCAAATGTGGCAAGCAGCAGGCGGCAGCAGCTGCACAATGCCAACTTAACTAGACACCAGACGAAACGCAGAACGAGCGACACGAGACGCAATGCGACGTATTGGGGGCAAGGAGTGTATGGCAGACGAGAGACATGAGACGAGAGACACGAGACGAGAGACACGAGACACGAGACATGAGAGACAGTGCAACCAAAGCAATGAGAATTACATCAAATCAGCAAACAGAAGGAACGGGAGATGGTTTGTTGGGGGCGTGTGGTTGTGGCTGTTGTGGTTTGGTGTGGTGCACTTTGAGATTTGCCCGATTCATAATATTGTTTTCTTAATTTTGTTTTACCTCAGCAGCAACAGGAACTTCTTCGACTTGTGTGTGGTTTGAGGTGGTTTGTGTCGTGTGCTGTACAGTTGGACAATGCACGGAGTGGTTCGTGTGTGGTTCGTGGGTGGGTGCTTGCTCATTGCTATTTACATCAATTGCTCTATAGTCTTCGTTGGCAGTGGGTGGTGGTGGTGGCTGTTGTTGTTGTTGTGGTGGTGGTGGTGATGGTGCTTGAGGTGTTGCTAATGTGGGTCTGGGGTTATCATTTCGGCATGCATCGCTCTGATCCCAACTCCTTCTCCTCTCGCCATGCACTTGCGTTTCACATGAATTCTCATTCGTATTCTCATAATGCCAGAACTCGGGTTCGGCTTCTGGTTCGGGCTCATTCAGTTCTCGCTCCACTTGCTCATAATAATCTGCCCAAGGATCACGAAATTCACGGACATGCGGCACATATTGCTGTTGTGGTTCTTGTTGTTGTTGCTGATGCTGATGCTGGTGATAGTAGCTGTCCATATCGTTATGATATTCAGCATAGCTCGACGGATGCGTTATGTTTAAGCAAAGGCTCTGGTTTGTGAGTTTAGCGATAGTTTTTTGCATGTTTTATTTGCGATAGTTAAGCGCATAATAAGAGTTGAAAATCAAAAATAAATTAAAATAACTTTAAAGCTATAAATTATAAGACTAAAAGTTATAAAAAGCAAGCAAAATAAAAGTTTAGGAACTTAAAAAAAAACAGATAGAGAGGGAAAAACAAGAATACAAAACTTTTTTTTAGGTTATACAGGGTATACTCTGCAGGTCCTAAATAAGGTCTACCAAACGCATCTAGCATGAATCTCATCAATATTAATAATTATAAACTCTAATAAACAACTTGATCTCCTAAAATCTGGTCACACTTAAAACAAAGTGTTGCCCATTTGACCTAGAGTTAATATCTGTTACAAGAACGTAAAAGGTAACAGAAGTAAAATATAATCGTAAGATTAATATTATTTTATTCTATAAAACATGTAAATTCTTGTTTATTATAGCTTTTACAGGTGGGTAAAAGAGAAGAGAAGAATATATATGGCAGGTGAGTTTTCAGCTAAACTGGATGAATTATTCAATAAACTGTCATCAATCAAACATTACCCAGATAAAATAAATCCAGATAAATATTATATTATTTCTCAAAATATATTATCTCCAATAAATATGTACATTTTTGTTTTATGTTTCGGAAGCTTGTGTTAAGCCAGAGGTACTCAAACTTAAATATTATTTTATCACGGCCCATAATCTTCTCTTTTCATATCTTGAGTTACATTATTTTGGCGTGCCAAAAATTGATGGGCTCGTTAACCATTGAATGTGATCATTTTGCTCTGTCTGTTAAACTTTTCACTCGTTTTCATTTTGCACCCATTTACTTCTTGTCAATTGGCAATACCAATTTGCATGCCATTTGGATCATTTCAATTTATTGACGTCGCCAACTAAACATTCCGTTGGCATTGGGCCAAATCGATGCAGAATCGAAAAACACAAAAAACAGGCGCACACGGAAAATACACATAAGCACACACACACACACACACACACACACACACACATTGAACAGATACGTGGCATTAGAAAGAATAGAAAAAGAAAGACTCCACTCAGAAAAATGTCTGTCTAGCGCAAAAGAATAGAGGCCAATTGGGGCGTGGCTGTCAATTGAAATAAACTAAATAATTTAAAATAAACACTAAATAATAATAAAACAAAGAAAAGAAAAGGAAAGGAAACTATAACGAGGTCGTTGAAAAGCAAAATAAATCGACGTTTGTTTGTTATTTACATTTTGGCTTATCAATAAATAATATAATTGTATATCGAATAATTATCGTAACCATATGTACAATGTGCCATAAATATTATGAATATCTTGTGTGTAAACAATAATTAGAGCGACCCTCGCCTGGTGAGCTACAGTGAAGCGTTCTATATGGACGCTGGTACTGAATCAGCTTACCTCTGGTTGAACGCTTCTATCGGTATTATCACTAGCAATATCTGTATTATCCGGCTTTATAGGCTTTGTAGCGAATTCGCAGAGCAGCAAGTTAGGGTTAAAACAACAGATTGATTTTTTTTTTGGTTAGGTTTTAGTCTTGGACGTAACGACAAACTCTCAAAAGTTGTTTAGCAAAAGTGAAAAAACTAACAGTCGTGTGGGCGTAGATATTATTATGAGAAGGACTTACCATAGTGTCGTCAAGGAAGTGATGCACATTATCACAGAAGATGGTCCACCAGTGTTGGATAAGGTCTGTGGCATGGGAGTAGTCGTGGGGCGTGGCAGCGGTTTTTGTCTCAGAGTTGAACTGTATCAACCAGGGCTTCAGTTTACCAGCAAAATGCAAAATCTTTATCTTATCTCTGAACCTGAGTGTGTCGATATAAAGATAGAGATACAGAATGAACTTCAAAGATACTTTCTGTGCACTTGCACTGCCTGTCCCACTTACTGTTTGAACGCGGGCAAGTAGCAGTAAGAAGCATAGGCTGTCACGTTATAGATAAATGGCAAATGCTTCTTGATATCTGCGGTCGCCCAATCGGCAAAGAACTGATTCAATAGGCCCTGATCGCCGCCATCGAAGCTGCCGTTCTTTACGGCGAACTCTGTGATTTGATTGAAGGTCTCCACACTGGGCTTGAAGACAAACACGCCCGAGTTGAAGCAATCCGGCCAGCTGACATCCGGAGCAGCGGATAGTTCCTCGCGCTCAAACAGCTCATCGCAGTTTTTCAGCACCTGTCGCCGGAGTAGGGTAGGGAGTTATTCGAGTTCACCTTCTTGCTCTGTCAATGTCCATATTTACCAGCGTGTCCGCATCGAGGAAGACGCACTTCTCGAACTGCACCAGGCGCCAGCAGTGGAGCTTTGTGAAGGTGACGCCCAGCTCGGGGCGGGCGAGCAGCGCCAGGTTGGCGGCATCCTGTGAGTCCAGCACATTCACCTCTTGTACAACATTGTACACGTCCTTCAGTCTGTCCCGCATCGCCTCCGAAACGGTGGGCGTCACCAGCACAGCCAGCTGATGGGCGGTGCCGGCACGCTTCAGCGAATGGGCCAGCACCAAGGCGCCCAGCGAGTAGGTATCATTTGTGGTCAGGGTAACCCAGGCGAACTCTGTGAAGCAGATGCGACAAGAAGTTGGATCAGTTTACAGTACATATACACAAAGATTATATACATATGGGATCTTAGTAGGGAGAGTGAGCTACACAGATACACAAACACAGTTACGAACACAATAGCTTGGCATTGGCACAAGTTTTTCCAATTTTCATTTTCATTTGCTTGTTTTTTTTTATTAGTTTTGGCATTCAGAAATTTTCGCAGCGCAGCAGCGGCCAAATTATGGATTATAAATAAACAGGCAGCAGGAGTATATATATGTATGTACTCGTGTAGTTTATATAGATACACGATCTATTAGCTCTGTATGTTTGTGTGTGTACGTGTGTGTGTGTGTGTGTGTGTGTGTGCGCGCGCGCATCTGCGTCAACAGCTTGTGGGCGGGGCACGCGGCACTCGCATGCATCGCTTTTGGCAATCTCTCGATTATTTGGGTTATATTGCGCCCCATTTGGGCTATTTTGTTGGATTCGCAAAAAAAGAGAAAAAAACTAAAGAAAATTAGCAAAAATAAAAGCATGGCAAAATATTTTTAAGGCGCATCTGCTTAGTCGGCAAATTATATTTTGCGTTGTTGGCATTTAGTTGGATCGAATATGTATATTATATATATATATATATATATATTTTTTTTTTTTCCACGATCCAAATAAAACTCAATGTTTATTCGTAAAGCAAGCGTTAATTTCAGCATTGGAACATTAGGCATATTAACAAGCTCTCTAATGTTATTATAAATCCAATTCTTATGGCTAACTTAAAAAGCTTAATTTGTTCAAGCAAGCTTAAGGAAGATAACATCATTTTTTACTCCAGATCTTAGGTTCGAATATCTTCGTTAAACTCCATAATTATCTAAAATAAGCATTAATGTAAAAGAAATTGACATCTGGCAAAAATTTAGAAAAGGAGAATACTTCTTTGTACAACGGACTTGAATTGTGGGCGACCCTTCCAAATTGTATTTCAAAATATATTTTTAATCTCTCAGAAATACTTTCATACAACATTAGTTTCTTCAGTTTTAGAATCCTTTAAGCCCCTAGCTATACGTATATATTTAGAAAACTTGATGATTCACCTTGTCATCTTGCTATTTAAATATTTAATGAATATTATTAAAAGTTAATTTAAAATTATTTATAAATAAGCATGCACATAATTTTTGGAAATGAGAAGTAGAAAAAAAAAATATTTAAAATAAAATTCAACATTAGATCATCGTTATAATAGAAAAATAAAAAATTTATTTTTGACCGATAATTTGATAGTCGACACGTAATTTAATGCTAAGTCAATGCTACGATCAACGAATCTTTGTACAGGTGTCTGCAACTAACTTTAGTTGGGTTAAATTCATGATTAGTTCATTTTGTTGGGTTTAATTTGTTGTATTTTTTTTTTAGCTAAATAATCTTTTGGGTTTATTTAGCATTAGAAAGCGCACCGGATTGGTAGTTGAGAAGCGTTTAGATGTAGAGTATACAACAAAAACAGAAGAGAAGATGAATTTCAACAAGAACAACTACCTTCTGTGCTAGGCATTCGGTTACGGATGGAAACGGAGGAACGGCGAGCGGCAAACGGCAGCAGCAGCAGCTGAATGCATTGGTGACAGCCGATGCCACCGTCCGGCAGGTGGCGCTCTCATATACGAAAATGTATCTGACGGATTTAATGGGTGTGTGTGGGTGCAAAATAATGCGACTTCAGGGTGTTGTTTTAGCTTTTTTTGTTGTTTCTTGTTTGTTCTTTGTTTTTTTTTTTTTTTTTGAGATTTTCATTTTATTTTATGTGTGTGCAATGAGCTGTTGTGCCTAAAATAAAAATGAAATCATTTACTTGACGAAACTAGAATGGTTTTTAATAACTTCGTGACTTACCGGATACGAGCACAAACAACAACAAAATATCATGTCACAACAATAAAAAATATATATATATTTTTTTAAAATCAAAACGAATGCGTCCAAAAATGAAATGACATCGTAAATTTTGATTTAAATCAAATAAACAACACTTGTGCGACCAAATTTAAAAACAACTGTTGCCGAAATTGTACAAATGTCAAAATAAACGAACCGACATTGATCTTAAAATACCTATATATAAATATATATCTACTTAAGTAGGCGATTAAGGAATTATTGAGTAAACCGACAGCTGTTGGCCTGTGCAAGCAAATTTAGCATGGAAAAACCCACTCGAAATTGTGCGCAGTGTAACCAAAAGCTCGCTCAGCCTTAACAATATGACTCTTAGCTTAATAAAAGCTCGCTCTGCAGCTGCAGCGCTCTCTTAGCTGGCAAGCAAGGGCCCTCGAGCTGTCATCAACCCCCGCTCCAGCTGCTCTTTATCAGCTGATTCATTTGCAGCTCCAAAAGGTCGTGCCACAATAACGGCACATGCTCAATGGGGCGTTAAAATTTCGTTTGACCTGAGGCTGGGCTTTGAATGCAACCAGCTTATGAATGGCAGGGCATGGTGTGGCATACAGTGAGCATTCGGATTGGGGGAATTGGTGGCACGCGGGGAACGGAAACCCGTTCATGCATCGCCGCCAATGCCAAAGTGAACGCCACATTTGTTGCAGCCGGCATATGGCGAGATGCGAAAGCAATGGACGACTGGCAGACCGGCAAAAATCAGCGAATGCAATGCCAACACCCAAAACAAGTTATGCGGCAAATCTGAAGAAGCGTGTGTATCTGCTAGATACATATATGTATACATATGTATGTATGTATTTGGCAGATATGCGTTGTGTGTATAGCACTGAGGAACAGGCCACTAAAAATAGCCAGAAAATGTGAAATGAAATTGTAGCGCGACAAGCAATCGCTGCTGCTTGCTGCATGCAGCACACACACACAGATACACAAACGCAGAACACAGATACAGATACATTTTTAGAAATTCAATCACAGAACGCAGCAAGGGAGCTGCCAAACTGGAGAAGCAGAGCCTTATGATTTATGCGGGCATCAGATACAGATACAGAAACAGCTACAGATACAGCTACAGCTACAGACACAGATACAGATACATATACATATTATATATGTATTGGCATTTTTTTAATTTTCTTTAATTTTCTGCTTGCCATTGTGGGCGTTGGGGGCTGTGGAAAAGTTTTTTCTCGAAAATTGTGAAATACCATTAAACATTTTTAGCGCCTGTCGCCAGCCATAAATGTATATGTACATATTTAAGAGTATATATATATATATATAAGTGCTGTCTATAAATAGACGATCTACATCTATAACTAATGCCTGCTCTTTGCGTACATTTAGAATATGATTATATTCATTTGATTCATGCATTTCAAACATGACGCGTGTGAAACTGCTTCGGCAAATGCAGCTTTGCTGAGCTAGGGAATGGGAATGGGCATAGGGGCATTCAATCATTAAGATGCGGAAATTCCTATCATGCTGATAAGCTGAATATGTGAGTGCTGCCTGGCGCTAGTTTCTAGTTTTAACAGTTATAATTAGGTCACGACTTGCAGCAATCAATGGGCTGACGACAACTGACAAGTGACAACAAGGCTGGCACTGACCTTCACCACGCGCTCTCTTCAATTGTTTGCCCACTCTGTATGCTAACCTTTGCCTAGCATTGCGATACAACATAAACGCATGTGCAGCTGTCAAGCCTGTGCTTACGCTCTCAGCCAATGCAATGCCGTGCATATCAGCTCTCAATCACTCTCTCTCTCCCTCTCTCTCTCTCTCTTCGGCTCTTAAAGCTTGGCTCTCTGACGGCGCTAAAGCTCACGTAACCAGTGTGCACGTTATCAGTGCGTCAACATTTGTGTAAGGCAATTTCGCGCATACTTTTCATAAATAAACAACTGACGTATGTGTGCCTGTGTTTTTATATACGTTGTGTCTTTTTCTAATGCACATTTTTTCGAAATCACAAGAAATCTAAATGCTCTGCATGCACACACACACACATACACACGTTTACACACATTCTCATGCATACACGCACAGGCATGGCTAGCGGCAGCGGCTAGGCAAATGCTATTGAAGGTCAGTAAAGGTCGTCGCCGCATCTTGCTGGCCCCAAAAACACATGTATTTGACAATCTCATTATAACAGGTACATATGAAATATATAGAGTCTATATGTATTTTGCATAAATGCGGCGCTATGAAATATGAGAATGCAATTGATTTGCGGCTTTTATTAATTGCGATAAAAAGAAACAGAGAAGAGCTGCTGCAGTCGCACTCGCAGTCGCAGTCGCAGTCGCAAAGGGAAGGCCCAGCGACTCTCAACTTGGATATGATAGGCAGTAGCCATGCATAATACACACACACACACACACACACGCACAGACTTTCATTTATCTTTTTTTTTTAATATTTTTATCTGTGATCACTTTTCTTGCCGCTTCTTTGGCGGCAACTGCTGTTGTTGCTGGAAAAACTTACTGCTCATTTTGTTTTTGTTTTTTTTTTTCTTTTTGTTTGTTAGTTAACTTTGTATAAACACTGCAAAAACACGCGGAGCGAGTCCTTCGCGTTTCAATGCTTTCCGGGGGATGAAATTGGTCTTGGTGGTGGCGGTGGGTGGGGCGTGCCCGTTGAGCTTTCACAGAGAGTGACGAGAGCGAGTCGATATTCTAAGTTGCCTGACGGAGGGTTCTGCGTTTGGCTGTTCTGCCTACCACGAGCGACGACGAGAAACTGAATGTTGCGAGCAAGCGAAAACTGTGGACAACGACGACGCAGACGACAGCAACAGCAACAGCAACGGCAACGCCAACTTCGATGCCGTGGGCAATATGTGTGGGGGCACAGTCGCCGTCGCTGTCGGTAAGCTGTCGCCGACGTCAGGCAGCAACCACAAAACTGTTACGGGAGACGAGGGCATTGAGAAGTCGACGAGGAAGGCGCCAAAAGTGAATTTTGCATTATACATATGCTCGCTTGAATTTCATTTATTCTGCTTCAACCTTATTCGCCGGCAATCTGTGCGCACCGGTGCCAAAGAGAGAGTGAGAGCGAGAGGCCGCGCGTTAAAGGTGCGAATATATACAAAGACAAACAGTAAATTTCAATTCGGGCTCGCTCTTTTTATTGTCTCTCTTTACTTATTAAGAGCGCCAGCTTTTGAAGAGCGCAAAGCCCACAGGCTGCCAAAGCATTCAGACTTGCACTTGTTGCATTAGTAAAGGACTTCGAAAGTACACCTGTAAAAGGTGTAAAGAATTAACAGTTTTATTATTTGATAAGCTTATCAAAACAATGTGGACTACGACTGCCGGACTATCAATGCAATTGTAAATAATAATAAAGTATTTTCGCTCTGTTCTTCTGACCTGCCCAGTTGCAGACATGTTTGTTCTTGTTAACTTCTGAACTACTCTCAATAACTTCCCAAACCCAACATAAGGTAGCAGAAAATATTACAGCTTAGGCATACACAAATAAAAACTTATCAGTTCAAAATAAGCCTTTGTCAAGTAGGTAGCACAAATCTTTGATCTCTTTATGACCCATATAGAATTATTTCGAATATCCTTTGGCCAGCTTGACACAGGATAAAATTATAATACAAGTGCGTTTAATAATTGGTTTAAATTAAACATGCCCTGAATTTTTAGAAGACGTCCTAACCATTGAATGCCGATAACGCAGATCCTTGCGATTCTAACGCACCATAGCCACTGAAAATCTGCAAACATAAAGCTATTTATCTAGAACTTAAACCATAACTCGGCCTCGTTCTTAAGGTATTGACAGGACATACCAATGCAAAAAGCAGAATAATTGATTGGCATACAAGCTAGGATACGTTGATATCAACGCAAAAATCCTCAAGGAAGCAGCCGATTACAAGTTTTGTTTTCTTTAAATTTATTTACTTGCGTCTCCTTAATTCCTAAGCACAAAAGTATGCAACAAAAATTATGAAGTGTCCATTTTCGGTGCAGCGCAAAAGTATGCAATAAATTTGTGCATTTAATACTCTTTAATATTTATTAAACGACGGCCCGCAAGTTAGCTACGAAATTAAATTCATGTTTAGAAACAAAATTCAAAATGTAATATTCCATGTCAAAAATCATTCAAAAATTAAAGATATGTTGGTTATGGCATTTGTTAATTATCATTTTTACTTTAAATAATGGTCATCTTAGTAAACACATATCATGGAGGGTTGGCTCAGGCTGAATGTCATATCTATATATAAGCACTTACTCTGTATAAGTAGAAGAATTCTTAAGTCGACGAAACGAACAAATCAAAGCTTGAGCTAAAGTTTTTGGTACTCGTAGTTGGTATATGGCAATTCGATAGATAGTCTGTAGATTTTCTAAGCGTACATACTAGAACTAGGAACTAGGCTAATAAATAACTAGTCTTAAAACTAGGTGCTATACATATAAAATATAATTTAATTGTGTTTAGGTCTATGGTCATGCTGAGGCAGTATCACAGTGCAGGGGCTCGTCCTCCAGCCGATTGTTGATTGTGTTTCGCGGCGATATCACAAAACGTTTGCGATTCTGTATCGATTGGCTGAGGCGTCGGTTGGCGCGCTTTTTGCGCCATCTGTGTATGCAGTAGCAGAACACTGTAAAGGTAAAAAACATGCCACATCATGTTGCACGAAATCGGCTCTCATTCCTCTGACTTACCCAGCAGCACCAAAATAACGCCACCAAAGCAGCCGGCGGCGAAGAGCCAGAGGCTGCGCGTCTCGGCCAGCTCCGCGCTGTCCACACAACTGCGGAATGTCGGCGAGTCCACGGTGCGATTGTAGGGCAGTGGACACGAGTCGCTGTCTAGCGCCTCTGTGGAATGGAAATCGAAATTGGAAACTTGGTCATATGCCAAAATTAGCAGCAGTCGCAGCTGCTGCAACTGCATCTTCTGCTTACCCATGCAAACGGGCACAAATTTTGGATTGGCGCCCATCGTCATGAGGTGATTGGTCACCTGCTGACAGACGCAGGCGTTGATTTGAGTTCGTGTCAGATCGATGACTCTCAAATGGCACAAATTTGCCAGTTTGCCAATGTTGAAGTCGCTCAAGGGATTCGCCGAGGCATTCAGCTGCCAAAGATCTGCAAAGGCCAATCTCAGTTAGAATTCAGCTATATTTCAAAATATCTTAATGCTATCTCTCCTTGTTCCTGTTTAAGTTGACAATCACCTGGGCTAGATTTAATTGTAGTCAAATTTATCATGTTTTGGTTATGTCTCAGGTAGTCAAGTATTTAAATTTTTCATGGAACTAAACTTTAGCGCTGCCACCCGGTAAAAGTCTTAGCATATGACAGCCCTAACTAGCCACAGCTTGCCATACAGATTTAAAGGATTAGGATAGCTTACTCATAAATAATGTACAGATTGTCTATCAAAATTGATCAGGTAGTTAATCGTAGCTGTGCCACCATGGACATTTTCATTATCTGGCGTCCCTAAACAATTATTGCATACAAAGATCAGCCTGTTATAATTTTCTGAAGTTGTCCCGTCAACTACTCGGCAAAGGGCGTCAACTACTCGGCAAAGGGCTGCCAGCTCAACGCAACAGCGTTGCCACCTTGTTTTATCAGCTTTTAAACAAGCGTAAGCTTTGACACTGAACTTTGAACTTACTTGGCAGCACTCCCAGATCGGGAATATCATGCAGCTCACAATTGGCCACATTCAGGTATTCCAGCGGCGCACGAATGGGCTTCTCCAGCGTTTCGAGCTCTTGATGGAGCTCCCTCAGATCATTGCTGTCTATGTAGAGATTGCGCAGCCTAGGCAGCGAGAACAGCTCCATGGGAATCGTGGTGAGCCCATTATTCGATAGATCAACTTCCTGTGCATCGATCAATGGGTTAGTTAGTCACTCGCAAATCGTAATTGCCGACATTAATTAGATATTTGTTGCTTACCTGCAGCGCGGTGAGCGGTGCAAATGTGCCCGGCTCCACCGATAAGATCATGTTCTCATAGAGCATTAAAAACTTAATATCGGTATACCTCTGGAACGAGCCACTTCTCAGCTTCCTAATGCGATTGTACGATAAGTCCAGTACCTGTAAAAATTATGACTTTAATTCTCGCTTTTTAATTGTTAAAAGAAATTGCCAAGTCATGCGAGATATATCAACTGCTTGCATTATATCTGGAGAGTGTATGCACAGACAGTGGGCAAATTTGGTATATAAATTAGATTTGCAATTTACCCGAAAATAAGCTTTAAGCAGTAGACAAATCGAGACCTTAAGCTAGAATTACGCTTTTCATTAAATCTGACAGACTCTGGTCTTTATAGTTATTATATCAAATTATATCAATCAAATTTTATTTGTCGATTATGATTTTCAATTTAGTTTTAAATTTTCGCTAGTTTCTAAGGAAAAGTCTTCGTTTGAAGTATGAATTTACTTTCTGCGCTTATGACTCAGATCAATAAATATTTTTGATTGAGCTAAATATATATGTGCTAAGGCATAGAAAAATTTCATTTAAAATAAGAAATTTTCTATCGATATTGAAATTTTCCTGAGAGGACTAATCTTCTTCACTATAATAATCAATCAACAAATAAATTATTGCTAATTTAATTTACTTAAAATTTGGTCAATTATGTTTGCAAAGCTTCTAGTTACACACAAATATATGTTTCTTAAATGGGGAGGGGTTGCTCTCATGCAAATACATATCTGCATATTCATGTCGCATATATTCCGGCGTATTTATGCCATGCTACAAGTCAACTTCTTTATGCTTTAATTAAGCTCAATTGAGGCTGGCTACCATGTGTGTGTGTGTGAGTGTGTGAGTGTGCGAGTGTGTGAGTGTGAGTGTGTGACAGGGGTCTGTAACTGTGACTGGGGATACACGAGACACGAATTAAGTTTGGGGTCATGCGATTTTTATTGGCTCAAATTGACCTCTTATGACAGGTCGCAGCTGCTGTTATCAGCCAATTGGTGTCATCTACTCACCTCGACGGACGTCTTTAGGTTTTGGGGCACCTCCTTGAGGTCCATGTTGTAGCAGCGTATGCGCATGAGCTTCTCGATGCGCCCATAGGAGCACCTGCGCTCATCTTGGGGCGCAAAGCCAAAGGCCAGCATCGCATTCACAACGGATATGAAGACAATATTGAGCAGCAGGCAACGCAGCTCCATGCTGTAAATAGATTGAATATAGATTAGATGGGAAAACAAATATTGACCACCAACATTGAGGCATCAATGGCGCCTATTAAATCTTTGCTGCTCTATTCCCATTGTGCTGTTTATTTCCCTGGCTGTCTATCAAAATAATAAATAAAGCGAAATTTAAATGTGCACACTGCCGCACCTGACCCAAAAACAATTATTTTCGAATTAACAAATTACAAGATCAATGCCGCGCCATTGAGGATCAGCCTCCATGCGCGATGCGTTCAATCAAGTGGAACTGCGCCGCACGGGTGGGCGTTTAGTGTGTTTGCTGTGGGCGTGGCAATAAATTGAATTAGTTGTGAACTATGTAAAGCCACAAAACTTTGTTTGAACAGGGCACAAAACGTAGGTCAATGCGGCGTATGAGTGATGTTTGCTTTGTGCTTAGCGCATATTACGTATACGACCTGTTTTTGTTCGGCTTTCACTCAGTGTCAAGGGGTGGCAGCCCCATTGTGCGCACATCGAGCTGCAGTTATATAGAGAAAATCAAATTGAAAGAGTCAAGCATTTTGTAACTGGCTGCTGCCAGTTAAAAGAGGTATGTTTTTGTTTTTAGTCTAACATCTCGAAGAAAACACAAATATCACAATTATTCAGGGCATAAAAATGCTGATTAACAACTGGGTGGGATGAGTCGTGGCAAGTCGTGCCGGAAATAATTCACAATGTGCAATATTTGTGCTCTTCTTCAAGCTGTATACGTCAATAGAAACCACCTGCTAAATATAACGCACGAACTGACTCACTCGCTGGCACTAGAACTTAAAATGAGTCTAAGTCTAATAGACCTAGTCTTTGGGGGCTTCTTTGTCTATTATCTTATCGCTGTGCCTTCCCAAATTTATTATATATCTCCCTTGATACAACATCAAACAGAAAGCGAGCTGCGCACAATAAATCATGGAGGAATCGCAAGTCCAAAATATCTTTTGTGGAACGTGTCAAAACACCCACAAAAAGCGCTGCTCGATGATTTGGCAAAAACAAAAAAAAAACAAGATATATTAAACGACTGTAAATTGATTAAATGCCAAAAGCCACAAACAACGAGAATTCTCGGGGGTTGCACATGGAAGATCTTTCTGTTGCTCAGGATAATCTGATGCCAATTGCCAGAAATGGTTTTTCAAAGATATTATATATCGGAGCACACACATATTTTGCACGTTTGCCAATTGTTTGTGCTTTGTTTGGCTGTCACGCCCCATTCAAGTGCAGTTGGTAAAGTCATGCGATAGGCCCTCTGTTCTTCTTCTTCTACTTCCTCGGCTTGTTCCAAGCTGTTTCATTTGCTGCATTTCATGTGGACAATGCACGTGCCAATTACGAGTTTGTGGAAAACAGTTGCGTGATTGCACAAGCCTTTGTTTATGACTAATTTGTTGTCCGAATTATGAACGTACCTTTTCCTAAACATATATAATTTCCATAAATAATATCAGGTTACGATACAGCCCCCGAAGGCGTTCGCATATTTCTATGACATTCAAGATAATTGCAATGCGTTTTTTCCTCAAGTCTCAAGTTCAGTTTACAGCAAAATACAATAAATAAATAACAAAACATGTCAACGTTGTTAATTGTTGTTAAAAGGGCATTTTAGTAGAAGAAATCTGAGCCGGATTTTGTATAGGATATGTTCTAGTCCAGCACTTTAAGTTTGATTTAAGGCATTAAGGAATATTATAAGAGAAGCTACCCACTTGGCCTATTTGCCCAGAACTTAACGTGGCCGCATGATTGATGGCTCGGGGCACTCGGAAATCGTATTTGAGCACAATAAAACATATGACAAAGCCAATTCGAGTCGCAGCTATAATGGATGGCTTTAATGTCGTCATATAACCGATAAGAGACAAGTCCACTAAGGCGGTGAAACCAATCAATAATTTATGTCGAAATAAATGTATCACACTCTTTCCTAGTATTGGCCAAGTAACGCGTTTTGGCCAACAATCGCAGCGGATGATTCCATTTACTTGGTAAAAGAAAATAGGGGAAGTGGAAAGCAGATATTTGGACTATGTCCAGATATCTATCTGCTCCAATTGACAAAGAGTTGAGGAAGATGCGTGCACAGTGCTGGCGAAAAGTATGCCCCCGTTGACTTGGGCAACTATTTAAAGATTTCCCATAGGGATACCCATGAATATCCCAGCATATTTATATGGACTGAAGCGAAAATGAAATGTCATTTTATTTTATCGAAAACTTTAACAATATTAATTAGAGCAAAAACAATCATAAGATTTTACAAAATAAGAAAAAAAGGAATTACATTTTGGTTTATAATGCAAATAAAAAGGGTTTTCCATTGGGAAAAATAGTGGATAAAAAGACATTTAGCTAATTATAATAATTATGAATTTAGAAAAATATGTACCAGGAAAAGAGGCCATAAAAAAGAATTAAATAATAATAAATCTTTCAATAATAGGAAATTTACTGATCGGGTACGCGTACTGCTGTCGCGCACTGTGCACTGTGCCTGTACCTCTGTCATTAGAGATGCCTGCCGAATCGGCAAAAAATATAAAAAAAATATATATAAAAAATTTAAGTGATTTCCACACATTTACACACAGAAAGGCGACCGCAACAATGAGTTCTGGCTATAAATACTACTCGTATAAGCCATATGCAAGTTGGTTTTTTGAACAAAATTCAAATTAAATTTAAAAATTTAAGCAGCGGAAAGACAACGGGCCAACTGCAAACTTATGGCGCACACAAACGTTGAAAATATTGTATTCGATTCAGCTTAAAAACCATTTTTTTTGTTATTTGTTTTTTATATTAGTATCGGGTTGAGGGGGTGGTTGGGTGTTGATGTGGTATGGCCGACATTTGTTGGGCTTAAATTCAATAAAATTGGCAATAAAAAGGGCTAATGCTCGACAGGCGATACGGCTACAAACGAACATTTTCCATAGCCATAAAAACAGATCAGACACAGACCTCCAAATGGGGCACATACATTCGCGCCTTATGCTCTGAGGTGGGGCATGGCATAGAAATGAAAATGAATATGGAAATGGAAATGCTTAAATTGAAATCAAATTTCGAATTTATGCATTCCACTTTGGCCGCATTTGTACAATATTTATCTATATTTATGGGGCTCAATCAGGAGGCCCAAAATGTAAAACCAAACTCGACAAAAATACGGGGAATTTATAACGAGGGGGTGTAGAAGATTCGTCAGCCAATGGATTACGGCCTGGCTAATGATAAATATGTATGGAATATTATTTATCTTCGCATAACCCAAGCAGATGTTAAGCAAGCGATTATGGGATCAGTAAAAATCAGAACTATACTGAAATATATATAAAAAAAAACACAAATTCTAAAGCTTATAAAACAAGAAGAAGGAAACTTTAAATTAGTTTCAAATATTTTAATAACATTCTAAACATTTGTGAATGGATTTATGTGCTCTTCTGATACCCCTTGTCACACTTTGTGGGCGTTACGCGCCGTTCTATGTATATATGTATATGTGTCTGTGTGTATTTCCCCCCTCAACAGGTGTGCAGTTGGGGGGCCTCCGCTCGGAAGATTTATTCTCATTTTTCTTTACGCAGACTCGTATGATAAAGATTTATTTGTTTAGACTTTATGTGTTGAAACAATAAAAGAGGGGCACATATGCGCATAGGGGCCTTACGCCTCTGGCGGCCTCAGATATTATTTGTTTTCTTAACCGCCGAAACACTTTAACGTAACTGAATCTAATCGGAGGACTCAAGTGCACAGCGTACACATATAACATGTTGGTTTTATCAGCGTAATGAAACATTTCTGTTTTTTTTTTTTTTGAGTGGGCTGCCTTTGGATCCATTTGCCGTTTGCTCCGTAAAAAAGAGGGAAACATCGATGACGAAAACAACGTCAAAGTCGAAGTTAAGGCAACACGAAATTAATTGATAGCAACAACAAATGTAATAAAAACGTTGCCCATTTATTTCAATTAAACACAATCAAGAATACATTTTCCCCAGAGACGGTGCAAAAAAAAAAAACCATATACATATACTTCCCCTCAGAACAATGCGCTGCTCAGCAGAAAAACTGACCATTGGCATTCGCAATGGGGCCAATTGAAGAACTTACAAAAAATGATATATACATACATATATGATGTGTAAAGATTAAAGAAGTTTCCGAAACTTAAGTTAGAAGAAGTCAGCAAAAACGAAGCAATTAATTAATGAAATTCCTAGAACTAATCAGATCTGGTTTTCTCAGGAATTAAAATAGTAAAGAACTTAAATAAGATATGTTATTCTCAGGAAATTTAAAATGTTTACACAAATCTTCAATAAAGAACGATAACTCGAACCCTCCAATAAAACACGTAGCTGAAGAACTTACCACAAAAAATATATTCATTTGGCCTAGGATATGAATTTATATAGGACCATAATTATCGATGCCTCAAAAAATCACCTCTGAATGACATTTATATTTGAACTTTTTGAAAACACGGTAGAAAATGATCTGCTAAAAATGTACTCCAAAAGAAGTAGAACCATAGCAAGCCAGATGGATCGCGCCTATCAAAAATATCTTAGCTTTGACAACTAGTTTTTTATATAACTGACAGAAGTAAAAGTAAAGAGAGATATAGAATTTCAGATCAACGTCTTGGAACTTGTAGGGTAAGTCATTTATGAAGGGAACTAAAAAAGCCAAGCAATAATTATTTTTTATAGCTTTAATTTTCTTTGCAGTTACTCAATTTCGTTGTCGCAACGTCTATAGATTGGACCTTATCGTCCAGTTGCTTCGATTATTGCCCTACAAATTGATTATTATTTATAACTCCTTGTAGAACGCATTACGCTCTATGCAACACCTACCAGGTGTGTCCTATGATGCTTTACAACAGCTAATAAAAGTTAACTTAAGTGTGATTAAAAAGTACGATTATTAAAAGAAATGCTACAAGGTGCTTTATATTTCGTATAGGTTCTTCTTAAGTCTGCCAAATCAAATCAAATCTTAGCTTTCTTGGCTTATCCTTGCTTTGCTGTATATTTTTCTACACATAAGATTTCAAGTCTACGAAATACAATTGAATATAACTCGCATTTGACATTAAATCGTTTTGGGTACTTTTGAAACCACCCTGGCGCGTAAGGCCCCCCTCTCTACTTTCAATTCCGAGCAGTTCGCGCAGAATTCTCCGCCTCTTCACTCAATTGAAATCAATTTAACTGTTTTTATCTCATTATGCTGTGGAGAGTACTTGAGGCCAAAGCGCGTATAACTAACTAGAAACTTCAAGTTGATTCTCATATTACAGTCTGAATATTCTGTTTTACTATAATCATTTCATTTTACTAGCGATAACCCAAATAACCCCGATAAGACCCCAAATCAAGTGTTTGCGTCTTACCTCTTAGGTAATCCAGTAAATGTTAGATATTTCCATATAAAGTTCGT
This sequence comes from Drosophila littoralis, assembly GCA_018903485.1. Taxonomy (NCBI): domain Eukaryota; kingdom Metazoa; phylum Arthropoda; class Insecta; order Diptera; family Drosophilidae; genus Drosophila; species Drosophila littoralis. The sequence continues at coordinate 10,284,045 of JAEIGF010000297.1, read as the reverse complement.
TATCCTTAAGTTCAACACATTGTCCGGTAGAGCACATTTTTATTATTTTGATATCAATTCGATGTGCTTGATAATTTCCATTTTGTGTGATCGAATTGATATATTTTCGTTTCACAGAAATTTCAGTCGTATTTCAATTAACACGAATTTTTGTATGGTTTTTTTTTTGTGTGCTTTGTTTTGCCCACCGACGGAACCGATCGCAACGACCACCGGAACCGACCCGTTCAATTCAACCGCAGACTGGGAATTGAAGCGATCGCCCAGACAACGCAGATCGCTCGGTGCTCGGTTTGCCTTTCGGTTCCGAAAAACCGAAACTCTGAAAACGTTGATAAGCACCGACGGCGACAATGCAGCCCATTTGTGGGAGAAGGGGTGGGTGAGTGGCAGGGAGGGAGGAAGGGCCGCAATAGGTGGGCTGCATGCGTTCTAAATTTCTTGAGTGAAATATGAAAATATGAAAATTTCAAGAGCGTAAAACTCTTACTCGCTCTCTAATCTCTCCCAGTCTCTCTCTTTGCTGCACTCGCTGCTCGATAACAATGCCAACTGATATATGTACATTCATATGCCCATGTACAAGTGCATGCAGCCCACTGTGCCTGGGGCTGAATTGAATTTGCTCTGTTTGTGTGCCTCTGATTTCGACAGCTTTATTTAGTATTTGTGTGTAGCTCAATTTCAACTTCAATTAGCAGTTGATAGCTAACAAATTGATCGGATCGATGACGATGTCACCCAGCAGCATTTTCGATTTAATCAATCTTTCACGTCTCGCGCGCTTCCGACTCCAAAATGCCGCAAATTACAATTCTAGAGAAGAGACACGAACAGACGTCTCCTGTGATAAGACTGGAACGTCAGCTTATGCAATCTCATTTCTTATCAACAATGTGCTATTTCATTAAGACCCTAAAAAAATATTTAAAAAAAAACAATTTTCCAACTGACAGTTGTCAAACAAAAGTCAATTATGAAAGTCTTTTCTGCTATCAGACGTGTTCTTGAGGCACAACTGACAACGGCTTGATTTTTAGGGTTTTATTAAAAGAGTTATTTATTTCGAAAATGTCTTCCAACTTACCAATATACTACAGTGATCACTCGCAAGTTAGAACTTACGGAACTTTTGGCCAATATTTGAAATTGGACGCTTTGATTAGGAATATTTCATTTTAATTGACTTTAACATAATTTTGTATTTAAATATATTCCAGATATTCGAATTTAAAACCCTTTTAAGCACCTCAAGAACACAAATGTTTTGCTTTGCGAGCACTCACTGTATTAAACGACTTGTTAATTTTCAAAAAACAAACTAAAAACGCAGAAGTCTGCTGATAAACCCCTAAGAAAACAGTCGTTAACACTGTTATACTATCTTAATTTGATTTCTGTCGGGCATTTCCATTAGCCCGACAGCTACCTGAACTCAGGTAGGAGCTGATTATAAGCACAGGTAAATGCAAATATCGGAAACACATACAAAATGTAAATTGAAATCCTTTTGCACTCTCTTGTGGTTTTTCTTAGTTACCTTTTTATTTATTGAATTTTTTTTGTTTACAACATGAAAAAGAAATGGTAGAAAAATATGACATTATGTTGTTTTTTTTTTTTTAAGGTTTTCCTCATTTACATATCAAAACCCATATTCCATTAGTTTTTAGTCTTTGCTTCAAATTTGTTTTAATTTTTTTTTGTTTCAAAAATGATTTTTTTTTTGTTTTTGTTGTAGTTGAATATTAGTTAATTGAATGTAAAGTATGTGATAAAAATTAAATTTGTTGTTTTTCTTTTTCATTCAGTTGGATTAATTGAGCAAATAAAAGGCGCAAACTTTGAAAAAATTAAGATATAAGTAAAAAGAAGAGTGAGTAAATCGTAAAACAAAAAATCATAATAAATAACCCGCCCATAAATCTTTTTTAACACACAGCCCTTCTCAAGAGGGTCTTTTGATTATATAAGATTGCTTTAAAAATGTGTTTGTGTGTGTGTGTTTTGGTGTTTTTTTTATAATTGAGCAATTATGCGTTTCCTTGCATTTGCAACACCTTTCGTTAGTTTGATTTGCATTTAAATATTTTCACAATTTTTTTTTCTTATCTGCATCCTTTTCGTTTTTTTATGCAGTTTTTTTTTTAAGTTTTTCGTTTTTTTTGTTCGTTTTTTTTATATATATATAAATGTGTTCGTTTTTTTTTTTTTTTTCTTTTTATAATTAATTAATAAGAAAATTATAAATGAGCTTCCATTTTGGTTTTCCATGAAAAATCAACGAAGCTCCAGGCTATACGCATATAGCCACAAAATCAAGAGCTTTCAAAATTCTGTTGTTTGAATAAGTTTAACTTGTTCCAACTAAATTAGGTAATACAACGGATATTTTAGCCAAAACTAATCACAATCTTTTGCATTCATATTGCAAATATGCTTGAGTGTGTGTGTGTGTGTTTGAGTGTGTGTGTGTGTGGGTGCTTATAGCATCTCCAAATATTTCGTATGCCTCTCAATTGACTTTGCTGACGGCTTGCTTGACGGATTTGTTTTGGGGATTCCTTACTCACGTGGAGCATCATCTATGGCTGTTTCTGCAGACGCAGCTGCTCGCTTATGTTTGTATTCTGGTAGAATAGACGCACGACGTGCGTATTGCGCTCCTCCTTTGTGGCCAGTATCTCCAGCTGGAATGTCTCGGAGAAGCGCGTATCGATGAAGGCGCCCAGAGCGGCCACGTCGCACTTGGCTATGGTGGCGCTTTCCAGTTCGCAGTGTTTGCTGTAGCGCGGCGCCTTGGCCAGCTCCTCGGGCAGCTGGCGGAACTGATCGGTCACCGCATTGTTGCCAAAATCTATAAAGTGCACCTCGCACTTGCCATCGTCCAGCAGCTTGACTATCTCGGCACGATAGAAGACCTCATCCTCGGGGAATTTGGCCACGCACAGTGCGCCCACCTGCAGCTCCGTGAATATTTCAAAGTTTTGCTCGGCATCGAGCATTTTATCGGTCATATGCTCCAGAGCCGGCACATCCTGTTCCATTTGCACATAGAAGGATTTGGCATTGTCATACTGCACCACAATGCAATTGTACAGCTCCACCTCGAGCGGCTGCTGCACGCCAGCCACAGTGCTGGCCAGCTCCTGGGCGAAGTCTTTGTAGTTGATGCGCAGCTGCACAGCCTGCAGCTCCTTTGTATCCTCATTAGGCTCGTTGACCAGCTCGTAGACCTCGCCAAAATGCTGTTCCAGCAGCGCTGTGAAAGCCTCCTCCAGCTTGTCCTCGGGCACATCCTGTGGTATCTCGCTTAGCTGGCAGTGCAGCGCCAGCGGCGGTATCTGCCAAATTGGATCGGGCAATAGATACACCTGTGAAGTGACCAGGCTGCTGCCGTAGTCAATGAGAAACACCTCACAGCCCTTGTCCTCGGCCAGCAACTGCTTGATGCAGCAGCGATAGTAGCAATCGTCCTCCTGGGAATAGCACACGCCATTCAGTTGCTCGGCGGGACTTGTCAGAGGCTGCAGCTGCTCACTGGACACGCCCTGAAGCGTCTTGACAATGAGATCTAGCTGAGCGGAGTTCTTCTTGAGCTGCACATAGAAACTCTTGGGTGAGCTGCCGTGCGAGATGATGCACTCTTTGTTGTTCGCCTGCGCCTGCGGCTTCAGCAGCTCCGCCTCCAGCAGCTTTTGGAGCTGCTCGTGTATGTTTAGAGCTTGTTTATCCATGGTCTTAAGCCGGACCACTGGTGGCTGCGCCGACTTGTTGACAAACTCGACGGCCACCTCGCCGTTGCAGCTGTCGATGAGCGCGTCCAGCGCCTCGCGCGACTCCTTGGGATATTTTATAAAGTTGGCACAGGATTCCAGTGCATGCAGCTCCGCTAGAGGCTTAAGCTGCGCCAGCTCCGTGGGCAACTCAAACAGCTGGTCTACCAGTGCCTGATTGCCAAAGTCTATGAAGAGAACGCGATACTGTAGCAACTGCTTGGCCGGCAGCTGTTCCAAGACGCGCGCGCGGTAGAACTCGTTGTCATCGGCAAACTGAGCCACGCACAGCTCGCCCAGTTGGGCGACCTGTTGCTTGGGCTGCAGTTTGGCGCTCTCACCGTTCAGCAACTCACTGGTGTTGTCTACGTGCACGTTGTTCGCCTCGAACTGCAGGTAGAAGCTGGAGGGGCTATTCACATGGGTGACAATGGCCATGACGTTGGCTGAGCCCGACTCGGCCTCGGATTTTTCGTCAATCTGTGGCTGCTCCTGCGGCTTGGGCTGCTTGCGCGTGCACAGCGGTAGCAATTGATCCAATACGTTATCTTCATCTAGCATTAGGTGTATGGTGATATGCTCGAGTCCCGGTTTCAGCAGCTGTGTGGTAAAAACTAGCTCACCCTCGCCCGTAAGCTCGGCAAACTTGGATTCCGCTTCCTGGGACCAGACGATATAATCTTCCGGTAGCTGCAGAGCGCAGCGCTTCGACAAACTAGGCGCACTGGCAATTTGCTCCGAGAGCAACAGGCACTTGGATGTGGAGGAAGTGTTGCCATAATCAATAAATCGTACCTCGTAGCGCGCATCGGGCAGCTGGCGCAGCAGCTCGGCGCGATAGAAGAGTCCATCATCGTCGAAGAGAGCTGCCACAATGCAACCCTTCTCGAAACGCTGCAGCGGCTCCAGCTGCTGCTCGGCATCGCCCAGATACAGTTCGATTAGCTCCAGTGCCTTGGAGTCGCATTCCAGCTGTATATAGAAGTCAGCGATGCTGTTCACGTGCGAGATGTAGCAGCTACTGCCGCTGCTGACATAGTTCAGCGGCTTAGCAAAGCCATCGCTGACAAGTTTCTTGGCCACGTCGACGCCTTCGATATACAAGTTGACGTAGCTGAGCGTGTAGCAGTCCCCACGCGTTAAGTATTCATAGTGCAGGATCTTCTCGTAGGAATCGTTGAATATGCCATTGGCTGCATCTGCCCAGTCCAGTTTGCCGTTGGGCGCAATGGGCAGCGCAAAGGGCAAACAGAAGGGCTCCAATTGCGAGCACATGCTCTGCTTAATCTCTTTGGCGTCCGAGACGCAATCGGTGTTGCCAAAATCTATGAACTGCAGCACCATCAGCTCGGCATCGAGTATTTTGGCGCGATACCAGGACTTGTCCATGGAATACATTGATATGCAATCGGCGCCGTTTACTATTTCCAAAAGTTGCGGCAGCGATGGGGAAACAATTTGCAGATTTTCTGTCAGACGTTTAAGTTTGGGCACCGCATCTAGTGGATGCACATAGAAATGAGCCGGATTATCGCAGTGACTCAGCACGGCTTTCTCCATGTCCTTGTACGGATCGGGTATGGGTGTGGGTGTGGGTATGGGAGCTACAGTGATGGGCGGAGGAGAGACTGCGGGCGCAATTTCATCGCTCGCCGGAGCTGTTGGCGGCTCCACTGCTTCCACTGGCTCTGGAACACTTGCAACAGGCGTTGGTTCTATTGGCTTCACTTCAGCTTTGGGCGCAGCTGGAGCAGGAGCAGCTACTAGAGTTGCTGCTGCCGTGGCTGCTGCTGCAGGTGCTGCCTGCTCCACTTGCTTATTGCGCCTATTTGATTCCTTTGGCTCTCTCGGCTCCTTCTTGGCCTTGGGCGAGCTGTTCGCCGAGTTGGATTTGCTTTTGCGCTGCTGCAACTCCTCATCATCATCGGTAGTGAGGTCCACGCATTCAATGTACTCGTATATGTGTGGTTTCTCCTTGTCTAGCTGCTTGCGCATATAATCAATATCCCTGCCGGCAATGAGTTTTTCTGCCTTCAAAGTCTCCAGCACACTCTCATTTCCATTGGGCAGCAGCACATCGGCAATCAGATGATTGCGTCGCGTCTCAACGGGCTTCACAGTGACCACTTGTTCTCCCAATAGCTTAGCCAGACGCGCTTTCAGTTGCTCATCGTTGTTGATGCGCCCAAAGGGCAAATTGACCTCAACGCCATAGCAGCTTTTATTCACATAGAATTTCTCCTCCAGCTGCTTGAGCTGTTCACGCGGCAGCTGCTCCGAGTTGCCGTAGTCAATGTACAGCACATCCATGCGCGCACTTCTGGCCTCCTTGGCTAGAATGCGTGCCCGGTACCAGTTGCCATCGCTGCTGAGTGCGGCACAAACTTGATCCTTCTCGAACTTACGCAGTTGCTTGCCTGGAAAGGTAACAATTTAAACAGCTGATTGTATTTGTGATTTACCCGCGTGCTTACCTTTCTTGGAGTAAAAGGCATACATATCATCAAGCAACTTCTTCATGGCTGGCTCCACAGAGTTGGGTTGCACAAAGATGCGATAGGATTTGGCTATGTAAACCACCAATGCCTGAAAGCTGCTGACCAAAACGGGGTAGCCGCAAATGTAAGCGCTGCGCTCCTCCTTGAAAAGCGGCATAACAGGACGCAAGTGTATGCTAGGATATAGGGTATTAACATTTGTCGTATTCCATGATACCAAGAAATTCATTAGCATACATATTATTCTCACAGACATGCTTTATATTTAAAGCATACGATTTGCCCTCATAGTGCTCCTTGAAGGGCTTGGCCAGCTCCTTGTTGGACTTGACAAACTTGGCATCATCGTAGCTGCACAAGAAGTTTACATCGCTGCAGCTCTCAAGTTGGATCTTAAAGTTCGTCATGTCCCGAATCGAGGTGAATTTGCCGCGCACCTGCTGGCCAGCCAAAAGACCAACGCGCACCGCTGCAAGGGTTTAAAAATAAAGCATGTTTTCGGCTTGTTTTACCGGCAAGAGAATTTCGCGAAAAGACTCACGCTCCGCCACCTGTGTAAGGAACTGTGCATTGATTAGAGTGTCCCGCAGCGAAGCGCCATTCACCAGCATCTTGACTATATAGGTGCCCCAGCTGTTGTTGTTGTTCTGCTGCTGCTGTGCTGGCGGCTGCTTGGAGCTGAACTCGCATTCAACTTTGGCATTGGCAGGCACAAATTTCTCCATGCGATCCACTATATACAGATGATCATAGTTCGTGACCACCCTATCAAAGCTACAGCGTTGCGCCAGGCAGGGCACCTCCGCAAAACGCTGCTCCAGCTGCCACACATCCTCAGAGGTCACAGTCAGCAGATTGCCCGCATCCACGCAAAAGATGCGATATTTGCGCAGCATGTGGTTGCAGGCAACCACTGTGCCGCGAAGTATGGCATTATCTTTGCGCTGGCGCACCACCACACTGGAGCCGACCTTCAGCTGCAGCGGCTGATGCGGCTTCTGGCGATAGAACTGGCGCAGTTCTCGCAGCACACTCTCGTATTTGGCAGCTAGGGACTTTGGCACAACGTAGAACTGGAATGGCGAGACCCACCAGGATAGACTGGCCGCTTCCTTGGAGGGGGTTTTGATGTCGTGCAGCGCAAAAGCTTTGTCCAGCGGCACATATTTCTCTGGCTCTGGCAGAGGTTTGGGCGGCGCCGCTTCAGCATTGGAGGTGGCATCACATTCCACGCCGCTGGAACGCTTCGAACTGGCCGTTGTGCCATCGAGCGTGGATTTCTGACGCTGCGGCTTCTGTGCAAAACCTTGCGGCGCATTCAGCGAGCGTTGATTTGGTGAATTGCGCTGAGACTGCTGCATTTGTTGCGCGACCTTACGCGGTGATTGGCTGTTGCTAAGGCGACTGCAAGGAAGGAAGAAAAATTAAAACTAGTCCAAAACATGTCGTGTTATTGAAACTCACGAATTTTTGTTAGCCTCCATTTTGCCATTTTGCAGACGCGGTGAATCCGTGCGATTGCGACCATTCTGGCGATTGCCCTTGCGCGGGGAGCTCATGCCGCTGGTGTAGCTGCTGGTGCTGCGGCTCTCGAAGCTCGTGTCGACGCGAATATCACGACTGCGTCGCACCAAACTGCCGTCGGGTCCATTGCGTTCTACGCGTGCCTGTTGCAGCTGCCGCTTAGCGCCGCTCTGCTGGGATTGAGTATCCTTGGAGCTGGTCGAGGCAGAGCTATGCTTGTCCCACTCATTCGCATTGGCATTAGCCTGAGCATTAGCATTGACATTGTTTGTTTTCTTCTGCTTCTGCAACTGCATGCGATCCTCGCTCTCTACGGTCGTCGAGTTGAGCACCTGGCCCTTCTCCAGCTGCTGCGGCAGAGCATCGGAGGCTATCGACTCGGCGCGTGTTACGTTCGCATTAAACTGTCCCTTCTCCAGCGACAGATACTGCTCAAAGGGCATGGACAGCTTATAGAGTTTTTTCATCACATTCAGATTTTTGGCCATCAGATTGACCACATTGAGGCCGTCGGGTTCGATGCGAAAGACGCGCACGCTAAATGTGCGACGTCTGATATTCGATTCCTCGGCGAGCATTTCGAATTGATCCGTAATCTTGTCCTGACTCAGTTCGCTGTTTTCGAATCCCTTCAGACAGCACTTGATGGCCTGTCGCGGCATCAACAGATGCTTCTCGGCAATATTGCCTATTAAATGCCGTTTCACATGCTGCTCATAGCCAAAGTCCACGTGACGCACAATGATTGTGGTGTCGTCCACGCGGAGCAGCTCCGCGCGATACCATTCGCGATCGCATTTGACCACACAGGGCGCGCCCAGCACAAGCTGTTCGGGCACCAGCTGATTGATATTGTAATAGGCGAACATCTCGTCCATCAACTGCTCGAATTGCTCAATGTTGTTGACCTTTTGCACGTAGAAATTGCTCGGTGAGTCAATGTAACGTATCTCGACGGCATCATCGTTCTGCAGCTGGTCCGCCTTAGCGTAGGCCTGGCGTGAATTCTTCAGCTTCTTGAGCACCTCCAACATGCTGTTATTCTGAAAAATGTATATAAATTAAAATGTGCACCCAAAACAGTATCGTAAGATACCTACATTATGCATCAGCTGGCAGGTTTGCATGGAGCCCACGCTCTCTGCCGCCTGCACTGTTAGTTGAAAATTGATATACAAAGCAGAGTTCTTGAAAATGCGCTTCATGCTCTCATCGAGCGCACCCAGTTCCTTGGCGCCGGCTAATGCAAAACGAAAGGCAAACGGTTTGATCAGCAACAGCTCCTCAGGTATCTGATAGAGATCTGTCAGCGTTACCAGCTCCGAATTGCCATAATCCACATAGACAACTCGGAATCTCTGGCCGTATACGGCGCTGACTAAGGCACGATAGAAATTGCCATCCTCAGAAAAGCGCGCCACGCATGCAGTGCCCACGCCCGGAAATTGGGTGAGCGTCTGCAGCCGTATGCGTTCGATCTGGCTCATCATTGTATTCAGATCCCTGTTGGCGCTCTTCAGCTGCACCCAAAACAAATGCGGGCCATTCTCCACAAAGCTCACATATACGTCGTAGGTCAAGCCCACGGTCAGGCTGGTGGTGCGAAAGGCCGGAACGATGGGCTGTAGCTGTTGTTGTTGCTTTTGTGCAGCCGCCGCCGCAGCTGGTGGTTGACCCAGTGCATAACGTGGTATAGGCACAAAGTTCAACGCTGGCTGATGCAATAACGGCTGGGGCTGCATGGGATTATTGAGGCGCACATTGTAGTACATATTCAGTGGCCTGGGACTAGTTTTGGGCGCGAAGACATTGTGCGCGGGCAACAGCCCCGACGATGATTCGGAAGTTTGATTATTGGCACTATGTTGATTGTATGGATGACGGACCGCTGCATATGCGGCCTTCTGAGCATTAACCAGGTGCGTCGGTGCTACCTGGATTGTGTTTGGCAAAACATTTGTCTGCAAATGCAAAAATTAAATATTATTTAAATTGGCTTTTCAATTAGAATCAAACTCTTACTAAATTAGCCAATGGCGTGGGAATCGAAACTTTAGGTGGCGGCTGCACCTGCACCTGCACCAGTTGCTGCTGCTGCTTTGGTGGTGTATAGTCATTGGCCGCTGATGTGGTTTTCAGAGGGCGGGGTGACGTTGTGGCTAGTGTGCGGTGCACGTCCAGGCGAGCGGCTAGCGAGTAGCGTGCCGCAATCTGTTCACGAGCCACGTCTGTGGGCGTCTTCGGTGAGCCGCCTGTGCTCTGGATATTATTGTTATTGTACTCAATGATGGGCGATGGCGGTGCTGCTTTCCACAACTTCTTGCAGTGATCCATGATCAGCTCATTGGCAATGGGCGCGCCAATTTGCTTCTGTTGCACCAGGAATTCGTTCAGCTCGAAATCCTTCCAGCGTACGCTGGCAAATTTTTGGCCACAGATTTGCGTGCTATCCACCTTGATGCTGACCACATGATTTACCATCAGCTGCTTCACTGTATCCAGCTCGGCCTGATCCCATTCCGAACAAATGCCGAGCACAATGTACTGCGAGCAGAGTACTGGAATATTCTGCAGCAGCTGCGGCTGTTTTGAGAAGAGCAGCTGGAGGTGCGGCAAAGAAAAACATATGATATCAGTGAATATGATAGCTATGGAATTTCTATTTCTATTAAATACTCACATCGTGACTGCTCACATTTCGCTTGTAGCCATAATCAAGAAACTCAATCTCGACGCGCATCTGGCTGCGATTGTTCAGGTGCTTGTCATCGAGGCCAGCGCTGAGCACACGCGTCCGCATATACTCCACATCCCCGGGCGCGGCTCCATTTGTCCGCTTGAACACACAAAAGGTGCCGGGTGTGAGCAGCGCCTGTTGGCGCTCATTTGACCAGCTTGGGTCTATGGCAAAGCAGGTGGGCAGCAGCGTTTCGATGCGCGTGCTGACCAGAAAGGCGGCATCCCGATTGGCCTGCCCGTATAGTTTTAAATAGGGTCCAACATGATCCAGATGCGTTATGTACAAATCAACGCTGGCTCCGCCACTATTTAATGGCGTCTTGCCGTTCATTCTGGAACTGTTTTATTGCTGCAAAAACATATATGAAAAATCATTAAATATGCAGAGCACAATCTTTTTCTTTTTGCCACTGTCACATACAAATTTTTGCAAATCTTAATTTCGATTTCACTGCAAGCGAAACGCATACACACACACACACACACACACACACACATATATACGTAATATTTACATATGTGTTTATATATATACTGAAGATAACCGTTAATACTCATCACAGCATTGTCTATATTTATTTTGGCATGTGTTGGCAACTCTGTGCCGAAATGCATGAGAAATAACTGTAAACATGGCTTGTTTCCTGCGCATTTATATGCTAAGCGTTTGCACAGGTGTATGTGTGTGTACGCGTTTCGTTTCATTTCTGCCACACACACATAATTAACGTTCTACTTTTGTCTCTTTAAACGACAGTAATTAACAAAATTCCAAACTACTTACGTTGTCGTCGTCGTTGTCCAAAGCGAAACTCGGAAAAACACGGCCCGTGCCTCTGCAGCGCCCCCTGTGTGCATCAATGTTCACTACAGTCGCCAAGCGGCCAGCCAATTGGTTTATTTGTTGCTCTGATCCGCTTTGCTCTTCTGTATTTATACAAATTCTTTGTTTTTATGCTGATTGCGGCCGTGTGGCTTTAAGGCGGGCTGGCTTTGGCACACTTTTTTTTCTTCTGAGTGATATGTGTCGTATGTGTGGCGAGCGTTTTTCCGCTGTGGCTGTCAGCAGTGTGTGATGTTACTTCGTGGTTTGTGGTAGAAAGTCTTTCGAGTGTGATTAGAAATCGTTGAGTTTCAGTCTTTTTAGTTGTTTGTAGTCCTCCAAAAATTGCTTGCGTTGCAAGCGCAACCCAATTTGAATGTGTTGCAGTAGTCGTAGTTATATCATAAAGCAATTAATCAATGCGAAATAGAATTAATTCGAAAATTTCTAGCCCACCCAGTAACACAGCCCGAGACAACGACGACACGACTGTCGATAGGTTGCAGAATCGATTAGATGACAAATCGCGAACAGTGTGACCGTGTTTGGGTAAGGCAAAAAAAACATGCGCTGAGGAGCAGATCTGTTAACATAACAGAGTCCTAACATTGCGTTAACAGCTCAATACCATTGCAGTAAAATAAGTAATTACTTTTAACGGATTTTAAAACGCAATATCATCTGTTTTTCAATATAGCATTTATTAAGTAATAAAACAAATGTGAGCATTATTTTGTGGTATGTATGTACGAATAGCCAAGCCATTTTTAATTTCATTAAGTTTGATTACAGTTTACAGTTTAAAAACTAAGATGATTGCATTTAAATATTTTGTTTACATATTGTGTATATATATTTTGCTAAGAATCTCTTTTAAATATTTCATTTCAATAAGAATTACATACATATATATATTTACATATATGCATACACAATAATATATCGTTTTACTTTCAGATCCATTAATAAGGCGCATTCCAAACGGTGTTCTCTATGTATATATATATATAGTATATATACGTTTGAATATATATCCGAACTCAATCTCGAACCTAATGTGTAATTAAAAAGAATATGATATTTGACATACAATACAATACAAGACTCGATTGGATGCGAATTAAACAAAAGCAGTTTGCAATTGCCCTAATCGAGTTATAAATAAAGCATGTATTGCAATTGCAATCGCATCGAATTTAATTACAGCCAAAAACAATTAACTCAACAATTAAATTGCAAAAATGTAAGCGGAGAAGCAACGATTATAAGTAGAAGGTATAGATAAGTATACATATACATACATGTACATGTATATATATATGCAGGTAGTTAAAATACAAACACACACACACATGAATCAAGAATCGGGAATCGGGAATCGGGTGGTAAAGTACGAAATGAAGAAAATAACACATGCACCGATTGACGTCTGATTGACAGTATGTGATGTAGAGATGTATTAAGGAGTTCTCCGACAAGAAAACGCTTTTCACTACTTGCGTAACAACTAAGAACTAAATTAAGCTTTAATATCTAACCAAAACCCAGCAGCCCGTGGCATCATCGCGTCTATAATAACGGGGTCGATTATCCCTGAAAACGGTGACAGCGGGAAACTGGTTCTCCTGTATAAATCGAATGGTGGCACGCATCTGTAATGGAATGCCCCCGCAGGCAATTAGCAAATAAGCAAGCCACAAGGTGTCTTGGGTTAAACGCACCTGGGGCGCAAAGTGCGGCGGCTCCACGTCGGGACTGGAGGACAAATGCTGCAGCAGAAACTCATCTGTTTGCGACAGCCACAAGTCGGCGCCGCGCAATGGATCATAATTGAAGGGCCCGATGCGCAGCATGCCCAGCGTTGAGTCATAAACGTCCAGCACCTGCAACACACACACACACAAAATGAAAATAGATTAAGGCTAGCCAGCCAGACTGGAGGCAGTTGCTCTCAGCGCACGCACCGTTTGTGAGCCCATAAAGATGCGCGCGTCGCGCAGCTGTCGATCGGGTCCTCGATCCGGGAAGGAGGCCGGAAAAATCTCGCCAGTCTTGATGTTGACGCCCACACCATAGATGATGGGGCAATTGATCTCGCCGCGCAGCATTGTGTTCAGCTCGCCCACGCAAGCCTGCGTCAAATCGATTTCGAGGTGATGCTTGTGGAATGATTCTGTAATGGATTAAAGCTGCTGAGTAAGATCTTGAAACTCTTCCCCCAAAAAGGGGCAAAGCCTATGACTTACGCATAATGCTATAGAAGACATCCTCGCCATAGCCTTGCGAGTCCCGATAGCCACCAATCAGCTGCAACTCAATGCGTCCTTCCGGATAGCCCAGTGCCAGCTCCTGGACACGCGACACCATTGTGCAAACGGCTTCATCCACGCCGCTACCATCGAAATGCGCCAATGCCACCGCACCAGAGCCTGCCGTGGACAGCAGCACAGCAACTTGTGTTTAGTTTCGAAGAAGGCAAACGAAGCCAATTTACGACTCACCTGAATGCCTCACAACAACAATAATACAGGTGGTGGCATCGTCGGCCCCAATGATGTTGATGTTCTTGTCGTGTGGTGCGGCAGCGGCCAGCTCCCGCTGTCCCACATAGAGCAGACCCACTGGGCCGACAGACTTGGCCTGTATGGAATGCAGCTGCTGTGCATAGTCTCTATAGACAGGATGCTGCAGGAACAGGCTGTTTGTATCCATCGGGCAGTCATCCTGCAGCACACCATTCAGCACAAGCACCATCCTAGTCGTTTCGTCTCGTCTAGTTAACGCCTCCACCAAGCAGAGATTCAATTTCAATTACGCCGAGTTGTTGCCCCTTAAGACGAGTAGCACCAGCAACCAGCTGAAAACGAGACAAGACCAGAGGAAGCCAGATGAGTTTCCATTATTTGACTTGGACCACAATCTTTTCTTGCCAGACAACAAGAAGCATAAAAATCAATTTACGATGCAAGTCCGCCACGAAGATGGCAGCCCAAAGATTTGCATGCTTGATAATCATTTTCGAAGGCAACAAAAAAACGTACAAGAAAAAGTGTTATCTTCGTGCTGGCGAAGTTTAAATACCCTTGCAAAAAGCAGTTTCTTAAGATATTTATCAAGACCTAACCGATTGTTTCTATGAAATAAATGCTGACTTTGTTATGGCAGCTATATGATATAGATAAAGACTTCGACAAATATTTACTGCCTGCTGCATCCATGCCAGGTCGCATCCAGATGCTGACCAATATTCGGGATATCTACTGCTAAGCGTAACATACTGCCTGGCAAAATAATAAAGCTCTTTGCAAAGGGTATACAATAAATGTGAAATATATGGGCATGCAAACCGAGGGCGTTCCCATTGCCCGTTTCACCATTCGCTTGGAGCTGCCAACTCGTTCTTTTTTCAGTTACTGTTTCAGTTGCCCCACCCGCTACCCGCTACCCCTCCCCCTCCCCCTACCACACAGCAAACTGGCCGAGAGGCTCGTAAATTTGGAGGCCCTTTCGCAGAAGGCTAAATAAAAATGTCATACCTGTAGCTGCAGGCGAAATTATATATCGTACTCGTTTATTCAGTTTTTATACACAAATACTTTATGCTCGAAATTGGTTGCCCAGTGGGGGGCCGCCCCCGGGCCGGTCAACTGGCGCATTCGGTGGCTGTAAATCTAATAAAAACAATTTTTAAGGCCATTTTCGGGTCAACAATTAGTTGAGTCGCATATGGATGGCATGGCGCGCAGCGCTGGGCGTCAATTGATGCCACACCAAAAGTCACAAATGTCACACGAAAGTTAATAACAATTAAGTGGCAACAGCAGCCACCAACACCACCAGCCACAAACAAGAAATTAACGACACAGCGACCGACCAGTTGCCGATAATTTAATAAAAATCTCATTTACAACCACTTCGCAAGCAGACGTCGCTTGAGTAAATAGGTCTTGGAAGCATAATAGACAATAATAGATCCGGGAGGCTTGTAGAAAAACATAAAAGGATTTGGTGTGTATTTTTGTAGGCTACAAATATCGACAGATATAAACGAATTTTATTTGTATTCTGGTTAAGTAATCAACTTCGAAAAGTCTTTTCTATAAGCCCTTTAGTTTTGATGATGTTTTTAGAGTAAAGGAAAGTTTCTTAAAGATCAATTGCCTTTTTAGACATTAACTTCCATCAGAGCATTACCCACAAAAGCGAAGGGTTAGACCATAAGCCTACCTCTTTCTTAAGTCAGCAATAAACAAGTAAGAGGTTCTCGTCGGGAGCTCCCGACTAGGGAATACCCTGAACCCTCTTTGAGGTGGTAGCGGGAAGGCGATAGGTATAAAGTGAAAGATACTTGACATATATATAATATTCTAGAAGCAACATATCATGTTTGGTAACTCTAGCTCTTATTATTTACCCAATTTGCTCAAAAAACAGGATGTTGATATCGATTTTTATCGATTGCTTGGAAACTGAGTATCGGAAACAAACTCGATCTGCGTAGGCACTAGGAGAACCTACAGCTAAAATTTCAAGTCTCTAGCTCTTATAGGTTCTGAGATCCTTGCGTTCATACATACGGACAGACGGACGGACGGACGGACGGACAGACAGACGGACATGGCTAGATCGACTCGGCTATTGATGCTGATCAAGAATATATATACTTTATGGGGTCGGAGATGCTTCCTTCTGTCTGTACAAACATTTACATTTTGCACAAAAACATACCCCTTTTGCCCATTTTTAATGGGTTCAGGGTATAAAAATAAAACACGGTTTGTATTTTATATTCAATCATAGTCCCTTTTCTCGATGAAATAATCCGTATTCTTAATGAAGTAGGCTTTCTAGATCCACAAGTTTTTCCAACAGAAAATACCCAGCTCGAAACAACACGTTTGATGAATATTGACTAAGTGCCAAATACATCATCTATATCAAAGTTTAAATACAGTCCTTTGAATAAGAATTTAAATATATTCAAGTTAAAATAATAAGTATATCTCAGTTTGTTTTATAGAAAAGAAGTTCAAACAGTTCCACGCTTTAAGGTGCATGTCAAAATTAACATTCATTTAAGCATGTTAACATTTACAAACATGTTATCAAATTCGTTTTGATAGCTGTATTTAGCTGGCAACATTTGCCAGCTACTTTAACTACAGTTTAACATGCGATAATCAACACTGGTTGCTGCATACGCTGCACCTGAAGCACCCTGTGCCGAACAATTGCCAAGCGCATTGACGATTCATGTCAAGTAGCTGGCAATTGACTTCAGTCGTCAACTCACAGGCGCGCATTGTGTGTAATTGAGTTACATATTTACCTACAGCCGCTGTCTAGTTTCAATTAAGCAAAAATAAAGATGAGTTAAAGTTCAAGTACAAGTACGTACACACACGCTCACACACACTCATGTGAGTGGGCAATAACAACAACAGCAAGTCGTAAACATTAAAAACAAGCAAAGGTGTCTGATTCATTTGAGTTGTATTTTGAGCAATTGTAAAAGCTAATTCCTGGCCAGGAAAAGCTGCCTGCAGAACAAACAATAACTGCTTCAAGAGCCGCAAAAGAAATAGATAGAAATTCGCCTACAATAACAACACTATTAAATGCAGCAAGAAAAACAATGCAAAAAAAAAAAAATAGAAAAAAAAGGAAAATAAATAAGAAAAAACTTCAAACTGAAAATTCAAGTGAGGCAACCGAAAGGCAGCGTCTGACTTTTTGGGGGCATGTTGCCGATGCTGTTGCACGTTCCAGCCTGGCTTGCCGTGGTGCCACAGTGCTTGTTGCATTATGCATTGTTGTTGCCGTTATTGTTGTTGTTGTTGTTGCTGTTGCCTGGAAGCAATTTAGCCGCGATCATGCATGAATCTTGATTAGATATTCAACGAGAAATAATTTGAAAATGATGACAGTTCACGATAGGCGCGCGCGTAGACAATCCAAGCCAAAAGGACCGGCTGGGCTGGAGGAGAACCTCAGCTGCCCGCCCCGCCTCTAGACATACATATGTATTTGCATCTAGCTAGAGCACCCTTTTGTAATACGCCAGATCCAGTAGTTGCCGCATAAAATGCCATATTCCCAGTTACAAGTTCCGATCCCCATGGCAATTGCCTAGCTGTGCAGCCTTTTTGGCTGATAAGCCATCAAAACTTAGAGCCAAAATCAGCCGAGCTGTTGGCCAAACAGTTGCCGCTGGGCGGGCGGTCTGGCAGTCAATTCGTGCCACAAGCTTTCAACTGGCGAGATTCCATTCATTTGATACGGCTATGTGAGCAAAGTCAACCAAATGAGAGATGAGCCAAATGGTGACTTGACATCACCGCCTTGGATCAAAAATAATACCTTGAGCTATACGTTTATACGTTTGTTAAACCACCGCCAAAATAAAAAACGCCGTTTGATTGGAGCCTGAGTTGATATATATATATATATATATAAGTTGCATGCAGTTTGTTAAGAACAATTATACAACAAAAACTGTCACTTAACAATCGAATTTTTGCAAGCTAGATAAGACACTTTTTTTAAGACACACTGTGATTAATTTCGTAATAACAATTTAAGGAGATTCTAAAAGAAATTAAAATAAATTTAATTTTAATGTAATTAATAATAAAGCTTAGAAAGAGAATTTAGTACGTTTGCTAAGATATTATTAAAAAGCCGAAAAGAAAGGACTAAATGAAAAACGTTGTCGTACTGTAATAAATGTTGAGAAGGACGGAAAAAAATTCAAAATATGTTTAAGATGTTATTCAGTAGATAAATTAGAACTAGCTAAATTTTTTTTGGCATATTTACTTCGTTTAATAATAGATGAATACAAATCCGACGAGAAGGGATTAAGTGAAAAGTCTCACTACTCAATATTCTTCTTAATACTCAATATTCTTAATAGTCCAACTCAGTTTTTACGATTATTATTGAATTTTGTTAACAAAAGTAAACTGAGATCCTTTGTTTTCTTCCCTAGAACTTAGTAAGCATTAAATTTAAGCTAGAAACCTAAGTATGAAGTCCACACGGACATGGGTTTAAGTACAAGAGATATCAAATATATAAAAGGTCGAAAAAATAAAAAGAGTAGAAACTTTCGTGGTATCACAGTTGTTAGCTGAAGCCTTGAATTATCATATACTTAGGAACTATTCGGGAATAGGGAATAGGGCATATATTATTTTCATCATTCCCATTTTCATTCTGAGTTGAGTGTACTTCAGCTATTTTCGTTCGGGAATATACATTTTAAAGTAAAGATCAAATTGAGCTTTTCAGAAGTCTGACAGGCTTGTGTCTGAGCCATATACATATTTGAATTTTCAGCTAATTGAATGCCACATATCAAGTAATACCCGCCGCTTCCTGTTCAATTAGATCACTTTTTTTAACTATAGGCTAGGCGTCTCTGAAATTACAACGTTTCCTCGGCCTGCCCAGCTCAATCGCAGTTTTGCGACTCGAGCACGTCGCCTGTCAACGCTTCGGCTCTCTGTCCAAGCAAAATAAATCATCTGAAAGCTGGAACCACACAGCGTCCAACGACATAGATAATGGCCCACTTGAAGTTCTGAGAAGCGACCAGGCAGCGCGATACGAGTATCTAAGCCGAAATTCAACTGAAGTTGAATGCAGCAATGATCGATGGCAGGCTACGGGCAATGGGCAATGGGCAACGTGCTGCAGTTTCAGCTGCAGCAACAACAACAACAACAGCAGCAGCAACAACAACAACAGCAACAACAATAATAATAACAACAACAACATGCAATGATCATAACCATCAGAAACGTTTCAATTCATTACGCGTGCGACGAGTCTATTACGAGGCTGAGACCTGGGACCTGGTCTGATTGACTGGTTTGGAGCAGTCGGTCCAGGCCGCTCGAGATTGGCCCGTTCGACTTTATAACAATCACAAATTATGGGTTTGCGAGCCGCGCAGCGCTGAGAAAATGATCTTGTAGATTTAACACTGATAGCAACAGTGTAGCACAATCACAAGAGTCAAGACTATATGTTACCCTGCACCCAGTTCGACAATATGCACTCCATGTTTAGTTATACAAACAGACAAAAGTGAGGTACTGCTGCTTCTTCTCTTAATTTCAACTAGCAATGCATATTTTCTTTATTTCTTAAATAAAGTTTGCATACACTAAAACTCAAGGCTCCACCTTTAAAATTAGCGAAATGTAAAGAAAGACATCCAAATGGTAAAATATTTCTAATTTGTCTACACACAACTAGAACCTATATACAAAATTAAGTGTCTTTAGCTGGAGTGTATGTTATGCACTAGGCATATGCAATAAGCATCGCTATTTATCGATTTTGAGAAAAATAAAAACCAATTGAATAAAACACACCAAGCTGTAAATACGGGTGTTTAAGAACATCCAGCTTATCGTTTCTTAAACACACTTGCACAAAAGAAATGAAAATATACAACCAAAGGGAGAAAATCGATATTTATCGATTTCGAGAAAACACCCTAGAAGTACCAAGGTTTTTCAGTCTCTAAGATGGACTTTTTTAAAGGATTAAGAACATATATATTATCATTTTTTACACACACCTCCACAACAACTTATTCAAACATCGATATTTATCGATTTCGAAAAAATTAAGAATTGATTGGAGAATAATACAACGGTCTCTAGACTTGGCAGCTGATGGTGATGAAGAACATATAGTAATCGTTTCTTCTATAAATTTGCACAACAGCAATATACCCTACTTAATTTGTACACATTGGGTATAGGGTATCATAAACTATGGCACTGCGCCGGCAGACTGTGGACCAATCGGAACAGGTTCCATTTAGTTAGCATCAGCATTCTTGGCCGCCACTTGGCCACATGATTGATTGCCGCTTTGACGACTCTGCCTGCTGTAACCTGCAACAACTGCCAACTGCCAACTGCCAACTGGCAACTGACCGCAGTCGAGGAGCTGCCCGAGTGGTTCATCTTTGCTCGTTGTTTGTGCTAAAGTAATTTACACCAGAGTCGGACATACAACGCGGCTGCCGTTGGCCAAGCGTCATGTTGTACACTGCCGCCCTCTCTCCCTCTCTCTTCTATGGTTGTCTCTGCTCTGTCCATTGTCCATTGTCCAGGGTAACATGCGCGCTGCACATTTCAAATTCTTTATGGGCCCTTACACGACAATTGTCAACAAGCGCGAACAAATTTCATGTGCTCGCTCCGAGCGACCGGTTCTCTGCTTTTGGGTCTACCTCCACCAGCTCCTCCCCCAACCCATGGCTGCAGCCGCGGCTGCTTCTTTTGCTGATCTTCAGCGGAAATTTCGCCATGCGGTGTCGGTGGGCGGTTGTTTGGTCGAAAATGAAGAAATTGAAGACAACAACAACAACAATTGCCGCGCACATGTGATACACTGACGAGGGGAAATAAAGGGGGGTATCAGATGGAAGAACGAGGGCTGCCACAGAAGAGGCTCTGATTATAAGGCTCGTCAATTTTTATATAAGGTTCTTTATTTAAAGTCGGAATTCCAAAGTAACAACACGTTTTGAGTACATTTTTCTTTAAGAAAATATTTATATTGTTGAACATCTTAAGAAAATATTGAATCTAGTAATGTTCTTGTTTGAGCTACCTTTTAATGGATCCTGTGAAAATTTAAGTAAAGACATTAAAAAGTTCCATTAGGCCAAGGCCAAGACAAAATTATTCTTCCTTTATATAAAAAGAGAAGAAGAAAGAACACAGAGCTGCGCCTAGAATATATGTAGAGCCTGTAGAAGATTCTATATTTAAGCAATTTTCATGTTTTTATAATTTTATAAAGAGAGGGAGAGAGAATTCTATTTTAAGCCTATTGATAGAAGAGGAAAAATCCTTAGCTGATCTTTAGAACTCCAGGAATAATAATCGATATATAGATACAATATGAACCGCCCCCGCACTGATAAAAAGAGAAAGAGAGATAGAGAATAAAGGCAACAAGAGACAGGGAGCATAAAAGAGAGAGGGAGAGAGGGAGAGAGTTAAAACAGAGCCAAGTAAAGCCTTCTTCCGGGTTCGTGATTTTCGTTTTGTCCTCCGCCGTTGTCAGTTGTTGCCAGTTGCTGTTGTTGTCAGTTGCTGCTGTTGTCAGTTGCAGTTGTTGCTGTGGTTGTTGTTGTTGTTGTTGTGGTTGTTGCAGTTGTCGTTGTCATTGTTTTGTACACATTTCATGGCCATAAAATTGTGAACTACTTGGGAATTTTTTGGTGTTTTTTTTTGGGAAATTGTGGAAAAACTTAAGCATTTCGAAATGCATTGCATAGGTTGTTCAATCTCGAAAGGAAACTTAAGGAAACTCCTTAAAAGACATTGCCTCTTTTTTTTTGATTTGGCCCAAACACTGACAATTTAATTTGACCAGAGGACTGAATGCTGCCTTTTGGGCACTGTAGAAGGAGTATAAACGTGACTGCCAATTGACTTCCATTCAATTTCGCCAAGGCACGCAAATATCGTGAGTCTTTTGCTGGATTTCTTTGGTTTGGCTACCTTGCTGCCAAGACTTATTTGAACAAGAGGAAAAACGAAAGTTTCGATTTCGTGTTGCGGCTCTACAAAATTTGTTTTATTACAAAAAGAAACAAGAAATGCCAGTTGACATTTCTGAGCATGTTTCGCTGCCTTCCTGCTGCCCCTGGCCAGGTACACATTGTCATCTTTTGGCCCAAGTAGCTTCAATCCCATTCCGAACAGTCGAAACTGGTTTAAAGACTGGCTTATTGAATAGCTCTAATTAGAATTGGACTTCGTGCAATTTGAAATGCGGAGCAGGGCGGGACGTTACCTAATGCTCACCCGCGGCTCGATGAGTCCCATTCAAAGATCTTCAACAA
Organism: Drosophila littoralis; assembly: GCA_018903485.1. NCBI lineage: Eukaryota > Metazoa > Arthropoda > Insecta > Diptera > Drosophilidae > Drosophila > Drosophila littoralis. Next base: position 10,261,803 of record JAEIGF010000297.1, on the reverse strand, counting down.
CGGACAACGCCCGATGATTAATGATGTGCGGAACGTGAAGTATTCATTATACTGTCATCACCCCGGCTACAATTGTGCGAAATGAACGGTTGGGTCGCGCATAAATAGTTAACTAGAACAGCTTTGATCTATATAATTATTATCTATGCAATTGGTGAAATTATTTGTAAGCAATAACTCCAAAGGTGCCGTAGATAAATGTGTTTATGAGAAAATAGATAATATAGAACTCTATATGACCTTTCGCTTATAAGAATGTTTCTATGCATAGCTCTTTAAATCGTAAATATTTTTCTTATATTAGGCTAATTCTTGATCGGATATATTTGTAAATTTATCTTTAAATGTAATGTTTATTACATTGATGTGATTAATAACACAGAGTAAAGCGTGTTTAAAAAATAGTCTATGTTATTTCAACCCAAAAAAAACCCATCATTTCGTAATAACAGACGACTGCCCATGTCTATCTCCGCGCGTATGTAAGCCGATAGATCGTAAACAGATATATGTTAAGTAACAGGATAATGTTAACTCCTGTCTTTTACATCTTTCTTACACTTTCCTGGGTTTTAAACCGAGATCTTTCGATTTTCTTCAATTGCCAGAATGACAGCTCAATTTTTATGGACTACATATTATTCAAAGCAATACGATATATAACAAATTTTGTGCAGCATTATATTGTCTAGACATCTATTAGATGCGTATGCATCTATATATTACATTCCAGGTTTTCCACCCAACCACTCGAGAGACGAAGTTCTTTGACATAAGATCTACTAAGTTTACAGATGATCTTATTACAAGCATTTAAAACACCATTTTAAGCAGTTGATTTGGAATTTAGCAAGCTTATTGCTAAATAAGGAAATTTGCTTTTAAATTGCGAATTTTAAAGTTGCAACACCAACGCACACATACACTAACACATTAATACCAAGAAAAGCAAAGGTTTTGCATACAGAGAAGGAAAAGCAGCGGCCTTCGCTGAAGATTAAATGCTCTTGTGTAACTCGTAATTTCTAAATTTTTTGATGAAGTTATCTTAAAAAACCAAGTATTTTTGATTCTTTGTATAGAGTTCTATATCATATATTATATATAGATTTGACTCATATGTGAGGTGCATTGTATAACTCGTAAATCGGTTCGGTTAAGGTGAATTGAAAAACAAGAAGTTGCTTATGCAAGAGCTTAATTGTAACTGTAAGGTATATTGGTTCGTTCTGAACTGAATGTTCCTTCATACAAGAACTTATTATTCCCCCGATTTTATCTACGTCTGCTTTATTATATAGTGGTTTGATCTGGTTTGAATGGTGCCGACATGTAACAAAGAGATTAATTTGAACAGAATCAAAACTTAAGATTAGCTGTCATAGTAAGAGCCAGAGGAATATGCTCTAACGACTCGGCTGTTGATACTGTTGAAGACTATCTATACTCTATGGGATCGGAGATATCTTCTGCAATGTGTTACACACTTCGTAAGAAAATTATAATGCCATCTAGAAGGGTATAAGAAAACGAGCTAAGTACAGATAGTACATATCTTTCCATAAACAACAGCGATCGCACGTTTGTTGTTGTTGCTGCCTGTTGTTGTTGTTGTTGTTTGTTTGTTGTTGTTTTTGCTCTTGTTGTTGTAGTTGTTGTTGTTGTTGTTGCTGCTGCTTCTGCTGCCTGTTAAGTTTATGGCTGCTTATGCAAATGCAAATGCGACTGCTGCGACTTGTGTGGAGTGTGCGTAAAAACGTTTTGCGCCTTTTGTTCACATGGTCCGACGGTCGCTTTTTTAGTCGCGTTGTTGTCATTGTTGTTGCTGTTGTTGTTTGTGCCTGCTGCTACTGCCGCTGCCGTTTCCAAAAGCGCTCGCTGCCGTCATGTCCAGTAATTAGCATAGCACAGAGTCGCATTTGTTGTCGTTGCTGTTGTTGCCGTTGTTGCTGTTGTTGCAATGGTTGCCGCTGCTTGACAACTGCGGGGCTTTGTTTGTCTGCCATCTGCTGAACCAGCCCATGCCCCACCCTCCACCCTGCGTTGCTGCTGCAGTTGCGCTCATCAAATATTGTCACACGCAGCATTTGCCATTAATAAACCAAAGTCGACTACAGCTGGATGTCTCTTAACTCAGTTTAAAGATAAAGCAGCCTATAGTATCTCAGGTAAGAATCCTTAAGAGTCGATCCAACTTTAACTTGTTTACCACAATATAAAGTGGCCTAGTAAAAATAACCGAGTGAACCAACCTTGAGGTACCCTGAGGAACCTGGAATATCTCCTCATAGACCAAGCTACATAAAAACTATAAATTGTATATAAGAAACAAGCCCCTAAGGGACACATATTAGAATCCTTAAGAAACGATCGATTTAACGTAAACTTGCAGAGCAGCTAATTTACCACATTGAGTAAAACAAAAACCTATCGTTATTAATTTAAATATGCCTCTAAGACAACCAACCTTTAGTAACCCATGTATGAACCTATAAAGGACGAACAATTCGGGCCAAAATGCTTATATAGCCGAAATATCATATCATTGCCTGAGCTGCAGTATGTATGTATTGTATCTTAGATACGAACCCTCAGGCAACCGTTAATCTCTATTATCTCATATAATAACTCTTATAGACAATCAGTTGAGCTCAAACACGAGCTAATACATCTCAAATAAGAATCCTACAAGTATATAAAATACGACTTAACAACCTATGGTATTCAGTCAAGGCATCATTGATCCAGCTTAAACTTTGATCACATATGTACAAACAACAACCACTTAAGCTACACTCAAATATACTGTAGAATAACTTAACAAAATGGCAACACTTTTGTGCAATTAAAAAATAGGCAATAATAATAAAACCAAAGCACATTTCTAATGAGAGTATCTTGGGCAAGAGTTTGGCAGATTTCGCCAAAAGATTGGATGTTGGTTTTTGCAGTTTTGTTGTCTGATGCGCCGCCAGCAAATGAAAATGCGCCATGTTAAACGTGGGCTCATTTTTGTTTTTATGGCCAAGACAACACACACACACACACACAAATACACACACGACAACATCCACAGCAGATCGACTGGCATTTACAACATGCCTACAACGTGGTAATGGCAGCCCCACAACAGCCTCAGCGTCAGCCCCAGTCTCAGTCTCAGTCTCAGCCTGTGTGGAGTGTGTGGCGTCTTGGAATACCAAATTTTATAGCGGTACACTGTAAAATATTTACCAGCCACAGTCGGAGGCAGAGCACACACAGCGTCGGATCGAGCTACGTGCGGGGGCGGCAGGTTTGTTTTTATAGCCGCCCAAGTTTCACTCTATAGTGCCCGCCTCAGAGCCATATTCATGCCGCATGCGGCACTATAATTTATAACAACAACTGAACAACAGCTAAAGGCGCTCCACGAAAGCCAACTTCAAAACTGCAAAACGGAAAACTGCGAATTGGTAACTGCCAACTGCCAACTGCGAACTGCCAACTGCGAACTGCGAACTGAGAGCTGCGCACTGCAATCTGCTCCTCTGGGCCATACGCGCTGCTGCGTTCATCCTTTGTGGAGCTGAAATTGCAGGGCATTGTTTGGTTTTCTGTCTTTTGTATACCCTAATCGGAAGCGAATGCCATCACTTGTTCAACAGGAATGAGCAGAGAGAGAGAAGGAGAGCAGAGAGGGAGAGCGTTGGAAGAGGGAAATGAGTTGCTCTCTAGATCTGAGATGCAGACTTAATATAATTTAGTAACACCTATCAATAGCTTGAGAAGAGATATATAAATTTAATTAATGACCAAATACCATTAAATATTTTTTTTTTTTTGAAAGTTAAATTTTTATATGTTAGTCTAGATTATACTAGAGTAGAAAGGAAATAAATATTAACCGAATAAAAGACTTCTGAAAGCATCCTCATAGCTAAAATATAATTTATGGCATTTTATAATACGAATCTTTTAATGTCGTAAGGATTTTTGAAGATGAAACGCATTTCAAGCAATAAACATTGGAGGAAAAACGATTAAAATGTAAACGAAAGAATTATAAATTAATTTTTATACCACAGTGGAATATTACAAGTATCCATCAATAAAAGAGCCTTCCGAAGGTTTCGTTAGTTATTAGATGCTTTAGAGTTTGGTATATTTAATAAGTAAAGTATTACTAGAAAGTTTTTTCTCAGTAAAAATAAAGAATCTTACGATTAACATATTTGAAGATAATTCCATATTATATTTTGAGATACTTTATACCAAAGTATATCAATACAATATATCAATAACAATACTCCTTTTAAAATAGTTCCAGTCTTTAATTATTACAATTTTGGTCTAGAGTATTACAATTTCGTTGCGTTCCAGAGAACTTTGGCCTTTGTTACTGAGCCCGCCCTCTCTTCAGTGGAGCTGTGTGGAGAGTGGAGTGGCAGGCACGCCTCTATCTGCAATGTGCGATCTATTGCGACGGGCGCTTTCCTTTGAGCGGTACGTAGCCAATCTGAAGGCGCGGAAAAGGGGCAAGGGGGAGGCATTGGATAGAAGGCAACGCTAGCTCTGCTTCACCTGAGATTGATAGCAGTTGACGTCTGTGGCTTTGGATTTGGTGGGTGCACTCACTGACAAAGGCTGCATGAATGCTGTATACTGAATACTGAATACCTTTATGATACGCCAGGTGAATTATGGCAACGCAGCGCTGCTCCATTTGATCTGAATAGGTCTCATATATGCGAGAGTACAACAGGTTTAGCCATCCCCCCGCTCTTGATTTATAGGAAGCGATTGTGCGTTTTGCAAATTACGACAACGACGTCGGCAAGTTGGGTATGTGTGTGCGCGCGTGTGTGTGTGTCTGAGTATTCGTTATTATTATTAATAACTGAGTGCAACATCATCATCATAATCATCATCATCAGGACGAAGGTGCATGGCTCGTCTTCGCTTGATTGAATCTTTTATGTGTGTGCGGATTTAGAAGCAGCCGTTGACCAGCATTGAAATTAAATATTTATTAAATTGTCGACAGCAGCACACAATGGCAAATAAATCAGCTTAAAAACTATTCAATGAATATTCCAATCAATGGCCCAAACACTTTGTCTGCAGCTCCTACACCAGGATGCCTCGTGGCTGGGGGTGGAGGGGCGAGGGCCAGCTGAGCTGATGAGCTTTATCCAACATCTGACCTCTTCTACATATGCAGGAAATTAAATTTCATTTCAGCTTGTTTTCAATATATAGAATTAAGAAGGTTTCAGGGAGACTGGAAAAAATACCCTGTTAACAGCAATGGAAATATTTCAGCTTCAAGAACTTTAATGTTATTATGAAAGCAATAATCCGAATATAGGTTTTCTTTATACAATATTTTATTTATTATATTAGTAGCATTTGTCTGCTCCTAAAACTTGCCATGTTTCTAAAATAACTTCTCTGTTGATTGTCTGATCGTTATCGATCTTTGAAGTTTATTCTTAAGTGCGTATACTATAAATCTTCTCCTTCTTGTCGTTCTAAAAGATATATCTTCCAAATTTGATCTTAAATATTTTTACCTGCAAACATCTTGGGAATATTTTACAAAGATTTTTATAATTAAGTTTGTTAGCATGGATCCTTCTGCCTGGCTCATAAATCTGAACGATAACATCTTCTTCATATGATGCTTATAGGGTATTAAAAAAGATGTGTCTTAGACAACAAATTAGCTGTAGTGATTAAAAATATCTATGATTTGATTGAAATTTAATGAAATTGACAAATGAAAAGCTTGCATTTGTAGAGTTTTATTGCAACTGCAAGCTTAAAATCTAAACTAAACTCAACAAAGGACCTGACATATTCAAGGATAACGTCTCAACTTTTGTTAAATATATTGCAGGCGATTATGTCCTTTTTCTCGGTTGTGGCCTAAGGACAACTGATGAGTGACCGCTGCCGAAGGGCAGCAGGAGGCAGCAGACCCCCTCGGGCGGGTCAGTCAATGGCCTCAGGTTACATTTCACCAATTTCAACTGAGAGGCAAATATGCTTTTGAAAAGTACAAATTGAGGTGCAGGCTACACATGTGTGTGTGTGTGTGTGTGTGTGTGTGTGTGTGTTCTGGTTGTTAGCCTGAATGGGGTTGCAAGTTAGTTTAATTAATTCGACATCGAAGACTGTAAACATGGCACGACAACAATCTCCAGCTTGACAGTTTACCTGAAAGAGGTGTAGTATGCACTTGTCGTCAGTCAGACAGAGAGGACAGTTGGACAGCTGGACAGCTGGAGCGGCACATCTACCCACACACTCGACCGCTCGTTCGCCATTTAAGCAAAAACAAGACTATAAACAAAGCACACAAAACCAAAGAACTTTGACTGCTTTGACCCGCTTGAGACTAAAGATGCTTCAATTAGCACTTTGGACACAGATATTAGTTGGAAAAAACAACCAGGCACAGTTACTCGTCCGTACACCCAGTTTTAATAGCATCTCTAGGTCTCTCTCTCTCTCTCTCTCTCTCTTTCTCTCTTGCTCCCTTTCTCTAGGTGTGGCGGCACATAAAACGCGAGAAAACAGAGAAAACCCAAAACCCTAGACAAGATAAAGTCTCTACCGAGGGCAGCTGCACCATAAAACATCTTTGAAATATGTAGACTAAAGTAAAAACTAATTACGAGAGTCATAAAAGATCTTAACAAACCAAAGTGCGAGTCAAATGCTTTTCAGTTGTTTAGCTTTTCTTAATGGTGTTTTACTTCAAAAATTATATGATGAATATGTATATACATATCTGTTACATAAAAACTGACTCATCAATAAAATACCCAGAGATTATAGGACGTACCTATCTAGCATATATATAAAATGCTATATGCAACATATATATATTCTATATTCAAAATGAGTTGCTTTTCTAAATTAAGTATTACTTCAAAAATTATATGACATATGCAGGTATATGTACACATATCTGTTACATACAGGCTGACTCATCAATTAAGTACCCAAGTATTCCGTTATATAAAGATTATAGGACGTATCTATCTAGCATATATTATTTGCCATATATACAACACGTATATATTCTATATATATTCCATATTATATTTAAAAAAAAAAAAGCGCCACTTTCTCGACTGATAAGCCTTATTGATATATAATATACAATTGTTAATGTGAATCAAACAAAAATTATTAATAACAATACTGATAAACAATACTTTGTTTTTTATTTTCTTTTGAATTTAACAACAAAATTTTGCAATTTTGTGAATTTAATCCATAGCATTTGCTAGAAGTATTCAAGACATTGGTGACTTTCTACGGGTTTCTATGGGTTGCTTATCAAGAACCAGTTCCAATATAATATCATGAAAAAGCATCTAAAGGAATCCCCAAATTTAAAGCTGTTGCTTATAAGACATATATCTATATATAAATTGAAATGTTAACGATCTTGCGATAGGCTACACATAAATAAGATCGCGATGTTCATGAATTTGTATGAATTAAGAACAAGAAGGTAATATCAATATAGTCAGGAAAAAGAGTATGAATATGTAAATAGAAATATGAATATGAACAGGAAGAAGTCTATGGAAAGTAATGAAAAGATGATGAATATGAATTTCAATATATGTCAAAATCTCAACGTAAAAGTGAGGCGTTTTCTTTATAATAATCGTATAATCTACTGGGATCTAAAAGTTTTCCACCGATCAATTGATATTTTGAGTATATAAACAATATATATAAATTATATAAAGTATATCCTATATAAAACTAAATATACATAGAACAGGACCACACAGCACCAAGCCCTAAAAAGGTATACTATATATATAAATTCTACATAGTTTACAGTTCATCTTAAGGCTCTGCCTAGCTAATAGTTGGCCCATCCACAAGTGATGAAGATCACAATTGGATCCCCTGGACTGTGCCCTGTAGTACTTGGTAAGTAGATAGAGACGTCTTGTATTATTTTTAGTTAACTAATATTGATCATTGGGTCTAACTTGTGCCTGGTTCGTCGCTTGATTGATCGCCAGGGGATGAGTCGCCGTCGCCGTGGCCGGTGCGACGATCCTCATCGATTGCGACTGGATCGGGCAGCGAAATAAATTGTTGCTACACGTATAAGACATCGTGTACGACAAGTTAAGACAACGATCTGTGCGCCTCCGCGCTCCGACAAGCCAGAAGATCGCCTGGCCAGCATCATGCGGTGCGCCGCGCTGCGCTGCGCTGCATGCGAAGAAGAAGAACAGGAAGAGCCAACGGCCAAGAGGAAGATCAACACAGATGGATAGATACGAGAAGTCTTTGCGACTTTGGGTCTTGTGTGCGTGGACATTATTGCGCAGTGTCTATATCATTAATTAATTTAATCACTTCTACATGATTCTGTTGTACGTTGCCAGCTTTGTGGCAAGCATTATTAATTTTAACGAAAAGTGATTCTCTGCCCTGCGCCGAGTACTTGGAGTTGGGCATTGGGAAAGCCCCCAGGCAAACGCAATCTAATCAAATACGAATACAGCTCGAACACTTACAAAAATATATCTCCCCAAGCTGGGCAGCTAGCTAATCAGCTCTGTTCGATTGCTCAAGCGAACAGATTTATGAATACGAATCTCTTATCAGTGGCGAAGCCTGATTCAAAAATTTAACGCCGAACTGAGCTACAAAATGTTTTATGATCATTTCGTGTATGGCGATAAGAAGTTCTTCGAAGACCGAGAAATCAGATCGGAATATGCGTTTCGGGCGCTAAAATAAAGAGCCACACTTTCAATTTTTTACTTGGGCTGGGGGTACAGCATCTTCGGAGCGGCTGTCTTATCTTATCTTATAAAGAAGGCAACTGAAATGCTTAACTTACGTTTGTTTCCAGTTCAGTTTTGGAGACTATTGATCATATATTTAGTTTTATTCAGCTGCATCTGTTTATATGTTTATTATCTTTTGGTTACTTTGAAATTCGCACACAAAATGCACTTGAGAGCCGTCGGCTATTTAATTTTTTCGCATGCACATGGAGACGCACTTGGATATTTATGGGGAAATGGGATTTTTTAGGCAGCGGCAACGGCAACGGCAACAATAAATATCAACAACGATAAAAACAACAACTACTGCTGCAATCCGCGAGTCGCGCTCAACGTTGGGGGCTCCAAAACCGGACTGAGCTCTGTTGCCGACTGCGACTGCGACTGAGGCTGAGGCTGTTACTGTGACTGAAGCTCAAGTCCAAGTCGAGTCGGCGTTGTTGCTGCTGCCGCGGCTGCTGCTCGCGTATAAAAGAGTCAGCGTCAGCGCCAGCGCCGCCTGCGCCCCAAGTCAACTGGTCAGACAGAGAGCGCATGCTTGCTGCCACCGGCAACGAAAAATATTGAGCAAGCAACTTCGCCAGGCACAGCTGCGCTCTCCCACACTCAAACGCTCTCTCACATTGCTCACTGGCTTAAGCACAGACGCTTTCTCGTTCTGGCTTACGTGTTGGCGTATATCTGTTACTGTCGCACATAGACAGCTTTAAGCAGTCGCTAGTGCCGGTCAGCGCTAAATTGTAAATACAAAATAAATGAAAATAAAATTTAACCGTTAAATGTGAATGAATGAAACGTTCTTATATTGTGAAATGGAAAAAAAAAGGTTTTACAGGGAATCAGCAAGCCTGAAAACTGAATTATATATTTATATTATAGTTATATATGGACAAACATTTTTTTTTTGAAGGGCTGCCAATTAAATTACTTAAAATCGCAATCAAAAAACTCAAAATTGGTTTATAAATGTATTTTAGATAATTCGCAAATACTGCTCAACACACCTGATGGCGCCGCTTTCTGGCAACCTCGTGCACTGAGTGAAAAAGCAAATAGGAGCCTGGCGCTTAGAGTTTTTCTCATCGGGCTGCACTGCATGCATGCGCGACAGAGATGGCGCTTGCAGCAACACGTGCTCTTATCAGTTGAGTGAACTAAACTAAAACCGAGTGAAATTCCCCCTCAAGCAGCTGATAGCGAACGAGTTGAGTTGGGTTAGCTTGAGTTGAGTTTAAGTTGAGTTCGATGTGAGTGGAGCTTGTTTGCTTCTCTTTGGCTTATTATTATTTTTTTGCTTAATTTCATTAGATGCTGGCGCAGCGTTGTCGTTTTTGTTGCTGTTGTCTGCGGTCATTCGTCCAGCTTGGGGTTGCATTTGGCCAGCAGCCACGTTGGCCACTCGATGAGCTCTAATTGGTCAGCAGCAAACATTTTATATGCCGGACGAGGGCCACTTAAAACCCTCAAAGCCCCTATTTGGGTATTATGCGACTAGCTAGAAGTCGGGGGCATAAACAATATATCAATCGATATTAGATGATAATAAACAAAACTAGGGCGGAACAAAAATGTGGGAGAACTGTGCGAGCCAATTGCAATTAAATTAATATATTAAATATCTACTGTTTCCGCTTTAAACTAAGATAATTAAGAGACGAGCTGGGAGGACTTTTTATAGAGCCGTGCTTTTTAAATAAAATTTAGCATCATAATAAGAGGGTCATATATGAATATGAACTACATTATTGAACGACTCATCTACAAAGCTAGTTCTTTGAGGTTCATTGAACGATTCATCAAGTGATTCATCGCCCAAGTCCAAGTGATTCAATTTGAAACTAGAATTGCTTGAGAATAACAAGTAAATGCCGATAACTCTTTTTGCTAAAAAGGTTTCTCAGTCAAAATTTTTGATAGCGGTTCATAAGAAATTATTGTTCTTTTTTTTTTGGTGTGGCTTATTACCAATATCGATATGTTATCGCTTACATCCATTGCGAGAAAAGAGAAAAGTAAGAATTAAGTCGCTTAGGGTATATGTATGTTGGCTTGGCAACAAGAGTGCTATAGTCGGGAGTGCCCGATAAGGAGATACCCTAAGCTTTCTTCTACCAAAACCAAATGCAGTTCGAGCTAGAGGGAGGGTCGGTAGTTATAAAATGATAGATACTTGACCTGTACATACTATTCTAGAAGCCTCTATATGTCAAAGTTGGTGACTCTAGCCATTTAAACCTAAGAGATTTGCTCATCAAACAGGATATCGACATGCTCGATGCTCATCAACAGGATTATCGGAAACAAATTCTGCGCGGCCAGACAGAAGGGCATTGCTAGATCTACTCGGTCATTGACGCTGACCAAGAATATATATACTTTATGGCGCCGGAGATGCTTCCATCTGCCTTTACATACATTTGCATAGAAGTAGTATACCCTTTTAGCCATTTCCAACGGGTTCAGGGTATAAAAACATAATAGCAACTGCTAAATCCCAACGGAAAAACTACTCAACGCATTTGAAAGGATGCTTAAAACAGCTTAAATCCTGTTTTCTAATGTATTTAATATTTATCAAGCTATACTTATAAATTTTCCAACAGCTTCTTCAATTATTTTCTTGCCAGCCAGCAAACTAATCAAAATTTAAGCACATTTCAACAAGCTGCCACCTGAACAAATGCCAACTTTGTTTGGGAAAAGCCAACTAGAGAAATAGAGAGAGTGAGTGAGTGAGTGAGAGAGAGAGAGAGAGAGAGAGCCCCCAAAGAGTAGACCCCAACTGACCAAAGCCATTACGCACCGCTGTGAGATTGTAATCTAAGATCTCGTTATTGGAGCAGGGATTTAATTAGACAAATGTGCGCAATTTGTAATGTCATTTTTCAAATGACGACCAAGTTGGGGAAAAGCCAAGTGTGAAGTTTTCTTTTCTTTTTCGGGTGTTGAAAATGCAAGCAGAGGGAAGAGGGAAGAGGGAGTAGAGAGTGAGGGGCAGTAGGCAGCGAGATAAAGATAAAATAGGTAAGGAAAATGGGAAAATGCGCAAAATATGTGCAAATGTGCAGCATGTGGACAGTGGTCATTATTTTCGTTTGGGGCAGGTACCAGTTACGACTACTATTTGGCAACCAGAATATGTGTGTGTGTGCGCGCGAGCAAGTGTGTGTGTGTGTGTGTGTGTGTGTCAGCAGGCGGTCCATGTCGAGCATGTTCAGCTACAGCCACGGCGGCAGCGACAAAAAATGAGATTTGCTGACCAATGGTCATTAAAGCACATTTACAATGGCCCAAAGCCAGGCTAGAGTCTTGGCCGGCAACCAAATGAGGCAGCAGCAGCAGCAGCAGACACTGCGGCAAACTTGGCTCAGAGTCTGAAAATGCAAAATGGCCAGAGACAAGCGATCAAATCGATGCCGAAATTAATTTATCTGCTCGCTACCAAATTTGACAAATTGCAAATGTATTTGGAATTGACTGCAGCTACTCGCTGGCTCAGAGGGGCCTCCGGAAGGGGCTCGCTATTGATGCAGCCAATTAATCTTATCAAGCTGTGAACTTTTGCGTAGATTTTTTTCTACTTGCCGCTGCGCAATTGTCTAGGCGGGGCTTGGATGAAGGCAGGGATAGAGGGGCGTGGGGGATTCACAGTACTTGGCTGTACTTGGTGGCATCCACTTGATTGCGCTAATTGGACGCGAATGATGAGGCGCAGCGCGTGATATGTCAACGGGGGAGCGGGAAAGGGAGCGGGAGCAGCGGCAGAAGCTGACGATGATGTGGCAGCTGCTGCACAATGACAAGATTTTCATTCATTCATAAAATGGAAACAACACTTAATTCGTTCAACGAGGCAAACAAAAATAAGAAAAAAAGAAGACGAAACAAAATACGATGCTGACCGGAAGTTCTTGTTCTGAATTGCAAATTGCTCATCGCGTGTGTTCTTATGTGTGTGTATCTGTGTGTGTGTATTAATCAGCCAATCTTATGTGTTTAGTTAATAGAAATATAGCAAGAGGATTTCATTCTTTAAATATTTAACATGTTTTTTTTAGTAAAATCTTTAGTCTACATTGTTCAACAACATTTACAATTAGCCACTTTTACTTCTTCTATTATTATTATCTAAAGAATGAAAATGTTCTCTAACAAACATGAGAATTGCATAGAAGGGCGATATTTAGGCACAAGAGCGAGAGCTGATAGAAAGGAAATTGAGGAAACTGAGTTTTAACAAGAGAAAAATATGGAATAAGACATTTTTAGTAATGCTTTACCACAATACTACCTTTAAGTAAAATTATGAATAGGGAAGAAAATGAATATTTTAGAGAAATTTACAGACCGAATAAACGCAGCCTTTGCTTCTTCTTTCCGTCTAACAAAGTAGGGCCAATAATTGGTCAGTTGCCTTCCCGAGCCAGTGTTGAAAAACGAATGTATAATAAATTTTCATTAATAGAGAGTTTTTATGCTTTTTTTTTTGTTTGTTAGGTAAATGTATGTGTGTTTATCTGGATAATTAAAGAGTAGCCTGCTAATCAGAGAAGGAGGAGAGTTGTGCACAGTCGACACCCAGCACGAGTGTGTGTGCAGCTCTTGTCAAGTTCAAAAGTGTTAATTGAAGCAAAGGGCTCCTCAGTGACAAGCCGCAGCGTTTCCGTTTTGTAGCTGACGCAGCTGCTGTCGCTGCCGTCGCTGCCGTCGCAGTTGCAAGTTACAGTTCGGAGCTGTTGTATTCATTCAGCTTGGGGTTCAGAGTTCAAATGCAGGCAAAAATATGTAAATGCTGGGCGCTTGCGTGTCGGGTCTATAGGGGGGTTTCGTTCTAACCGATTTAACCATTACACAGTAACAACAACATCAATTTCGGGCACTGGGAACGGGTCACGAGGTGCCACAGTTGGTTTGAGCATGGAGAAGCAAATGGAGGAGGAGGCGGAGGAGGAGGCGGCCCTGGCGCAGGCGCGCAGACTAAACGCTTGTTAAAGGGCGCGCTCGAAATTGAGGCTCTCATTGTTGTTGTTGCTGCTGCTGCTGCTGCTGTGTGGTTTGTGGCAACCGCAAAAACAAATCAAGCGTCAGGCAGAAGCAGACAGGCAGCGGGCGCGCAAAAATACGAATTCGATTTGCAATTTTCAGGCTTGGCTGTTGAGTAAACAATTTTGAATGAAATGCAAGGCGAATGTCGGAGCATGTGGGGCATGGCGGGATAACGAGGTGCAAGGGGTGGCCTGTGTTGATTTGCAATTTCATGGCAGCCACAATTTGCACCTCATCAACTCTCCATCTCATGGGCAGCAATGGGCACGGGTGATGATCTCTCCCTGCCGAATCGTTCAATCAGCGCCTCAGCCAAGCGGCACTGGGCCAAAAGGTTGCCATCAGCAACGGCTGTGGCACGTGCAGCCAGAGCCACAGAGGCGCAGAGCCGCAGCAGCCTGAGAATGTCCCAAATAGTTAAGGCTCAATTTCTCTATCAGAGCCAGCAGATGCTTAAAAATGCACCATCTCGGCTGCGACCAGGAAGTGGACAACAACAAGAAATGAGTAAAATTTTTTGCACGTTAGATAAATAATGCATATCTCACGCACTTGAACCTGGCACTGAACCTGAGCCTCTGGCTCCTAGCTAGTCGCTGGTCAAGCGTTTAATGAAGGCCCAGATCCCATGGCCATAATAAGTAGCCCCAACAATGGGCCCTGGGCCGACAGAGGAAACACTGGTCCAGGCCAATTTATACGCTGGCCAAGCAGCTGGCTGCGTGTCTTCGACTTTGGAGTTTTCGATTTTGGCCCGATTGCGGGCCGCCGTTCGATTTAATTTAGCAGCGACTGCCAGCCGGAGAGCCCCCCACACAAAAGATTCATTAAATTTTCTTGCCTTTAGGCTGTGGGCAGGCGGGGGGTGGCGACGAGGAGAGTTTCTCCTATTTACTTTTCCCAAGATCAAGTTGCCTGCGGCTCAAAAGATTTGCGCCAAATTGCCTGCCCGCCTGGCCTGGGCTGCAATTGCAGGCCTTTTTTAATACCCTTACAAGAGGTATTACAATTTTGCTGTGATCGGGCCTTTCTATAATATGGCTGCCACAGCAATTATAGGCCGAAGTAGAGTTTTTGTACGAAAACTTGTAGTCTTTCAGTCAAGCCCATATATGTGAGCAAAATCTTATCAAAATCAGATCGTTTTTTGTTTTTGTTTGTTTCATAGCTAAAATTTTGTTTTTCAAGATATATATATACCAAACTTGGCATTTACAAGCCTTATCAATATGTATCAGTATGTGGGCAAAACTTTATCAACATTAGATTACCATATCAAATACATAACTCCTATGGGAACAAATCAGTCATTACATACATTTTCGTTTAAAAAACAATTGTTTTAACTATTTCATGCACTGAGATATTAAGAGCTTCAAATACAAACAAATAGCTACAATTTTAGCAATATCATATTATTGAAGAATCAATCATGCTCCCAATACAGGGGCAAAATCTCTTAAAAATATCATAGTTACCCACACGAGCTCGGTTGGACTTTGAGTTTTTATATAAAAACCCTGGGCAGCTAATCTAGAAAGATATTGGAGATCTGCCGAATGCCTTGAAGGGTATTTAAACTTCGCCACCTCAAAAATAACTCTTCTTTCTTCTTTTACCGTTGCGCTGATGCGGCGCCGATTGGCGCTGCGGCAAAGCGCGGCGAAATGGATTCATTAAATCCAAATGCTGGGTTTTAGGATTTCGAGTTTGTGTGTGTGTGTGTGTGTGTGTGTCATTTGGTGGCCCACATCTGCAACTGCAGTCAATGGCTGTGTGCCCTTTTGGCTTAATTAACAACGCATTACAAATTACAATTTCTGTTTATCCAATAAAATTCGTTAATGAGCGAGCACCGCAGCGGCACGCAACAGACGCGAACGCAGCCGCAGATATTGCCCAAGCCAGCTGTCAACAACAACCCCCAATTTTGACAATAATTGTTAAAAGTTATGGGTTTTTTGACAACTAACACCATCACCACGCTCAAACGCTCACACACACAACAAATGAAATGCGTTAATCATAATTAAATCTTATTACAAATTAAAAACAAAGCGTAGCTTCTGCTGCTTTGTTATTGTTTTGTTATTGGTAACCAGATGACTCACCTGCGTTTTTGCATATCACCAATAAGTTTGTAAATATTTACATTCACTTTTCACGCACTAATTACAATAAGAATTTTAAGCTCATATTTGTGTTTAGCTAATTTTTATTTGTTAGCTCCAATATCACGGTAAATAATTCAGTTCGGCACTGTGTGACCGCAGCACAATAATTATTAAACAGCTGTTCATGTGCATTAACTGTGGCGGTCGGCCGATAACAGCAACGACTCAATATTGCAATAACAGCACGACAAAAGTAAGCTCTGTACATTGTAACATTTCGCTGCACCACAACCGCTTGACAGTACAGCGCAAAACTTGTCATCGATTATTCCAGCCAATCGGAATTTGACAAAGCCTGAAATGGGTCATTTTAATTTTATGTTAGTTAAAAACGTGTGCTTAGTTATTTTATGGGAATAAATAATAACAAAATTTTTATTCAAAACATTGACATTGGCCAATATACTGCTGCCCTTATGCCTTATCGACTGTTACATGGAAATACATATAACATCTACATGGACTGCACCAGCATAAGTAGATCCTCCTTTAAAAAGTTGAAATCAACTGCCACCGGAGTTGGTATTGCTGGAACCGCAAAAAGTAGCAAAACATTTGGAATGAGCCTGCAAATGAGCACATTATTTATAAGGCTGTAAAGGATGTGTTTTTTTTTTTGTTTTATACGCACTTGCAGTCGTATAAAGTCTTTTCCATGTCGTCCTCGCTGAATTTACCCTCACTGGTGGCCACCAGGTTAAACTCGAGTGATTCATCCGCTAGGCACGATTGCACAAACTCAAAAATATCAGAGATCTTTTCATATACATTAAAGGTACCCTGAAAAGCAATAATCACAATAAATAAATGAATCTTATAGCCCGTTGGACAGATCACCTGAATGTAGAGACCATTGGGAAACTTGATCCTTATCAAGGAGTAGCGATACATGCGCAAATTGCGCTGCTCCTCGCGCTCCCGCATGGCCTTCGTTTTCAGAATTTGGGCGCTCTCAATGGCTTCGGCGCGCAGCTGCTGCTCCCGCTTGATCTCCTCCGGCGAGATGCGATAGAAATCGTCGGGCAGCACAACGCGTCGTGCCTGCGACGGCAGCAACACCTTGATGTTGCGATCCAGCTCCAGCTGTATTGGCTCTGAATTTTTAAGGGCATCCACAAGCGTAACCAGATCCAGACCCTCCTCCATTTGGTCTTTGGACCATAAGAGGAAGGGCTCGCCATCCACCTCCACCTCGCTAAAGCCAGCTGCATAGAGCACATCCAGGGCGCCATCCACATAGCGCACCTTGTCACAGAATATTTTATTGGACATGCGAATTTTGCAGAACTTCTCCTCGTCTGGATTCTGGATGATGTTCTCCAAATATTTAATAAGTGTGGCTGTACAATCATCGGCCCTCTCTTTCAAATTGCAGTTATGTACGATCAAGCAGGCGGTCAAGCCACGCTCGAACTCCAGCTGCTGATAGAGAAAGTCCTTGATTTTCAACTTCCAGGCCTGCTTGGGCAGCACCTCCTCGCCTATTAGTGGACAGCGAAAGAATACGCCCTCACAGGCTAGATTTCGGTTTTCCACAGCCGAGGTACTGGCGGCTGTCGAGCCGGCTCCAATCGAGCTACTTGTGTTGGAGAGCTCCTCCTTCTGGCGACGCTCAGCCTCCAGCTCGCGTTTGGCCTGCGCCTTGATTGCTGCCAGTGAGGTGTTAAAGTCACGCGATTCCTTGCGCTCAATGCGTGCCAGTGCAGCATTTGCAGCAGCGCGAGCCTCTTTGCTCAGCTCGTTGCGCTTGGGCGGTACATACACATCCACTGGACGCCGGGAACTGCTCGTGGGGGCATCCGGCTTGGGCGCATTCAGTTTGTGACCCTGACCCATGCCGCCACCTAGTCGCAGCTGTAGAGAAAAATGTTTGTAAAACGGACAAGGAAATATGAGGAGAACTGCACTTACCTTGAAGGCGGCCTCCTCCTTCTTCTTCGAAAAAAATCGTTTAATTTTTGACATGGTTAACAAGGTTTAAATTCTTGGCGAATGCTCCTTGGGCAACTTCAATTTGGCTACAGATAATTTAAGTTCCTCGATTTCCTTCAAAGTGCCTAAAAAGATTATCACCAAAAATTTATGATGTTTTGTGCTAACCATATACAATCGAAATGAATATGACAAAACAAGATTTGTTTGCCCGTCACTCACTCGGCCTGACAAACTTCTCAGTGATCACTCGACCGTAGACGCCCCACGACCAGGCAATCAGGACACCCGTTCCCAGCAGCAGCGCCAGCAGCACCTTCAGCAGCGTTGCCTGTAATGCGGTAAACTCGACGGGGCTTTGCCACTGCCACTGCCACTGCCAGTCGCCTGTGAAGGTGTTGAATTCGCTGCGAAATTGAACAGCAGCTTGCAGAGCGACCCCAGCGAAGTGTTCAACTTGTTGGGCGAAGGCCTGTAGGGTTTTGTTGAGGGTGTGCACATATGCTTCGTAACTCATTGGCCTGGCAAAAACACTTTGCGCGTCAGTATGTGTGTGCCAACGTGTTTGTTCTTTGTTTTATTGCACTTTGTTTATGTTCTACGCATTTTCCATGGAAAACACAAAAATGACTCGCAGCTGTCTGACGTCGGCTCAATAACTAATCGTTCTATTCGATAGTGCGATAGTCAAAGCTAACATTATAATTTAACAGCGTGCTGTTAAACTCAAAATGGGTCTGATACTGTTACAAATTAAAGTAGTCGAAAGTTGCGCGCCAAATGTTCTGCACAATTTGAATTTGCATTCGACTTCAATAAAATGACTTCCGGGCGTGACCCCATTTGCTTACGCTGATTTTTGCCGAAATTGAACAACAACAAATTACCTGCTCCACTTCCTCTCATAAATGAACAGCAAGTTGTCCTTAAACGGGGCAACTAGTGGCGATTGGCCTTAATCCAGGTTGCTTGCGTAATTGTTGCCATTGCACACGCCCCTTATTGTGGCAGCTGTGCGTTCTGACAGCGCATCCTTGTTGTGGTTGCCTGTGGCGTGTTCAACATAATTGAATGATTTTTGGCCATTTCGGCAAGTGCTCTGGCTTTTGCTTCCTGTAATTTTGGGTGATTCTGCACGCATCATCGTTTCATAATTTTGCAGCTGTATGATTGATTTTGAAGACCTGCATCCTTGAGCATGATGTTTATGAGAAGCGATTTGCACACCACATTCCCAACCCAGATGCGGCCGACCACCTTTCTGTGCACGCTCGAGCGCTCGAACGCTCCAGCGCCTTGGCGCTGGGTTCAACAGCCCAGAGCCACAGCGCCGAAACATGAGCATTGGAGAGAAATCTGCCAGACGTTGTTGCTGGGCAGCCAAGAGCGGCAACAGCGTGCAGCTTATGGCTTCCGTATGCCCAGCTCGCTCCACTGACTGCGACGCGACCAAGAGACTAAACACCCAAGACCCCAAGTCTGTGTTTTTCTTCTGCCTTGTGCAATAACAACAACAAACAAGCAGCAGACGGAGCAATAACCACAGATACAGATACACAGATACAGCTACAGATACAGTCTAATTCTATTTTGCTGCCTGGTTTATTTGTGCTGGCTCATTTTTCTCGGTTCGCCCGAGACACAAGAACTGCAAGAATGTCGACGACTTATAATTCGAGCAGCGTGTAAGATTTTCTCGCCCTGTCTAGGCTTCTTTTCGCAGTCATAGTACAGACTGAAAAGATCATAATTATGGTATCATATGTGGACCCGCAGACAGCCCAGCTATTGCCATTATATTCATCAGCAACACGCGATATGTTCTCACTGTACTGGCACTTTTTTTCCTCATTGAGTTTTTTGCGCAATTAACATTCCTCGAATAGCCGGAGTCTCTCCCGAGTCTCGAGTGGCCAGTTGGGGCAGTCTTTAAGACTCTGAGCCTGCAATTGCAATTGTTGTTATCACAGCCTGTCGCTGGCCATGCGCCGAACCTGAAAAACTAGTTTCGATTGCCAATATTTTTGTTGTTATTTCGTTGGGCTGAAGTTTTTCGCATAGCTGCGAATTTAACGCTCGGGAAAGCCAAGTAAAAGCCGCATCTTACTGTTTTCACCCATGCGCCTCAATTGGAGCCAACGAGCCATGGCCAAGCACTCAAAACTGGCTAACTGGTTGTGGGCTATTTTTTTTCTTTTTTGTTTTGCCCTGACTTTGTTTGTGTCCAAAGTCAAGGCTGGCCGCTTAAACTAACGCATTGCCAATTCCTGCTTTATTGTTATTTATACTTTTTTTTCGTTTTTTTTTTTTGCCCACTTCAATTGATATTGCGTCGCTCGTACCGCTGCTCATTAAAATTTATGCGCAGGAAACGGAAGCCCCGCAGACGTCGTCGTCGTCGTCCGTGTCGTCGTCTTCTTTGGCAGACAAGGCGCAGACAATGTCGGAAAGCAGTTGCTCCCGCTGCTCGGCCTAGCTTATTCCTTGCCAGATTCGTTTGGCTATGCAGGCGGCGTGACAAAGGCCCAACTGCAATCCCGGGCCGGGTGTCTGTCCGATTGCCTGACTCGACCACCAAAATTGAAAGTGTTGACACGCCCACACAGCAGACATTGTAAACATTGTATCTTCATACCTGTCTGGCATGTGTGTGTGTGTGTGCGTGTGTGTTAGTGTGTGCACCTGTATTCATTATATATTTATGTATTTATAAATGCATGCCTGTCCATCAGCATAGCTGAACTGAAGGGCTTATTTATGACAGCTGAATTCTATAATCTCTAGCAAAGAGCTCAAGAGCAGAAATAATGGAAGCTTGAGAAGCCTATGTTAAAAATCCTGTTAACTAACTTCGTTGACTGCAAACCTATTCGAAATTGTTGCTTACGCAGTTCAGAGTTCAAAGTTCTTTAAACTCGCTTCGAATGCTTGTTCGCATCCAAGAGAAACGACTCTTGACTCTCAAATCTAGTCTACTCTGATTTTCATTAAATAATTTAATTTTTTCATAAATTTTATAGTTTCGATCTTTATTTATTTATTTTTGAAAGTAACTGTATCTTGTAGACCGATACTTAAGAATAGTGAAGGTCTTGATTAAA
This sequence comes from Drosophila littoralis, assembly GCA_018903485.1. Classification (NCBI taxonomy): domain Eukaryota; kingdom Metazoa; phylum Arthropoda; class Insecta; order Diptera; family Drosophilidae; genus Drosophila; species Drosophila littoralis. The sequence continues at coordinate 10,240,731 of JAEIGF010000297.1, read as the reverse complement.
ATGTCTTGGAAAACAGAATATTTGGACATAGAAAAACTCATTTTGCATATATTAGCTTTACAACTGTAAAGCTCGTAATTATAATTACACCAGATTCTTCCTATAGAGTTCTACGATATTGTAGTCCGATGTGGACTCATCTGTAAAGATGTCTGGAGAAACAAAAAAGATTTTCACACAAGATTAACTTAACTTTCGACCGATTCCTATGGCTGCCATATAGTATCCATTTGTTACATGGTGGACCGTTCCGAACAGTTCCGAAATATAGCAAAGAGAAAGACTAGTTCGTTATTCTATTATTCTATTATTCGGGCATGGCTATTAGGACTCGGCTGTTGAGGCTGATCAAGAATATATGTATGTATATAGTTTATGGCGTGGGAGATGTGCTCTATAAAGATCTAGACACAATTTGAAGCATATGAAAATGTTTTGTAAAAACGCAGATCAAGTAATGTCCGATAATTGAGTATTATCAGATCATCATGTTAGTCAATTATTTAACTTAATATAAAAGTGATCCTTGGGCTGCTCCCAAGAAACTGTCACTAAAAACCAAACCTCAGGCAAAATCGCTCCAAACGCTCGTTTCACACACATGTTATTAAATTACAAGCAGATTTAATGCTCTCGTGTGCCCACGAAAAACGAAACAATGAAGCTGAAGATGAATGAGGATGGGGATGATGAAGCAAAACGGCAAAGCAGAGACGAAGTGTGACAGAGTGGTAGATACCAAGGGCAAGGGCGAGGGCGAGAGCTAGAGCGGGGGCGAGGGCGAGGGCAAAGGAGTTGCTTGCTTTACACTTGACTACATTGAGCCGCGGCGTTTTGTTCCCATGAACTTGAATGTGTGTGTAGCAATCGGTTTGCTCTATATGCATAATGCTCTTCGCTCTCGCTCTCGCACGCAAGCGATTGCATGCGCGCTCTCTCTCTGGCAAAGTCAGTGACAGTTTCGTGGCCTCGTCTCTCTCGCTCTACCTCTCTCCTTCTCTCTTTCGCTTTGTCTTTGGCCGTCGCGTTTTCTTGAAACGATTTCACACAGCTTTTGGCTTTTCCCTTCCCATTCTCATGGCGATCTTGGCATAGCGTGGGCGTGAGAAACCCACTGAACTTCAACTGCTTTCGTCAGTACATTTGGGGCCAAGTGTGAGCTGCACTCTTAAAATGTTTTATTGCCACATCTAACGCGGCCGGAAGTTGCCGCCCCCCTGCTGCCGCGTTGACTCATGGGAGGTCCCACCAGCCACTGTGGCATTAAATGAAATAATTAATTCTTTAGTTTCTCTATTAGGCCCACAATTCTAGAGCGCATGCTGCGGACCGCCCGAAGCTCTGCGGCATTTGAATTGAAAATATTTATCGTTAATCGGTAATCGGTAATCGACTGAGCTTTAGTGCTAATGATATGCCACACAAATCGTGTCTAAAGTCTGGTCTAAGCTGGATTTGGACATTGTTTATGGCATCCGCTGCAACTGAGTCACCAAATGGACTTGGTGTTGGGACAGGGCGACAGCCAGACGGACGCAGTGATAGCTTTTATCGTGGCGTGGGTTGCATTTCTTTGGTGTTGGTGTCATGTTTGGGACTGTGGCTCGAATTTCATGTAACTTCGGCGACACTCAGCTCTGTCCAATTCATATGTTAATGCCACAGCATGTTCAACATTTCACTGAACTCCACATAAACAAACAAAACACAAGCCGTGGCGAACAAGTGGCTCTTGGGGCAGCTTCCAAGCGGGCCTTCGCTTTGTGTGTGGCACCACAGCGGGGCAGGGTCTGTTTTTCAGTTCTGTTCTTATACCCAGTATCTATTGAAGTTTTTCAAATTTATGTAATTGACCGAAGTAGGCTTCTTCAGTGCCATAAATATCTATTCTTGTTCAGCGTCTACAGACGAGGCGATATAGTCGTGTCCATCTGTCCGAGAAAATGAGCTGGGATGTTTTAATTTTATTTTCTGATTCTTTAAAATTATTTGACTTCCCAGTTCGTTAACAAATTTCTCTTAAGTGGATATTTCGACAATTAGTTCTAGTTCTTGATCATATCTCGAAGTTTTTTAATGTACACTTTTTGGATATATAACCCTTCCTTCCAAAATCAAAAAGAAACTTACAGAAATAGAACTAGTTTTTGGATTATAAAATTTTATGACCCAAAAGTTTTAAAACGATCGGACAACAGAATCCGAAGTTAGTAAAGAATAAATTGTTCATAACATCCGGAGAAGTTTAGCAGGGTATATTATAAATAAAAATGTTAGATATTTTTGATTCATTACAATAAACATTTATTTAAAAAATAAAATAGGGTATCTTCTAGCTGGGCAGCCTCGACTAGAGCTCGCTTGCTCAATTTTCAGTTCTGTTATTTTCATATTTGTTGATTCATTTCATTTGTTTACCCCGTCGATTTCAGAGTTCGTGGGAAATATCGCGCCCATTCCGTTTGCTGCCAATGAACTAATTAAAGAGCCGGCCGCTCCAAGAGTTTCAATTGCACAATCGTAACCCCAGTTGGCCCCCATACCCCGATCCCTCAGCTCCCAATGTTTGTTGTTGTTTCGTTCCCGACCCCCAGCTCCTGCCAGAACTCGATTAACAAGAAAGCCCAACCACTTAAGCCATCATCTATTGATGTGACTCAGTTTTTAGTTAAGTCATTTCCTATACGAAATTTTGGAAAAGAGATTCCAGCAGAAAGGCCGGAAAAACGACTGAAAAGCCATTTCGAGCAAATTGGCAAAATATGTTGTCCAGTAGCTCAAAATGGTCATCGTGATGATGATGATGATGATGATGTAGACGATGAAGATTGGACGGAACCGTCGCTGGCTTCCACTTCCGTTTAGGTTTTATTGTTTTCGCACCTCGTCTTCCGTTTGACGGCGCTCGGGTCGCGCTCGGTCGTCGGCCGCCGGTTGCCGGTCGCCGGCGGATATTCTACTTTACATAAGCGGCGTTTCCTACAATTTTCCCGGTCTTTGGACATATTTATTTGCTTTTGCCACTTTTGTTTTGCTAAGCGCATTCGCTTAGAGTCGAGAGATTACAAATTGATTGATTGATCAAAAAACGGTTTTCACAATTTGACATTCCAATGAAACTATCATTCCACCCCTTCCAGCGGAAACAGTCTTCAGAAGGGAAGATCAGCAATCAAATAAATTGTGATGCTCAGCGTGCCCATCAGGAATATGGCTTTGAGCAGGTCCTCTGTGGGTCAGGGACTAGGATTAACCTTTACGATTTTGGGTAAAGTGGAATACGCACGCATTGAAAAATCCATTGCGTTGCCATCCACTCGCCTTTTTACCATTTGCTGCGATCGTATGCCACGACAGTGAGCCCTATAGATGCGATCATAGCGGGCCGCCTTGATCGGGTGCAAGGGACGCTGGACCTCATCATCCGAATCGACCCACATTGTGGTATTGTTGCCCCACGAAACTTTTTTGCCTTGCAGCGCTGAAGGCTGGGCAAATACGTCGCGAAAATTCGTTTGGGATCGGTGCAGCAGCTCCTCGGCCTCCTCCTGGCGTTCGGCATAGTTGTGGGGCATGATGGTCTCGTCCAGCGCTTGGACTATGGCCTGCTCAACGGCCAGCTTCTGATTGCATTCCGGCACAAAGGCGGACATCGACAGCTTCGACAAGCAGGTCATGTAGATGGCACTGGTCGACTTATATATCTGTACCGGCATAATGCTAAGGATAGATTTATAGGGCTTAGTATTTGATTGGGTCAAGTGGGGCTTGGGCTAAGCACCTCTTTAAAAAATTACTGTGTGGCTGCATTTTGGATTTGGATAGGAAAGTAACGAAAAGCTTATAAAAGTATAAAAATCTATTTATGAAATTAAATTGCTGAAAGCTGATTATATAAATGCTTTCTCATAGCTGTCTATATGCTAGCCGAAGAACTGAGAGACTTTTAAGGCTCTCCAATGTCGTCGAAATTACTTGAGCTCCTGCACAATTGTGTGGGGTTGGGCTCTGCCAGCAGCTCCTTCCTCTTCTTGGAGTGCTTTAGGTGTTGCATGGGTTAAGACTTCTGGCTTTAAATAATTAACTCACATGCATATTACGGACTTTAACAGTCTTAACCAAAGCAAGGCAAGCCTTATCTTGAACCGGAACTCCCGCAAAGTTCCTTCAGTTATTTCACGTGGCATTCAGTTTTATGGCTAACATCAGTATTCCTTGCCTTTTACTGTTGCTGAGTTTTAAGGTGCTCTAACAAACTTTTTTTTATATTTTTTTTAGATTCCCTTGCCCACCTTTAAAAAATCAAGCAAATCATGAAGATGGATTTAGTTCAACATTTACTTTTAAATTTGAGCTGGATAAATCATTTGTGTAATCCTTCAAAACCGTCCAAAGTAGAGCAGAGCTCTGTTTAGAAGTTAGTTTGCCACTCCCCTCTAGGATGTTTTACCCTGGTTTTCCAATATTTGATCTATAGGGTTATCCAATCCCTAGCTGTGTTTACTATTGGCTCAAACTGTGAAAACATTTCTGAACATGATTTAAATGTGTTCGCCAGGAATCTGCTACTTTCTTCAGATTCTGTGCTGTGGGACCTACCCTCACAACTCTGTGGATAGGTTGTGTCAATATGTTATTTGTAAAAATATTCGTGCTCTGGAAACAGCGTCAGCTGTGCCGTGTGGCATGTGGCATGTGGCAGGTCGTGGCTGTCTTTTAGAGGTTGTGGCCACGACATCTGTTTCATATTACAAGGTAGAGCTGCCAAAGGTACAAACAAAGTGCTTGCCATGTTGTTGTTAGTGGTTGTTGTTGTTGTTATTGTTGTTGTTGCTGCTACTGGCCCATTTGTCTCACTTCCTTTACCTTTCAGGCCGGCGCTGTGTGCGCACAAACAACATCCCGGATGCTCAACTAAAGAGAGAATTAAAAACAGAAAACAGACAAATTTATAAAACTGCACTAAATGCAAAGTTCCAAAGTTACAACAGCAGCAGAAGCGGCAGCAGCGACAATGAGCCGCATACAGGAAGAGACAGCGCATATGCTTTTTGTATCTGTATCTGTAAATGTATCTGTATCTGTATCTGTATCTGCATCTGTGTGCGGGTATCTGTATCTGTGGCTGTTCATTCATAGAAAAACCAAAACGAGCGGATGCACGGGCGGATGAAGCGCTTGAATCAGCATTGCCCTCTCCCTATCTCTCTTGCTCTCTCTCTCCCTCTCTACCTCTCTCTCCATCTCTCTCTATGTACCTATAGAGCCCTATCTCTACGTGCGGTTTCTATTTGGCTACCGCTGCTGATTATCATGCCTCGTTATTGTTATTGTCATAATTGTTCAACTATTATTTGCAAAAAAAAAGAAGAAAATATAATACTAAAAAAAAAGGGGGAAAGAGCTAAAGTGTTAAATTATGTGAACAAGCCCCGATTTGGTTAACCCAACTCTTTGGCAACTGCCAAATTTTATTTGCTCGGCAATTAACAACTGCTAAGTCCAGAAAAAGAATAAAAAAGTATATATTGAAGACATCTCGGCATCTCCCTTGGCTGTTCTATATCCATAGACATAAATCACGCGGCGCTCTAAAAATAAACATCATGGGTGATCTACCGCCTGGTATCAACTTGTACAAATGTTAACATTTACTTCTTGGCCAACAATAACAAAAAGTTTATTGCACTTCCATTGAGTTCGGTTGCTTTTCTTTGCCTTTTGCTGGGGTAACTCTCCAGCAGCCGCTTCAGAGAGCATTTCTCGTTTCTCGTTTAACCTTAATGATGTGCTAATTGGGCAACGTATTCAACATGTCAATGTGCCTCTTCTTCTTCCTCTTCTCTTTGGTTTCTATATAGTTCCATTCGAAATTGTGAAAGACATAAACAGCACATAAAACACAAACTAAGTAGTCACAAGTTGTGCGCATTCATTCCAAATTGTTTAGAAAGTGGCCAAAGAGATGCTAAAGAGATTTACTCTAGCCATGAGAATTTATTAAGACGGTTATCCATCACAGAGACAAGTCTTTAATCTTCTCCAAATACCTTGAGTGGAAAATTTAGCGTGAAGTGAGCAGCTCAATCTTCGCTAAATACCTGTAAATATCAGTTAGGTCCGGAAATGGAAGCTTTTCTTTAGATATACCTTTGCATTTTTTTCCATTCTCACCCAGTTATCGTACATTCTTTTATGCTTTGATAACGCATATCTCGAGTGCCTGTCTGCAGCTTTATAGCTCGGCAATGTCTGTGGAATATCTAGACATGTTGACAGTTACCACTTGTTAATTGCATTATTAAATTATCATGATATACCTGTTTTTAATGGTAAGCAAATAACCCTTCTATGTAGCTTTCATGCTTATGCAGATTATTATTCACACACTTGCTATGAAGACTTCAATTCAAGACTTCAGTTCATCACAAATAATAATACATTTATAAACACTATTTAGTGTTTTATAATTTTTTATTATCGTGCCATATAAGAATGCCAAAAGAAGATCAAGATCAAATATCTTGAATATTTCCATTAAAAGACGTTTCCCAATCTTAACTCAGTCTCCTCTACAGACTTTACGTTATCAAGACTTTATTCGTGTCTATAATTATTAAATCGTCTAATAAAGATATTTTCATTACATTACCAAAATTGTTGCCAGCAAACGTTCTACGAACTAGGCTATTTTCAAGACCTTGGGCAATATCTTTCCAATTCTTATCTAGCAAAAGTTCTTTCAGTATGAATTGTTCCCAAAAGAGTTTGGCATCTTTTATTATAGCCCTTCCCCTTTCACTTACCTAAGGGACCAGCCCGGGCTCTGAGAAATACTCTTTCAGTTTACATATTTCAAGATCTTTTCAGCACTTCCGAAAATACATTCATATCAAGAACTTCCGTCTCACTGCAGTAAAAACTCAGAGATAAGTTTCATTTCATAAAATTTCATTTTATATTTTCATTAGATGCAACTTATACGACTAATAGGACAGCATTTGAAGTGTGCCCCGCGGCGGGCCGCACTTGAGGAGGCGCAGGCGGGGCATGCTTCGACCACTTAAGCGAATAAACAAATGCATTTAGGTCTAAGACTTACGACTAGGAGCACTAGCGACTAGTTAGGTCTAAGTGAGCTATATAAAGCATAGGTGCTATATGTATATACTATGTATATGTACAACCTGGTTAGGCTATTACGCATGGGCGCTCGGCGAGCACACCCTAGGAGAGCAGTGCCATGGCGCGGGCGAGGCGCACACGGAAATCACGATAGAGCATCTTGCCGCCGACGGGCACACGACACAGATACATATCCAGGCTCATCAGGCAGAGGGCTTTGCCGTTCATGGGGAACTTCTGTGGCAGCTCGGGCGTCACCTCGAGGCCCTCGGAGACGGCCATGCTGATCAGCCATTTCCAGACATCGGCGCGTGTCCAGTCTCGCGGATCGAGCGGCAGCCCATCGGAGCCTATGGGATGGAGCAGGCTGGTGTTGATGTTCATATTGCTGTGCTGGCTGTTGCCCGTGGCAATGCTGTTGTTGTTGTTGTTGATGTCTTCCCTGAGCACTGTGACGCCGCCGCGACACTTGTCCAGCATTTGGTATGGATGATGACGCTTCATGGCAGCAGCCGCATTGCTCGCCCACAGCTGCTGCAGCTGCTCCTGGCCGGCATTGACCTGCGACAAATCCAGAGGCGGCACGCGTCCGGCGTATTTCGGGTAACTGGCCTCCACTTGCATCGTGCAGTCGCCTTTAACAATCAGCTGTAATGACAGATAGAAATGACGGCGATTAATGGAAGTGACTCATTAGCTGAGAGTAGGGGGATATACATATGTGTGCGTGTGTGTGTGTGTGCATGGGCAGAATTCAAGTGGCGGAAATGCTTTCACAAGCGGACAATTGTTTAATCGCGTCAACGGCAACAATAATACGCATACGCCGCAGTGTACGTGCAATAATCAAATAAAGAGCCTTTCAGTTTAGTCACCAGGTTTGTGGGTGCATGGTAAAGTTTCTACGAATAGCAGAGCCCAAAGAGTACGCTGGGAAGAAATGAAATGAAATGACGCGTTGGTCCAACAATTAAATTTAGCTAAGAATCGTTTTATTTCATTAGTACATAGTATAGTCAATCAAACTATGAAAATGTCTCAAATTGCTACCTTTGTAATGTTTAGATTTTCTTTAACATAACGCAGCCATAGTATAACATACGTCAACTGTTATACAGCTGGTATGTAGGTCACTCACTTAACAGCGCTGTTAGGTAAGAGTATTCCAATTTCGCCGTGTCGTCGTGGTCTGCTCGTTTCTGTTGTTATGCTTTGAATGATATTTTGTTATTGTAGCGCAATATTAAATCTGACCTTGTTGCCATCGAAAAAAATGGGACGAACGGTCGTTCAGCTGTGTGCGGAGCGGGGCGGGTCGCACGCGAAAGGAAGCGCTGAATAATCATTACGCTGCTGTCATATCGATAACAACAACAACAACAGCAGCAGCAGCAACAATGAGGCGATACTAACAGTATCCGTAGCAGCAGCAGCAGCAACAATCGAGTGTTAGCCATAGCCACATTTAAATAAATGGCCCACATTTGTATTGCTGACTATTAGCTGATCGCTCAGTGGTTTGCTCAATTGTTGGCTGACATAGAAAGGCAAGTGCCAAACCGGAATGGCATCGATTGCGATAACAATCAGAAGCAATGCGGCAAGCGGAAACAATTAGCAAACGGGCGACGGTGACGACGACGACGACGGCGAATTGGCAGCTTGCGAATGTGGCGAGCAAAACAAAAGCGAAAAACCAAAAGACAGCCAGCTCACACACAGCTTGGGCAATCAGAATGGCAATGCGAACGGCGGGCATGGAAATGAAAATGGCAGTGACAAGCAAAACATCCGCCGGCGCAAAGCCAAAGCCAAAGCCAAAGTTAAAAGGTGTGTGTGTGTGTGTTAAGGCAACGGAAGCCGCGGGCGGGACGGCAACCATCATCTGTGATTTCGTTTTACACAGTGTACGAAAAAGTGGGGAAGCCAATTGTGGAAGAACCCTTGAGTTTAGCCCATTTGTCATTTGCGTGCGTTAATAGTTTTCCGGAACTCGTTTCAAGTGCTTCCGTCCAAGGAAGTGCGTAAAACCAAGCCAAGAATCCGCCAAGGAATCGAATTCGTATGAAGCCGCAAATTTAATTATACCTGTGTGCATGTGTGTATGCGCGCGCGTGTGTGTGTGTGTGTGTGTGCCCAGTTCATTGCCAGCAGCGCTTTATTTCCCACGAACACTGAATTCGACGGGCGTAAACAAATGAAATGAATCAACAAATATGAAAAAACAAAACAGAAAACTCTTTTCGCTGTTCTCTTTGTTTGCTCGCCAGGAAGCCACACACAATGCCCCGCTTGGAAGCTGGAAGCCCCAAGAGCCACTTGTTGAGGTATGTGCATATGTATGTATATTTATGTGCTGTCTGGGGGAAATGCTGAGTAAACTAAGTTATTAACATATAAATTGGGCATTGGAGTATGCCGCCATGTAGCATAAGCCTTGGCCAGAACAAGTTGCCTGAGATTTGAGCTATGCAAACACAAATGAAGCCCAACCTACGCCTTGATAAAAGCTATCAGTATGTTGGCTGTTCCATTGGTGGTGACTCAACTGCAGCGGATGCCATAAACATGCCCAAGTTTGTCCAAGACGAGGCTTAATGCTACACGCATGTGTTAGGCATGTCATTAGCTCACAGGTTCGATAAGCATTTCGATAAACGATAAACATTTGCATTTCAAATGTGACCGGCCGAACCTCAGGCGGTCCGCACAGCGTGCGCGCTAAATTAGAGAATTATAACAGTTTGAATTTTATATGAGACCACCCCGTGGGGCGACTTCCGCAAGCAAATGCACGAAGTTCCGCCCACAGCGAAATGAAGGCGTGTGAAATGCTTAAAGATTTAGTGGCCATTAAAGCTGTCAGCAATTGAAGCTGTTTCTGTGGGCGGGGCAAGGATCAAGTCCAGACATCAATTGCCCAAAAGGTAAAAATTGTGTGTGGCACATGTCTGTTGCGCTTCCGTCGCGACAAGGGCAACATCAATAGCTAAAATCATTAATCCACGCTAGCTCCAGCGATCGTTCTGACTGTCTCTCTGTCTCTCTGTCTGTCTGTCTATCTGACTGATTGTTTTTGTTTTTTTTTTTTTAAATTTATTGTTGTATTTTGTCAACATTGGCATTGGCATTCGTTTGGTTTGGCTACACACAAACCGCGTGCTGAGCACGCGCCCAATACAGCAAATTGTTGTCGTGGTTGCCCTTAGCCCAGGGCCTTGTGCTCAGGGGTCTGTGCCTGGGTAGGAAATGGTTTTCTGTTACTAGTCGCTGTTCGGGTGTGAGTATGTGTGTGTGTGTGTCGGAGTCAATGACAGGAAGTCTGTGCAATGTGCGCATATCCGCCTCCGCCCGCGCACAGGATGCACAAAAGGAAACTCTGACACACACACACATACACAGAGATACACAGCAAATGTGAGATACGACGACTACAAATACAAATGCATTTGCGCCAGTTTTAATTACGTTGACGTCTGCACTTTGCACTGTCGCATGTTGTTGTTCTTGTTGCTGCTACTTAGTGGCAGCTACTATATAAACACTGACACATACTCACACACACACACACACACACATACACTCACGCGTCAGTTCTTTGAGTGTGCACAGACAGCAGCAACAACAACAACAACAAGAACACCAACAACGAAAAAGACGAAACGTAAAATCGTAATTTGAAGTTCGTAAAAATGACGCGTTTCCTGTCATTTGGCGAGCACTTTAAGTGCGTAATTTGCTCCCCACACACACACACACACACACACACATACGTATACACTTATGTCTTTGCTGTGTATTTGTGTCTGTTGACGCCTCCCATCTTTATCTGCAGGTCGCTTCCGTTTTTGAAGAACTCATCTACCGCGAACTTTGCCAGGCATCACAAACTTTTGCTCAATTTCGCATACAGATTTGCTATACCCTGTAAAACAATTTGCACGTGCCATGCAACACAGGAAAGCGAACTATGACAGTAGAACTATATCAGATGTAGCTACAAAAATATCTGTGAGCATTTCAGATACCTCATAAAGTTTCCAGTTTTGTAGTATTTCGTAAATTTTGAATCATTACTTAACCTAATTACCAAATCGCAAAGTCTTAACCAATGTGTTTTAAATTATTCTTGCTTGCGATTACAGGGTATTTTCGTAGTCGCAATCGAAGCAGATGTATTCTCTAGTTGATTTTGTTTGGCTTACATATCAAATGTCTGACAAATAGAAAACACAGCGACTATGTAAATTTGCGGGCTGCCATTAATTTGATTACAATTTGAAACTGTTCTTGCTCTTCGCGCACGAATGTATCTCTCAGATACGTGTATCTCATAGAGGCGCAATTGCGCACGTCCAAATTATGCGCTTCCTCCTAAGTCAATTCGCTTTCTTGTCTAGAATCAAGTTGAATTTCCAGCTGAAGAGTTTTTCTTTTTGCTGTTTGAGGTCTTATCATGTGGAAAGGACCGTGGAAGGGGCAAGCACATATTTATAGCTTTTGGTTTTAAACTATTCAATTAATTTATTTAAGATTATAAACAGTTTCTTCTTGCTTGTTTGCTTGGCTGCAATTCAAGGCAAATAAACTTGCTCATTCAATAACAAATATTTTACAGAGTGCATACAACAACAACAATAATAACAACAACTATACAGACAGCGGCAGACGACAGATGATAATCTGCTGAATTTTGTTAAAAATAAACATTTTTGCCAGCCAAGCAACAACAAACCGGATTCCCACATATGTGTACTTGGTGTGACGTATGCGTGTGTGTGTTTGTGTGTGTGTGTGTGTGTGTGTGTATATATGTTTGCTGATATTACAAATCATGTAACGCTGTCGCAGCGGCGTCTGCCTGACGTCTGCAAAAGCTGGCGCTGCAGCATAGTTGGTAAGGGCGGGACGGGGGGCGCGTGGGCAGCTAGAGGTAACCAGGGGTAGGGGCAGAACCGGCGGCATTGGGGGAATCGCATGCGGGAACTGCGCTCATCGCATAGCCATTCATCATTTTCATGAGGGCGCAGTTGATGGACGGATGTGTGACGACTTTTCCTCGTTACAAAAATAAAAAGCAAACGGCGCCAAATGCATTTCGCTCGGGGCTAGTCGGCTCGGCTGTGGGCCGGTAAATATTTAGTTGGAAATTAAATAAAAACAGAGCCCGTCAAATGCTTTGATGATGACGAAGCTGCTGATGTGGCCCTCGTCTGCTCCATCGCTGTCTGCACATTGACAGCATCGGGCGCTGTCTTTTCACGCCCCACACGTGTCGCGGGCAATGAAGCGGGACAGCCGACAGGCAGGAGGATGTGCTCTGGCACGACACGCGCCATAAACAAACGCAACCTAACAAGCTGCCGCAGAGACTACAACTCAGGTGGGTTAGCCTTCAAAATAAACACAATAGAAAACTGTAGCCCGAAGATTCAATACACTTTCTTTCTTACGAAAGCTTTAGTTTCAAACGATTGTTCCTATTGGAGCTGTATAATATAGAGCTTGAGCTTTATTTCTCACCGATTGTTCCTGAAGAATCCTTATGAGACGGACTAACAGATATCATAGGGGAAACCTGAAGCTTGTGATTGCTGAGCTTGGTCAAAATATCTATATTTTCCATATCAAAAAATTTACTTTTCAACCGATGCTTCCTATATTTAATACATATATATATTGATATTTTATATGTTTAAGAAGCAAATAGAGCTCGTAAAACGCAGGAATAGATAAATGAGCTTTGAGGCCAGTTTCTATATGAAGACAGACAGGCATGACTATATAGACGCGGCTATTGATACTGATCAAGAATTTGTACTTTTGATGGAGTTTTTTCTATGCACTACATATTTAGCGACTATTAGATAATGCCCTCTTGGAGGGTATAAAATGAGACGCAGCCGGAAACGCGAACAAGAGCTTATCAAGAGGCAACGAAATTGATAGGGGCTTTACCTGGTACTATCTAAGAAATTGCATTTAAAGAGTCTAGTATGCTATGTCATGGGTTTGTTATTTCCTCTAGTGGGTCAGCGGCGGGCTGAATCAGCATGGGGAGAGAGATAGAGAGAGCGAGAGAGAGAGAGAGGGAGAGCGCGCGACTGCAACAGAATTTAATTAAGTGATGTTGGTTCTTTTTGTTGTTGTTCTTGTTGTGTGGCCAGGTGCGTTTTGATATGTGTGGCAGCAGCTGCAAAGATTACAAAGAGCCGACTGCCACAATAGTTGTTCCAGCTGAGAAAGTTCTCATGCGCTGCCGACTTGGCCACATCCTTTGCGCATGCGCGCGCATTCACAATATTCATGCGGGCCACAACAGGGTAACAAAGCGCCCAAAATGCATTTAATATCATGCTCTCTCACTCTGACTCTCCGTCTCTCTCTCTCTCTCTCTCTCTTGCGCTTGAGTGCCTCAAGTTGATTCTTCTGTTTCGGTTTTTTTTTTTGCAGCTGCCGTCTTGGCATTTCGAGTGTGTCGCTTTGTCTTGTGGTTTCTCTCTGCGGTTCTCTGCCCCGCCCGTCAGCCCTGAGCCGCAACTTGGCCCGGTCTGTTGCCAGTTATTCTCTTGACAATTTCTGTTGTTAGGTTTTCATAACCATAAATTCGGTCATGGCAACTGCACATTGAGTCTAAGCTGCGCAAAACCGCGCACAGACTCTGAAAGGGCTAACAGCGAACCTGGCTTATAACTGGACTTGAAGTGTGCACCAAGAATTGGCAACAATGTGCAAAGAGATTGTGCGATATCTTTATTATATTTAAGCCAGAGCAAGTCCGCTTATGGGCCTCGCCTTTTGTACTACAGCTAAGAAGCTGTTTATCTGTGGTTCTACAATAAACAAAGTGCTTGAATTTCAGCTATAATAACAGAAGAATCTCGTGGGAGCTACTTTTTATGAGAAACTATAAGTGTAGCTCGTATCGCAGCACTATTTGATTTGTAAATATATATATAGATAATTAGAAGTCTGCACCAATGTTTACAATTAGTTTAGTTAAACTGCATAAGATTAAACTCAATGTATATCTGTCTTTCCGTGAACTTAAACAACAAATGATCAATTCAAACACTAAAAAGATATCTGTGTAAAAAATATATCTTTTTAATACTCTCCGTCTTGTCTGTCCGTATTTACGCAACTTTTTTGGTAATTGGGGGCTACATAAATCGAGAAAATTTATATCTTCTGCAGTCTCAAAGTTAGCGTAATCAAATTTAAAGCATGAAAAGACCTAATCAGCCGCCCTAATGATAATATTGTCGTTAAATCGATCTCTTCAAATAAATTTGGTTGTTTACCGTTTTCATAATGTTCTTGAACTGAGGAAAGTTATAGAAAGTCGAGAGCAGTATTCCAACTTGTTTTTATTGGATCGATTAGCCCTAATATACCCATCCACTTTGATCAGCACAGAGCATAAAATGCCTTTACTCCAACTTGTGCTCTTGAAAACGCTTTTGTAGCACACGATCCTAGCTCAAGGTAACGTTGGTTGTCAAGTCTTGAGCTGACCTATAGCTTTGGCATATAATATTCATAAATATCGTATGGGTTTGGCAGCGCTCGCACTTTCAATTTTATACAAATAGTTTTTTATTGTTTTCTGTATCTGTTAAATGTTGCGCTTATGTTAATTTAAATGTTCAGCTGGCTTACGGGCATGCATGTCTGTATATACAGTCATTACGAAGCACCTTTTGGAGGTCAATTAGCAAGTCACAAAAAGCAGAGAGGGAGAGAGAAAAAACGAAGCATAGTACAAGGCAAAAGGCATAAAATAAATTGTCCGATTGAGCGCATTCTTCAACATGTCAAACGAGCCGTTTAAAGTTGAAACAACCTATAACAACAACAACAATACTTAAACAACAAATTGTTTTTGTTTTTAATGATAGCCAAAGTTGGCAGTTAATGAGCGCCAGAGCTAGACTTGGTTTTGGCTAGGGTCTCCTAAATGTTCGTATTGCCTTATAGATGCTGCTTACCTCGAGTCGAAAGTTAATCCAAAAGTTGGCGCTTTGTTGAGTTTTTGTTGCTGCTTTTCAAAGTGACGACAATATCCGTTTAAATATATATCTCTTCTCTTATATATATATCTATATATATACGAATATATATACGTGCTTGGTATGTGGCTTGTTGCAATTTGTTTATGAATTTCTTTTATTTGCGTTTTGTTTATGGAACTTCCTGCGCGGAATTGCCAATGCAATTTCAGTTGTCGTTCGAATTTTTAATATATATATGCATATATATATGTTTGTTTTTTTTTGTTGTTTTTCGCGCAAATAGAAATTGCACTTGTTGGCGTTTCGCTTTCGCTAAAGCTGTTTTTTTTTTATGTTTGCCTCTGCGCTCTCTCCCAATACGATTTTCACTAGTGCACGGCTTCTGGCAGCTGGAGGCACACTTAGATATTTGTACGAATTGCGAATTTCACAATTTGCAAAAATGTATCTCACAGTTACAAGCGGCAAGCGGCAACAATAATACGGCTGTCGCTTGAGTATTTCGCGCTCTGAACTACTTTTCTATGTGCGCTTGGCTCGGGTTTCGAAAGTTTGCTTTTTTTGTTTTGTTTTTTAATTTTATTTGTTGTTGCTTTATTTTCAAATTGTTGCAACTTTTTCAGCTTCAAGTTTCTTTAGTTTCTGCTTTTGTTTCTTCTTTTTTTTTTGTTCACTTAACACAAAATTCCAGTTTGCAGCTGCAATTCGCTTTTGTTGTTGTTATTGCGTACGAGTATCTGCGTATTCCAGCAAGCGCAACACAACTATTGTATCTTGTATCTGTAGCTGTGTGTATCTGCGTTCTGTGCACGCGCACTTCACGTTCTCAACTGATTGCGATCGTGCCCATGCAGCGGGTTTTGTTGCCTCAGCCAATCTCACGCTCTCTCTCTCTCTCTCTCAGTCAAACGTCCGCTCTCTTTCTCTCTCTCCCACTATCAGATAACCGCTCTCTCACGCTCATTCGGCCGACTGCGAGCGGCGCTCTCTGTTACACTGACAAAAATTGGATTTAACTTTTAAGAACATAGACACTAAACTCTTTAAAATTTAGAGTAGAATTGGAAAAATGTCTATTTTATTTATAATATCTTGCAAAAACATCTCTTTAATTTATAAATTATTTATAAATATAATCCTTCTCTACATCATGTTATGTATTTTCCAACTCACAATCTTCATGATCATATATGTTCTACATGTTTTTTGTAATTCACAAGGTTAATTTTCGATTTGCTGTGGTATTGCATTTGGTTTATTTTGTTTTTTCCTTTTTTTCAGTATCAATCTTTACAGCTCTTTCGATAATACGCTTACCTGACAGCAGTGGACACATTTTTAGATGTTCTTTGTTTGAAAAGGGCCTAAAACTAATCGGTTTTTCATTCATGGAATGTAGAGCCCGCATTGTCGGGCATCAAATCGATTAACTCATGGATTTAAGGGGTAGGTCGAACGTTTTTGCTAAAGAAGGTATTCAGAACTGTCGCAAGTGAGCATATCACAATTGAGATACAAATCTTACATAATAATAATACATAATAATAATAATAATAATAATAAAAAGAATAACAATGATAATAACTACAAAAATATTAACATTAACAATAAAACCTATCGTTACAATAAGATAAGTAATAATATTCACATCCTATTATAATTATTCTTAGTATTCTGCATGCTTATTATTTTTATTACAATTATTATTATTATTATCATTATTATTAATATCATTATTATTAATATTATAATTATTAATACTATTAAATTATTTATTATCGTTAGTTTTTATGAATTTATAAATATAATTTAATAATCAGTAAAAACAACAATTAGAGTCGTAATAATAATAATAATTATAATGAAAATACTGAGAATAAGCGTATGATCTGATAAAGCACACTTTTAAATACTTTCCATTTACCAATCGTTCAATTTAAATTACATATTCAACACCATTTTCCATTTCATTGTTTCCACCCTCTGTCCCGCATTTCTCATTTCAAATATAAATTGATATATTCAAAATTTGAACCTTTCTTGACTGGGTTGGCACCTATGTTAGGCACCATTCGAATTATATATTACTCTTTGGCTGGCTCTTCCTTTTCCTCACACGTTGACAGACGTCAATTAATCAAGTCGCACTTAATTTTCATTGAAATATCTTTTGTACATATTAATAAACAATTCCGTGGGGCAATGCCAACAATTTCGGTGGCCATCACGTGCCACCGGGGGGCTCATGAGAGTCATAGCCAAGTGTGTGTGTGTGTGTGTGTGTGTGTGTGTGTGTATGTGTGCGTGTGTTGACTAATTACGCTGCCTTGACGACGAATGTAATTACAGGAAATCCTTTTGCCTACACAGCTAGAAATTGTGAATGCGCGCTTTGCGGTGTCGACTTCCTTTTCAAAGTGACAGCCAAAAAACAAAAAACAGGATCATTTATTTGACTGACCGGAGGGGGGGGGGGGGGGATATCCTGCAGCATGTGTTGGGTCTGTGCGTGAGCATATGGCTGCCAGCTAAGTGCCAGAATCCTTTCATCAATTTATAGACAAGCGTGAAGTGGAATACTCGAATTACGCAGCCTTTTGGCTTGCAGTTCAGTTCATTGGAATACCCAAAGCGGAGAGAGAAAGAGAGACGCGCCCCCGAGCCTTGCCCCTTGGCGTTGCACAAGGCACGAGGCGTTTGTTGCAAGCAACCACAGGACGCGCGTCCTGTGCGTGAGTTCAAATTGCAGCAGCAGCTGCTGTTGCAGCAGGCAGTTCCACTGAAATTATCTCAACGGGGCCTACGCAATTATTGCTATTGGGTTTTCACTTAAGATTGCACCTTTGTCTCTGTAAATGTATCTGCATCTGTTGAATGTATCTGTATCTGTAGCTGCATCTCGAGCTGCAACTGCTGTCTGGCTGCGCTGCTAACTGTCTCGTCCTGTCGCCGCCTGCTTTGATGCCTGCTCGCATTTCGCTGAGCGAGAAAGTAGAGAGGGAGAGCGAAGGAGAGCCCGTGCATCTAATGGCTTGTTTATCGCTCGCATTGATCGCAGACCAAATAAATTAAGTGCTTTAATTGGCCGCCTAATTGATAGCGGCGTCTCTTGGCCTAATGTGGCACAGCAGACAGCAGCCAGGAGCGATGCATGACCCGATCCTACTCTATGTGAGCCGATTTGTTGTTTGAGCTGCACACATCCTGCCGGCCAAGCAGCTACAGTTAATCCTCCTAGGCTGGGCATCCTGTCCAGCTGCCGTGCCTCCAATTGCATTTGCCATTGTTTTCGGCCCACACAATGCATGTAAATGCATGCCTCTCGCTCCGGCTCACCCATGATAAGCATCGACAGGAAGCCAGGCCGGGTGGATTGGCCAACAAAGGATGTTTGCTTAGGCTCAGCAACTAATATCGCAGCTACGTACGTGACTTTGTATGGCTTGTGCGTTAATATTCAGCATATTTTTCTCTTACCATATTTCCTATATTATTTCTCACTATTTGCTTAGCCTGTTTATTTTCAATTACAGGTAACTCTGTGTTGGCGCATAATTCGAATAAATGCGCAAAGCAAAAGGAAGTAAGCGCTTGACACGAACCAACAGGCTCCTGTCGCGGTTGCCCAACTAGCAGATATCGCTCACTCAGCTGCGAACTCTATACATAGGAAAAAATGAATGGTTCCGCGTCTTCAGATGACATTTGAATGTAAGTAAATGCCCAATTTTAACCTTGAATAACTACTTTTTGTTCGTTTGTAATTCTTCATAGAACAATCTGCAAAGGTAAACAATCTTGGTATTTATTGCACTCCCGTTCTTATATGTTTCCTAATAAAGTTAACCGATGCAGGCTATCGATGTTCATCGATTGTAAACAAAGAAGGCTTACGAAGAGAAAGAATCCATCTCTTGAATTTCTTTTCTCTTTTCTCTGCCTCATAAAGATCGTCCAGATCAAATATATATAGCCAATATCTTGAGGAAATGGTCACATTTGCTAGTAACATAAAGCCACACAACTTCATTAGACCCTATTGTTAACCCAGTCTATGGTTATAACAGGGTATTACAAATAAATTATATAATTTCCAATGTGCCGTAGCAGGGGCGTGTACCGCCCATATATCAATCGATATCTATCGATTGTAAATAAAGAAGAACATTTTACGATAAGATAGAATCAACATTCCCAATTTGGTGTCTCTGCCTCTTAAAGATTGCCCTCGATTGTAGGTAAACGTTGGAATCTTACTAACCTAAGACAAAAACTACAAATCTATCCTGGTGTAGTTGCCTCTTAAGCATCGATATTAAAAATGGTATAGGGGACGTTCTTTTCTGCTGGTCACATAATTCTATACAACGTCAATAGACCCTATTTTCAACTCAGTCTATGGTAGGGTATTTCAAATAAATTATATAATTTCTAATGGGTGCTTGTAGGGGCGTGTGCCGCCCACACCAATCAATATTTATCGTTAGCAAACGAAGAAAACTTAGAAAGCGAGAGAATCTACCTTCCCGATTTGGTGTCTAGGCCTCTTCAAGATTGGCGGGATTAAGAATATATTCTTAATGGTGCAGAAAAGTTTACTTCTCTTGGTCACACACACCTATACGACTTCATTATACCCTATTTTTAGCCCTGTCTAGGGGTAGAGAGTTTTTCAAACATTATATAATTTCTAATGGGCGTTTTTCAAGCAGAAATGTTACAGCTGCCGGTGGCAGGGGCGTGTGCCGCCCATATATCAAGTTCCAAATATAGGGCCCAAGCATTTTAGGAAAAACCCATCGAGTAAGGCAGCGCACTCGCCGTTAATCAAATGTTATCATAAGTACCAAATGTGCCTGGTGGTGTCTTCCTATATATAGCTATATATATAAATATATATGTATATATATACATATATATATGTAGCTGAGCTGTGCTGACTGCAGCAGCCACCCTCGCCTAAACGATTAATGGCTAAGAATTTCATGTAGGCCCAGGCGAGGCATTAAAACTGCACCAAAATATATACACAGAAAAGTGAATTTTATGATCTTCAGTGTTTGCCTAGAGGGGGAAAACCCAGCCTCAGCATAGCAGCTAATCCTAGGCAGGCTCGTGGACTCAGTTTTATTGGCACTTTCCCGAACTATAAATCAATAAACAGATGTGTCGTAAAGTTTTCAGCTAGAAATACCAAGTTGTACGCTGGGTTGGTTAGTGAGATCGGGGGTGAGGGAGTGCGTGTTGGTTGGGGATTCCTGTAATTTCACTATCTTCGAGACTAGTTTTGAAAACTTGCGGTTATTTCTTGGCTCGTCATAAATGGGCGTGGAATCGTTTGTCATCTTGTGCTGGCAGCTAACTCCACACATAAAAAACGATCATTAACACCAATTTTTGTGGACCTGCCCCCAGCTCGGAGCGCAGAACGTCAAATGTTTAAATCAATTGCTCCACAAAACGAGACGAGGTAACCGTAAAAGCAAAAAATATAAAATAAAGCTGAAAACGCGCGCTCGTAAAACCAAAACAACAGATTCCGCAGCCATTCAAATGCCACACACAAAACGAAAACGGAGAAGCCCCCTAGTACTACGAGAAGATCAGATAGAAGAAGACAAAGGGAGAGAGAGAGAGAGGGGGGGAGATTGTAGAAGAAAGAGATGGCAAGCGCTCGTGGGCACAATGGGAAACAAGCCGCACAGACTTCCGCTTTCATTTCATAAATTCGGATTAAGGCATTTTCAAATGATAACAATGAAAAATAAAAACCCTAAGAACTGTAGAAATGCGCCGTGAATCTGATTAACGGCAACTACAACGACTCGGAAATGTGTCACGTAAATGGTTTGTTTCCCAAGTAAACCCACAACATGCCCAAGAACAATCATCCGCTACAACAACAACAATAACAACAACAAAGGTAAAGCTCACAAATTGCTGTAAAAAGCGAAGATCTCGGCGTAGAGCTGAGCATCCATTGTTTGGCAATTGTCGCCCCTGTAAATATAAATGGGTATACATAGCATCAACTGAGCTGTTAAAGCTTATCGAATTACGAAATGCTGCCATCTGAAGTTTTGCGGAAGAGCCTGTCAGCAGATAACAGTTACCTGAAGTGCGATCTTCATGGCAAGCAGATGAGGTGCGAACTTTGAACCAGCCACGTCGGGCTACTTCAACTACGATTAAGTTATATTAAGTGATATATTTATTTTATCAAATGTCTAAATTCGTGTTATATGTGATCTTTTGTAGTTAAATATCATTTGATATCCCTTATATTGCTTATCTATATTCGTATTTTATGTGATTTCAACAAACGAACCTTGATAGAGACTGTTTTGATCGTAATATGGTTAAATATATATAAATCGAGAAATATGCGATCGTCCTCAGTTCAATGTACATTCCAGGAGACAAACTCGTTTTATATATTTTTACCTGAAAAAGAGCCCAGTTAAACAAATCGATTTACATTCATTTTTAATGCTCACGAACACGTTTCGCAAACATTTGCTCAAATTCGAGGCAAACATTGAACAATTGCACTTCCTGCACAAACGCATCCTGTGTTACTTACAGCACATGGGCTCAAGCCTGTCCTGGGCTGGGACGGGTCCAAGGGGCATTCATATCATCTGTTGCTGCGTGGCCCGACAAATTTTACGAATGATGAGCGGAAACGCTGCGGAGGCGCGTACTTTGTACACAAACAGAGAATCCAAAGAGTGTGTGCGAGAGAGAGAGAGGGAGCTAGAGAGGGCTGATTGTAAAAACAAATGTTGGCAAACAACAAAAACAAGGAAAAGGATGTCCTGCTACCGCTTAGCGGCATCAACGAGTGTGGAAAAGTGCGTTCTGTAGATGCAATTAACATTTTCCGCTAGCTGCTAGCTGCTGGCTGCTGGCCGCGCAGCAGGACATGTGGCCAGGAGGCAATTAGATGCTCGTCCCGCAGTGTGAAATGCAGCGCAGGAAGCAGCTCTACGCGCCCATTGTGCGCTCACGTCTGACTGGCCCGTTGGGCCTGGGCTCAGGTACAGGTTCCTGTACCTTTTGTCTGGGACTCGCTTCCAAAATATTGTTGGTGATTAGTGACTTTGCGCCTGGTCGAATTCCAAATGGAACGAGGAATAAGGAAACGCCTGTGGCGTTAATTGTTTGTCCCGTAGCTGTGGCCCGTTTGATTTGCGCCGCTAAGAAGTTAATCTGGGCCAACGGAAACGGAAGCGGAAGCTGCAAATGCAAAAATCCTTTAGCTGTTACCTTTTGAAAAATACTCCAATCTCTAGAAAAACAACATACCAAATGCAGACGGATAGACACAAGGGCATATGTTCTGGTTTGCGAGGCAGTGGGAGGCGTCTTTGACCCCACAAAACATATACTCCAGATCCGTGATTAGCTGACTAAACGATCAAACTATTTTCGTTTGTCCACCTTTCTGTATAGAGCTAATCTGCAGACTATAAGCTCGCACATGTTAGGATGATATCTAATTATAATAACTCTTCCAACCAATCCAAAAATCGTTAAATATCGATTTCAGGTTTCCCTTGCTACAAGAAATTTTTGTATACTAATTTAACTTTTAACTGTTATATTTGTATACCCTGAACCCATTAAATACGGATAAAAAGGTAATAATGTATTTGTGCAAATGTATGTAAAAGGTAGAAGGAAGCGTCTTCGAAGTAAAGTATATATATTCTTGATCAGCATCAACAGACGAGTCGATCTAGCAATGCCCGTCTGTCTGTCCGTCTGTTCGTATATATGAACGCAAGGATCTCAGAACCTATAAGAGCTAGAGGCTGTAGGTCCTTCTAGTGCCTGCGCAGATCGAGTTTGTTTCCGATATTCGATAACTTGCCCTGTTTTCAAGCAATCGATAAAATCGATATCGACATCCTGTTTTTTGAGCAATTTTGGTAAATAATAAAAGCTAGAGTCACCAAACTTGACAAGAAGCTCCTAGAATAGTATATATATCTGCATTTGGTGTTATAAGCAGAGGGTTCAGGGTATCCGCTAGTCGGGAGCTCCCGACTAGAACTTCTCACTTGTTTGCTTTATTAACTGCAACTTTTTGTATTTCATCCGATGTGTTTTAAGATCTATTATTCAGAATTGGTTGATAATATATATTTAAAAGGATAGAGAATTTTCCAGCCTCAAAGTTATCTAGTTTGAAGAAATAATCTTAGTAATTTAAAAAAAAAATTATAAAACAAGATTCTAATTTATTTGGAAAACTCAAACAAAAAGAAACTTTGGTGGGAACTGGGTATAAATAATCCTAGGAAATTGATTCTAAGATAAGATCGTTTTTACCATCAAGAAATACAGTTTGAATCGGGAAATCAAGGAAACAAATAATTTTGCATTTTACCGGTTTTATTATATATTGATCTATAGATTAATTGAAAGTCGACGGAAATTTTGTTTTGAAAACTAAACCACCACGCGGCCGAACAAAATTATGCATTATATGTTCGATATAGATGGATTAGTACTATATACGATCTATACAATGCGTAATTTGTGCACTCAGTGCCAAAACTGTAAATTGGAACGACATCGATTGCCTTGATCATGCAGGGCATTCGATATGTGCTCCTCACTGTGTGGCCGCTCGTGTAGTGTGGCCCCTGCCGCTGTGCGCACCAGACTACGGCGTACGCATTCACCGTTGCGCCGGAGCGTATAGTTGATGGGGAACTGCAGCATGCCGGGTCGGTAGTGGGCCACGGGCTGTAGACCATGAATACAGCTGCCCGTGGGTCTGGCCGCCTGGCTGTTCAAGCGTCGCCCTGCAAAGCCGGTACAGCAGCCGCATTGCATCCGATTTGTGGCATCACCAGCGCCAAAGCGATCCTGTTGCTTGGCGCAACAGCGGCAACATTTTGGCGTGTTGCCGCCTGGCGACTTGGAGCGTGCACTTGGTCTGTCATGGCTAGCCGTTGATTGCTTCGCGCGACAATTCTGACAACCATGACCCGCCGGCGACTCGGCGTGCCCAGCCGCTCCTCCAGGGCAGCCTGACTGCTGGTTGCGCCCTCCCGATCCAGGGCTGCCTGGAGGCCCTCTGCTACGTCCGCTCGATTTAGCGCTGCTCCCTGTCTGCCGCTGGCCGGAACGACCAGTTGCACTAATGTTGCTCGTTATAGAGCTACTGCAGTTGGCTTGACAGCCTGCGCCGCAATTGGCTTTGTGCTCCGCCGAGCGTGAGCTCGTACAGCAGGCCGCACATTTGCCCACGCGCTCAAACCCTTTGCCACAGGAACCCGTGCAGTTGGAACCGCAGCCTCCGCTGTAGCCTCCCGACTCGGAGTAACCGCTGTTGCGGCCATGTGATTTGTTGCAGGCACTACGACAGGTTGTGTTGCAGGGACTTGGATATTTGGACTTACGTGTGGTCTGCTCTGATTCGGGCAGAAAGAAGTTTAAATTATTAGATTGACGTGAGGTGTGCTTATTTTTGTTTTTATCCTTTGGTTGCCCTTTCGCTTTCTCTTTGCCACGACTTTTGAATTTTTCCTTGGACTTTTTCTTTTCCTTTTGCTGTGCTGTGGCTCTTGTGTCTGAGGATTTAACCGATAAGACGGAGATAGATGCACTTTGGGAATGGGGCAACTTGCGGTCCTTGCCACCATGCTTTGACTTTTTCTGCTTATTGGCTCCTGGTTCCCTACAATTATTACCCAGGAACATCTCCAGGGCCTGTGCGATGAGCGAAATAAGCTTTCCGTTATTTTCGACACTGTTTCTACAGAATTCGCATTTGCAGTTACACCAAGCTCCAGAAAAGTCACTCACATCGTCTCGATCAGCCGCGGAAGCGTAGCTGTTGCTATCCGCATTGATAGCGCCGTTCTTTCGACGCATACCTGCACTAGGTGGATATAAATGGGGACCTGAATTTTCACCTGAAGCAGTAATGAATTATGCATGCGCTTATCACATTTTCAAACATATCGAGGGAAACTTACCCGGGCTGCGTGGCGCTGAACGATTACTGAAACCTGGATCGGGAGCCCCATCAGCGTTTCTTGGACTTGGAGTTGATACTGGAATATTGGATTTATTGAGGGCTATGTATACTTGGGTATGCTTAACTCACGACTATTCTCAGGATAATTATCGGAATAAGGCTCATTATCAGCCCAATCATTGTTTCTTTGGCTTGCATCTAATACAGGAATTTTCGATCATTTGAATGGAACTGAAGATTCGTGGTAAGGTTTAACTCACAATTACTTTGAACCCATGGAGTGTCAAAAATGCGGGTTTGAGTATCATCATAATAAACCTGGCTCGTGGGCGGCGGTGGTGGGGGATTTTGATTATAGACGGGTAGTGAAGAGTCATAGGTTGGCAATGGAGTCGGTGGGCCTCTGTTGAAAGAAGGGCAAGGCTTAGAAGATATTGGTAGATTTAATTTAGACTGACTGACAACTGACTGAGCTAATATAGACTTTCTTTTAAAATGGAAGTACTATGCCGTAAAGATGCCCTTGGATCTGGACGGACTGAGCTGCTATAGACTTCCTTTTAACATGGAAGTACTATGCCGTAAAGCTGCACTAGGATCTGGACGGACTGAGCTAATAGACTTTCCTTTAACTTGGAAATACTATACCGTAAAGCTGCCCACTAATATACCTAACCATAGCTAATCTAGTTGTGCGTGCTAAGCTTAAAAATATATCGGTTATTAGGTCACTTCAGCTCCGGCACTCCGAAGATGTCTTGTCTTGTAAAACGATACAAACCGATCCGTGTAGCCGCTAACATAACTATTTTTGTACTCGTTGCTGTAATCGTTGTCGCTGCTGTTGTTGAAGTTGTTTGATTGTTGTGTACAGGTTCGCGCTAAGGCAGTCGTCAGCTGATCAATCAGTGCACTATTTTCGCAATCCTGCAGCACAACAATGCTGAAGGGTGGCGGCTCGCCCGGATTACCAGCCGGACCCGAACCTTGTACCGGTGCCTGACCCTGACCCTGAACTTGGTTTTCCGACTGCAGGCTCTGTCGCCAGTCCGTTGAGCCCGTTGTGTAATTGCCAGATTGGCCCTTGTAGTTTTCCAAAGCCATATGGATCTTGGCATTACATTGGTCACAAATACATGTTTGTCCATCAGGCGAACAGCTACCGTCAAGTGTCCGCTGTCCGCAGACAGGACATAATCTGACACCGCCGCCCAGATGGCGCATGGGCTTTGGCCTTCTTGACCTGTTCCTTGTGGCTGGCAAGCTCGGCCTAGACTGGTCCCTGCGCATGTAGCTGCCCCTACGCAAGGCTGCCGGACTATAATCGTTGTTCCTCATTGTCCTGCCCAGCACAAATTGCGTCCTAACGGTGGGCTTCAGATCGCGTATCTTGGAGTTGACCGTTTCGCCTGGTGGTTGAGCCAGAATTGTTCTTACCGTAGCGGCCTGTGGTTGAATCTTGTCGCAACTGCTGTCATCCTGCGTGTGACCTGAGTGGGCATCGAACTCCTGGCTTCTGGACTTGGCGTCCGCTAGGTTAGCACCATTCGAGTTTTTGTAGTGGCTTAGAATTTTTTTGAATCCAAATCGTGTCATATTTGAAAATTTTCGGAACGCATCGAGTATTTGTTGTTTTTTTTCACCTTCTGACAGCGCTGGCTATGCACTAGTTGCCTTTGCCTTTGCCTTGCCATTGAGCAGCCAACTGGGCAATATTTTGCGCCAGGACCAGCCGCTCTTGCTGCTTATGTGTAATCCTTTGACCTTTTGCAGTTCCACAATAGGATTGCCGCACACGAAGCCGTTGAGCTGTTGCATACACTTCCATTTGTTAGGCACCACAAAAGCCGAACCTTTTGGTATTGATTTGTTTACTATCCGGGGTCTCAGTATATTCGTGGCGACTGTTAAGAGTGACTCCCGTCTCCTAGACCCGCCGGGTGCGTTGCTTGGGCCTTCATCGCTTAGTTTGGTTGTGCGCACCGCCAAAAAGCTTCCGCGATAGAAATGATGTATATTTGTGCCCATACAGGCATCCCTGCTGTGCGAGTGGACTATAGGCTGAGGTAGCTGCAGCACTTGGCCATCCCTCACGTACTGGGGCCGCTGTGTTGTGGTTTGCTTCTCGCTGTTCTCTTTTAGCGCACGCTGTGGTGTGTTTTCTTCACTGCTTGGTGCTTTACTTTCCTGTGCCCGATCCTGCACCCGTTCTTGGACCTGTTCCCGCGCACGTTCCTCCTTCCGTTCTGGCAGGCGACTTTTATTTTGATTTTGAATTGGAGCTATCACACGCCTTTCTACAGGTGCTCCGATAGAATCCCGCCTTATCGTCGACTGTGTCCCTTCCGCGGGAGTTGGCGCATTCTTAGCTGGTTGGCGCGATGCTCTTGCGCCTTCAGATGCTGGTATGTTCTGTGTGACTGGAATAGGTCTGGAAACCTGTTGGCCTGGAGCCTGAATCTGATATCTTTGTGGCAGATCGCGTTGTGGTGCTGCTGTAGGCTTAGGCCTTATTGCGGGCTGTGAGTGCTGTTCACGGGGATATCCCGCATCGTGCGGCAGTCGTGCTGGCCTTTGCGATTGGCTTGGACCTTGCGCTCTGTCGCTCCTAACTGTCGTCTGCAGTCGGCTGGGCTTGGGAATGGAGGCTGGCGTTGGTCTAGTGCCACCTGACTGATTCTCTCGAGGCCTGGAACGTGCGTTCCTTGCGCTTTGGGGGCTGTTGCCGGCAAGTGACAGCTTGCCGCCGCGACAGCGTTGCTTGCGTTGCTTAATTTTAACGCCCGCGCAATCGGGTACCCTGTGGACTTTAATGGGCAACCGAAGTGCACACGGATTGGCCTTGGGCATGCGACGGGTCTTCAGCAGGTTACTTATTGTTACAAATGGTAGCTTCTGCGATCAGTTTATCTGAGTGGATGAGATCAATTGGAATATTTAAAGTTACCTTATTTGAACCTGAGCTCAGGAATAGTTTGCCGGGGCAGCGTCGGTTCTTGATGTGCAAAGCCAAGCATTTTTTGTTGGCATGGGAAGTCTGCAGAGGTAGGAAAAAACAGCAATGAGAATCAATATATAAGGTAGATATAGCTTAAACTTACGCCACAGCCGGATAGACGTGGCTTGGGTAAGCTTCCCCCCCTTTGCTTGGTCAGTTGTAGGCTACCGTGAAGAGCAGTACCCCGATGCTGGAAATTGATGGAACATATTGGGTAACTTAAGAAATAGCAGATAATACCCGGCTTTGACCGGGAAAAGCAATTTACAATTGCGAAAAAAAATTGTTGGAAGAATTTCCCAAAATTGTTAGCTACATGCTTACACAGGATCTGGCAGGCAATTGGCGCCGAGACTTCTGCAAGAAGGTCGAGGTTATAGGCGACAGCTAAAATGGAAGGAAACAGTAACTTAGACTTGAAAATAGATTGAAACATAAGAGTTTGTCTTACGCCTGAGTAGAATCTCTCATTAGAGCACTTTGCAGGCTTTTTCTCAGGCAAGTTACTGGCATTGAACCACATCTCAGGCACAAAATTCGTGCGTGGGTTATCATGATTAAGCGCAGGTAAGCCATTGCCCGTACAACGGCGGGGCATCTTATTGGATTCTTTTGTATGGAAATACGTGTGTCTGCGGCCAACTTCTTTCCGTGGAGCAGGCGGATTACAGTGGCAAGGGCTTTGCGTCGGCGCCTCATCGAAGGTTTGATAGGAAGAATATGGTGTGGCCTTGCGTTCCTTAACACATTTGACAGAACCTTGTGATATGATACTCGGTTGCATGTTGCAACTGCAGCTAGAAACGGTTAGGGGGTTCTTGACGAATCTGCCACTTTTATTTTGCAACTCCGCATAGTCTGTGCGCGAACTCCCCATCGAATGTCCACAATATGCCCTGCGCTGTTTGGCTGGACTTGCTTGCTGTGGTGCTTGGCACGGTTGAAAGCCATAGGTGTCATAATTATATTTCTTCCTGGGCCTTTTGCTCTTTTCGGTCTTCTTAACGTAACCTTGGGTAGGACATTCGCTTAGGCACCCGTGAGATCTAACCACCAAGGGATTTCGATGTGCCATGACAGTAAACTGCTTGTGTTCCACGTAATCCGTTGGCTTTGCTGGTACACAACAGCTGTATCTTGACTCAGTTACTGGACGCGACCCAAAACAGCAACTGCATTCGGATTTACTGCGACGTGGCTCGGGTTGCGGTCTGGGCTCGTAGCAACCTTCGCAGCGAGGTCGAGGCTGCTTTGGGGCCTTAGTTTTATGCACGTAACGATGCTCACTGCGAGGCTCACTACGAGGCTGCCTACATCCTGTGAATTGATCCTCTTGGTAAGGGTCGTAGCAAGGTTCGCAGAAAGGATCGCTACGGGATTGTCCACGATGCCCGCCATTCGATTTCTTGCGCGGTTCAGAGTTATGAGGTGATCTTTGCTTTTCTGGATGCGGAAAGCAAGAGCCGCAGCAAGATGATGATGGAAATTGAAGCTGTGCTGGTGGTTGCTTTGAACATTGTTTTTCTGGTGTTCCAAGGCAAGCAGGCTCGCAACGCGATGGAGCACGTGACAGGGACTGAGGTTTCTGGTGTGTTTCGCTATAAGAATCACAGTGATGTGGCATGCAAGTTCTTTCCTGGCTTTGAGAATATTGGTATGAAGCATCGCGAGATTTTGTAGGACGTGCGCAGCGTGTTCGCGGTGTTCTGTCGTAATCAGCACTATTTTGTCTTGAACGATATGAATTATGTTGATTACATGAAGATTCGTTGCACACTGAAGCAGAGGATTGACCGCGCCGTAGCTTGGAGTGTGACCTACTAGAAGACGGTAAACGGGAGTCATTACGGTGCCTGCAACAAGGTGTTCCGTTGCAACCCCGGCGAGGTTCGCTCCGCTCACAGGATCTGGAACGTTGTTGCCGACTGTAAGCTGGATGATTTTTTTGATTGCCACAAATCGGGAAACCAACAGGATTACAGTTAAAATTGGAGGGGCCCACACCACCATACTGACGAGCTGGTGGCCATAAATCCATCTGGCTTTTAAGCTGCATCCTTCTATTCCTGTCGAGTGCATGTGACCTAGACTGGGTCGATCTCTGGTGCTGCATCTGGTACTGCTCCATTAACCGATGTCGGTTCTGCTTCGGATACTGTTCCTGAAACTGTCTCTGGTACTGCTGCGGGTACGATGCGTGGTACTGCTTCTGGTACGCCAGCCGGGATGCCCTACGGCACGACTCCTGGTACTGTTGCTTGAATTTCTGTCGGCAGCACTCCCGAGTCGGGTAGCCAAGCGGGTTCTGCTCCTTGTCCAACGCATGATGCGGCTTAAAATACTCAATCGGGTACTGCTTCTGGTACGGCTCGTGGTACGAGTCACTGTGTTGACTAGAATACTGATCCTCTTGTTGCTGCTGCCACTTACAATCTATGTGCCCTCCATATCTGGGCGGCCCTACACTCCTACGAGAGACGCCAAGCTGGCATTGCCTGTGAACTGTCGGGGCCATTGCAACGGCAACTAGGTGTTCCGTATTTATCCTCCGTTAAGATCTGACTCACATTATCTGTGGTATGTTGAGTGTTAACACGAAAAATTTGTGAATTTAACAAAAACAGTGACAAGACACACAAAAAACAAAGCAGATTTGATCAATTACGTTTAATTTTTGGTCAAATTAAATTGAAATACAAAGTGACTGGGTTGGAAGGTTGAACAGTTCGTATGGATCTAGTGGGAACTTAAATAATCCAGATACGTCAGATAGTCTGAAAGCGGATCTCATATTTTTCGATCCATATTAAAAGAAAAGAAATCGCAGGCTTGGCTCAACTCAAACTTTATTTGCTACAGTTTTTTTTTCGGCAACTCACAATAAATATCCATACCCTTTGTGTACATCCATAATGCATGGATCGCAAATATGTGCAGAGCATAGTTAAAGCATAAAGCTATCTCCTTAACTAGGCTTTGCAATTATGAACGATCGATGCATCTAGAATTTGGGCTTCGGGTCACCAAAACCCTGCGTAGTTGACTGAAACACGCGGCTGGGGCAGGAACGGATTAGAAATTCGATTGTGAACTAGCTGCTGTGCAATGTGTTGCTGGCCTGTCGCCGGAAGCTTAAACGTCGGGACAGCTTCTTCCTACTTTTCTTGCCCAGGCACTTAATGGGCTGTGGATTGGGCCAGTGCAGCGGACGTTGCGCCGGCAGCGATAAACGGGAGAAGACTTCAGTATTCCGATGTGTCGAGATGCGTCTTTTTTTACGCAAAGGTCGAAGTTGATCCTGTTGCTTCCGTTGACGCAGTGTGGCGTAGGGAGCGGGCATATCCGGCGGCTTCAGGGTGGACTTTCTTTTAAGCCTAGTCTGCCTTCGCTTTCTGCTCGGGATGGGCGTTTTGGATTGGTTGCCCACCCGGCTTGAGTCCCCTACATCGTCCTCTTCGTCAGAGGTGACCATCAGATAGATGGAATATTCCTTTTTCGATGGTTTCAAACTGTCGCCAGCCGTCAAGCGGTCCGGCTCTTCGTTTAGCTTCCTGTCGTCGCACATGTGCGCCACCAACTGCATCAGCGAGTTCCACAAAGGATTATCCGACTCGACGCACTGCATATTTTTGTCCTTGAACAGTTCTTTCAGATTTATTTGCCGTTTATGTGCGCCACTTTTTGGTGTCTTGGCTTTCATTGCCGCTTCTGGTTCCATTTCCTGTTGCAGTTGGGCGCTCTCCTGCAATATCTTTTGCATCAGCTCCAGTTGCGCGGTTGTAAATTTGAACTCCTGCTTAGCGCCTGCGTTGTTCGTTGCCAGATTGGGCAACGTTGTAGGAGTTATATTGCCGCTCACTTCCATTTGCTGTGGAAACCCCACATTGTCGCTTAGCTCGGACTGCTCCATTTCTGCCCGGCTGGCGACCCTTGTGGAGTTTCCTTGCTGCACTGCATCAAAGCCCGCTTCCATTTGCTGTGGGGGCTTGACATTTAGCTCTGACTGCTGCAGTGCTGCCAGGCTAGCAGACATTATCGAGCTGCCGTGCTTCTGGTGGGTTGCCTGCTGTGCGACTCGCTGTGGCAACCTTGTGTCCGACTGCTGCAGTGCTGCCAGACTGGCAAACCTTGCGGCGTTTCCTTGCTGCTTTTCATTTCCGGCGGCTGCCGCCAATGGTGGGAATTTCAACTTGGCGCACATTTCTGGCCGCTGCAGCGTTGCCAGACCTTTCGGTATTCTGGAGCTGCCGGCCCGCTCGGCCCGCTTGGGCGGCAACGTTTTTCCCAAAAGTTTGCGTATCTGCAGCAGATTAGCTTCTATGTCGGCGGCCAGACAATTCAGCTGCATCTCCGCTGGGGTTTCACCTTGGAGACTTTGACTTTCGGCCTTGAACTCTTCCTGGCGACCTGCTTGTGCCTCGGAATGGTTAGTTAACGTTGTGCTGCTGGCGCTATAATCATCTGGGAAGCTCACCGGCGCTTTGCTAGATCCACGATTGGCCAGCCTTTGGGGCTCGACATGAATGGGCAACACCTGGGTGCGCCCGCCTGCACACCCGTTCAACTGTTTGTCCTTAGGTGTGACCATTTGCTTGGCCAGCTTCACATAGTCAAAGTCAGCCGCATGAATGTGCCGCTCCACTGAATAGGGTCGCTTTACGATGCTAATGGTGGGCACAGGCTGGGCTTCCGGGCCAGGATTGGGATGTTTTGCCGCATATAGAGAGGATTCCGAAACGGAGCCGCTTCTGTCCAGAAAGTTGATCAGACTGCTCGCACATTTGCCAAAGTTGAAGGGCATGAATCCGGTGCTCAGCAGCCTCTGCTGCTGCTGCTGCTGCCTCTGCTGCTGCTGCTGATGCTGCTGCTGCTGATACTGCTGCCGTTGCAGTTGCAGTTGCTGCTGTCGCTTCAGCTGCTGCAGCTGCTGCTTGAGCTGTATGGAAATATCGCTCGTGGGCTGCCTATGGCGTTGCTTGACTGGATCCTGCCACACCTGCTCGTCGGAGCGACACCACATGGGCAGAATATTGGCCCTCTGCACCAACGGCGCCTGTGTATAAACGGGCATCATTTGGGGATGTGGTGCCTGCATTAGATTGCGTCGCAGCCGACTCAGCCTTCGGCTGCTCAGCTCCGGCTGTGGCAGAGTAGCCATGCGCGGCAGTGAGCCCACCATTTTGTTGCACATGGCGGACATCAGCGAGGGCGGCCTGGGCGCCTGTGGGGGCCAGTGCACGGATGGGCTGCCCAGCCAGCCAATGTTCAGATGCTGGCCCGGCGGCGGCGGCGCCATCATATGATGATAGGCGCTGTAGGACAGCTGTTTGGTCAAGCCACCCACCATGCCACGGCGTCGCACCATGATTATCTAAATGTTAACAGAACAAAAAAAAAAAAAAATTTCTCGCTATGGTTCGCAATTTTACTTGAAATTTGTGTTGTTTTTTGTATTTGTTTTTTGTCTCTTAAATCGGTAAACATTTAAAATTTTGAATACACGCTTTGTGCCATAATTATTGGGGAAAGCCCTTTTTTGAGTCCAAAACGTTGACGAACAAAGCAAAGGGCCGCAGTATCCTGTGCTTTTCTTTTCTTTTTCGTATATGTAGGTTTAAAAGCTCACCCACGTGTTGTCCCCACAGCTGGAGAGCTTATAGAGCTGACGTCACGCATGCTTTTGGTGCGGCTCTCGCTCATGCGTGCTTTTGCGCCTGCTGCCGGTCGGTCACAATGGGAGATTTCATTCATTGCGGCTTCACTTCCAGCGCAAATTCCCAACATCAATTGGAAGTGTTCGCATCTCCCAGCAGCTCGCTCTCTTACGCTCTCTCACAAAGCTGTCGTGAGATGAAGATGGAAGGCACAGTTATTTGTTGATGTTATCTTTTTCTTACTAAGTAGGCGCTCAATTTAAGTTCGCTGCTCAGTCGACTCGGACTCTAACAGTAAATGTGGATTTCATTTCGATTTTGTTTTCGAGCGGTAAACGACAAATTTCTGTAATAGACTAAAAAGAATTTTAAAATAAAGATCAGGAATTATAAGAGGTTTTAAATCTTTTGACCAAAATTGTTTATCCACTGAAGCAATTTAATAAAACAGAAAAAAACATAAATTTTATCAAAAAGTACATAAATATATATATAAACAAGAATGGTGAATGCCGGGTGTGTCGCCAAGCTGCTAAGCACTTTGCAAATGGGCACCAGTTACTGGCTGAAGCGAGTGAATCCCTACTGGTATGAGGCGAGGGAGCTGCCTAAAATATTGCTCAGCGACAAGAGCACAGTAAAAAAGGGTGCGAAGCCTCCGAGAAAAGTCGACGGAAGAAGTTACAGCAAATGTTTGTCACCATTGAAAAGACAATTGAATCGCATATAATTAGCATTAGTTAGTGGATAATGTGCAATTTTGGGAATCGTACCATTTCGTGAGAGATTGCCCGTTATAAAAAGTATTTTTAATAATGGTTATATTTTTAGATATCTGTACTACATAGTAATGGGAACTGAACGCTGGCTGTTTGTATTCGCTTAAAAATAACGAAATTGAATCATTTTAATCGTTTGGAGCAGAAACTTTTATACTGAAATAAATAACGAAATTAAATCTTTTTAATCAACCACCAAATTGCTTCATTTTACGCGCCCAATTCAAAAGTGGGCTGCCAACTGGGCAAACAACATTTACGGATTAGATCCTAACAGAGAACTGCCGCGTTTAACAGAATAGTCGACATATATCGTTATCGATAAGTCCTGTAATCAACCCGGCCTTTACTGCTGTAGCAAGTGTGCGAGCAAGAGAGTGAGCTCTGTCGGTACGCGTGTGTGGGAAGAGAGCCAATTGCCATCAGTTGGTGCCGAGTTTTTGCTTCGTGAGCAGGTGGGCCGCGCTTCGCGCTAAAATCGTATAAGAATCGCCTCTTAAACAATATGAAAAAATTCCAATAGCCGAAAGCAAAGGCACTTGATAATATAAATCGCGGCGCATGCTACGCCCACGCGTTCAAGTTCAGTGCATGCGACGGCAGCAAATACAACCAACAAAAGCCAAAAGGCAACAACAACAGCCACAAGGCACAAGTGATAACAGCGCAAGAATTAATATATATGTAATACAAATTCAACGTGAAAAGAAATCTGGCGACATATGAAGAAAAAATAATATAAAACACAGAAAGCAATCGTAATGTGTAAGCAAAAGAGCAAAAGCAAATGAAATGAGACAAAGATTAAACAAAGTGTTTCTTATTTGAGCAGCGTTTGTTATTGTTGCTACTACTGCTGCGGCTGGAACTGTAATAACAACTCAATATACTACAGCAGGAGATGGGAGCGGCGCTGAATTTCAATTACATACACAACGCATGCATCTCTGTAATGCATGTGTAATGTAATTATGATTTTTGTAAATACGTGCCTCTGTGTGTGTGTGTGTGTGTGGCGACATGCGGAAGCGAAAACATTCATGAATGGCAATTATGCTGCC
Organism: Drosophila littoralis; assembly: GCA_018903485.1. Classification (NCBI taxonomy): domain Eukaryota; kingdom Metazoa; phylum Arthropoda; class Insecta; order Diptera; family Drosophilidae; genus Drosophila; species Drosophila littoralis. Next base: position 10,205,102 of record JAEIGF010000297.1, on the reverse strand, counting down.
GTTGCGGCAACTTATTGTTCGGCCCACAGCCAAAATGACGGCTAAAACTACGTACGGTTTTCCACTTGGAAGTCGTGACGTTTTTCGATTGCATAGCTACATATGTATCTGTGCTGTTGGTGCGTGCGTTTGTGTGAGAGTGCGCGCTGCTCTCACGCGCGTCTCTGTGTGCGTGTGTGTGTGTGTTTGTTTGACTGCAAACGTCATAGCAACTCCAGTAAAACGCAAATAAGCCAAAGAAGAAAAGCTAATTGCTGTTGAGTGGTCTAATTGGACACCTTGCGTTTGTAAATTTATTTCATTCGCCCGTTATCAATTGTGTGTGTTTATTTGCTTTCTCTATCTCTCTTTCGCTCTCGCTCATGAATGTGTGCCCACATACAAACGTACATACGTTTTATTCGAGTGGTTTATATGCTCGACCTCGACAAGTTTCATTTTCGCCCCTCCACACACACACACATTCGTGTGCGTGTGTATGTGTTTGTAATTGTCATCATGCTGCTTCATATTGTAATTTCTGCTGTTGTTTTTTGCGAATTTCCTTGACTCCTTGAACCAAGCCAGCCACACACACACACACACACACACACACACACACGCACACTTGTACATGGATATATGTGTGTACAACCGCACTCACACATGGACACCGCAACCTGTCTGCCCCGTAACTGTTGCTGCGCCCCCGCCGACTACACACACACACACACACACACACACACACACACGCCGTCGCGCGCTCTGCTGCCTGCTCTTGCGTTTTATTTGCCTTCTGCTCTGAGCGCTGGCGTTGGCGCTTGGCGCTTCTGGGCTGCTGTTGTTGTTGTTGTTTTCGTTGTCTGGCTGCTGTTTGTAAGTCGAAGTCGCGTTCTCTAGCTTTTGTTTTTCTGCTCTTTTATATTTGTTGGCTCATTTACTTTACTTGTGTGTGTCGTTGTTTTTTTTTTCGTGCGCGCGCGACTTTTGTTGTTTTTTGGTTTTCTTTTGTTATTCTTGTTTTATTTTTTAATCATTCTCGTATTTTGCCTTTTCTGATTATGCTGTCGTTTTGTTGGTTCAACAACAACAACAACAACAAAAACAACAAGAGCAGCAGCCACAGAGGGCACGAGTGCGAGCAGAACAACAACAACAAGCCGACAACTACTGCGGTGCCTTAGTTATCAGCAATACCCAACAGATATTGTGTACATATACATACATACATATGTGTGTACACACATCTAAATATGTGTGCATATAAGTACATATGGTTACAGTGCGGTTCATAAGTTGAGTACCACCATGTGTATTCAGTAACTCCTGCATTAACTGATCTATCCCAATTCGAGTGATTTACCGTAACCCTAACTGAAGTTTTAGACTAAAAAACTACACTACTGTTGCTGTGTCATAGAACCACCCAAGCGTCCGTCCACCCACTTGCTTGTGCGGTGCTCCAATTGTGAATGACAGCACGCATCGACGCAGTGCTTGATGATTTCGTCGTAAATTTACCGATACCCCACTGTCGCTGCCTTGTGACGTCTTTTACAGCTGGCATCGCTTTCGCAACTCTCCCTCTTGCCTTCTCACTCTCTCTCTCTTTCTCTCTTTGACTGCTGGTGCTGCTGCTACTGCTGCTGGTGCTGCTCTTCGTGCGTGCGTTGGAATGTGGCCCAGCTTCAAATGCTGCTTCCAATTTGGAAGTTCATTCAGCTTTGATGCGGCGCTTCCAGGCACAGGTTGTCGCCGCGTTCGCTATCCATTTCCTAAGCTGGAGCAGTCGCAGTCTGTTGATTTTTGTACGTTGACTTTGACTTGTGCGCGCTGTTTATCCAGCTCCGCGTCCTTCATCTTGTCCTGCGGCTGCTGCTTCATCTCACAGACACGAGCGCTTACAACTGTTTTGTGTCTTTTTCGATTAATAAGTAAACAAAAAGAAAAACATTTTCAATTGGTATTTAATAATTTGATTTGGTGTTTTATTTTTTTTATTTTTACTTTTTGGCTCGTGTTCGCTAAGAAATTTTCAAGAAACGTGAAAATGTGCAAATTAAATGCTTGAGGAAAACCACTTAAATATCGCTTTTGCATTGTTGCCCACAGCTGCCGTTGCTCTTTCGCGCCGACAAATTGTTTACAATTTATACGTCATGTGCGTGTGTGCGTTTGTCTGTATGTGTGTGTGCTTGTGTGTGTGTGTGTGTGTGTGTGTGTGTCTGTCAATGTGCTGTTATACTCTATAACGCAAATACAATAGAGCATTTTAAGTGCGTGGTAATTTGAGTAAAATAAGCTAGAAGGTTATTATACCCTTGCAGAGGGTATTATAATTGTTAATAATTATATTTATTAGTTTTACAATGCTCCACATATATATCCAAAATCCTATTGAGATCGGACCACTATAACATATAGCTGCCATAGGAACGATCTTTCGAAAATTCAGTTGTTGTATGGAAAACTTTTATGTTTATCAAGATATCTTGACCAAACGTTCCCTGTGCTTCTTAGATACGGGCAAAGCACTATGAGCATTGTGAAAAGGTTGGGTCTGCAAGGGTATTAGATCTTCGGCGTGCCGAAGATAGCCTTTCTTTCTCGTTTCATGTGCATTCAGTATGGAGTGTGCATAGCAATTAGCTTTTGGGGTGCACAAAATGACCCTAGAATCGGTTATTCAAGACGGTTGTTCAGTTATAAGTGTGTAAAAGATTTGTATTTCATTTCCCTTACTTGTAATAATGCTTCCTCTTTTATTTGTGTAATAATTGCAGTCTTACATTTTATCGCAAGCTTTTGCAGTTTTTATAATTAGCTAAATTTAAAAAACAATGGACATAGCTCTTGTAATTAATTTATTTTTAATTATATTTTAATATTAACATGTTACCTATTTTTGTTCATTTTCCGGTGTCGAAAACTTCAAAAGTTTCTTTAAACTCAATATATGCTTGGTTCTTTCATAACTTGAAGTTCCGTACTTTTATATTTCGACTAAAGTAAATTGTTTTTATACCCTGAACCCATTAAAAATGGATAAAAAGGGTATAATGTATTTGTGCAAATGTATGTAACAGGTAGAAGGAAGCATCAGCATCAATAGCCTAGTTGATCTAGCCATGTCCGTCTGTCTTTCCGTCCGTCCGTCTGTCCGTATGTATGAACGCAAGGATCTCAGAACCTATAAGGGCTAGAGATTTGAAATTTTAGCTGTAGGTCCTTCTAGTGCCGCGCAGATCGAGATCCGATATTCGATAACTTGCCCCGTGTCCAAGTAATCGATAAAAATCGATATCGAAATTCGTTTTTTTGAGCAATTTTGGTAAATAATAAGAGCTAGAGTCAGCAAACTCGCCATGTAGCTTCTAGAATAGTATATATATTTGCATTTGGTGTTGGAAGAAGAGGGTTGAGGGTATCCCCTAGTCGGGAGCTCCCGACTAGAACTTCTTACTTGTTTGTGCATGTGAAGCTTCGGAGATCGATCCTAAAGTTATTTAAGTGGTCAATGTCTGCAGCTTTGCTGATATATAAAATTGAAAATGTTATAAAAAGTTGTTAATCTTGTAACTTTCTCCACGCCAAAAGCTTTGCTTATTTCAATAAAAGCTTTTCTTGTTTATCATGCGAATTGCAGGGCATAAAAAGTGTATTCGATTTTCATAGACAACATTTTTCTAGTTCGCTTCGATTGGCATTAGAATTGAGTGTCTGTGTGTGTGTGTGTGTGTGTGTGTGTGTGTGTGTGGTTGAGTGTGTGTGTGTGTGGTTGAGTGTGTGTGAGTGTGCGTATGACAGTGTCTACTTGTTATGTTTGCGCTGGTCTTCCTCTTTATACAACTATTTCACGCTGTTGCTGCTTTAAATTGATTTCAATAGGAATTTGCTGACTTGAACGCAGCTCCAACAAACATCGCCACTTGACTTGGGCCACACGCGCCATCTCGTTCACACACTCAATCAGTGTGTGTGTGTGTGTGCGCGTGTGTGTGCGTGACTGTGTGCCTGGCCACGCGACCTTGATGCTGTACATTAACCCATTAAGTTTTGTCGTGGTCGCAATGTAGCAGGAGGCAGGCTGCAGCCAGGAGGAGGAAGCAGCTTGGCCAGGCGATCAGCTTACAGCGCCCCGAAGACTCCGCAGAGAGAGACAGAGAGAGACAGAGAGAGACAGAGAGAGAGAGAGAGAGAGTTGCAGTTGGAAAAACGTGAGCGGGAGGGGGAGTGTGAGTGCGCTGAGCAGGCACAGGTTTTTTTTTACACTGGCAGCCAAAAGTTGTCGCCTGTCTGTGGTTAACATAGCCACGCCCACTGCAACGCAGCAGCAGTGATAACGAAAAGAAAAACGAAGCTCAAATTTCAAATGTGAATTACTTTTAACTGTTTTTCTTTCTTTATTTTTTTTTTTGCTGTTGCAATCAATCGCAGCGCCACAGCAACAAGGCTAAACATGTGAAAAGAGAAAACGCGTGCATACAACAACAACAACAACAACAGCAGCAAACTGCAACAACAACAACAACATACAACAGGCAGCAGCTTTCCGTGGAACAGGAAACGTGAGAGGCATACGGCAACCCACACAAAAGGAGACGCCTCACGTGCTCGCTGCGCTGGCCACGTGGCCGTGCCCAATGGCCCAGTCGCCGCCGGTAGCTGGAGCAGATGCCACAGCCATAGCGACGACAACGACGCAGCTGCCGTTGACCTCTGCCACACTCTCTGCCACAGCCGCAGCCACAGCCGCTGACGCAGACACAACGCGCACGTAATTGCTGTTGCAATCAATTTGAGCTTCGCATCGAATTTAATTTTGCTGGCGGCGCTGCTGCTGTTCCCGCTCCATCCTCATCCTCATCCCCGTCGTCGTTGTCGTCAAGCGCCGCTGCAGCCAAAGCTGTGCCTTGTCTGGTCTACTTGTGTGTGTGTGTGTACTTCTTTGTTTATTTAGGTGTGTGTGTGTCTGCGCCGCCAGCATCAGCAGCAGCGGGCATGAATAGCAAATGAATTCAAGCTCGGCAAACAAAAGAAAATGCATCTTAAGTGAACTTCCTGCGTCGACAGCAGCAACAAGAACAACATCAACGAGTCGGAGGCGACGCAACATTAGCCAATTACTAAACCCAACAACAACAACAACAACAGCAGCAACCAAGTGCCCCACTGCAACTGAAATGGCCGCCTCCACATCAACGCCACAAAATTACAAAGTGCCATCGACGAGCAAAATATCCGTAGACAAGCTCCTGCGCGTCGGCTACTACGAACTGGAGAAGACAATCGGCAAGGGCAACTTTGCCGTAGTCAAACTAGCCACAAATATTGTAACCAAGACCAAGGTGAGTAATGCCTAAAAATATAGTCACATAGTAAAATGATATAAAACAATTACCAAGTCTAGTATTTTTCGTAAGCTGACCCTTATGTCAAGAGCTTGGACATTATTTTTAAATTCAAGGAAAATTTGATAATCCTGCATATATATATATTTATTATGGTTAAGAACTGTAGGTGTATGCTTGTATCTCAGCATATAGAACTGTTTGTGCTGACTGACTGACTGACTGATTGATTGGTGATTGATGAAACTTAATTCTTGGTGATTATATCAACGAGATCGTTATAATGCTTAGGGGCATAACTCAACTCGTAAGCTTGGCTCAGGTATCTAAAATACTTAACAAGGCTTTCAAATTTCTTTTGATTTTCTTCCGATCACACATAATATTTACTGGAGTCTACTCCGATAACTACATCACGCGACACAGTATAACTTTATCAAAAAACACAAAATAACTTCAATAGTAATTTTCGCATGGCCTGCGCTTATAATTCTCAATCAGTTTGAGCAAAGAGTTGGCTTTGCGTAGCTCGCCCGAATAAATCGAGCTATAAAATATTTGAGTATAATTAGGATAAGTCAATGTGTATAAAACTGTTTGTCCTGATGGACTAACTGATTGCTGCTCAACGGCAGAGCGCACAGAGCTGGGAAGCTGACATTTTTATTGTAGATAACTTATGTGTGGAATCTGCACGCCAAGACAAGTTTTGAGCAAAAGCAACCTAAAATGTGAACAAATTTAGTAGCTTATCGTCCGCTTTATCGAAAAAGTTATTTTAAAACATCTCTGTGAAAATTGATTGAAGACTTGCTCAAAACTATTGGAAATCCATTTCCCACCAGCGGTTATTGAGTAAAATCGGGTTATTGGTATTGCTGTTTTCTTTGTAAATAATGCAAAATGAATGAAACGAATATAAACATGAGCAATTTCTTCTGAATTTGAGCTTGCCATCTTTCGCTTGCTGGTCCGACGCGCAGACACACAGCCAAATTTCAGCTTCCTAGCTCTTGCGCTTACTTAGCCTGATCAGCAGTCAGTCAATCGGGACAAAGAAAGTATTTGTACTTCTGTAGAGCACATGTACATGTTATCGTTATCGATTATCGATTTCACAAATTCATCGAATTGCGAATCGAACTATATTATTCTTCTTTTCGTTTTGCCGTTAGGCTGCGCATTCGGTTTAATCAAATTGATTTTAGTGATTATGATTCTTTTGTTGTTTTGTTTATTGCCGCGTAAATATGTGCGCATAGTATACTTTAGTGTTTACACAACTTATTGACAATACATATTTGCCAGCAGGCAGATCGGCATGGGGAAGCGGCAACGGCAATGGCAACGGCATCAGCATTTGGGGAGTTGTTTGCCTCAAAATATATACATATATATATATATATTTTTTTTTTGCAGCAGCAGCAGCTGCTGTCGAGTCCGATCAGATGATGCTAATTGAAAGGCATTTACCTCACCCTCTGCCGCCCTCTGGGCGTCTATCGCTTGGGAACACACAAGACAAGTCGGAGCCCTCCACACCTGCTAATGGGATCTCTTTCTTTTGTACCTCTTGCGCTCTCCTTCGCTCTGTCTCTGTATGAGGAAGTAATTAAGTTTTGTTTCGTTCTGTTTGAGATCATCTCACTTGGTTTATTTATTTCCATTTCCCGCTGTCAAATGTAATTTGCATTTGCATTTACAAATATTTTCGACAATTTCCGTAAAACTTATCAGTATTGCATCTCTAAAATGGCTGGGATGCTGCTGTGTTTAATTAGTGAGCGGCGTGTAATCAGTTGAGGTACACTCGCACCTGTGCTTAAAGCGCTTGAAACACACTTTTCTTGAATACCCTGTGGCGAGTGGCTCAAAGAGTATATTTGCTGAACATAGAAAAAAAAGAAAGCCAGAAAATAGATCGATTGGAAATTGTAATCAGCTCTGAAAAATTAACATATAAATTCTTGAGTGTGCCAGACTAAAAATTATGTATTGTATGTTGAAATATTTGAAAATGGTTTTAAGTTATAATTTGTAGATTGTATCAGTATCAGGATGCCTGTAAATATGGTTTACAGGGCATTTAATAGTCGTGCAATCACATGTGCTGCACATTTGCCACTTGTGCTCTATCAGCTAAGCGACAATTTCTCTGCATTCTCTGCATTATAAATTCCGAATGCATTCTACAGCTGCTGCTAGAAGTGATAATGAGTCACCTTCAGCTGGGCATCGGGCTCTGCGGGCTGAGGGCAAGCACACACACAGACCCACATGCATATGCATACATATACATGTACACATATATAGAGTAAAACAACAAAACACAGCTGTCACAGTCGCTGTAACTACATGCGACTGCTGATAATTGGCGCTGTCAAGTGACACAACAGAACCGAGCACAGGGACCACAACAACAACAACAACAACGAGAAGAACAACCACAACTGGAACAACAAATGCAACAATAGCAACAACAAAAGCCATGCGCTTTAATAGTTTATCACAACAATAACAATAACCGGGCATATAAGTGCAAATTTGTAGGCCAAACACAGAAGTGCTCGTAATATGCATAATTGACAACGACGGAGCACACAAAAAAAGCAGCAACAACAACAACAACAACAACAAGAAGAACTAAATAAATTGTCAACACGGTCTTGGAGAGTCCGCCACACACGCACCCAACTGCGGAGAGATTCATCTCAGTGAGAAGAGCACGTGCCTGCAATTCAAAATGGCGTCTGGGTTGTTAAAAAGAAAACATTTGCATACAACGCGCATATTTTATAAATTTTACTTTATTTCCATTTTCATTTGTTCTCGCTTCATTCTGTTTGCTTTTACAGTTCTTTTTTTTTTGTTTTTTGTTTTTTTTTTTTGTTCCCCAATACTCCGATAAGAGAGGCCGACACAGCTGTTTGTCAATTTCAAGGTCCATTCGCACTCACTTATCATACTTAACATTCACAATGGACTCCCGCACGTGTGTGGGTGTGTGTGTGTGTGTGTGTGTGCGTGTTACAAATGCAATGTTTAAGTACAACATGACTGCCTGGATTATTATTGTTGTTATTATTATAATTATTGCCTATAGCCTTAGCTTATCTTCTATGCGCATTTCGCCAATAATTATTAGTATTATCAATAGGGCACATGTACAATGTACATTATGTGTAAACAACAACGATAAGAATACGTGTTTGTTATGCTCAAGACACATTTTCAATGCAAGTGTTGCCCAAACGAAAAACCCTTGCAAACGACCATACGAAACCAAATATATTTTGGGTTTCCTTTAAGGTTGTGTTTAAAGTATTTTAAGGATTTACCTAAGTAGTCGCACATAAATTTGGCAGTGTCGCCTTTCTATTTGATTCTCATAAAGTCAACATATGCTTGTTAGCGCGATTTCTATGACAGATAGAGATGGGAAAGAAGGAGAAGGCAGAGAAAGAGAGAGTGAGAAGAGAGACAGAGAGAGAGAGAGAGAGAGAGGAAAAGAGTGAGAAAGAGATATATAGAGTGATTCAGGGAACATAAGGGAGAATCGCAAAAATTGGGCTATATTTATAAAATCAGAAATAATTTACAGATTTTGATGATCCTTAATAGTAGATATATGTAAGCTATACCAAGAAGGGGTAAGAAGGTAAGCCAGTCAACAAACAAAAGCAACCAAAAGAATTAACCACATTTTCATAACATCCATATTACTCACTATAAAGATTTACTTCCTTGGGGGAAACAACAATCAGTCATTAAAAACTTCCCACTGCAAACTTTAGCAATTGAAAACATTTTCAAAGTAAACGCTTTTGCCAGACTTTCTAAGACTCATAACTATTTCATTTTCAAATGGATTTTAATTGGACACCTCTCTAATTGAGCACTAAATAAATTATACCAGAGTATATCTTCTTTTCAAACTGTTCTAATCTTTAATTTGATTTCATTTGAAACTAAGTTTCTGAAACTTTTTATCAGCCCTTTGTAATACAATTTTGGCCATGCGGGAGGCAATATATCATATTCATATTCAAATAGTTGTCACGCCCTTGCGATAATTCTGTTGCCGTGTTAATTGCTTTACTGTGGCATTTCCCTGACTGATTGATTATCGGAATTCGATATCTGAATTTAAGGGAATCGCATGGCGCGTGGCCCGACTCGATGGTTGCCTTCGCCATTAACGCTCCAATTGATGCAATTAAACGTCTGCAGAACCCACTCAACGCATGCACCAGCAACTGGCGGCTATAATCCGATTTCCTATCGGAAAATATATCAAGTTGTATTACTTTTTCTTTTTTTTTTTCGGGTTTTTCTAACCAACGAATCACACAATAATAATTGCGCTCCCGTTGCGCACTGAGGCAACTTTGATTGATCATTCGCTATGGCCAAATATTTAACTTGAGCTCACGCTGTCTGGCCACGATGCGATCTCAGTCAAAAAAATAATAGAAAAAAATCAAGAGGGCTCTGCGTGGGAGTGCCTGACTTGAAGATACCCTTAGCTACCATAACAAACCTTCTAGCTTCCTTTCATAGAAACCCACACACACGAAAGTACCCTTAAGCTGTGCTTCTTCACTTTGATTCCACAATGGGAAATGCATCTCAAAAAAGCTTCGGTACTTAGAGTCCGATCTTTATGAAATTTTCAGGGCATAGGCAGCTGTGTGTAAATATTAAAACCGAATTTAAGGAGAATATGGGTAGTTATCCAAAATATGGATGTATTCGCAATCAAAAACTTACATACAAAGTTGTGTGTTTGAAGATCTTGTAATTTTCGACTTATGCTTAAAAAACATGTCTCAAAATTGATTTTCATCGTACAGGAAATAAAAAACATACGCGTATGATCAAGAATATATACCCTTTATGGGTCGGAGTACCTCCTTCCGCCTGTTACAGACATTTGCACAAAACCGTAATACCCTTTTACTAATTTCCAATGAGCTCAGGGTATAATAAAACTTGTTGCTGACCACTCAAAGATTCGAGCTGAAATATATACAAATATAGCGTATATATACATATATATTTATGTGTATGTGTACGATACAACTTCAGCTCTGCTTTACGACTCAGACGCATGGCTGCCCAAATCGTTTAAAAATTTATTTACTTTTTCATTAACTATTTCGCGGCTTTTGTTGTGTGTGTATGTGTTTCTTTTTTGTATTTTCTCCTTTTTTTTTGCGTCTTTTAACTGTCTGGCATTTTTTTACCAACAATTTTTTTTGTTGAGCTCCAAAGCAAAGAGTGTAAGGCCAATTGTTGTCTCTTCGGTATTTGCTGTCTCTATTGCACAGGCTTACTGTCTGCGTGTATTTGCTGCTAGTATAAGCCTAACAGCCGGAATACCCTGTAAATTTCGTGATTAAAAGTTTTTTGTCAGTTATTTGTGGTTATGATAGGAAAAGAAATATTGGATACCGATCTATATATTCTATTCTATACATAATATAATTTAAACCCCATTCAAATAGTTAATAATGTATTAATAGATGATGCATAGGAGTATTTTAGCTTCTAATATTATTACTATTTACTTTTATTTTGTGCTATTCCCAGAGTTGTGTTCAGTTTTTGTACAAACTGGAATTTGATCAAATACAGAAGAACTATAAAATCTTTAAAGTAATAAAGAAAATATGAATATACTGATCCTTCCAAGCAGTGCACTGCTTTAAAAATGCCAAGTCAAGCAGTTGTAAACAGGGTATCCGTTTGGCTTATTTGCCTAACTAATTTATTGTTGATTCGCGCTTGAATTTGTCTTCTGTCTGCAAGTTGTTGTTGTTGCTGTTGTTGTTGTTGCTGCTGCTGCTACACTTACACACACAGACGCACACACTCGCACACTCGATAAACATTCGCATTCATATGATAACAAGCGCGTTATCAAAGTGCTCCCAGTCGTAAATTAACAACAAAAAGAGCTACGTAAACAACGCAACAATTTGCGAATCAATCACGTGCACTACAACCTCTCGCTCTCGCGCTCACTTAATGTTATATCTCTCTCTCTCTCTCTCTCTCTCTCTCTCTCTCTCTCTCTCTCTCTCTCTCTTTCAGCCTTTTTAGTCAGTTCTGAATTTATCTTTAGTTTCTTTATACTTTGGCATCATCTAACGAATACAATCTCAAGTATTTTCCCACTTTCTATAAATGATTAATCAACAACAATGCGGCCCAGCGCGGCGCGGCGCCTGATTAAAGTCAAAGCCCCCGCACTTATTTCCCTTCATTTATTAAATTTTTGTAAGTCTGAACCTCCCATTTGCTTTTTTTTTTTTTTGACTCAGTAAGGCACGTGCTTTTAAGTAGGCCATTCAATGGAAATTTATAATAATCGATTTTCCGCTGCTGCTGAAAGCAATTGGAAATTTTAAATCGCCGCCAAACTGAACCCAAATAAAGTTTAGCGACCCGTGGCATACAACCGCGACACAGACACAAGGGTTAAGAGAGAAAGAGAGAGCAAGCTGGGAAAAGCGAGCGAGAGAGAAAGCATCAATTGCAGCAGCCACAGCGAGCAATAGTGGGCGCGGCCATAGGGCAACTATTGATTAAACACGAGCAGCTGCGCGGCCCTTGGGGGGGTTGGGCTGGCTGGCAACACACGTTTGATTACCACGTGTAAACAGCAACAACACTTACGACAACAACTCAAACAAGGACTCGCTGGCTGTGTAGCACATTTGAGCCCCAAACGTGAGCAGCAGCGGGTCACATGTCTGCAAAGCACGTCCAGCAGTCAGGCCAGCCTGACATTGAGACGTGCCCCCCTCGACCCAGGCAGAAGGGGGCGACGGCGCCTTCGCAACCGCCACCGCCATCGAAAGCCCTATGTGGCAAAAAAAAGTCAACGGCCACGCCCACTAGCCTACTATGCGAACTGATGCGGCTGAAGGCGCAGCAAAAGTATCTCGAATGCAATCAAGTTAAGCTGAATGCCAACAATTTTCTCGATGACAACGACCCTGATGCGGAAGACGGTGAGGACAGGCCCCCAGGCTGCTGCCGGCCTTCTAGTGCCACCAAAGTCGCCGGTCTCATCAATGACATTGATCGCTTGAAGCTGGAATTGGATGACAAACTGCGCAAGCATCACGTGGCAAAACGTGGCCAGTTGCAGGACATGTGGCACTATATGAGCACACTCAAAGAGGATGTATTTCAACCGGAACGCCTCAGCCTGTACACGGTGAATGCTGTGCGGGAGCGCATCATTGTACTCAATGGCCAGCTGGAGCGGTTGGGCTTGCAGAATGCCAAGGAGCTGGAGATGTTGCGGGAGGAGTACAAGAAACTGGAGCAGGAGAATGGGTTCGTGTGGAACGGCAGCATTTGAGAACGATACTCGAACGAATATCTATGTCCATTTTGATTTGAAAATCGTTTGTTTCATTTTAAAGAACTCGGTAAACACGAACAGATTCATGTGAAATGGCTTTAATAAATTTCCTTAGCTGTGAACCAGTTTTTATTATATTCTAAACTGAACTGGTTCCTTTTTGTGATACTCGTCAATCTGTATAGAACAAATTTTAAATTGAACTAGTTTAACACGAACTGAAAATGGAACTAGTTCAACACGAATTTAAAATGGAACTAGCTCTACAGGAATATATTCTAGTGGGAGGCAAGCATTTGAGAACGATGCTCGAGAGAATATCAATATCAATATAATATAATGGAACTGCTTCCTTCCCAAAAGGAGATTCTTGTTTCTAAATATTACAAAAGGCGCTTGATTTTCTGTAAATCTTATTTATGTATTACTTACTTTTGTAGTTATGATGTAACATTGTAGTTGAATGTTACTTTGATTGTGAATTGATTTTGGGTTAATTCTGAAGATTAAGCTGAACTGGTTGCTTTTTATACCCTGAACTCATTAAAAATGGGTAAAAGGGGTATAATGTTTTTGGTGCAAAATGTAAATGTATCTCCGACACAATAAAGTATATATATTCCGTCCGTCCGTATGTATGAACGCAAGGATCTCAGAACCTATAAGAGCTAGAGACTTGAAATTTTAGCTGTAGGTTCTCCTAGTTCCTACTCAGATCGAGTTTGTTTCCGATAATCGATAACTTACTCCGTTTCCAAGTAATCGATATCGACATCCTGTTTTTTGAGAAAATTGGGTAAATAATTAGAGCTAGAGTCACCAAACATGATATGTTGCTTCTAGAATATTACATATATATCTCAAGTATCTTTCATTTTAGACCTATCGCCACCTCCCCGCTACCACCTCGAAGAGGGTTCAGGGTATTCCCTAGCCGGGAGCTCCCGACTAGAACCTCTTACTTGTTTAAGTCTTAATCTATCAGTATTTTATCAGTCATTATAAATTGAAAATGTAAATGGTTTTAGTTGAAAGTATTTTTGAATTTTCGTTGCCCGAACTACTTCCATTTTCATTTAATTCGACGCAATAAAATAAATGTGCTAATTGGAGAGTATTACATATAAATTTAAGGTGCTTTAAATCAGTAAACGGCGCGAAATGAGTCAGCTTTTGAGTATCAAAAGGAATTTACATTTTGTAATAGAATTTAGCACTTCTGGCAATCAGGCTTTGTAGTCCTTGCCTTTAAATCAATACGTGCGCCAAGGAGCGAGCCTTTCTGCCATTTGCCTTGGCTTTTTTGTGTTGTGCCAAGCGAAGGATTTCCAAATGTGACATTGTTGTTGTTCGCGTTGTTGCTTTTGCTGTTGCGCTTGCTTTGAATGTCTCATTTACGAGCATTTGTTCTTAAGGTTCATCGCATTCACTGCAAAAGGTCAAAATGGCACGTGGCAGTGGCATTTTGCTGCTACAAGCCCCTTACCCTCTCACCCTCTACCCATCAGCTTGTGACAAACGATTGTTGTCCAATTGTCGTACATCATTTTCATATTTGAATACCTCGGGCTCGGGCCTTGTAAGAAGTTGGGCGATTGTAATAACATATTTTATATTACCAGACATCTCTGAAGGCGTTGTGAAATATATGAAACAGGCAAAAGGTGACATTGCCATGTTAATAAAGTACATGCATATATTTTTAATGTCTGTACAATCTATCTTCGTCTACCTATCTTCTGGGTCCAAGAGCTTTAAAGATCTGCAGAAGTTAATATGTAACCTGAATCAGTTAAAACACACAACCAGTTTATTTGTAAGTTCCCTTCTGGCCCCTTTTCCCATCGATTTAATTACCTCACAGCTTCACTTAAAGCTCTTATTTAAACAATTTTATAACTTAAGAATCAGATTAATTGACTGTCTATTGGCCAAGCCTGCTTAAGAATATCTTTTGTAGCAAGTGCAAAAGAGTTCATGGTCTGGTCACAGGGTATCTTCTTGTACATATATGAATTTCAAGCACGCTGATCACGTGGCATTGACAGTTCCAGAAAACTGTTGCCCAACGCTCCGTCAATTATGTAAAATGTCAAAAGAAATACAGCTTGCAAATGACAATGCAGAAATATTGCGCATACGCCCAGTGCTGAAGCACTGCATTTATTTTCAGTCGCTGCAAAAGCAAAGTTATCTAAAATGTTATGTAAATTATTTATTTATTGCATTCGAATTGTTTGCTAAAGGCAATAAGAAAAAGGACACACAAAAAAAATACGCATACGCCAAGTATTGCAGTGCCAATTTTAAGGTTCTTACAGTCAAACCAAAAACTATTAACAATTCTTGCTAATTTATGTATTTGTTACAAATAACAAGACGTACATAGAATCAAAAAACATTACGCATACGCCAAGTATTTTCTTCTGGTCAAAGAGCAATTATTTTAGAAATTTTATATAAATTATTTGTTTATATTTTATTATTGCCTTCTAATTGAGCAACAACAAATGCTGCCTACGGCAATAGCAAAACAGACACAAAACAAAAATTTGTTCAAATGTTGAGGCAGCAAAAACAACAACAACAACAACAAATCGAAAACCGGTGTGCGGCTCATCATGATGAAGCTGTGTTGCTTAAAATGAAGATTGTTGTTGTTGCTGCTGTTATTGTTGTTGTTGTTGTTGTTGCTGTGGTTGTTGTTGTTGTTGTTGTAGTTGTTTTTGCTATCATTGTGTAAGCAAGAGCAAGTGATCTACCTCTCTCTCTCGCCCTGTCTCTATCTCTCCCTCTTTTTCGCCCTGTATCGCCCACTCTCTCGCACTCACTACGCTTACGCTCGATTGTTAATTATTTCAGTTTTTGCTAAATTATTATTGAAATGCTTGGCGAAAACACAAAAAAAGCAAATAAACAGACGGCGACATCGACGACGTCGACGACGACGACGAAAGTCGTGTGTGTAAAGAATGTTTTTTGTCTTGCCTAACCTCACGCCCTTCCCTACGTGGACCCCTCAATGCCTGCTCCTGTTCCTCTGCCCGCCGACATCGTCATCATTGTCGTCGTCTTCGTCGTCGTCGTCATCATCATTAGCACCTCTCTTACGACAACCACACAGAATTTAACACTCACGCCATCTTTGGCGTTGTTGTCGTCGCCGTGCTTGTCGTGCTTGTTGTTCTTCTTGTTGTTGTTCTTGTTGTTGTTGCTGCTGCTGCTGTGGCTGCAGACAGTGCGCCACCTACCACCTGACCCCCAGCAACAGCGAGACACGTTCTTTTTGTTCTTTTTTGCATGCACATACCCTTACATGGGGTATTATGCTGATACTATCAGTTGGGTAAAGAACAAAAGGTATATGAAAGTGGTCGGAAGTAAACAGAAAACATTTTCTTACTTTCACAATTAGTTTAAATTATTATATATTATATTTTCATCAGCATATTGAGATCTGATATAATATATCTAATTGACGGTTAAGTTCGAAGTTAGGATCTATACAGGTTCGTTAATTATTTTGTATTAAAATAGACACAGATTTATATATACGCATAGAGCTTGTTAGTTAAATGTAGAGTATTGTTATTAAAGATGATAAATGACATTGCTTAAACGGCGAACATTAGATCATTTTTTTATGAGAACTTTCTTTTGACTAGACAGTAAGAAAGTTTCACGTCAGTTTGAGCATGTTTTTAGCTAATTGAACACTATTAATTAAATTATAGCCATAAAATAGCAACGGGATTTACTTATAAAGTTATGTTATAATTCTGAGCACTAAGTAAGCTCTTGAATAATGGTTTCTCAAGATCAAGGGGCTAGAAATGCTGCTCAAAGTTGTATACATTTTCCACAAAGCTTGATGTATATTATAGCATTTTGTAGCACATATATTTTGAAGTGTATTTGATCTTCGACTTACATATATATTTAAATGTGCATATATATGAGTATATATTGCTTGTCACTTGCTCTTGTTACTGGGAGAGCAAGATGTTGTCAGCCCACACAGCTTGAATTTCTTTGGCGCTCGCCTCGCTGTTGTCAATCGTCGCATTCTCCTGGTTCGCCTGGTTCGTTCACCTTCGGGGCCAAACCCAAATTTCGCATCCACATCTGACATTTTTGTTTTTGGTATTGTTGTATTTACAAAACGCCTGAGAGTAACATTAACTGATACGACCTTCTGTTTCCTGTTCTGCCTGTACTCCTCTGACCAGGTGGCCATCAAGATCATCGATAAGACATGCCTCAACGAGGAATATCTGAGCAAGACATTTCGCGAGATTTCTATACTCAAATCGCTGCGTCATCCGCACATAACACGCCTCTACGAGGTGATGGAATCACAGTCCATGATCTATCTGGTCACCGAGTATGCGCCCAATGGCGAGATCTTTGATCACCTGGTGGCCAATGGACGCATGAAGGAGCCAGAGGCGGCCCGTGTCTTCACACAGCTCATCTCGGCGGTGCACTATTGCCATCTGAGCGGTGTGGTGCATCGGGATCTCAAGGCGGAGAATGTGCTGCTCGACAAGGACATGAACATAAAGGTGGGTCCGAGCAGTTGTAGCTGCTATGCATAGCCAAGCGATTGCTAATATGATCCTTCACAGCTCGCGGATTTCGGCTTCAGCAACCACTACGAGGAGGGCGGCCTTCTGCGCACCTGGTGTGGCTCGCCGCCCTATGCTGCGCCCGAGGTATTTCAGGGCCTGGAGTACGATGGGCCCAAGTCGGATATATGGAGTCTGGGCGTGGTGCTCTATGCACTTGTTTGCGGCGCACTGCCCTTTGATGGCAAGACCATATTGGAGCTCAAGAGCCGCGTGGTGCAGGGCAAATTTCGCATACCCTTCTTCATGTCGCAGGGTGAGTCTGGACACAGCTCTGGTGGATTTTTCAATCGCTAATCTATTGAAATCCCCCCACAGATTGTGAGCATCTCATCAGAAATATGCTGGTCGTTGAGCCGGATCGCCGTTATACCATCAAACAGATCATCAAGCATCGCTGGCTAAGCGACTGGCAGTCGGAGCTGCAGCAGGAGGAGCGCCTGGACGCTAATACGCTGCCTTTTGGCGCCGCTGGCGGCCAATTGCAGTCCAGCTCCTTGGGCAGTTCGACTACATCGTTGTCGGGCGCCGATAGCTCAGAGGTGTCTGCGCCACAGCTGGATGCGGTGGTCATGACACACATGCTCCAGCTGCCCGGCCTGACGGCGGACATGATTGCGCAGTCGGTGCACGAGCAGCGCTTCGATAATATCTATGCCATATACAATCTGCTGCAGGATAAGCTGCTGCAGAAGCGACGCGAAAACCAAAGACTGCAGCATCATGCGAACCTTGCCTACTCGAGATCCCGCAAGACAAGCATCACCACCGGCGTTGTGGATCGCTCGGAGCCGGTTAAACAGGAATCTCTCGACCGGCTCAGTCCGCTCAGCAATGCGAACGCGTCCAGTTCGGCGCTGGGCTTTGGCTGGTGCTCCGATGTGGGCGTCGATCTGGAGAAGTACGGCGACTTTGAGCTGGAGTGCCTGGCGCGACCCAACGAGGTGAGTTTCTGCCTTCCTGACAGCCCTTTCAGCAGGTTTACCCTTGTTGTCTCCCTCTGCAGCCACCTGTCAACCCGCAGCATTTGAGCGCCGCAGCGGGTGGCATATCGGGCGCCAACACGCGTCGCCACACAGTTGGTCCCGGAGATGTCGCCCATGAACAGGCCCTGGCCAATCCGCATGTGCCGCCCATTGACTTCAAGTGCCCGCCGCAGTGCAACGATGCCGCCCAGGCCCAGCTCTACTATCCCACAAATTTGCCCATGCTGCAGAATCAGCCGCTGCACAATTTGACCATCAAGGATCAGCATCTGCTCAAGCCGCCCGTCGTCATGGGTGCCAGTAAGTCCATCATGTCCAGGCTTCACTTTATTATTAATAACCTCTGTTCCTACGCCAGGTTCCTTTGGACGTCGCGCTTCGGATGGTGGCGCCAATCTGCATATTTACTATCCCGCCAGCATCTCGGCGGGCAACAGCGGCGTTGCAGTTACTCCACAGCAAATGGACACGACGGGCTACTATATGAATCCCAGCTTGAATACCGCGCCCGGCCCGCCGGAATTGTCACCGCTCAGCGAGAAGTCCATGGGCCAGCTGCACTGCTGTCCGGAAAACTGCGGCGAGGAGTGCAGCGAGGAAATACAGAGGCAAGTCCCGCCTGAATCCTTTGTCATTCACTATTTTCAACTTGTCCCTTATCCTTAAAGGTACATGCAGAAGCGCGGCTGTGTCAAGCGCCATACCGTGGGCTGCACCGAGGATCTCTCCGTTAGCCACAGTCCCGGCGAACTGGGCCACATGCAGGTGCCGCCGGGCGCTCAAGCGCAAACGCCCACCGGCGGCGGTGCCGGTGGTGGCAATATGCGCACCCGGCGCACGGGTCTGCTTACCGTTACGGAACGACCTCCAGGTACGTTTCTTACAAGATGCTTAGCTGATTAACTAGCTAACAAGTGTTGCCTGTTCCTGAAAGACTAACACTAACGACGAACATTGTGGATTGGGGAGGGAGAAATGTGGGTCACATGGGGATACGGGATCTGTTGGAAAATTTATGCCTATAATTAGAAGCAAGAGTTAGACCGAGCAAGGCTGGCAAATGTCAGGAAATATCGATATATGTAAAAATTGGTTTTTAAGTCCAGTGGAAATAGGCAAAGGGAAATAAGAACTTAATTTTGAACATTTTTAAAATATAAATAAAAAATTACAAGACCTTCATAAAACACGTCCTTTTTTTTAACATCAAATCTTATTTTTATGCTTTAATAATTCCATTTGCATCGGTTTGGTTTTCACTTGCCTTCAAACATAGTGGAATTGAATTCACACGTTCACGTGAAATTGAATTGATACGTTTCACCAAAGTTTGAGTTAAATTTATAATAAAAACAGAAAATACATTTGAAGAAGGGACGATAAGGGAAATATTGTGTTGGATGGTGGAAATTTTCAGATGAGAGAAATTCAGAGCCTAATTTTAAGTTTGTTATAAGCTATATCAAAATTAGAGAGCTGGGCTTTTTGAATACAGTTGCCTCGCTTTATAACAGCCGCGCCTTAAATGACTTGGCTTAAAGTTATTCGTTGAATAAATTAATTAAATTTCCATTATAATTTATTAATTTTAATTTTTAAATTTAATTGAATTGATTTCTTTATTTGTGTTTATATTTCGTTTTATGATTTTTGGATTTTTGGTTAATTGCATTGTGTGTAACCGCTTAACCGCCAACGCCTGCTGCACAACAACAACAACAACAACAACCTGCTGCTCCTGCTGCTGCTGCTGCTGTTGCACGCTTGACTCTCTTCCCCATCACCCCCTCCTGCGTCTGCCAGTCATTTGCCCCGAGCTAATACGCGAAGTTGAATCTCGCATGAATCGCGACTATTTGCCGCCCACGCTCAAATCGCTGAGCCAGTCCCCGCCCAATGCGCCCACTTTTGGTTTGCCCATGGGCGTGGCAGCAACACCACACTCACTGCCCCTGAGCATTGCCGGCGGCAGCAACTCGGTGCCGCTGGTAGCGCCCACAGCGGCTGCCAACAATCGGCGCGCCTATCGCGCCGCCCACTGTAAGCTGCCCACTGTGCAGGAGGGTGGTAAGTTTTATGTTTTCCTCGTTTGCGTTTCTTTTGATTGGTTTTTCTTTTGTTGATTGCAAAAGTAGAGCTGCTTCCAAAGCCAACAATCTGCCCGTGTATCCCAGAGTTTCACTAATATCTTATCTCTTTCTCTCGCTCTCTCTCTTCTTCTCTCTCTACATATATTCCTCTGACGACCTCGCCTGGCTGCCGCTTAGCGACCATAGGACGCTACAGTCCCGTGCGGCGCGCCTCGGAGGGCTCACGCTCACAGTTCCAGGGTCCGCTGCAGGAATGCCAATCCCTGCAAAAAGGTATCGCACAGAGAAATTTTTTGGTTGCACCCAGTCCGCCGCTTTTAGAAAATTCGATCAGTCTGCCCGGTAAGCGAAATCATAAAATACGCTCGCAAGGAAGAGAACACCTAGTTGATGCAGTTGCTAATCTCTCTCTCTGTCATCCCCCACAGGCTCGCCCATACACGGCAAACCCACGAATCTGCAGCTGGCGCTGCGTCGCGGTCACGATATCGAGGTGCCGCCGGAGGCCATTAAGAGTCTGATGCCCGCCTTGGACCGCCTGGTGAAGGAGCAGCGCGTCAGCTTTGAAATAGCCAACAAAATAATCTCATCGAATGTGGTGCCCATTGATCTGGCGCCGCAGCTGGGCCTCGCCGCACACGCAGCCAGCGGCGCAGCCGTGAGCGGTGGCCATTTGGATCAGTCGCATCTGCACCAGCCACAGCCCATGCACAGCTACAGTGTGTCCCCGCTAATGTTGCCGCACGGTCCGAACGCCTCGCTCACCTCCGCCAAGCAGATGTTCGGCCAGCCCATCTGTGGCTATCAATATCAGACAGCGGCAGCAGTTGGGGGCATGCCCACGCTGGCGCTGACGCTGCCGCTGCAGCCGCATCAGCAGCTGGTGGGTCAGTTCAGCAGCATCAATCTGGGCGCTAGCACTTCGAACAGCAGCAGCGGCTGCCAGTCGCCCGTGTACAGCAACAGCAATAGCGGCAGCGGCTTCAGCGGCAGCTGCTCACCCAATCCGAATCCGTATTTGCCAGGCACGGGACCGTTCAATCCCTGCGTGAGTGTCAACGCGGGCGCCTCCTCGCCGCTGCATCAGATCACCAAGGGCATATCGGGCCTGAGCACGGGTGGTGGCGGTGGCTCCATAACACGCGGCACCTCTGCCGCCAGCGAGGGCGCCGCTCAGCAGCCGCTGGACTTGTCCATGGATGTGTGCAGCATGGGCGGCGCCATTGCCACCGAGCCAGCTGATTATGCCACGCCCAATTGGTTTGTGCCCACGGCAGCGTATTATGATCTGAAGCCATTGAATCTGTCGCCGGCGCAGCCAGTGCGCGTGGTGCCCACGCCGCCAGCATCGCCCAATCTGTGCATCATACAGGAGGAGAACGGCAACGGGCAGATGTGTCATACCATCAGCACGGGCACGCCCTATGCGGGCTGCACGGGCGGAATAACGCCGCAGATTTGCCTCACCGATGTCCAGGGCAGCGAGATTACTCTGGTGGCCCTCTCCTCGGATAATAGCCGCGATAGCGAGGACTCACTGGAGCCACATACGCCCATTATGTCGCTGCAGGTGAGCATCAACTCATCGGCTGTGCCTTGATCATGATCTAATCCTTGATTCCACTGTACCCCAACAGGGTCTCATCATCACGGAGGCCAGCAGCGATATGCCTTCCATAACGCGCGGCATTGGACGCAAGGCCAGCCTGGACTGTGAGCCCGGCTCCAATCATGCTGCACCCAATTGCCACGCCCATGCGCAGGCCTCCTCAAATTCGGAGGCGCATAGGCGTGGCAGCGATAAGTCGCTGGGCTTCTCGGACGATTCGCTGAGCAACGACTCGAATAATTTGTCGCCTTCCTGCCAGGAGCCATCAGCCAGCTCGGGCTTCAAGTCCGACTCACATTCCGAAATGGGCGATCACACCGAATGCGGCCACCTGACGCCCGACTCCATGTGCGATTCACGTCGCATGTCCGATGAGATGTGCTACGAGGTGCCGTTGCCTCACGAATGCTCCAACCTGGACTCGACGCGCATACTCGAGATGGTCAAGCAGACAATCGACTCGACAATGCCGCCCAAGGGCTTTGTGCTGCACAAGGGCAGCATCAGCTCCGAGGACAGTGGCGCCGAGTCGCGTCACAGCAGCGCCTCCAATGCATCCAGCGATGCGGCGCCGCATGCCACAGCCAGCGCCAGCGCGAGCAACAATGCGCCTGCCTGTAGCGTGTCTAGTTATGGCGAGCCCACCACGAATTTGAGTCTCGAGTATTCGGGCGGGCTGCAGATCGAGCTGCAGGTGTGCGAGGGACGCAGTCGGGACCATCATGGCGCCGGCAAGGGCATTAAACTGAGGCGCATCTCTGGGGATCAGTTTGAGTATGGCAAAATATGCCAGCAGCTGATTAGTACCATAACCATGCAACAGGTGGCGGGCTAAGGCAGCAGGACTGTCCAGAAAACTAGAACCCCCTATTAGTATATGTGCATGTGTATGTGTATGTGCATGCGTGTCTGTTTATGTATGTGTATGTGTATGTGTATCTGTGTGTCCTTTAGTTTTAGACAAACCAAACAAAAATGACTCGCCTTGCCTATAACTCTGCGTAGCTGTGATTTAAGCCGATATGTACGATATAAGTACATATAAATAAACATATACATATATATGTAAAATGTAAACGTATCTAAACGTATGTATTTGCATCTGTGTGTGTGCGTGTTAAATACAATACAAACAAAATCAAACAGGCGTACGAATACTTTTAAGCAATTCAAAAGAAATGAAGAACAACCATGTTCGATTAGTTTTTGGTTATAAAACAATTCATATGCTGTTATTGTAAGAGATGAATATTATTTTTTTTAGCCCTGTTCAAATTCCTCAAATTAGTAACTTTAATCAAAATTTTATTAATATTTACTATATATGGAACTAAATAGCTATAGTGTGTATTTAACTGGCGAGCATTTTCAAATTTTTATAGCTGCGATTTTAGCTATGATAAAGCACATCAGGCTTAAAGCAACGATCTAGATATATGTACACACACACACACACACACACACACACACAATAGCCAAAAAGCCAGGTTTTTTATCTAAAATGTATCCAGACAACTTAAACTCATTTTTTTGGTGGAACAACTTAAACGAAAACAAGTTAAATGCATTCCAGTAGCTAAATTTTTTCATACATTTTCAGATATACATATATATAGATATATCTAATATGTAGTATCTAGTTAAGCCTAATATAATTTTAAATTCTGTGCAATCCGATACGACAAATGTGTGTAGCGCTCACGATTTGGCACGATTTCAATTTCAAACAGTTTATTCTATATATATGCTAATAATATGACGATTAAAGTAATTTCTGTAGTTAGTTAGTTACAGTTTTTGCTCCGATATTCGTAAGCATTGTGTGTAAGCTCTTGATTCCGTTAATTTTAAAAAAAGGTTTATGTATTTAGTAAAACTTTGTTCGTTTGTTAATGGTTAGTAATGGCGCCTTCGATATGCGTTCAAATTGATTAAACACAAATTGAGAAATCTATTATTAAAAGACTGCTGTGATTTTAAATATAATTAACTATTTAGTTCAGAATCAAGAAAAACTAACAAAACAAAACAAAAATAAACAAGAAACAAACAAATAAACAACAAGAACTTAGTTATACATATGATTATATAATAATTAATTCAACTTTATCTTAAATAAATTACCAATTCTCCAAACAATATATTAATACAAGGTGCTCATTTTACTTTTACTAAATGAAATTTCTGTTCGATTCTCGCGCCAAAAGTCTTGCTGCGCCATCTGTTGGGAAAAAGTATGCTGTGTGGTTAACAGAGCTGTGCTTTGCAGCAATTATCGATAACAATCGCACACACACAAATTTGCCGTCGACTGATTATCGATAGCCTGGCATGCAAAAGAAGAAGCAGCAGATTGTTTTGATGCGCTATTTTAATTTGTGCGAATATTTGGTTTACTGACGCATTAAATGGAATAATCAACGCAACCATGATTTGCCGTCTGTGCCTGAACAGCGCGAGCGACACCATTCAAATATTTGAGGGCGTCGGCTTGTCCCTGAACGTAGCCACAGTGCTAGCCAAGTATTTTTGGTTTCAGGTATGTGTATTTGTATCTTTATACCTATTCCCAAATGCATCTGTACACAAAGCACATTATTGCAGCCGAAAAGCGATGATCCCATATCGACGGATATTTGTATGGGCTGCTGGACGCGTGTCAGCGACTTTAACGAGTTCTATGCCAGCGTGGAGAAGGCGCATCGCCTGCTCACCGAGAGATTCTCAATTAAAGGCGGTGAACAGCCGGAGCGGACTACCACAAGCAGCTGCAGTTCGGTAGCAGGTGAGCAGAAGCAGGAAAAGCAGGAGGACACAAAGGACTTTCCTCTGCACAGCGAATGCGACGCCGAGGAGGACTTGGCTCAAGAGAACGACCATGCTGTGGAGGCAATGTACGCCAGCGGCAGTGAGAGCGATGCAGCGGCTTCATTCAGCAACGAGCAGTTCCTCAACGATGTGCTGGCCCAGCAGAAAGATGCCGATGTACATACTACAGACTCGCCCGATGAGCCGGACCAAGCGACGGAACCAGAAGCTGCGCAAGAGCGTCGTGAAACACGCTCAACGCGCGCCAAAAGTAAAGCCCAACAAGCTGTTGAGACTGCTGCAGCTGAGCAGCCTGTGCCGGCCAAGCGCCGAGGTAGGTCCAAGCCAGAGAAAATCATCCCAAGCGCCGAGGAGTTGCCAAAGAACAAACGTTATGTGGATTACAAGAAATCCATGCTGGAGATCGATGAAAAGATAGCGCAACACATGCGGCTCACCTGCAGCATTTGCCACGAGGGACAGGAGACGTTTCTACTGCTGTGCAAGCACATGATGCAGGTGCACCACCGCAAGGGCTATGCGGTGTGCTGCAACAAGAAGTTCTACAAACGTTCCTTTCTCACAGATCACATTGATCGCCACTCGAATCCCGAGAAATTTAAGTGAGTGGTAAAGTGCGGGCTAGAAGCATCAACTGCTCCAAATCCAGGCACAGATCGTATAATACTAATGATCGGCTTATTCTTTAGGTGCGAGCTCTGCGACAGAACCTTTGCGGACAAACAGTGTCTGCGCAATCATGAGCTGCTCAAGCATCAGCCGGATGAGCAGAAGAAGTTCATGTGCGAGCATTGTCCCAAGCGCTATACAAAGCAGTATTTATTGGATCAGCATAGAATTATACACAAGGAGCGCAATGTGCCTTGTGATATATGCGAGCGGCGGTGAGCGAATGTGATGTAGCTGCGTCTGTACCAGCTCCATGTTTCCTGTATGAGTTCCAATTATAAACTGATCTATTTGCCTGGTTTCAGGTTTCCTAACGTTTCAATGCTCTGCACGCACGTCAAGATGGTGCACGGGAACTATGGCACCATGTGCGACATATGCGCCCAGGTGATACGAGGACGCGCTGCCTTTCAGCGCCACCAGCTGGAGCATGCTGGCATTACGGAGCCCAAGGTGCAGTGCGACATTTGCGGCTCGTGGCACAAGAACAAATATAGTCTAAAGAAGCATGTGCGCCGGCACAACGGCTCCTCCGAGGAGTGCACCTGCAGCATATGCGGCAAGGTGTCGCCCAATCGCAGTGCCATGCTCAGCCACCAGCGCTATGTGCACAATGCGGATCGAGTCCATGGCTGCAGTGTGTGCAATAAGAAATTCAAAAAGGCCATCAATCTCAAGGAGCACATGGCCACGCACACAGGCGAGGTGCTCTACAAGTGTCCGCACTGTCCGAAAACCTTCAATTCGAATGCCAACAAGCATTCGCATCGAAAAAAGTGCCATCCCAAGGAGTTCGAGGAGGCGCGCAAGGCACGCATACAAAATCGCATGGGCGACAACACAAGCCCAAGCAAATCTCAAACGAGCTTGATAACCATTACCACGGGAGAGCCCGACGGCGAGCTGGAGACGCACAATATACTCGTAACCACGACGGAGGAGCACAGCGATGGTGATTTCAAGGGCGAGGACATTGAGTTCATGCTCACACTCAGCCCACAGCCGGCGGAATAGACAATCTGTTTACTATTTATATATATATGTAATATTTAGTGTATTTGTATATTAAGTAAAATCCTTAGGCTAGCAGCAAGTAACAAATTTAAATAGACACAGATTAAAGCCAGGCTTCAAACCAGGAATGTTGCACAGAGATTTTCTGTGTGGAATACTAACCACGCTCGCAAATGATTTCCACGGCATTCGGTTCCATTAGCACCGATTCCAGACAGCGATGCACCGCCGAGCCAAGTATTTCGTCCAGCAGGAAGTTAACCAGGCTGTAAAGTTAATGTTAAATGTTAAGTTGATGGCAACTTGAATGTATGGTTATATTCTGTGATCTTTTTATACACTTAGCCAGAAAATGAACTATATATGGGAACTGTGAAGCCAAGTTTTTGTAAGTATACTTAGAATTGTTTTTGACTAATATATGATATAGTGGTTCGGTCCGTTTAAATGATAACTGCATGAGGAAAAATTCAGAGGATTTTCGCTCAATATCATTTAGATGACTTGAAAACTATGAGACTAGTTTGCAGAGCAACATGCATATAGAGAGACACAGCTATATCGACTCGCTGATTAGGAATATACTATATACTTTAAATGTTCGCAACTGTCTCCTCTAAAGAGGTGAGCACATCGTGACAAGACTTTAATACCCTCCGCAAGTGCATTTAAATTGTTTAGACATTGGAGTTGTCTTCGCAGATGTGATTCACTTACTTCTCATCGCTGACAAAGCGCCAGAGATTCATTTGCAGATAGTGTGCATCCACCTGAATCTGCTGCAGTCCAAACTTGCTGAAGGTGCGCAGACGCACGCACTCCAGCAGCGTCTATGGGAGAATCAATCAGAGACTGAAGCAAGCAACAAAGCTGAGAAGCACCCACCTTGAGTCCAATTTTAATGATGCCCATGACAATAGATGCCTTGGTGAACTCCACAGAGGTGAATATGTCCACGCGCTCCGAGAATAGGCGATGTATGTTGGACACATAGCTGGACTCCAGCTGCGAGGGCGTGTAGTTGGACCAATTGGAGCGATACTGCGGCTTGGAGGCATTGAAATTACTGAAGTAGGTTTTGCGACTGGAATCGCTGCTGGCCGTGGTGCGAAAGCCCGCATTGCCGGCGCTTTCATAGAGACTAGCCACCACAGTCTCAATGCTGCCCAGCTCCTCCACGACGCGCTTCATCACGGCCCGCACCGAACGAGGCTCCAGGCAGTTGAGCCAGTCGCGCGTCTCGACGCTCTTGCGCAGCATTTGGGATATATTTGTGCCCTGCAGCCGCACATAGGCATCCAACAGCGACTGTGCTGTCTCGCGCATCTCTGCGCAAATTTCCGTTTCGTGCGTGAGCGTGGCGCTGTTCTCCGACTCAATCTCGTAGAGATCATCTACAAGCGCAATCTGCAACTCAGGCGAATGTAATTACTATATATTATATAGATCTCAATCAGATGATTTACCAGTATATGCACACCCTGCTGTTCCAGTTCAAGGCATGTCTTGGAGAGCACCAGCAGCAGATTGGGCGGACTGGAGCTGGAGGCATCTGCAAAGCCGCACATTACTTTGGAGATGTGACGCAGAAAGCCAATCAGGAGATTCTCCCTAATCCCCTCTACGCACAGAGCGCCCTTGTGCTCGGCTTTGATGTTGAAGGACCAATCGGTGCGCAGAAATATCATTAAGTCCTGGAGCACGCCCTTTATCTTCTCAACCATGGCCACATACAAGTTGCTGATGAGATCATTGAGATTCACGCCCGCAGCCAGATCGCTCTTGGCCGACACCAGCGACAGACGCACTGCGCTCAGGCTATCAGCAAAGTGATCCCTCAGGCTCTTACCATGCGCATCGCAGAGTTGATGGGCAGCCGCAATGATGATGTCCAGCGTGTTGCGCTGCACCTGAAGGCCGCGACAGATGTTGCGCATGGCCTGCAACCGGCGATGCAGGCGATCCAAGGCACGCAGCATGACCTGTGTATCGCCATATCCAATGTCCGATTCGACGCGATCCTGCACCAGCGTCAGATACTTGTCTATGTTCTCATTGAGAAAGAGGTTTAGCTCGTTCAGAGCATTCTCCTGGAAGTCATCGCTGTAAGCATATGGAGAGAGATTGGCAATGTGTCTTTAGAAAATGTCCCACTCACCGTTCGTGCTCGTAGTGCTTGGCCACAAACATATCGAAATATGAGGTGACGACCAGCGCCAGATCGTTGAGGAAGCCATCGATGCCCATGTCGACAAACTCGAGCATATCGCGTTCTGTCTGATCCTGCAGCATGACAATTTGTTCGTGCAGACGCTTCGCGGCACACCTCAACATCTCGCTGGCCAAATCCGAGGTCTTCTCGTCCAGCTGCAGCAGCAGTTCTCCTATTTCGGTCAGCGACTGGGCTGTATTTCCCGCTCGCTGAAAGTCCTGGCGCAGACGCTCCTTCAGCTCGGCCATTATCGAATCGCAGTCACGCTGAATGCCATCGAAGGATGGCTGCCTGCCGTACTGCGCGAACACCTTCTGGGCGTGCAGATAATCCTGCACAGCCTGCGCATAGTTTTGCTCCTCTATCAACGACTTGAGCTTGGCTGGCAACGTGGACAGAAACTGCAGGCGCTTGAGCAGCGAGTGCTTCTCTGAGAGGCGACACAGCTGGGAGCGTGTGCCTTGGAGTGTGCCCGTGATCTGCTCGCTGAACGTCGTGATGGACTGCATTTTGGTCATCAGCAGATTCACATCCGTCTCCATCTGCTTGAAGTCATCCTTCATCTTGCGTATGGTGTCCGTTGCCGAGATGAACTTGTTGTAGTTCTCGTAGACGAGCGTTTGCATGTCCGAGTGCAGCGTTTGGGTGTCCTTCACAACGGCCGCCTCCGTGTCCATGATTTGCTTCAACGAGCAATCCTTCAGCAGCTTCTCCAGATATCTGTCTGCATCAAAGCTGGAATTGTCCATATCAAACGGATTGTCCTTTTCGTCCATTGGGTATGCAGTTTTTGGTGTTACTTTGTTCATTAAGCGCTTATTTACAAACTATTATTCACTTAGCTTGTGTGTCTGAAAACAAAAACATATGTTTCTGTTAAATGAATACCTAAAATGTTTCTTTGCTGTTATTAACAGCTGTTACACCTAACAGTCGATAACAGAGTCGTAGTCGTTAAATGCTCCACACACCTAACAATCGATAACAGAATCGTGTTACAGGCTTGTGAGGAGATTGGACTTTGGTTTACTTTTTCTTTAATTGTGTGAATTGTACAAGCAGTTGGCTAACAATTTAAGTGTTGGCATTGTTCATTGCTTGTTTTTTTTTTGCTTTTACTGTTGTCTGGCATTTGTTTGGTTAGTTATATAAAGAATACATTTAAGCGACCGCCAACATATGAAAGCGCGCAATTTAGATTGTGGATTCTATGTTTAATGTGGCCACAATATCCAAAGCATATCGACCGACCGCCACAAAAATTAAGCAGCGCGCTATCTACGATAATTTGAAAGTGGAATAACATAAATCTGATTTGAATTGAATTTATTTATTTATTTAATGTCAACAGAGACAAAGTCTTACGAGTACGCTGTATCCGAATATATTTGTTTTAAGCTAGAATTGAAGCAAGTGCTCAAAAATACTGATAACTTTAGTAGGTTACATATGATGTATTCATTTAGAGATTAAAGCCCTCGCACAGCTGTCGTTTTGAACTATAACAACAAATAATCTTTTAGCTGATAACGAAAAGCAATAAACAAATATATATATATATTAAAAACTGTCTGTGAGCTGGTCTTTTACGTAGCATAGTAGCGAAAAACCCCAACATTCGAAGAAAATACTCTCAATGGAACGCATCCCCAAGATTTTAGTTCTTGCTGCTTGGGCGCTGACTGCGTCTGTTTGCAACGTTGCTGCAGGTAATGCGAGTGCATATTGCAACTGATCGATTTATCAATGATTTTGATTTTTTATTTGTTTTGCTGTGCAGATTGTGTAACAGATCCTGAGTCGATGCTGTGTGTCTTGGATCCAAATCGAGGCTAAGAACAAATATGTTGCAATACTTACTTATGCCCGAAGTGTTTATGAATAAATAATACAACAATGTAGCCCCAATGCGATACTCATTGCTAAATGGGCGGAAGCTCACCCATGTCTAAGCAAAGTTCGAGTTTTTTGTTTTGAGCTGTCTGCCCAATCCAGTATCTTGTCTACGTGTGGTAAATCGCATTTTGCGCCCACGCCCACGCCCACGCGGAGGACACGAACACAGACAGAGATAGAGAGAGAGATAGAGATAAAGATGGAGATGGAGACAGCGGCTCCTGGCGTTCGTGCATCATGTGCGACTGTCCGGCCACTTGTAGGCAGACACTGGCCACAGTTGTTGCTGTTGCCGTGCGGCTGCCGGGCATGTCGAGATGGATGAATAAACATGGACAAGTTTTCCACTTTGGGTCTGCCACAAAAATGGCAGAAGAGCGACGATGAAGTCGAGGCAGATACGGCAAAAGTAAAAGTAAAAGTTTCTCTGTCGTATCTCGCATCTGCTGCGGCATTGCCTCATCTCAAATACATTAACATTTTGACCTTTGGCAAAGTTTGGCCAGCTCCTCGAATTTAATTTCAAATTGTCAAATTGTGTGCGGATTGTGTAAATCACACGGCGCACACTCGCACTCCCGCTCCACCTGTCGTTGCAAGCAAATTACAAGACGCGAAAGTGCATTGCATAGCTGCAGGCTGCACACACACACACACACACACACACAAGCATAGAAAATTGTACAAGGTTTTCATTCATCAAACAGAAATTGAATTTACATAAGCCAAACCAATGTCAAAAAAGCGCCCAAAACGTCAAGCGGCATTTGCCAGGGGGGGGCGTGGGCTTGGTTGCGGGGCAAGAGCGAGGGCGAGGGCAACTGAAGTGACAAGCGCAGAGCTTGGAACGTCGAACGTGTCAAGGTCAAGTTACAGTTACATCCATTTTCGACTTTTGTCTTCCTACAAACGCCTGCCACACGACTCCCCCCGCCCCCTTCCACACAGACCAAAAAAAACTCAACTTAATGTGCGCGCAACAGGAACAACTTTTCATGTGTATTTTTTCGGCTGTGTGTGTGTGTGGCGGATGTGTGTGTGTGTGTGTGTGTGTGAGTGTGCGTGCGCGTTGTTAAAGTGCGCCAAGTCGTTAAATGAATTTCAGTACTGCATTGAGCACACTTAGAGCAGCGGAGCCAAGTGGATGAGCACTGCGAACATTTTAGTCAAGCGAGGGCTGCTTGAGAAGTTGTGAAATGTGATGTCAAGCGGGACCTTTATATAAGCCTTACATATTATGGTCAGGCTGAAATAGCTGATCGATTGGCAAAAAATATATAAACAGAGAAGTGTTTTCCTTTTTTTTTTTTTAAATAAGTTAAATCCCAGACGTCTTGCTGGCAACTAAATATTTATTTAGGAAAATGTAAAAAATAATAAATGACATATTGTAGGAAAAAATCTGTTTATATAAAATAAATGCTCTAAAAATAGATAAAAAAGAACAGATAAAGCAGAAACCATAAAAATATACAGTGAAAGCTCCCGTAACCGGCCAAAACACCGCTACGGTGGGTGTCCGGTTATGCGAGCCTTCAGTGTATAAAAAAGGAAAGGATAAATAGATAAAACAATAAATAAATAAATAGATTTGTATTCTAGGTAGTTCAAAGACCTTTTCTAAATATATTTGCTTACATTTTTGATTGTTTTCGAATTACAAGACTTTTTTGTTTCTTTTAGTGCACAATAGTCGGAGTTAGTCAACTTTTGTAGCCACCCTCGTTGCGTTTCATTTTAATGGATTATATACAGAGAATTGGACGCTTGACGGGGATTACTGCCAAGTGGCGCAGTCAAGTGAGGCCTTCCTGCGTGGACAGCAAATGAAAGCCAAACAAGTTGACGGGCATGACATAACTGTAAATTACACTGCGCAACAGAGCACAGCTGGGCACACTGTTGAGGGCGACTTAAAGCTGCAACCGAATGTGGCAAGTGCGAACAGCTTTATCAGCTGCGAATGCAATATGCAATGCGTTTACCTTGGCCAAATCTTGGTCATAAATTCTCAAGGCAAAGTGCTTCCGCCGCCTGCCGCCAGAAGGCGCTTTAATAACCGTAAAGTATGGCCGTTGGCAGGTGTTGCTTGCAAGAGGAGTGTATGTGTGTGTTGGGGGTGGGAGGAAGGGGGGTGGGTGGTGGATGCGGCCTAACAATGCAAATGCAGCGCAATTTCGGCACAGGCTGCACCTAGGAGCATCCTTTAAAGGCAGCAAAAGGCTCGTAACTGTGACGCAGAGCCTTTGCAGCTGATAGGAATAGAAAGCGGCGGGTTGAAGAGGGGGTGGTTGAGTCGGTGGTTCGCTACACTTTGTTGTAAATTCAGCGGCAACAACTTTTCTTATTTTTGTAGTGGGCGTCGCTTTCTCTGACGTTGTCAATTTCTTATTGCCCTTTGGCTGTGACGTGGGCGTGGCAGCCAGAGAGGCGGCAAACGCTTTTAAGGTTAGCGGGTCACGTGCTCTTCAGGCGTGACAAGCTGTATACACACACACACACAGATATACATATATATGGAATTATTTCTTCGCATTCCTCAGCCAGTTCTTGGTAAATCAGAGCCGCATCTTTGCAGCCAGCCAATTGAATTCAAATGAAGTCATGCGGCCGTGACACGACATCCCAAATGCGTTGCCATAAATCAGGCATCAAAATTGACATTAATGTTGCCCCCGAGAGTCAGCTGAAAGGGTGAGGGGAGCACCAAGATGCCGCGCACTAAATTCAATTCCGCTGGCTTCATCTTCTAGCCCAGGAGAGCTTCAGCGTGTGCTCCGCGTGCCGTGTGCATCGATCACGCATGGAATATTCAAGTGACAATCTTGTGCCAGCAGCACACCGCCCCCGCCCCTGCCAACCTCTGACCCCCGGGCGGCACGTAGCGGCACTCGCTGCAAATGCAAAACAAACAGCCAAATGCCAACTGACAAGCTGATTGCGTAATCTCTAAACTGCTGCGGCGCTGGCAGCTTCTAAAAAAAAATACTGTTACACCTGGCAGCTGCGGGGGGCAAGGAATTGGTTAGAGCTACAAGCAACACATCTATATATATACACTGTTACAAATATTGACGTGTTGCAAACAAAAATAAAAGTTCTAACTGCTTTTAAATTTAGCTTAATCGTAAAACAAGGACGCGCTGCTGCTCTTGGAGTATTTAATACACATTGGGTAAGCAGATTATGTAACTCTCTATAAATAAACATTCAATTTAAAGAGATTTAATTATTTTACTCAGCTTAATACCTTTACAGAATGTATAAAATTTTGTGTAACGCCTTGAAGGATACAACTCCGACTTCATAAAGTATATATGGTCTATATCAGCATCAACAGCCAACTTTGTATAAAGACTTGTTCGTCCGTCCGTCTGTCTGTCCGTCTGTCTGTTTTTATGTAAACAAGTCCCTCAATTCAAAAGCCAACCTCTTAAAACTTTGCATAGATCCGTCTTCCTGTTGTAGGCAGTACATACGTCTGAACAGATCGGATCGGAGTAGTATATCATAAAGCTGCCTTGAGAACAATCGGTTGAAAATTATGTTCTTTTATGAAAAACTTCTTTCTTTTTAAGAAAAACCCCTATACAATATAGCTGCCATTAGCAAGATCGATCAAACATTGATCTCTTGTGAGTTATTTTACAAGATATCTGGACCAAACTTGTCATTTATTCGTTCGACTTGTAGAAGACTCAAGGTCTATTCAGTCAAATGGCAAATTAGACAGGCAGTAGTTCTTTTTATCTCTTTATTATTTGTTCATCAAGATATCTATGCTGCTTATAAGTAAGCCAAATCTTACCAAGATCGCAATTCTAGATTATATAGCTCTGTGGAAAGCATCGCTAGAAATATGAAGTATTCATTTTCCGCTATATTTTTACCAAATTCAGCATTTACAAACTTTATCATTCTCACACATCTGCAAAGCTGTAAAGCAAATATCAGCAAGGCCATTAAATCCGCACTTTTTCGTTATAATTATGACTGCACACACATAAAACGGGCATGAAAATAGCATTAAAAGCGAACGCAGACCAATTTTATATTCAATTTCCATAATAATTGTAAGCTATATAGCTTATAATATTGAGTTTAATTATAAAATTGTATGCCAAAGGTTATATTTTTAGCTGAAACCCGTTGGGAATTGCATTTATAGAAATATTTTTGGCTGTGCATGAGTTATTTAGTCTGCGGTTAGTTGTGTATTAGTCGCTAATTTGAACAGTATCTGCATTTGATTCCAATTTGCATACGGGATTAATGTTTATTCGCCTAAATGGGCACACACACATGCACACGTGCATGCACACATGATATAAGGACCATACATCACATAAATTCAATTAATTACAATCTGCGGTTGGCTTTGTGCCACGCGCCGCACAACTAGCGCAAAAACCAACAACAATGCGGCTTTAGACTTAGACGCAGGCGACATGCTTAATACACTTTCGTTATTTTGGAGCAAAGTAGGGGCTTAAAGAAAACATTGCCTGCAGTTAAAAACCCTCTAAGTTTTTCATCTTTATTTTTGTATGGACAACTTTATCGGGCATCCAGACATCTTAAGCTATCTCAAACTTGGCAATTACGAGCCTCACTATGATCCCCCAATTTAACTGTCGCTAAAGAATAGAGTTTAATTTCCAAATATAGAAATTTATTGCAAAACTTTTACATTTTTCGAGGGTATTTAATGTGCGATAGGACGTGAAATGTTTGGTTTTTTTAAATTGTCTTTAAAATTGGTCTATAAAAATGATTAAATTTGTATTAAAAACATTAATTTTTAATTGAACAGCAAAAATAAACATGCTATAAATTCAATAATCGCATTAGAGCTATATAAATGAATGCAGTTTTTCTATATATTTTTTTACATAGCATACTTATCAGCGCATCATTTTAATGCTCTTAATCTATTCTCTCAATATAAATCAATACCATTTCATTTGTTTGGCAAGGTGAATGCAGAGCACAAATCCTAGTTCTACAAGACTTATCCACACAGAATCCATATATTTATGTTTGATATCTAAATATCTATTTAAGTATTCTAGATTTTAAGGCTTAGAAACAGCTTAGCATGGCTTATAGAGATAAGAAGAGATGCTGGGACCAGAAATACTCGCAACAACAACAACTGTTGAACACTATTTAGTGTGTTGAATTGGTCAGTGAAATGAATGCTTTCTCGGCTGTGCAAATTCTATATAAAGGCCATGCCCCAAGTTCCCACCCACTCAAAGAAAAAAGGGTTCATCCCATGGGCTTTTGTATTTTTGGGTGACTGCTATCAACCCTTTGGGGTCTATTCCCTAGTGCCTGTACATACATTAAATTATCGACTCAATACGAAAATAAACCAGTCAAACTCACGCCAGACCTCTGCATGCGAGTGTGTGTGTGCATGCTTTCTGTTTTACATTTTTCATAGCATACTTTACTGCGCCCGAAAGCCACGACTCCATTTTGTCACATTTTATGGCAGCACTCAAAGCTGTTCGCTGAAATTTGCATGCCATACAGGAGCATACAACATGCTACAAAAAGGCTGGGGGGTGGTGAAGGGGCTGAGTGTAAAAAGGTTTTTTTACCATTGCATTTGTCGCACGACTGTTGACCTTTTAGCATTCAGCTTTTAGTTGCTGCTAATGTTATTATGAACCGCAGCAGCTCAGCCAAATATGCAAACACATAGACACACACACTCACACACACATGCGACATTTGGCATACGGCGCTGGCCGGTTCGCATTGTCAGCAGGGTTTGGTTGGGATCTGCCCCGACCGCAGAGCGTCACACGAAATCAACAGTTTACCTTGCTGTGGTGGGCGCTACGTGAGCCACGCACACACTCGCACACACTCACACACACAGCGTCGTTGTGGGTATTGCCAGACAGATAGACAGTGGCGCATGCACAAGAGCAATTACTCATGGTAATGGGGGTCGGCAATATGAGTTACGGCCAGCATATCCTTTGCTGTAGCCACCAGCCCCACCAGCCCCACCACCACCCACTCCATCCATGGTGACCATTGTTGTGTGCATCGGTTAGCAGGCTGCATTTGTTTATTTGCTTATCATGCACTTCGTTTGCCCAAAATCAAAGCCTTTGTTTACCGTATTTTGGCAAAACTCTGGCAACGCTGCACGATTTGCATCTGTTTGGTGCGGTTTGTACATTTACTAATTGGCAGCCCTGTATCCCTAACAGTGCTGCAGGGTTTCTGTTTAATACAAAACTTTTCGAAAAAGAACATAAAAATAGGATGCAAATCAGCATGCAGCCAACAGCTGTCTGCAGCATTGCGGTATCCTTGAGACCGCAGGGCAATCAGCATACATGATTTAACATGATTCAAGAAAATGTAAAACGCCAGCTCACACACACATGCAGTCAAAGAAACACACACCTGCCACAGCAGCATTTCTAGCATATGCAAAGTGCAACCGGGCTCCCAAAATGTGCTAGCATAAGTAGAAGCAGCAGCAGAAACAGAAACAGAATAAGCAGGCACCAGTCAGCCACAACATAAGCATACAACCGCCTGGGGAGCCAACTGGGGCATATTTTGCGCCAATTTCCATGTCGATCGCTGGCTAAGTAAATGGTAAGGCAGTTGGCATGGTTCTCAGTGCTCAACCTAACCTCACAGAAATTCGACTTTGATGCGATGAATGGAAATGCAATGCAAAACAAGCACAGCGCTATAAAGCAAAACAAAAGCAACGAGCAACAGACACTGGCAGAGCCAGCAGCCAGCAGGCAGTAGGCAGCAGGGAAAACAACAACACTAAGGCCTGCGAGCTGAAAGAAAATTAAAAAGTAAACACAAAAGTTCACGTGCTCCGCATTCGGCAGCAGCAGCAGCAGCGGCAGCGAAGCATAAGTTGTTGGCATTGGTTTCAGCGGCAGAGGGCAGCAGCCAAAGAAGACATTAAGAAGCTGCGCATTGAGCGAATGTCAGAGAGCGCATGAGCCAAAACAAAAGCAAAAGAGAGTGAGAGAGAGAGCGTCGCAATTCGAATATATGTGTGTTTGCATCGGTATTTCTCTCCTGCGATTTGTTTACAGTTATAATTGTATGGAATACAATGAATAAGGCATAGCAGGCTGATGAAAAAAATTAAATTAATAGCACATATGAAAGTACAAAAATAAAATTCCATAAATAGTAAATCACTTACATTATGGAAACACCTGAACTTTCAAAAACTATTTTATTTGTAAATTTAATTGCCATTTTATTTGTACCAATTATAGCCAAAATGTGATAACAAAACACATATAAACATTAATGAACGCATAGAAATTGCATGCTATAGAAATTTCTGAACTTATTTTTCAAGTAAACTTTCACAAAAGGATTTTAGTTGCTTTAAAATTGTTATTGTCAGCCATTGTTAGGTACGTGCGATGTCGTCATGGCTTACCATATATACCTCTCTCACTTTAACTTACGCACCTGCCTGCAAGGATTTACTTTGCAGTGAGAGTAAATCTTAGACCTCATCTACACTTGCCTCTCTTCTCCGGCCCAACAAGCCACGTGCGTATTATTTATGCGTAGACATTTTGGCGCCGCTTGCTCAGCTCGAATGCTCCGCAAAAACAGAGAGCGCACGCAAAAGCAAAGCAAAGCCAATTGCAAAGTCACAGACTCAGAGAGTGTGCGAGTGAGATAGTGTGACATGCAAGGAAGCCAAACGTAAACATTTTTTGAGGCGCGCGCTCTCAGAAATGTGTGAAGAGTCGTGGCGAACGGACGTGCGCTGCGACCGTGGACCGCATCGAGCAAACTATATTATTATCCACCTGCTACATACACGGTCACACACAGACGCACACGTCGAACGTTAAGCAAGCGCGCGCAAAACTGGAATGAAAAGCAATCAAAACGAAATGAAAAACGCGCAACAAAAGTTCCAAGAGAAATTGCGTTAAGATATGCAAACAAACAAATTATTTTAATTAAGGCAACAACAAATTAAAATTAAGTGAAAAATCAATGCGCTACCAAAAGTTGAATAACGAAAACTGACGACGCACAGATACACACACGCACACACAGAAACAGTAAACGAAACGGGCTGCAGCCACGCACACGTGTGCTTACACACACTCAAACACACAGACACAGCAGTGCACACATACACGCACAGGCAGACGAGGCGAAAGCCTAACACAGTGAAAGTAACGAAATTAGCAACACAATGGGAAAACAAACAGTGAAAACAAGCGCATAAAAAATGCACACGAGCGGGTTAAGTGTATAGAAAGGAAAAGAAGAGCGTAAAGCGAGTGACAGAAACGGTGAAAGTGTAATCAATTTAATGTCGCATACTTTCGGGCTGAACTCTAGCCACCAGCTTTAGGCAGCAACAAACAATTTGCGCCCACTGTAAGCGTGACCGTTGCAGTTCCCGTTACTGAGAGTGTAAATGAGATAAATAAAAACTGCCTTTTAAAAGCAAAGATATGCAAGAGTACAACGCATAGAAAAGTGGTTCCCGTTACTTAGAGTTTTACCCATTGCATGAATATCAAAAAAAAGAGCTGCCTTTAAAAGGCAACAGCAGCACTCTGAAGAAGCAGTGCAACAACAGGAACAACTACAGGCGGTAACAGCAGCCGCATAGCGTAGAAACGTGTGCAAGATAAACACGCAAAACAAAGCGAACTGGGTCAGTGTGCGAAAGACGCGCGGGGCTTGCGGCGGGCGCAAGATTAAATGGCGGCGCTTGCATGCGCATGCAAAATTGTGCTGCATACTTAATGACCAAAGACGCAGCAGCAGAAACCGAAGCGGAACAAGGGGTAAGTTAACTGCAGGCGCAAGTTTAAGTGGCCATATACTCCCGCATGTGTGTGTGTGTGTGTGACACGCAAATCCTTGTGCACCTCAACAAAATCCGATACGCATATTTAGCCTTGAAAATTTGTACGGCAAACAAGCAAAGACGTCGGCGTCGCCGGCGAGTTAACGGCGATTTGGCGGCGAAAACTGAGGCCGCGCGGCAAAGGCAAGTTCTAGACACAAAGAAAAAACGGCGGCAATTTGATGAACAAGAAGAAGTAGAATTAGAATTAGAAGTAGTAGTAGAAGTAGAAGAAGAAGCACAGCAACAACAATTGTGAAAAGAGCAAAGGGTGTAGCTGGAGTCAAAAGTAAATGGCCATCGAAATGCCGAAGGAAGAGGGAAACACAATAACAAAGCGTACACAGTGAAAATGGCAAACAAAAATAACAGTAAAATAAAATAGCCCTGTGAATGTAGCTTGCTTGAAGGCGAAAGCGGTGGCGGGGGCCAACACACGCCCACCGACACGCAGCGCTCGCAATTTTTGCAGCGCTCTGCCCCACGGTTCCCGGCGCCCTACTCCTGGGCCCAACTCATTTGGCGTTCCGTTTCTATCTGTGTGCTCCTGATGTGGGTCATAAATGTAACTCCATTTTTATGACCAACTTGCACACACCGCGCAGTCCTAAAGAGAAAAAGAGAGGCAGAAAGAAAAAATAAATGAAAGAGCTGCCAGCATAACCAAATAGCGATTTCTAAGGGTTTCCTGGGCCGGAGGGGGCTATACTGTGTGTGAGTTTGTGCGAGCGGCAAGTAAAAGCGAAAAGGCCATTAAATGGCTCGCCGGGCAGCGCCAGTTACACGTTCAGATGCCAGAGTTGCGTGTGTGTCTGTGTGCGAGGGTGACTCAAAGGCAACTCAAGCTATTAGCATATATGCGAAAATGTGAGTGTGAGTGTTGTGTATTTTATCTAATTGACTGATTGGTAAGTGTCTGACTTTTGTGCCAATGCTAGACAATCTAATATGCATAATATATACTATATATAAAACAAATGAGTATTTATTTAATATGTAAATAGTTAAGCATTTGTGTTATTTATAGCTGACAAAGATACAAACCCTCTTCTGCTCCTATAACTGCTGCTGCTGCTGCTGTTGATCTGGCAACCCTCTTAAGCAGGTTTCGTCGGGTATCTGTCTCTCACTCTCGCCGACTCTCTGCGTTTCATTTGACGTCATTACCCAACTGTTGTTTCGCCTTGCTCGTTTGCCTGCCCTGCTTGCACATTTGCTTTTTGAGTTTTTGTTTTTGTGCCATCGCCGCGGCCTGCTGCTTGACTCTGCGTGCTTAACCGTTATTATATTGCAGAGAACGAACGCATTGAATGACGAGATTTGTGCGCTCCTTTTGGCTTGCACAGTTGCATTTAATAGTGCGCTGTTGTTGTTGCATTACGGCTCTCTCTCTCTGTCTCTCTCCGTCTCTATCGCTGCATTCGTTTGAGCGCCAATTAGGCAAAACTTCGCGACAGTTTTCTGACATTTCGGTTGCGGCTTGACAGTGTATGTGTGTGCGTTTAATGCCTTGTGAATGTCAGAACCCCCTGTCGCTCCCGCTCACTCCAACTGTCATTTGCGGCTGGCGTTGGCGTGACCTTGGTAGTGTGTGTGTGTGTGTGTGTGTGAGCAGCGCATGAAATGCAAATCCATTGAAAGCGACAGGCTGCAGTTCAAGGCTACTTTTACGTTACGCAAGCGCTACACACACACATATGCACACACGGGCTTCATTTTTTGTTTGTTTATGTGCATATCCTTGAGCGTCGTCCATGTTGCATGCGTTGCGTTAACATTTTGCAACACACACCCCCACACATATAAACGCATACAGCTGGCGCTGACAGCTGCTTGCTTTGCCCCTTTCGGTTTTGGCTTATGCAATCGCAGGCGTCAGCTTTATTTTTTTAATTAGCCAAACACAAAGAAGCCGCAGTCGCATCCGTGTCCTGTTTTTACGTTATGCAACTGTCTCTGACCTTTGCCATCGGCTGCAACCATGTGTGTGTGCGTGCCATTGCCTCATAGACGCACACACACAGCTTGCGCTGCCGTGACGCTATGCTTTTGTCTTTGCCTCAATGTCACTGCATATTTGAGTAGGTTTGTTTAATCGAAGCGTGCCTACTGCACACGTGTGTGTGGGCGTGGCATGTGTGCCTGTCTGACATAAATATGACATAAGTCACCTCACATTAATGTAGACACGCACACACACACAGTAATTTGCCTAGTTGATTGCTGATAGAGACGACGCCCACAACTCCCCTCACATTTGATTTCAATTTGCAACGCATTTCACTGCAATTTGTCAGCTCTTAAAATTGATATTTGAAACTGCATAGAGAATGACAAATGTCAACTTGACAGCTGACACAAAATGCGAGTCGCAGCAAATAGCAATTTGCATTACAACAGCGCAGCGCTTGCGAATGGAGAGGTGGAATCAATGGAGCAGAAGGAGTAGAAAACCAGAAATGCCAACTGGCAACTCTGGCAAAGGGCAAAAACCAGACGCAAATTAAAATGAAGTGAATACTGAAGTGAAGTTGGCTGCTCATTAGGCTGCCATTGGCAGCACTTCATCGTTGCCAAAAGGGTTTCCTTTGCGTTTTTATTTTTAGGAAGAGCTGCATGCATTTTAATTTGATTTCATTAAAAACTTGTGCGCCAAAAAGCTGACGATGGGCCAGCGAAAATAGCTCGCTTCAATAAGTGGCACTAAAAACCCAGCATCAAATCAGGACAAAACAACAAGCGAACAAAAAGGATGAAACAGAACAAAAACTGCATTCGCAACGACTAATTTGGTTGCAGTTCTTGTTGTTGTTGTTGTCCTGGCCGCCATTTTGAAAACTCCTGCACGTGCCGAGTGACCTCGTCGAATTCTTTTGTTATGCGAGCTTTTGGGAAAATTGAAAAAAGTTGCTGCTATTT
Organism: Drosophila littoralis; assembly: GCA_018903485.1. Lineage (NCBI taxonomy): Eukaryota > Metazoa > Arthropoda > Insecta > Diptera > Drosophilidae > Drosophila > Drosophila littoralis. Next base: position 10,162,643 of record JAEIGF010000297.1, on the reverse strand, counting down.
GTGCTTTTTGTTCAGTACAAAACGCTTGACCTCTGTACGAGGTATCAAATAGTCGATCAGCACTCACTAATGATATTTCGTTTTAAAGCACTTACCACCTTTAACATGGCGGCTTGCACCCGCCTCGAAATGTCCAGTATATATATACATAATCAATTGCATAAGTCGTTTACCTTAACTGTATTCATTTTTTGTCGGCCTAAATTACACTGCAAATAAAAATGTTTATTTATATTTGATGGACTCAAGCTGTCGCACGCCATATTTATTTGCATTGGAGTTATCTGTGATATTAGGCACAAATAATGTCCATAAAAAATGGTATGGCTTGTATATACAGCTCGGAAAAGTAATTATTGTGCGGATCGCTGATAGAATAATATAAATAACCCGTGATTATGCAAGAAATGCAAATAATGGGCAGAGAAAATTGCAGAAAACCGCAATTGAAACTCACCAAGAGCTGGAATAGAAATAAATACGTAGAAAAGGAAAACGGAAAACGACAGCAACTAAAAACAATTTGCCGTAATCAAAATGAAATCAGCAAAGCGCAAACCGCAACGAGGCTACGGAAAAAAACTGGAGCAGCCGCAGCGACAAATAATATTGCGAAAGAATAGAGGAATAAAGCAAGCAGACATACACACACTCTAAATAAAATAAAGCAAATAAGGATTCACATAAATACAAGCGTTTTTCCAATAAGACTCTAAAGAAAATTCAAGGAGTTGTCCAACAGACCACCCAAGAAGATAATAAATGTAATCTAATCTATGAAGAATTAAACTTGAGAGCCACCCCACAGAGCTATTGTATTTTCTTGTACAAGCTCCATGGCAAAGTTCAAGAGTCCTATAAAAAAGAGTATTTAAGAGGAAATGCGATAACTGTGAATGCAGTCAATGCGACCGGCAAATTCAGCAGCCGACGGGTCCACCAGCCAGTCGCAGTCCATGAAGGGAAGAGAAAGAGAGAGGGGGAGGGGGGGCACAGGTGCACGATAAGCGGGAGATAAGAGAACGGAGAGGTCATTATATATTTGTTGTCGCTGGCAAAATATTTGTGCTTTGCGCTTGATTTATGCGCATTGAGGTAGCGAATGGAGCAACGCCATGCAAACAATTCTACAAGCAGTGATGGCGAGAGGGGGAATGGGAACGGGAACAGGTGGGGTGGAACAGGAAACTGTGCTCCCCAGGAATATGCAAATGGCGAACTGAAATTCTGCAAATAGAAGCGGATGTTGCAGTGCGGAATAGAGTGAGAGATAGGCAATAAAAACAATAAAACTGAACAAGATAGAGTTAAAGGCAACTTGTTCTGTGGCTATAACATTGTTTCAATTGCCGCAAACTGTTGCAGTTCGAACCGAATCCTTCAAAGGATGCCAAGGAGTTCGGACGAGGGGACGCGGCACGATGTTGCTCGGATATTTTAAGCAAATGACAATTGTTGTCACTGGCAGGCAATGTTTGCATAGCGCGCACAAAGGACCAAACAAAAGTTGCGAGCTACTTCCCTTTTTGGGCCAAAATCAGGTTGACGTAAAAAGGGTAACCCAAAAATTAACAATACAATTTAAAGCGAGCTGTCTTGCTGGCACAAAAGGATGACAGCAGGCGCTCATTTTCGCCGCTCCGGGGGTGTGCTGGATGGTGTGTTGGCAATAGAGAGAAGCTTGGACACGATTTAAGGCTGTGTGCTCCGAGGCGGGTTCAAAGGTTGACGCACACACTTGACAATGACAATCGTTTGTTTTGCTGTCAATTGTTGTTGTTGTTATCCGAGCCAAACACACACACAGACGCACATCCACACACACACACACAATTTAATAAGGACTTAAAGTTGCGAATGGCAACGCAAGAAAACAAAGGCAGAAAAAAATGGGAAACTTTTGCCATTTGCCAGTTATGCGAAATACAGAACGAATAAGAGTGTCTCCAAGCTAAGGTGCTCGACTATGAGATATCCTTGAAACCATCCTGGATTGACAAACTAAATGCTTATCTTCTAAATGTACTTTTATCAAAGTTGCAAATTTGGGCATGCTATAGTTGGTAGAACCTAGTTCTTAATATTTCAGAGATGATGGATTGCTCAAATTTCTTCTTCTGATAAATAATATATATACTTTCAATTCTCTTATGTATATATTATTCTGTAAATGTTCTTTTACTTTGCTCAACTTGTGTGTCATACACCTCTCTTAGTCATTTTAATTGTTACAGGGTATAAAAAGAAAAGTGAAAACTTTGCCGTCGTCCGCGTTGTTTGTAGGTTGTTGTTGTCTTGTAGGGCCACGGCCACAGCTGCCACGCCCACATTGCGTGCACAAACTCTTTGACATTGTCATAGTCTGTGCCACGTCCTCGTCCTCGTCAATCTACCCCGCCTCACTTCGTATCTGTCCTGTTCTTGTGGTTGTCTTTAGTCTACCTTCTCGCCTTGGCGTGCATATTTAGGGACAACCTTTATTAAATTTTTCGCTTGCTTATAATTCAAAATGTTAGCTGGCGCCGACGACGACGCTGAGCGTGGGCGTGGCAGCAGCTGCGTCGGTGTAGGGAGCGTAACGCCTTTTGTTCTGCTAGCTATGGCGCCCCTCGACGTCCCCCTCGACCCCCTTGGGGCAGACGTCGCCGTCATTTGGTTGGCGTATTTAGATTTTAATTTGCGATAGCAAACTTCTTAATAGGATTTCACTGTCGCTGCTTTTCGTTTGTGTCTCTCCCCTCCTAGCATAACACCTCACACACACGCACACTCGCAGACAGACAAACACACACACACATTAGCAGACATGGAAAATATTTTCCACATTATTCGCATTATGTTGTCAGCACGCATGGCAACTCCTTTTCAGTCCTATTTCTTTAGCTGCTTGTTCTTCGAATTCCTTTTGATTCCTTGCAGTTGAAGGCATTTTTCCTGTTGCCCACACTACGTAGAACAGATACGCTTGAACCCCCGCATCTATTGGTTGGGCATTAGTTGCTTGGGTGTGGCAAATGGGGTGCGGCTTTTGTCTAAAAATGGTGGCAGCTCTTAAGGCTTTTAGGCCTTCTTAATTGTTTGACTTTACTTTTGTGCTGCTGTTGCTGCTTCTGTTATTGCTGCTGGTCACTCAAATCCCTAGTTCCCTTAGCAATTCCCCGCGCACCCGCCACTGGGGGCAATTGCATGGCGTCCAAGTCTCGGTGAAACTCTCTAGGGGCTTCTGAGCTGCCCTTTTTTTATACTCCAGCAGTGGGCTTTTTTTCAGGAAATACGTAACACATAAATGAAACATTGCGATATTTATATAGTTTATATATCACTGATCAGGAGGCCAAGTTAAGTAGATATACATAGAAATAGACATTTTAGGCTTTATTCTAAACAGTATCATAATGGGTTTATTGTAATAAATAGCTGTCGTGGGAACTACCAGCCGAAAAGAACAGAGTATTTATAAGAAGACCTTTTCGTTTTCCAAGATGTCTTGAGCAAGCTTGGCAAAAACGAGCTCTGCTTCTAACATATCAGCCCAATCTTATAAATATCAAAGTACTATATCTTATAGCTCCAAGCGGTCAAAAATATGAAGTATTAAAATATACCGTATTTTCTGTAAGAGTATTAAATCTTTGGGAGACCAAGGACAACTGTTTTATCTGCTTATTTAATTTATTCTTGCTGATTTTTGCTGAAATTGCAGAACATCATTCGTTTAGGTTATCTACATGTTCTTGTTGTTCTTATTGCTAAATTATGTAATAAGCGTAATTGGCTCTGGAATGGGTGCAATGCAGAGCGGACAGCAGTCAGTAGGCGCAATAGAGGGAGGAGCGTACGTCTGCTTTGGCCAGCCTGGGCATTTATCAGCGCAGTCTTTTAATTTATTGTGACTGTGATAAGAGGCAAACGCTCGTAAATGACATAAATTAGATAAAAAGACAAGGTAAAGCCGGCCAAGCAACACAAAATTTATGTTGTCTAGACCACATAGAAAGCAGACAAGTTAACTGGGCATAAAGCAAGTTAACAAGTTGCTTTTAATTGACAAGCGACAGCTGACAGCTGGCCAGGGCAAGCAGACTGTTTCAATTATTGACCAATGCATAATGCATATTTAAACACAACTTACCTAATTATCAACTACCCAACAACTGACCAACTAACTAACAATGAATGGGCGCAGTTAGGCAACTTGTTAGCCATTAATTTCTAATGACAGGACCCGTACGAAAAAGGCCAACATATGAAATGCTCCATCCATTTGGGGCTTATCGGTCTTAACTGCTCAACTGTGAATGCAATTAAATTTAAATGTCTATGCACTTAACTAGCCATTGAACAGCAGCAAGCAGGGCAACAACAAGGATTACAACAACAACAACAACAAAACACATTACACAGACATTAAGTATACGACACGTTGTACGACAGAGCGTCAATGTGAAACACGATAAACGTTTTAGATTCACGAGAATTCTATCAAGCACTGACTGCACTGACCTCCCCTCCCCGCCACTGGCATTGCCCCTAGCCCTGTCCATGTCGCTTTAAGAGCCAATATGTGCAAAGTGCATCTCAGAGTTTTATGAACAACTTTTGATATCAATTTTTGGGGTAGCTTTCATATTCATAATCAAAGAGACCAAATGCAGTCAGCACTTTGAGGCACATGGCAAAATTTGGCAGGTAACTCACCATTTGCAAATGTTCTCCCTGGCTGACTCAACAACTTGGGCCACTTTACATAAATGGATGCAGGAATTGGATGAATAGCCAGTCAACTGTGGACAGCTGTGCCACTTGTCTAAGGCATGTGTGTGAGTGTGCGTGCGAGTGAGTGTATGTGTGGCAGCTGCATGGCATGTGAAGCATACTTTATGGCTGAGATGAGCATTTGGCTTGCCAGCTACACCCGCTGCTAATAAAAGCGCGCGAGTGTGTCTGTGTGTCCGCCCTTTGGCTGCTCACGACGCCCCTAGTTCGAAAGAAAAGTATGTCAAGATTTACGCGCATCGTTAAAGCAATAAACAAAGAAAAACGAAGCGGAGTGATTAAGTTAAGACATACCCTGTAAATCTATAAAGAACAGTGCTTAGTGTTTCGCTAACCAATTTATGACTAACAGACATTCCTGTTTTAATAATTTGTGTATGGTTGATCAGGAAGATCTTACACTAAAGATTTCCTGGTGGGGCCAGGTGTAAGCAATTGATCTAAAGCTTAAATGTTTTAGTGGCTATAATGACAGCTAGCTCCTAGCCTGGAAATCAAACCTATAACATATTTTTTTATTTTGTTTTATAAATACTTTAGTTAAAGTAGCCCTGCTGGTGTTCATTTTTTATAGGGTATACAAAACGCAACAAAGTTAGCACCATCTTTTTCTACATGTGTGTGTTAATATGCGTGTGTGTGAGTGTGGTGCTGTGGGTGTGCCAGCTGTGAGGACACGCGATGCCAGAAGGTTGTGACGCCGCATGGCACACACACTTCACGGCTAACAACGCGTCAGTCAAAGTCAACACACACTTCAATTTGCTGCTGTTGTTGTTGTCGCTGTTGCCAGCGATGCCAAGTGATGTGAATGTTGGCGGCAAGGGGGGTGGACGAGAAGCGAAAAAATGTAACACTGTCACTTTTTGACAACTGATGCGCGCACACACACACGCACTCGCACACACACAGTCACACACACACGCATTGTAATATGTTAAAAGTGTTGCAATGCCAAACTCTGTACATTTCGCTCGCCTTGCTTTTGCATATTTACATTTAAACTTTTGTCACCCATACACACACATACACACTCTCACACCCACCCACGCATACATTCATGGCTTTAGCCATTTGTGCGCCATTTTGATTTGTTGCCATGTCACAGCATCAGCAGCAGCAGCTTCATCTCTGCCCTGTCAGCCCCCTGTCGCCGCGCTCTAAATGAGTACGTCGAACAACGGCTAGAAAAATGTTTTATTTGCCGTTTCGTTCATTTCACCCGCTTGTTTTCATTTGATATTTGCGCATTTCCGCATTGCCGACATGTCTGGCATTTCAAACTCACACACACAAAGCACAGCTTCAGTTCCATTTCCCATTTTCCAGCTCCATCTCCATCTCCAGCTGCAATTGCTTTAGCTCTGTCGCCCACCCGTTGCCATGCATCCGCACATCCTACGCTCCGTCACGACGGCAATGACTGCTGCTTGCCGCATGCGGCATGCTGTTGACGTGGCACAAGGCACGCCCTGGGGTAATTAAAAGCGCTTGCAGTTGGTTGCTCCCTCAGTTTACCCATATTGTTTTTGCTGTTTGAGCTGCTGTTCGAGTTGTTCTTTCACCAGTTGTTGTTGTCCTTGTTCTAGTTGCTGCTGCATTTTGTATACCCTCGCAGTGGCAGTCGTAGCATTTTAGCTTGGCTGGGAAATGTGCAACGCTATGATAAGTACGCATACATTTTTTATCATGACAACGAACTTAGCAATAAAGCTCTGCTTCTCTCATTCTATGCAATTAATTCACAGAATCAGCAGAATAGATCATTAATCATATTTCGCTGCCAAAGCAACATATTTGGTTGAAAGCGTATTTAATTTTTGACTACCCAAAGCGAATGGTTTTTCCTCCTTCTTTTTTCCTGTCCAAACAAAATGAACTTTGTTGTTTGGTTTTTGTTCCCAACGTTTAAAGCTTTTATTTTTCGTACTCTATACACAATCTAGTCTAAACACTTGCGCATGCACTTGACAGATGCTCTAAACACATTACGTATACGCTGCGTCAGCCAATAGCAATTTTCCATTTGCTGAACTCACACGCTTCTAGTCCTGTGGCATCTGTGCGATTGCGGGTGCCCAAGACTCAGCTGGTCTGCTGGCAGCGCAAAGACGCTGAAAAGCAATAGTCATATTATATATAATATTTATTAATGGACATAGATTGGCGCAACTACCTCCCAGAAGCTGCCTTCTGTTTTTCGCTGCCTATAGAATGCATACAAAGCCCAGCCGGGCAGTTGCAACAGACCTAACCCAGCTAAAAAGTAGCCAAAGACTGAAAGCGGAAGAGTTTACGATTAATAGTCTCTGAAACCCTGTGGTAAGCTAATGGTGATGAAGATATTAACTGCATTCAATCTGCCAATCAATCCATACTTTTTAATCGCAGACGCATACGATAAAAGAGTATCTAAATGATATATAATGAATTCAAATTGCCTCACCATGCGCTATATGCGGATATGCAACGCCCTTGTACGTCAATTCGTTCATGTTGAGCAGCGTGTAGAGCAGGACAGCGGCCATCAGTCCAGGCGTAATGTAGGCCCAGCATAGACGCCAATACCAGCCAGTCTCAATGCCCATCATGAATTTGATATCAGCGCAGAAGCGACGTACGCCTGTCAAAAACGAGAAGCACCACAGTTAACGGCAGTTGAAAGGAGAAGCAGGAGAAGGAGGAGTGGTCGCAGCTAACAACCCACCATAGAACCAGGCCACGGCCAGCAGCTCGCCGATGGCGAGTATTAGCGCAGTGAAGGAAACGCCATAGAAATCGATCAGATTGACTATAAACTGCCCACCGGGTGTTACATACACGATGCTCACACCGAAGCCCAGCGCAGCCAGTGCGCCAGCGAGGGCCCAGCTGGGACCGGCCCGCTTGCCAAATTGGTCGCGGATGACGCGCAATATGCAGGAGCCCATGCCGACGGTGCTGCCAATGCCTAGGACAAAGAGCATGAGAAAGAAAAGGACCGCAAACATCTTTAGGTAGTTGAGCTTTAAAGCGCACATTGCGCGCTGTGTTCTCGATAGCTTACCTGTGGCACATATTCAAACTTGGCAATGGCCTCTGGATAGGAGATGAAGGCCAAACCGGTGCCGCCCTTCACCACACTGCCAATATCCGTAATGCCCGTTTGTTTGGCCAAATTGCCCAAAATGCCAAAGGTAATGCAGCCGGCAATTATCGAGGAGCACGAGTCCATTGTGGTGATGATAACAATGTCGCTGTGAAGTGGTTGCAAATGTAGTTGCAGTGGAACTGTGCCCGATGACCACCTACTTGTACACATTCTTGTTGAAATTGTTGTAGGAGGCATAGGTTATCACGGTGCCAAAGCAAATGGCCAGCGAGAAGAACACCTGGGTAACAGCTGCATACCAAACGAGCGGATTGAGCAGCTCCCTCCATTGTGGCTTGAAGAAATAAACAATGCCATCCCAGGCGCCGGGCAGCGTCACGGCACGCAGTAGCAGCAACAGCAGCACCACATACGGAAACACGCCCAAGAAGTAGGCGGCCTTGCCGCTGCTCTTAATGCCGCGTATCAGCACGCCGCCTATGATGAGCCAAGCCACTGCCAAACAGGCCACCAGCTGCCAATTGGGCTGGCCCAGACCTTGGTCTATATTGGGCAGCTCGTGGAGAATCTCACGCCTGTATTGGGATGAGCATAGTGAGTGTTATAATTTTATAATTGAATGTGCTGGACACAGCCTTATACACATAAAGGATATATATTCTTGATCATACAAAGGCGAGCCTATAGAGCCAGTTGTATTCGACTGATTGACTGACTACAAATTAGATACTTTCTAGTAAAGCTATCCTCATTAAGCTATCCTCATTAGCACACAGTCAACTTTTTGCTGCAGGCAGCATATTGTATGTCTGCATCTGATAGATCAGACCATTATATTATATACCTGCCATAAGAGCTCTTAGGGAAAACATATCAGAAACTTATTATCAACAACTGACAATATATACACATACATATATCCAAATAGCTATACATATAGGAAAAGCAGTCGAAAAATTAGTTGTTTATTTGGGATATTGCTCTTCCTTCAAGATTTCTCTACCAAAATTAGCAATATCCAGCTTAACTATTATCCTAACAAATATTATTTAGTTATATTATTTAGTTCGCTATATTATTTAGTTCCCAAAGCTTCAATCGATCGGAAGTAATGCTTTCGTAAAGAACCCACATTTGTCCCATTTCTGCAAGGATATTTAATCTCCGGCAAAACGAAGCAAACACTTCTTTCTTGGTTAGCATTTTTGATTCACTTACTCAAAGTACAGCTGCGCGGGTGACATTTTACCAGTGGCATTTACCGAGCTACCATCATGGCAATCGCTGCCCCAGCTCTCGCGGCAGCTGCTCCAGGGCAGCACCGCACTAAACGAGGCCAGCAGGAAGCGCAGTGTTAATGCCATAATGCTCGAATAGTAGGTGATGGAGGCGCCTGTGGCCAGCACCTGTCCGGCAGCCACGCCCTTTAACAACGGCGCCAAATCGAAGGCGCGCAACACGCCGCCGCCACGAAACTGGCCGAGAGAGATCTCCAAATAGTAGACTGGTCGTCCAATTACGAGCAGCGCTATTAAGTATGGTATCACAAAGGTGCCGCCGCCATTTTGAAAGGCAATATAGGGAAAGCGCCAGATGTTGCCTAGGCCCACGGACAAGGAGATGCAGGAGAATAGGAACTCCAAGCCATTGCCCCACTGTTCCTTCTGCTGTTGCGTCTTCTCCTTGTTGTCTAGCATTAACTGCGTTTGCTTCTGCGACATCTTTGACTGTTGCTCCCGTTGCTGCCTCTTCCACAACTTGCTTCTAGCTTCTTGAACTGCACACTTTGAGGTCGCGTTGTCGACTGATTCCACTGACAATTGTCGCACACAGTCGCTCCGACTTAACGCAACCGCTGAGATTTCTCTGGCAGAATTTAGTTACAAGTCGCATTGTGAAATTTGTTTTTCCAGCTTATCTGGTTCGTGGCGGTATGCTGTTTATCTTTATCTACACGTCTATTTGTAGCATTTCGTTTAATTGGCACTAATAAAAGATGCTAAGTGAATTGCAGTGGGGCGCGGAGCAAAGCCCGAGGTAGGTGTCACAGCTCAGTAGCTGTACTGAGAGATGTGCAAATTGTTTGGAATCTTCCTATTAGAGTGCATGTGTTTATTGTCAGCCTAAAGTGTTGAAATTTAATACTTAGGTGTGGGGTAGTCTGTAAATAGTTGTAAATCAATCATTAAATCTTGTTAGATAACGTTTTTTTTTTTTTGTTTCTTGACATTGGACATGTTAAAAGCTACTGATCTTTCAATATCTAGTATGATAAGAGACATTATATATATAATGGGTTTGTGATTTATATTTTACGTTTAATAAATATGTATTACATTTAATAATCAATTCTGAAAATTCTTAATAATAATGAGAAATCGTATATATCTTTCAGCACTGCTATTAATAATACAGTATTCCCTTCCAATAACGCTTTAAGCTCATCTGGCAACATTGGTAAAAAGGGCAGCTCTTTTGACCACTTTTCAAATCGGAGTATTTCATATGCCAACTAGTTTTATAGGATTAATTATAGTTTTATACTTATATATTTCGCGGATTCTCTAAGTGCAGTAAATAACCTGTGCAAAGTTTTTAAGTATCTGGCAGCACTGCCAGGCAGAAGGCATCTCGTCTCGTTTTACAGCAGAAAGCAAAAGTTGGCAACTCTTTTGGCTGCCTGACAGCCGCGAAAGTTTTTAATCATTTTCAAGAGTTTTCTAATTAACATCCCCAGTGAAAGGCTGCCAACTTGCAGCTGCCGTTTTCCAGTTGCAACAAGCAAAAGGCAGGAGGCAAGCAGCGCAACGGAGCGGAACGGTACAGAATGAATCGGAAAGATGGAATCAAAGTACTGGAGATGTTGAACGTTCATTATGGTGACAGTTTTAAATGGGTTTTTAACAACTTTCTCCAGATTTATGAGAATAAAATTGCTTTGATAAAGCTGATTGCAGACGTTGACTGGAAATTGAGGGTAACGCAAAAGCCGTTCGCCAAATCCTGTTGGCTTTTTTCCGCGATTATTAACGCACATAAATTGCCATTAGCTGCAGCTCGCAACTAAGTTTTTCGGCGGGTTGGGAGTTCATTAAAGTGCTGTGCATTAGACGTGGCAAAGAGGGGGTAGTGGCGGGGAATTGCTTCACTTTTAATTGCTGCCTGCAGGAGTTGCAACTTTACCGTGCCACAACACGCAGATTCCGCCAGCCAGCCAAACAATGTGCACAAAATGAGGCAAATAAATTTTGAAACTTTTGCCGGGGCATACGAAACGCTAATGGGGCGCATCTGGAGCACGTCCATATAACATATAAGTGCTACATATGTATACGTATATATATATATGTGTGTGTGTAACAATCGATAACAGAAACTGTAACTTTAACTGTAACTGCCACAGCAACAATTGCAACAACAACAGCTGCGTTTGAAGGCACATTAACAACAACTAAGCCGCGAAGTATGCTAATGTTATGTGTATACAACTTAGAAATGCCCTGCGAATTGTTTTACAAAGTAAATACACATGTAAGAGCTAATTGTCATATAACAACTCCTTAAGAAATCTGAGGAATAGATCTTAATTTGTAATCAGTTCCTTGAGCTGCATTTGCTTATTTCAATTTAATGTGCGATATTGCACTATCAGCCAAGAAAAGAAAATGGTCAAATATTTATAGCCACGTTTTATTGCTATAAATGCTCTCAATTAGTGCTGTACAATGTTCATGGTATTTTGAGCAATTCATCCATTTGCATTTCTATACATATATAAATAAATGTTTTACTTTCGACTGTTTTTCCATAGTTCATTTTGTTCTTATTAACTTTATCGAGATTAATGCACGAGAAAAGCGTTTTGCAGCACTGCTGCTCTTAACACTGAAAACCTTAGCTTGATATTCCTTCCTCTTCATATTCAAGTTAAATTATATGGAATTTTCCCACATTTGCATTCCCTCCTTCACTTTAAAATACCCCAAGCACACACATGTTTTGTAAGGTATAGGGTATAATGAGTATTGCAATTAGTTTTGCTTTTGCCGTTGACGTTGTCGTTGTTTTTGTTGCTGTTTCTGTAACTTGTAACAAGTTTACCTTTAAAATTGATTTCAACGGACTTTACAACAACTTCCGTTTCCGCTTGAGCTGGTCGTGTACTTATTAGTCAGCATTGTGTAAGTTGCTCAATGTGTGTGCTGTGTGTGTGAGTATGTGGCAACTTTTGCCATTTGCTACGTGTGCGTGTGTGTGTGTGTGTGTATCGGCTGGATGGAAAAAACGTGTCGAATTTTTACTTTGGCTGACAGCTTTTAACTACCTCGCTGAGCCCTGACATTTCGCATGAGGAAATGACACCCCCCACCCGCACTTATCTACCCATTCACACACACACACACACACACACACACACTCCGCACACCAATTGAAAGGGCAAAATCATTGAGCGCACATTTAATTTGAAATTAATTTTTAATCAACTTCAATTGAATTAAACTGCATCGAGAGCTGCCAGCTAAAAAATACATACATATATATATATATCTTCCTGTATGTATATAAAATGGGATTTTGTGTACATATTTTTCGGTGGCTGGACCCATATGAAACCATTTGCGGTTTAGTTGCAATACATGTGTTTGCATAAATAAATTAGTTACATGCAATTTTAACTAGTAAATGCGTATTGTAAATTATAAATGATAGTTTTGTGCGGCACGTAGCAAGCGGCAAACTGCGTGCGGCACCTCTGCCAGTGGCTTTGTTTGCCCTAAAAAAAAAGGAAAGCGATGAAAAACTGTGGCACGAAATCGCCGCGCATTGTTGCCGCATCTTGTTGTTTGCTGCTGCACTCAGCATTTGTTTTGCGCTGCGTTGCGAGGTGCGCGTGCCTCAATTATGGGGCAGCTTGCAGCAGCAATATTCAGTCGAATGCACCTGCCACACAAAAAGCTGCTCGCAGGCGCCAAATGTCAAGGGAAGTGGCGCAAACGAAGACGAAGTCTTTAACCCAGTTTGGCATTGGCAACTTGCAACTAGCAACTAGCAACTTGCTACCTGCTACTTGCCACCCTTTTCTATCCAGCTTTCAGCCATTGTTGGCATTGTCGATTGCAGTTTGGTTGTTTGCCGCACGTAATTGTTGCCGCTCTTTGTTGCAGCTACCCATTGTTGCCCTGTGCAGAAAAAGTTATTAAAATGAAAAGGCAAAAGCAAATCGATTATGCCGAGCTTAGCCTTAGCCTTTGCCATTGCCCAGGCCCAACTAGCCTGGCAGCCCCGCCAGCTCCGCTCCGAACAATACGAAAAACTTTTACGCTGAAACTTTATCCGGCCCAGCATGAAGGAAAAAAAACTAAATAAAAATAAAAACTTTAAATTGACATCGAATGGCAATACTGCTACGCATGCCCCAACACCAACGGCACCTCCCGGCAGCACCACGAACAACAACAACATTCGCTTTTTGGCAACCACATTCGCATTCACAACGACAAAGTAAAAAGTTTTGTGCGGCAATTTTTTTTTTTTTTTTTGTGGGCACTCTAGAATTACCCAAAAAATGATAAGCTGAGGCTCTGCCTGAATATCCTGTAAGCACAATGATGCACATAAGGGGTATCTTTGTGGCTTTGTTTGACAATAGTCGTAAGATAGCATGTTTACCTTAAATCTATTTTGTTCCTGTGAAAAAAGATTCCACTTCGATTATTTCGATTTTTATTCCCTTGTTTATATTGATTTTAATATGGCTGCAAAACAGGTTTCTATTAAATTTAATCAATCCGGAAATCCAATTTTTGTATTGCTTTGAAGGAATAATTTATATGAAGAACAGGAAGCCAACTCTGAACAGAACCATTTTGTCCCATAAATTATCACGTTATTAAAATTTTACTTTTGGTTATATGGTGAGAATAATTGTAATTATTATTAATTTTCGCGTAATATTTTAGGTGTAGGTTTTGAATATTAGAAATCAAGTTACAGGCAAAATCAAGCACTTCCAGTTAAGTACATATATTCTTAATCAGGACGACGAGCTGAGTCCTTATAGCCATGTCCGTCTCCCCGTCTGTTCTTTTTTATGAACGCGTCGAACTCGGAAGCTATTTTGTGTATCGATATCTCTTTCCATTTGCAAAATATCGATAAAAATCGATTTCAAGACTTGGTTTTTAAGCACAACTCAATAACTGAAAGAGCTGGACACACCAAAATTAATATGTACGCTCTCTTAAGGTATACTCAGATTCAGAACATATCCCCATTTAGAAAATTCAGCCCGTTCTACATTAGACATTAGTTATGCTCTTTAAATTTCAGAAGAGTGCTACGATTTTTGTAAAAGTATTTGATAACTTTAGACTTGTTAAATTATATATTACTTTTATTTTTTATTATTTTTATTATTCTTTCAAGGTAATTTTCATTGTTTGTCGGATGGAAAGTTCCTTTTATTTTTTCTTACCCTTCAAATTCTTTTTAAACATCTTCAAAATTGCGCCAAATTGCGATTGGTTTGGCGCGTACAACGCGGCGTATGTGTAACGTAATTTCTTTTGTTGTCTTTTGCTGCTTCTGCATGTGGCATGTGGCATGTAGCAAGTACGCTGCTGCGCTGACAAGCATTTTGTGCTTTTAATGCGAGTTTAACAACTGAACTGCTAGCTGAAATAAAAATTTGCTACGCAATTTGCATTTTTACGGCTCAAAGTCTGGCTAGCCTTAGCACAGCTATTTGGGCTGTGTGCTTTATGTGTGTGTGTGTGTGTGTATGTGTGATGTATGTGTGATGTATGCACTGAACAATTTATACATATATCAAACATTTGCAGTCTCCATTACTTACTTAGCACGTCTAATTTTTGGCCAAGTTTAAGTCAAGAACTTGAAGTCCTTGCGCCATTTCGTGTTTGTGTTGATGCAGTTGGCATGTGGCATGTGGCATGTGGCATATGGCAGTTGGCATGTTTCAGGTAATTTCAATTGCTTTTCAACTTAAAGTTTTTGTTTAATTTCATGTGACACTTTGTTTGCATTCTCTTGCACTGTTGCACCTAATGCGCTGCTCTGCCACAAGAACTTTGCCAGCAATTAAATATGAAAAGTAATTTTCATTGTTTGCTGGCCAAGTTTTATAGTTGGACGTAAAATGTCTGCAGTGTTGGCAGCTTATTTGCTGCCTTATCAGCGGCAGCGACATTCCAAGACAATTTGAAGTTTCGCCCAAAAGGGCCAAAGCCAAAAGGCCAATTTGCATGCGAAGCAACAACAGCAGAGGGTGCAGCGGGTGCAACGGTCGCCGAGTCAACATTTTGTGGCTAGCTGTGATTTGTTCAGCTAACGAATTTCGAATTCATTGAAACTGTCACAAGTCGCGGCTGGTGGGGGCTGGTGGCCGCACAGCTGTGGCTCAGAGTGCAACATTTGTTGCAATTTACTTGCAGCCAGTATTTGCATGCACAATGAAAGTGCACCACAGCTGTCCATAAACTGCTCGGACTACAAAAACCCTTTCAAAGTCACAAGCGAGATGTGGGAGCTGGCTAACGACTGCGACAAGAATAACGACAAGAGCAACTTTTTATGTCCGAAGCAAGAGTGCTCGAGAGATTTGAGACAAAATAAGGCACTTCAAAATGTAATCTGAAAGGGCTATTTTTTTGTACCCTAAAAGCATTATGTTAGAAATATGAAAGTAACTTAAATATTAAATTTGTATTTCAAAAAAGCCCTAAAAGTCGCTGAGATAAGCCACATTTAAGAGTTTTTGGGAAATTGTTGCCTCTCCTTAGTTTTTTATTGTGCGTTTAACAAGCAAAGAAAAATATATCTAAAGAAATATCTGAAAATATATCATTACGACTTTATTCAGAACATGATTTATCTTAATCATGACTTCTTATGGATAACATTTAAAGTGCTTGTCTTTAAATATTTCGGATAGTATTCTAAAAAGTTGCTATACATAAATAACTCTTATATACTTTTCACTTTTTAGTTAGTCTTTACTTTAAATGCGTTTTTAGTTTATATATCAGCGTTTACAGGGCTTTTGTTAGTCGTGCACATTTGTGCTCAACTGTAAATCTAACAAATGTGTATCGTAATTGTTGCCGAAGCTGCTTTTTGGCTGCTGTCCATGTAGCGTATGCGTAATGCTGTTGAAAATTTTGTGGGAAATGAGAAAACTTGGCGCGTCGCACTCAACACCCGCCGCTTTTTTGTTGTTGTTGTTGCCGTTGTGTTTTGTTGTGTGTGACAGGCGTTAACTGACACTTGGGTGCCACGTTAATGTCGTTTAGCATACTAAGGCCTTAAATGGCATTTATTTGCAGCTCAGCTAACGCTCTCTGCCACGCCCCCTGTCACACTCTCTCCCCTTGTTGTGAGTGGCAAGTGTCAAGCGTCGCTCAAGTTCTGATATTGCCAAAGACGTGGGCACAGCCGAAGTTGCTGCTGCCCAACCACAACTAAACACAATGAGTCGCCTAATGGCATTGAAGAGGGTTTGGGATTGCGACGAGTCGCCTTAACCAAGTGGATTTTGTCGGATGTCTCGAGTTCCATTTCTGCGTAGCGTCTGTGTGGCATGTGGCAGAGGCAATTCCAAAGCACAAATATGACAAACGCCGCCGATTACAGGGCCGAAGCCGTCTAATTTCGTGCTGCTTAGCTGCCCAAAAGTCACATTTGTGGCTAATAACTGTTATTAAAGCGTACCGCCAGGAGGGTTATATTTATTTTCGGGGTGGGCTCAGGAATGGGGGCTGCTATCTAATTACAATTCAGTGGAAGACACTTTGCATTTGTCCAGCGTCTCATATTTTTTTATGTATGTCCCCTCGCTGCTTGCTAATGGCTGCAGTCTGTCTCGCTCTTACATTCGCACTCGCTCTCCATCTCCCTCTTACTGTCGCATTTAGTGTGTGTGCGTGTTTGTATGTGTAGCCAATTTTCTAGCGTGAAAACTGCTGCGGGCGCGACAGAGCTTTGCATCTACCTTTCTTTCTCTCTCTCTCTCTCTTTCTCTCTCTCTCTCTCTCTCTCTCTCTCTCTCTCTCTCTCTCTCTCTCTTTATACTCGGTCTGGTCCTGCTCGCCTGTTGCTAACCTAATCAAACGAAGTTGTGTTTGCGCGTCTGTCGGGCTGTTTGTTTTGTCTCTGCTTGTCACGAACATTGCGTGTATTTGTTTGTGTGACTGTGTGTGTGAGATGTATGTGCGTAGGTGCAACGGCTGTTAATTTAGGTGTATGTGTGCGTAGTTTTGTCGCTGCAGCAACAACAACAACGAAAAACAACAGCACTTGATTTCATGCATAAACAACACGTAACTCTCTTTCTTCCTCATGCTCACATCCCACCTGAGCCTCTGTCTCCCTCTCGATTTCAATCTGTAATTACAGTTGCTGTCTCTGTCTACTGTGTAGGCAGGTCGTGTTTTGTATCAAGTACCATTTGTTTTAATTAAAATGTATTTAAAGCGTTTGAAGCGGCACTTGCCGCAGCCCATTGATAGCAGTCAAAGACATATAGGGACAGAGAGATGGAGACTAAAGGAGATTCCGAGAGAAAGAGAGAGAGATAGAGATAGATATATGTATCGTATCTAAAATAATATAAAATAAATATGTGCTAAATATTCATATGGTTTCATTTGCCATCTGCATCCATGCATCATTTAAATGAGACGAACATAAAGAAAGACAATGAAAACCCAAAAATATCTTATTTTTGTTATTTATATCATCTATTATACAATGCAAAGTGTACAACAAAAATAAAAACAATAACAGCAACAACAACCATCTACACAAATATATATCTCTTTTTGCCGTTGCTTGTTACAATTCTGTCATTTTATTGTCCACCTATGCACAAAATTGCTTTTGTATTCGGATAGCCAGGGGCGAGGGTCCAACAACTATGTCAACATGTTTGCAAAGTTGAACTTAAGTTGTAACACTTGGCTCTATAAGCTGCCCTAAGCTGCCTTAAGCACAAGCTAAGCATAAAGCTGTCCTGTTATCTTACTAATTGAATTTCTCTTTTTAATATGCAACATGTTCTAGCTGTGATTGCGCTTACTTGTCGTTGCAATAAATACTCGGTTCTTTGTGTTTGTCTAATTCACAATTTGATATAGCTCTGTTAGTTTCATATTAATACACACGCTAACCTACAATCTATTGTTGTTCGTTTTAGAAAATCCAGTGCCCAATCTAGTCTTATAAAATTGTTTCTCTTATAATTCGCAACCTGTTTTGGCTGTAGCTGTTGAACTAAAGTTTCTTAGCATGTGCAAAAGTTGATTAACTGTAACGAAATACCTGGTATGTAAATGTATAACAGAAATGTTATTTTGCAAAGGGTATATCCGCTGGGGCTTGCCATATAATACGATCCCATGCTTGTGATTTTGTTGTGGCTGTTGTGTTGTCTAGTTGATTTGTTTGCCAAAAATCGTTTTTATTTTGCGGTTTACACACACACCCCGCACCCGCACACACACAGATATATACGTAGCCACAACTTAACAACGGGTCGCAAGCTTAGACTTTGTTTATGCACAGACATACACATATACACACCCACACACACGTAAATGAGAAACAAAACCAACGTGGCAACCATAAAGCTCAGCCACACACACACACATGTGCCAATACATACACAAACACACACACGCACATAAATATTGTACACTCTCATGTTTGCACAATAAAATTTCAACAATATACGCGACAGGGTCTTTGTACTTGAGTAAATTGGATCTGTGCAGCTGGGCATGAGTCGGTGCGCGGGAGGGTTGCGGGGAATTAACAAAAATTAAATAAATATTTAGCTTAGAGCAAGTTTAAAGCAACGCCCACGGCTATAGCAAGGACGTATCCCCAGCATATGATTCTATCCCGCTCGCTCGCTCTGTTTGCTCTGATCCCGACCTGGCCCCAGACCCAAGCTAAACATTTTAGGTATTCATGTGTAATCCATTTCGAAATTTGCATGTTTAATGTGCTGTGAGGAATTCTTTTTCTTGAACATTTTCTGCTTATTTCTTGCTTGTTCTCTTTTTATTTTATTTTTTTTTATTTTTTTATGGTTGATTTGTGCAGGCTAGAAATTAAGCCAGCTGCCCCTGACATTCCCATTGACTTTGTTGCGTGCATTGTTTTTTTATATAATATTACTTTGCTTTTTAGTTTTTGTTGTATTGCTTTGTTGTGTAGCTGGAAATTGCATATGCATAGGATACAGTTGAGTTATATATAAGTAGAAACAGCTGCGTATTTAGGATTGGCATGCCAGCTGAGGCCACGCAATTCTCATTATCAAGAATGTGAAAACAATAAGTTTTTTGTGCACAATTGCCGTTGGGCTTAATGCAAGCTTTTTGGCCCTATATAAATACGGCTTGCACTCAGATTCGCCGTAATTAACTGCGCGCAACATGAAAGCCTGTTTCGTGGCCATTTTTGGGCTACTTTCTCTCGTTGCTCTCGCCCAGAGCGAGGGACAAAATCAGAGTCACAGCGTTACGTGGGGTGCTCGCATCTTTCGGGATATGCACCTGGAGCGGGCTATCATAACTGAGAAGTCGAAATTTATGCGCGTTGTCACGCGCTACTATAATTTCAAACAAATGGTGGGTTTTAATTATCGTACCTTCTCCCTCAGTCTTTGCTTTATTTGATTTGTTTGTCTTGATAGGGTTACCAGCGTCGCATCACCCAAATTGTGGTCACCGATCAAATCAGGAATGGCCAAGGTGGCTTTGCCCGTCTAGAGGCTGGCGGGCCACAGGCGAACTTTGCCAAAATCTATTTTAAAAGCCAGCGCAACAAGGGCTTCAGCTTCATTGTGGACATTTATGGCATTTAAATATTTGTATTTATCCATGTCAGTGCTTAAAAATACTGATTAATTACAATTTACTTAGTCTTTACTCGTGCGTGTGCTTGTATCATTTTAATAACCATAATGAGAGCTCTTTCCACGCGCTTTTATTATCTGCGTGTGGGTGGCCGTATTGTGTGCGTATTTGTATAGATTGCCCATTGTTATTATACCCTGTGGCTATAAATTGCATAACAAGGGTATGATGATATTCGGTAATTACTCTGATATTTTCTGTGCATTAAGCTAATATATTTACATATACATATGTATGTACTTTTGCCTACTAATGCCCACAGGGTATTATCCCGCCGAGCTCTATTAGCTCATTCCCATTCTTACTTGTTGTCTATTTGTTTATTTGCTGGCATGCAATATTAACAATTAACAAGCAGGCAGCAAGAACATTATTTAGTCACATGTTTATAGCATAAACAACGCAAAAACTGTTGATTCGTAGAGGTTTTTTATGGGGTGAGGGGTGTTGATCATGATACACATTGTACAATTTTTTGCGCATTGTGTGTTATTGTTAGTTTTCTTTTTGGTTGTTTCTGCTTAATTTAATTTAATTTTTAGTTAAATGCAGATTGCCGACCTTCTATTCTATTTTCATGAACTCACGTAATACATATAAACCTTACTTTTTGTGTATCATTAAATCAATGTATGTATTTGGCTTAACCTATATATACAAAATAGTTTATGCTGACTGACTGACTGATTGAATGGCGGACTAAGCGGTGAGCAGCTCACAACCCAAATAAGTAAGTGCTACGATTACTAAGGATTCCATTTGCTCACTTTATTTCTCTCTCTCTCTCTTCCTCTCTTTCTCTCTCTCTTGAAATTGCTACAGTCTCAGTTACTCGTTCTACCATTAATTTTCTTACGAAGTTCACTGTTCTATGGGATTTTCATACATTTAATGACGTTGTACAGATTTTGATTTGATTTAAAGTAAATGTGTTTGAATAAGCGACTTTTAAGTTGGTAAAGTTCCGGAAGATGGCT
The DNA here is from genome assembly GCA_018903485.1 of Drosophila littoralis. Taxonomy (NCBI): domain Eukaryota; kingdom Metazoa; phylum Arthropoda; class Insecta; order Diptera; family Drosophilidae; genus Drosophila; species Drosophila littoralis. Next base: position 10,141,857 of record JAEIGF010000297.1, on the reverse strand, counting down.
TGCCTAAGTATTGAGGCAGTTGAGAACCGTGGCGTTAATCTTTTTTTGTAGGTATAATATTATCATTATTAAGTGGGCGTGGCTAATTACCGCTCCAACTTAATGTTATTGTTAGAGGGAAATAAAATGCACACGACTTTTAAATTTAAATATTGACTTTGGGACCATTCATAAAGGTCAGCGAGCACTCTGACTTTGCGGCTAAATAAGTTAGAATAATAAAGAACTAAATATGTCAAATAAATCATTTGAGCTGTCAATTAAGGGAACAAGCTGCAGTTATTTAAAATCACAGCTAATTAAACGGCGCGACTTTTGTGCTTTGCTGAGCTTTTACTCAAGTTAATCATTAAAGTGGGCTTTATTTGGAGTATGCTGTGAAGGGAGACCAGCTCAATGCTCAATTTCATTTCATTAGACATAAAACATGCTTGAGTGTGAGAAAAAGAGAGTTTGAGATAGATGGATACAGAGGCATAATTAAGGGGCATTAAATTAAACGATGCAGCCGCAATTTTGGTCGAACAAATGAGAAAATATTACCAAGAGTGTGTAAGCTACAGGCGGAGGCTCTTTTCCATTTGCCAAATGCCAGGCACTTAAACTCAACCCATGAGCTGCCACCCCTCCTCAGCATGTGTAGCTCTAAAGCTCAAACAAATCCAATCAATGTTACAGCCTCGGCACACATCGAATGTGTAGGTGTGTGGGCGTGTGTGTGTGTGTGTATATCCATATGCAAATAAGCGCTGGCGCCATATAAAATTTAATGTGTTGCCTGCCACAGACATTTCTCTCACTCTCTCTCTCTCTTTCTCTCTCTCTCTCTCTCTCTCTCTCTCTCTCTCTCTGTTTCTCTCTTTCTCATTCTCCATGGCGATTTTTGTATGTTGCTGTTGTTGTTGTCATTTAGGATTTAGGAGCAGCCATTGATGCGTGTGCAGCCCATCAATCGTTGGGAATTAAAATTTTATTATGCCATATTCCAACAGGCAGCTCGCCCGCCTGCATGCGCTGCGTATACGTAATAAGCATTACGTATACGTCATGTATGTCGGCTTGTGTTTTGGGCTGCAAGGAACATGTCTGCCATATTCGAGTCGCATTTTTGGCACAATAAACATTTAAATGCAAATGACCCCGCTTAAAATGTTGGCCATCAGCATTGAAAACCCAAACGTTGCGTCCTGAATTCGAGAAGAGCAGTGTGAGCGAGGGGCAGTCATTAACCATTAAATGCCATTCTACTACTAATACTCCACGAAGGCCAAAAGCAATGAAGCGCGAATGTGCACATTAGCTGCAACACATGGAGCACTAACAGGCCCACCCACCATCTAACCCGATCTCCATGCTTATAAAGGTTGGCCTGGACAGCCCCTTGGTTGGTGCTCAACGCAAGCAATATTATTGCTACGAGGGTTGCCCTTCACCTTCTGCGCCTTGACAATGTGTTTCCAGTTGTAATTTAAGACATGTAATGGTCATATTTATATTTTTACAATTTATACTTTCCCGACTAGAATTGTGTCAAGACAAGGTGCCTGATCTTCTACGCATCTTTGCCGTCCATGCTCACGGTTTGACTGAGAGCCGCACAACATTAGAAGCCACCCTTGTACTTCGTCCTTCCAACAAACACAATCATATACACACACGCGCTAGTGACAGCGTTTTTCATGCACTTTTGGCTGGCGTTCAAGGATAATGCAGCGGCGCCTGTGCGAGTATTTTATAGTTTGCACCGCACACTCACACACGCATATTTTCAAGCGCTGTTTGTGCCACTTTGTGACCCCATCGTTCAATAACAACATTGTGCTTCAATAGCCCCGCCCCTCACCCTCTCCACTTTGCGACGCCCCCGAATTGCAGCGAGAGTTCAGGTAGTTGTTGGAGTTTATAAAGCGCCATACATTATGCAGGTTGTTTGTTATCGTTCGATAGAGTGTAAATTATGGCACAGTTGCCAGCGTGGTAGCAAGTGTGGCACAAGCAGAGCTAAAGGGTCGTCCATACGTGTATATGTGTGAATCTGTGTGCCTGCATGCATATATGGTGTGCTAAAACCTTAATTGAGCCAGCTAGTTGAACTCTAAATGGAATTTATGTGGGCATATTAATTCCAATTATATGCTCTCACTTTGACTCCATTTCAGCTCTTTTCTTTAGCTGTCCCTCTCACACACTCTCTCTCTCTGCCGGTGCGAATGCTTTGCTTTTAAGAGTTATTCTTTAAGCAAAATCCTATTAAAGTTAAAGAGCTGAAAGCATAGTTAAATCCCTCTGTATATCTATACATATATGTAAATATATATATATATATATATATAGTTGCTTTGCTTGCGTTGCTGTGCTGTGCAATTGAAAGGAAACTTTTCTATGGCTTTTCCTCAGATCTCGCCTCACTCACTCAAGTGTAGTATGGTGTGTGTGTGTGTGTGTGTGTGTGCACCCCAACTGAAACCCGCTCATCTTTCACCTTCCCTCGTTGTATCAATGCAGCTTGAAGGGTTTTATGCAGATTTCCATTTGACTTTGTCTCAAATGTGCACACACAAAAGATAAAATTCAGCCCTTCCCCTCCTTGAAGCCCGCTCGATGCGGCGTTCATTTCACAGCCAATTTTGTGCTTCTTAGCCCCTGCTCCCGTCCAATTTAACAAGCCTGTCCAAGTTCTTATCCTTGTGCATGGACCTGACCTCGTTGCGGTGTGTGTTCGTTGTCCTCTCCTTCTGCTGCTTTTTTCTTCATCTTGTCATCGCGTCTTTGTTAAGCGCATAAAGTGTGAAAGTACATGGAAAAGGATTTCTTCTGCTCTCCCGGGAGACTTTTGTTTTTCAATTGCCATTTGCCATATTTGCCGCAATTGTTTCTCTCACTCTACGCGCTCCAATTGTTGCAACTGTCGGTGGCAACACAAACCTATGCCAAATTTCCGGCTTTTCTTTGGCAAAACGACGGCAACAGACTTTGGGTAAAGCTGCAGTTATAACGCTGCCGGCTGTCTTATCAGTCGGTATTTAAGCCTTGTCCAAGCGAAAATGAGGAGTATTAGTTCTTATCGACGGTATGGCTGCTGGAGATCTTCTTATATTCTATTTCTTTTGTTTTTCTTTTGTATAATTTGGGATCTTATTTATCAGCTTAAGAGCTATAGATCTTAAATTGTTGGAGCATATTCTTGTATTCTTGTTCTTAAGCGTAGACGATTATTAAGTATGTTTTACCACGACTTAAATCAGTAAAACGTGAAAAATTCCGTGTCTCCAAATATGTTTTTATTTATATATAAACTTAATTAATATTAATATTTAACAGCCAATAAACTTAAAAGAATTACCTGAAAACTAAATTTTTCCCGAACTCACGTAATTAGCATAAATGTATTTTTAATTTTGGGCACAGGGTATCGCGCAGTCAGTCAGTTTCCATTGCAATTTGCCCAGCTGTGGCATTTCGGGAATCAGGCGGAAACTGTCAGCTTGTTATGTGTGCAGTCGCTCGTTGCACATCGTTACTTTGCTACTGTTTTTGGATTTCCCCACTCGACTTGAATCATGCTTATCAAGTGTAGCTAACAATGTTCTCTCTGTGTGTGTTTGTGTGTGTGTGTGTGGGTGTGTGTGTGTGTGTGTGTGTGTGTGTGATTGCCTACAGCTGTTTTTCCGGTAAGCAAGTTCTATTTTCAAGCTGTTACAGTCATTTCTACTAGCATTTCTGCTTTCTGCTGCTATTTTCAGTTACTTGGCACTCGTTGCATTTCCAATAAATTGTGAGTCGGTAGTCACGTTAATTTACCTGCCCCCGGGGGCACCACGCTATAATTTTCATTATACGATGAATTTAAACTTAGAAAAAAATACAATGCAATACACGTCTAGAAAATGCCATCGCGTTTGGCACGAATTGCAAATCATTTTGGATATGGAATCTAGATCACGCATTGGCCCTTTGGTCATTAGGTAATTAGCCCACGACAACAGAGCATTGATATTTACATTAAACTTTATTTACATTATGAAAAATACGCGGGGAAAGTCATCGTTAGTTAATCTATTAGCCCTGTTTATGACGCACTTGGTGCTTTGATGTAAGCCCATAGGTCTTCACATAAAAATTGCCAAACATATACATCATGATCACGGCTTGAACTATCTGTACCAAAAGCAGGCTGCTGGGAAAGCGACAATTCTTGGCGAAGATCAGCACGTAGGACGCGTAAAGAAATAGAGCAACAAACTGGATGAGTTGAGCCATTGTTATATACTTTTTCCACCAAATATTCGCCTTGACACCAGGATAATGCGCCGATAGGAAGTAGTAAAAATACATGACAGTATGCACCAAAGAGTTGATCATGCCCACGGCATTAAAGTGCCCACCAGTTCCATAGAAGCGCATCACCAAATAACAGCCGATAACCATCATCACATGATGATAAACATGCAGAAAGGAGATCTGTTTGTAGCTCTTGCGCAGCACAAAGAATATCGTGTCCAGCAGATCCAGGATCTTATTGATAAAGTACGCAAAGTGCACATACCGCTCCAGATTCTTATGCTCGTGCCCAAACGGAAAGGTTTCCATGCAGTTCAGATTGCAAATGCGCTGACAGATCAGATAATAAAATGTCTGCGGAAAAATAGAATATTAAAAATGCTGCCTCATGCTCTAATTGAATGCAGTTAAATAAATGGTTTACTAACAACGCCGAAGAAGATGCCATTGTACACCACCTGGCCCAGATTGTAGATGCGCAATAACTTGGTCAAGTCGTACGGTTCTCGATGCTTCATATAGATTTTACCAAATTTGAGTACAAATAGTAAATAGCTTGTGAGTATTAAAATGAGCGGCCATGGTGAATTCGTTAGGGGCAGCTGGTTAGGATCTGTGTTAATAATATTACTGGTTAATCCAACTGATGTAGTGATATAGAGTCATAAAGACGAGCTATATATCCTACCCGGTGGCGGTATATTGAAAATGCCGAACATCGCTTCAACTTTTCGTCCAGTAGAGTCGGAATACGATTTGCGAATGAACGCGAATGTCAAACGGTTTCCATGTCTAATCAAATTTTTGTATTAATCAAATGAGTTATTTCTTGAGTTTCTTCTGGAGTCTATTTCGAAAATGCGTTGACAGAAACGAATACAGCGCGAAAAGAGGGAGAGCGAAATCGGAGAATGGCATTATAAAGATATTGAGTTGGAACTACCTCGAATATCTTGAAAGCTTTACAAGCTGTTTGCAAATATATAACAAAAGCTTTTTTGAACTTTGGTTCAATAATATATAATGATGTATGTACCACAGTACCATAGTACATCAAAGCAAATTGAATATTCACCAAAACGATTGGGTTCTAAACATAAGCACGTGCAAGCCCAGCTTAATGTCTATTCAATGTATTTTAATGTATATTCGATCTTGTTTATAAAGCCCACCTAAGGATTTACTTGTATTAAGCCCAAGTTCTAGTTCGCAAGCGCCGGCATATACACATATCATACACACTCAGTAAAATTGACTTTTCGATGCATTCTGAACATTTGTTGCAATGTTGAATAATCTAATATACTAAACGTCTATTATGTACCGTTTTAAAATGTATTCAAATACATTCAGCAAGTCATTTAGCTATAAATATATAAGGTCTATGAAGACTGCCCACTTTTTATTAAAGAGTTCGTACAGTAAAATATTTGCATCTGGACAATACGTTTTTATTTCAACAATAAAGCCAGTTGTGCATTTTCGACTAACTAGCATTAAATATGGAAAATACAATTTTTTATTATATATATTATTTGACATGATTCTTTTGTTTTGGCTTGACATAAGACTGTATATAGAACCTAACAAACATAATAATCATCACAGTGGCCTGGAAGAGCTGTATGTATTGCAAAACGATCGGAAATGTGCAGCTCGGATTGAATATTAGGACTGTCAGTGATTGGATTATCAATATCACGAACTGCAGTATCTGAATTTTGGTTATATACTTTTTCCACCAAAGGCTGCCCTTAAGCTCTGGATACATTGCGGAAATAAAGTAATAAAAATACATAACAGTATGCACAAAAGTGTTCAGAGTTCCCATCACAGTAAATTGGCCAGCACATCCATAGAAGTGAATCACCCAATAAGTGGTATAAACCATCATGACATGATGATAAACGTGTAGAAACGTGATCTGTTTATAGCTCTTGCGCAGCACGAAGAAAATGGTATCCAGCAGATCAACAGTCTTGTTTAGAAAGTAGGTGTATGCCACCATACGCTCAGTTCCCTTCATCGGGTGATCGTCTCGAAGAATTACAATGCATCGTATATCGTACACCGGCTTGAGGATTATAAGATAAATACCCTGTAAAAGAAAAACACATTTAGCTTTATGTCGTCATAAATGCAAGTTTCCAGCCGCACATAATAAAACAGAATCGCATTGTAGATCATCTGACAAAAGTTGTAGACCAGCATTATATTTTTCAAATTGTACGGCCTTCGGTGCTCCATAAACATTTTTCCCAGTTTAAGTACAAAGAGTAAATAGCACAACAAGATGAATGTTACAGGCAATGGCGAGCTTAATATTGGCATATCCCTGGCCATCACAGGATCTATAAAGAATATACCGATTTGTGAGATTTGTTGAGAAATATCTATCGTTAAATAAAAGGATATTTTACCTGCTGGCGGTCTTAAGAAAACTTCGAATATGCCCATTTTGCTGCGTAAAATTTAGAATCGGGCTCTTGTAAGCTGAAACTGCGACATAGAAATAACAATTTACACCAATTTGATACTATTTAAGTACCCCCCAAAAGTCCAATATTGTAAACTGATAACATCAGCGTGCCGAAGAATGAATACCCTTGCAGACATCCAAAACGAATTTATCGCACGCCAGTTTTATGGGCATACAGTAAGATCGACAATCTAGTTATATACTTTATATATTATTTGAAATACAAAACATGTATGTATTAAGCAAGCATTAAGTAATAGTAACACAGCAAACCTACCCAACTGCCGGGGTACATTTAGTATATAATTAGAAACAAAATTCAATCAGACCAAAGTACATATGTAAACAAGTACGAACGCACTAATCGCAATAACATTGCTTGAAGATACCCTTTAAAGCTGAGAAAACGTAATAAAACATATATCTATACATCTAATTGTTTATCCTAACTGACTGACTGATTGGTAATCAATGCACAGCCCAAACCGTATGATCTTGGGACCTCAAATTTTTAATGTGGTTGCCATATTTGATGTGGGTAAACGCTAAGACGGGATTTTGAAAATTCCGATCGGCCCCAAACTCGTTTTCCAAGATCTTTGTTTAAATTAAATTGAGAGTTGTTTCATAATTGTCGGAAAATCAATTCCTCCTTGGTATAAAAGGGGTTTGAAGATTTGGTGGGTAATGCTTCGCGATCAAAGTTATCTTTCTTTCATAATAAAAATTCGTTTGTGCCGTGTTTCACACTTCGAATCCGCGGAAGCTGAGTAGTAAATGCGATTCAAAGATATTTTTGGAGAAGTTTAAAGTTCTCTTCGATCAGCATCAAACTTATTTTTAAGGCCCTTCATAAATATTAAACAAATACGTGTTCACCCGCAACTGTGGAAATTTGGCGGAAAATTTGCAACTTTTTTATTTACCATCGGATCAGATGCAAACCCATTTTCAAAGATCTTTGAGAGAGTTTATTTGATAGGTTTTTTCGCAAATTTCACCGCTTTCCGGTGACCCAGTTCCAGGGTATTCTTTTTTAGTCTTGACTACAATTAGTTTTCTGTTGTTACGTACAATTCTATTATAAACTGATTTGCAAAAACGTGTATAATTTAAACGTGTATATTTGCAATTTTAATGTATTATATTTGCTGTCTGTGAAGGTAAGTCGATTGAGTATAGCTCTCTGCATAGGGTCTAGGAGCTATGCGCAGCGATAAGTCCATTCTCATGAATGAGAAATTTTGAAGTGCTGCCCTTGGAGTGATATTCGATTTCTGATTTCCATAAATATATACATACTCAAGTTCGTTGGAAACAAACAAAATTATATTTGATCAATATGTATGTATAGCGTCTTATTAAAATACAATATTAATTCAGATAAATAGAATTACAATTTCTAGGACTCTTTTCGCTGTGCCTGCTGTCTGGGCTTAACGTAAGCATTATAATAAAAATTGCCAAACATGACTATCATAACTGAAGACTGGGAGAGCTGTAGATATTGCAAAAATAGTGGAAATTGGCAAGTAGGATTGAATAACAAGACTAATAAAGCTTGCATGAACAATAGAATAAATTGTAATATTTGTATCCTCGTAATGTACTTCTTCCACCAGAGGCTGCTCTTAAGCTCCGGATACATTGCCGAAATAAAGTAATAGAAATACATGACGGTATGTACAAAAGTGTTGAAAAATCCCATCATCATGTATTGGCCGCCGGCTCCGTACAGCCGCAGCACCCAATACATGCCAGACACCATCAGGACATGATGGTAAACGTGGAGTACAGTTATCTGCTTAGAGCTCTTTCGTAGCACAAAGAAAACGGTGTCCAACAGATCTATCACCTTGTTCAGGAAGAAGATATACGAAAGCCAACGTTCCCTATCCTTAAACGGATGTTCGTGCGGCAGACTATCCATGCATCGTATGTCGTACGTCGTATTCACGAAGATGAAGTATAAATCCTTTAAATGATATCTTAGATACGGCGTTTATAATGGATTTGTGATACTTACATAAGAAAACATAGCGGCATTGTAGATGACCTGGCAAATATTATAGACGAGAATAATATTTTTTAAATTGTACGGTTTGCGCTTCTCCATAAATAGTCTACCGATTTTTAGTACGAGGAGAATGTATCCCACTAGGATTAACGTAACAGGCCAGTGAGAGGCTGTCATTGGCATGTTCTTGGCCAGCACAGGATCTACGAAAAATTCGTGAAAATAATCGACAGCTTAATGGAACGATAAAGTACCTGCTGGCGCTCTATAGAAAATTTCGAATACATTTGAGCCCATTGTGCTGAATTATATTTTAAATCGGGCTCTTGTGAGCAGCAACTACACTAAGGAATTAAAACGAAAACCCAACTTGCAAACTACTTAAATACGTATAAATGGATCATATAAGTGTGACGAAGAATGAATACCCTTGCTAACAACTTAAACAAATTAATCACAGCCAGTTATATGATCTGAAAGCCTGGTGAACTACTCTAATTAGATACTTTAAATTTAGTACAAAAAATGTATAGATTTAAACAAGGCGTACGTTTTGTAAGTGTCTGCTTTAATGTATTGCATATTTAGTAACGCAATTGTAAAACCCAGCTACAAGGGTATAAAAAGAATCTCATTAGAAACCAAAGTGAAACGGGGTGTATAAAAAAAGCAAATTATCTTATCGATGGGCATGTGGGAACACCCAGAAAATGAAAGCCAATGGAAAACTGCTCTAATCCGGAGTGGAAATAGGATGTGTCAGACGATAGAACTTACTCATCACTATTACCTTATGTTTCAGACGATAGATCTTAACAAGCGATAGATCTGCAAAGAATGCAGACTGACGTCATCTATACTGATTTCATTTTGCCTTCTCGGTTTCCCAGTCAATCTCTTGAGCTGGATTTTAGAGTATTTGCGTAATATAACCCAAATGGTTCTTTTAAGAAATTCGCTTTCTAAACGTATTCTGGTGAGTTCCGGTGTCCCTCAAGGAAGTCATCTAAGCCCGCTACTCTTTACTCTTTTTATGAATGACCTTCCCTCAGTACTGTATCACTCTCGAGTATTAATGTATGCTGATGATGTAAAATTATGCCTTGCATATAAGATATGGCATCATATTATCTCTTACAAGCTGACATTGATGCGTTTCAGGCTTGGTGTCTAGCCAACCTCTTAAACTTAAACTGCTGCAAATGTAAGGTAGTGACTTTTTATGGAAGCCCTCCTCCATTGGTTTCTTACATCCTTGATAGCTTACTGCTCGAGCATGTTAACAGTACTTCTAATAAAGTTAATGAAGCTGTCATCCTTGATCATAAACTTAAATTTGACTCTCATGTTAAGACCGTGGTCAATAAGGCCAGAATTGTTATGGGTTTCATCAAGCGATGGTCGAAGGAATTTGACGATCCGTACACGACAAAAACTCTTTATATATCTTTGGTATGACCTATTCTTTAGTATGCCGCATGTATCTGGTCATCAAAATACGCTATCCATCTAGACAGAATTCAATCCGTTAAGAAACAATTCTTGCTGGTTGCCCTTCGGGGCTTAAATTGGGATCCTCGTGTGCGGTTAGCGTTCTACTCCAGCAGACTTCCGATGATTAACCTTCCTTCTTTAGTTAATCATAAAACAATGCTGGGTGAAACATTTATTATTATTATTATTATGCTTTGCATGAACCGTTCAGGGTTCTCTCTAATGACTATAACAAGCAGTACGTTGCATCGGGATTCGCGTTAAAAAAAAACAAGTAAGGGGTTCTAGTCCGGAGCTCCCGACTAGGGAATACCCTGAACCCTTTTCTTCCAACACCAAATGCAGATACATATGTATATATACTATTCTAGAAGCTACACTTCAAATTTGGTGACTCTAGCTCTTATTATTTACGCAACTTACTCAAAAAACAGGATGTCGATATCGATTTTTATCGATTGCTTGGAAACGGAGTAAGTTATCGACTATCGGAAACAAACTCGATCTGCGTAGGCACTAGGAGGACCTACAGCGAAAGTTTTCAAGTTTTCAAGTCTCTAGCTCTTATAGGTTCTGAGATCCTTGCGTTCATACATACGGATGGACGGACAGACGGACATGGCTAGATCGACTCGGCTATTGATGCTGATCAAGAATATATATACTTTATGGGGTCGGAGATGCTTCCTTCTGCCTGTTACATACATTTACATTTTGCACAAAAACATACCCTTATATCCATTTTTAATGGGTTCAGGGTATAAAAATTCCTTCTTGAATAACTTCGGTGCTTACAGTCCGAACTTTATGCAATCCGAATATGTGTAAATACCAAGCCAATGACTATACCATCGTATTTTCAATTCAGGAGGAACATGTTACGTCACAAACGATGCCATCGAACTTGATGGGTATCTCTATATATAAACCTGTTTTTACTGACTTACTGACTGACTGACTGACTGACTGACTGACTGACAGATAGGTGATCAATGCACAGCCCAAACCATAAGAACTAGGAAGCTGACATATTCACTGTAGTTGTAGTAGGAGGTGCATGTTAAGATGGGGATTAAAGATTCTCACCAGAAGACAACTTTTGGTTCTTTAGTTGATGGACTTCAAATATGTTTTCAAATAGACTGATTTTGTTATTGCTTATTCAAAATCTATCAAAAACTCATTTTGTCAAGCAAATGAATACGATCAGAGTTTTCGATTGAGTTCATTAAATGTTTTTCAACCCGCCTTGAAATTAATTTTATATGGGGATTCCATAAATAGAGCAGAGAAGGAATTGAACGAAGTCCAGTGGTAGCGTAATCTCTCACGGAAGGTAATATAGTTCCATATCCGCTCTGTTAAATAGTCTGCATGAATGTATGAATGTATGAAAGTAAACATATAAAAAAAATGATTTGAAAATGTAGAAATGCATACCGCCTCTCCAAAGTTGGCCAAGAATATTTTTATAAAGGCTAAACAAACACATTTAAAAATCTTAATTCATATGATAGTTGTTATTGTTGCTTCTGGTGTTTGGGCTTAATGTAAGCATGATAATAGAAATTGCCAAACATGACAATCATAACTGAAGACTGGGAGAGCTGTAGATATTGCAAATATAGTGGAAACTGGCACGTCGGATTAAATAACAAGACTATTACTGATTGCATGAACAATAGAATAAATTGACCTATTTGTATCCTCGTGATGTACTTTTTCCACCAGAGGCTGCTCTTAAGCTCCGGATACATTGCCGAAATAAAGTAGTAGAAATACATGACGGTATGTACAAAAGTGTTGAAAAATCCCATCATCATGTATTGGCCGCCGACTCCGTACAGCCGCATCAGCCAATAAATGCCAGACACCATCAGGACATGATGGTAAACGTGGAGTACAGTGAACTGCTTATAGCTCTTTCGTAGCACAAAGAACACCGTGTCCAACAGGTCTATCACCTTGTTCAGGAATTAGCTATAGGTAAGCCAGCGCTCCCTATCCTTAAACGGATGTTCGTGCGGCAGAGTATCCATGCATCGTATGTCGTACGTCGTATTCACGAAGATGAAGTATAAATCCTTTGAAAGATATCTTAGATACGGCGCTTATAATAGATTTGTGATACTTACATAAGAAAACATAGCGGCATTGTAGATGACCTGGCAAATATTATAGACGAGAATAATATTTTTCAAGTTGTACGGTTTGCGCTTCTCCATAAATATTCAACCGATTTTTAATACGAACAGTAAGTATCCCACTAGGATTAACGTAACAGGCCAGTGAGAGGCTGTCATTGGCATGTTCTTGGCCAGCACAGGATCTACGAAGAATTCGTGAAATTAATTGACAGCTTGATAAAACGATAAATGACCTGCTGGCGCTCTATAGAATATTTCGAATATATTTGAATCCATTTTGCTGAATTATATTTCAAATCGGGCTCTTGTGAGCAGCAAATACGCTAAGGAATTAAAACGAAAATCCAACTAGCAAGCTACTTAAGTACGTATAAATGGATGATATAAGTGTGACGAAGAATGAATACCCTTGCTAACAACCTAAACAAATTTATCGCATGCCAGTATTATGAGGTTATAGTTATACGATCTGAAAGCTTGCTGAACCTCAACCCATTAAAAATTGGGGAAAAGGGTATGATGTTTTTATACAAATGTATGTTTCAGGCAGCACCCCATAAAGTATATATATTCTTGATCAGCATCAACAGCCAAGTCTGTCTGTCTGTCCGTCTCTCCGTCCGTCCATCCCGCGCAGTATGAGTTTTCCGATAATCGATAACTTGCCCCGTTTCCATGTAATCGATATAAATCGGGAACTACCGACCAGAGCCCCTTTTTTTTCAATAAACATTGTACATTTTTAAACAAGGGGTACGCGTTGTAAGTGTCTGCTTTAATGTATTGCATATTTTGTAAACAAATTGTAAAACCCAGCTGATTAAAAACCAGAGTCAAACGAGGTTTACAACAAAAAGCAACTTATTTAGTAGATGGACACGTGGAAACACTCAAAAATTAAAAGCCTGCGTAATAGCCTTATTCCACTGTAAAAATTTCTTACATTGTTTTGCGAAAGTAACATTTTTTTCAAATGTGAAAAATATGGTCTGTATGTTTTCCCATAAGAAAACACATTTTTCACATTTGCAAAATGTGTTGGTATTCGCCCCGAATAATTCGGTTTTTGTGCGATGATTTATCGAATTTCGTATCAAAAATTTGAAGCACAAATTTGCCACGAGCAACGCCGGGGAATAGTTGCAAGTTATTTATATGTCTTGATCGCACCTTTTTTTTTTGTTTTTGGGGATTATAATTGTATTAAAAATTTGACTTGGAAGGGCATAACGAAAACTTTCATTTACAATTTTCTCTTTTAATCTTACTTCTCAAAAATCCATCAAAAACTAAGTAAGTTGTGTTCCTGCCCTCGTCTATATTCTCAGTCATTCAAATTCGAAACTGCATTTTAATGTTGAGCTTAATTGACTGGGTATTATTCTCTGCGCACTGTCTAAGAGTGTTGTTCAACGATAAATCAATTCTCATTGAAATGGATTAAGAGAAATTAGTAAATGTTACTCTGGAAATGTTTTGCCATGAAAATAATTTTTTATGGGGATTCAAAAAATAGAACGGAAAAGGTACTGAGCGGTATACGAGCTCGGTAATAATTAAGCGGAAAACCTTACTTTAGAAAGTATCTCTAGTTTTTTTATGTTCTCTGTTAAATACTCAGCATTTAATATTTAACTAAAAAAAAAATAGCTAAGAAGATGTATGCCTATGAATTTAGGATATGTGAGGGTTTTTATTGTTGTTTCTGGTGTTTGGGCTTAACGTAAGCATGATAATAAAAATTGCCAAACATGGCAGTCATTACTGTAGACTGGAAGAGCTGTAGATATTGCAAAAATAGTGGAAATTGGCAAGTAGGATTGAATAACAAGACTAATAAAGCTTGCATGAACAATAGAATAAATTGACCTATTTGTATCCTCGTGATGTACTTCTTCCACCAGAGGCTGCTCTTAAGCTCCGGATACATTGCCGAAATAAAGTAGTAGAAATACATGACGGTATGTACAAAGGAGTTAAAGAATCCCGTCATCATGTATTGGCCACCGACTCCGTACAGCCGCACCAACCAATATACTCCAAACACCATCAGGACATGATGGTAAACGTGGAGTATAGTTATCTGCTTGTAGCTCTTTCGCAGCACAAAGAACACGGTTTCCAACAGATCTAACACTTTATTCAGGAAGTAGCTACATGTTATCCAGCGCTCTACACTTTTATCCGGATGGTCTTCCGCACCGGGTTCCATGCATCGTAGGTCGTACGCTGGATGCAGGATGATATAGTATACACCCTTTAAGATATTTCTTAATTAAAACTTTTAAGTTTGAATGTGATTTGCGAAACTTACAAAACCAAACATAACTGCATTGTAGATCATTTGGCAGACATTATAGACAAGGATGACATTTTTTAAATCGTACGGCTTACGATGCTCCATAAATATTTTTCCTAGTTTGAGTACAAAGACTAAATAACATAGCAAAATGATTGTTACAGGCCATTGGGAAGATAGCAATGGCATATGCCGGGCCACAATAGGATCTTTAAAGAAAAAGTTTAGAATTTATGAGAATAGTCAATCTGTTTATAAAAGGATATTGTACCTGCTGGCGCTCTGTAGAAAATTTCGAATGCACTTGAGCCCATTTTGCTGAACTATATTTCGAATCGGGCTCTTCAGTGCTTCAATAGTGCCATGGAAATCAGAATAAAAACCGACTCACAACTGCTTAAGTACTACCAAGAATCCAAAAGTGTAAATGGATAATATCAGGGTGCCGAATATTGAATATTGAATACCCTTGCAGACATCCTAATCAAATTTTTCCATCGGGAAACATGATTCTATTATATATTTCATACACATCTTTAAATATATAACATGTATTATTCTGAAGCATGGTCATATACACAGTTAACAGCTCCGATTGATGTCTTCACAGCGTTACATATTGTGCAACAACATTTTAATACCCAACTACAAGGGTATAAATTAAGCCACATTGGAAACCAAATTCAGTCATACCAAAGTGCATATGTAAAGAAGTGCGAATACTCTAATCGAAACGACTTCACTTAAAAACACCTTAAAAGTTAAAAGCTGATGCGATATAAAAGAAAAAAGGAAAGAATAATAATAATAGTGAACAAGTAAGAATGTCGAAATCGGGTGAAACCGATTGCATAATGCTCGCTAGTAGACTAAGCAAGTGGGGCCCAACCTTGTGGGATATGCATTCGCTAGTTACTTCGATGATATTGTCCGATTTGAGATGTGCTAATCTTATCGATATCACATGTCGAATCGATAAACTGAAAAAGTAGCGGAGACTAGGAGGACCTTCGTCCCACTTGAGAAGACGTATCCCATAAGTGAAATATTTTGGATATGTGTATACAATATCATGGCCTAAATGCTGTAAGCTGTATTGCCGAAAATCAATATTTCGATATCGATTATTGTTGTTGGCAATGGGGGAAGCAGCTTTCATAATTTCAAGTTTCGAGTTCATATAGTTTCATTCATACTGACAAAGAAGATGGATGTTTTATGTGTTAAAATATGCTCTGCCAATGCCAGTTTACCCTTTTTATCCATATTTAATGGGATTTAGATGTAAACAGTATATCAGCCATTTATTAGAAGTTTATATATATATTTTTCTATAAGACATTTCGGACTCTGGAACTGTCTATGTATGGTTTTTCAGTTCCCACTTTGACTAAGGCAAAGCCGCAACACAAAACATATTGTGTATTTAAATGTTTAATGGTTGTCGCTAATGTGATACAAAGACTACATACGTTTGAATCCAATTGAGATTCATTAAAATATATAATTTATTCCCTTTGCTTAATAGTGCGCACTTAACATAAGTAAGCCAACTTGCTAAATTATGTACTTAAGCTCGTCGGGAAAAAATGCAAAGCATAAAATCTAATAAATATGCATGAATACAAACAGCCTCTTGTGTCGGACATTTCATTCTTATTTTTGATGTCCGGACTTAACGTAAGAACGTTAATAAAAATTGCCAAGCATAGCGGTCATTACTGTAGTCTAGAAGAGCTGTAAATACTGCAGAAAAGTTGCAAATAGGCAAGTAGGATTGAACAATAGAATAAATTGTACTATTTGTATCTTCGTGATGTACTTCTTTCAGCAGAAGCTGGATACATTGTCGAAATAAAGTAGTCAATATACATGACGGTATGTACAAAGGAGTTAAAGAATCCCGTCATCATGTATTGGACACCGACTCCGTACAGCCGTATCAACCAACATAGTGATGGTCTTTATCAGGACTTGATGGTCAATGTGGAGTACAGTTATCTGCTTGTAGCTTTTTCGCAGCATAAAGAACACGGTATCCAACAGATCTATAGCTACAGCGCTCCAAATTCTTATTTGCATGTTCTTTTGCACCAGTTTCCGTGCATAGCAAGTCGTACGCCAGTTACTGTAACAGGCTATGGGAAAGCTAATACAGGAATTAGCTTTGTGTAAAAGTACACTGTTTAGTTCTCTTTCTGTATGGGGTAGATTAGGGATCATCAGTACTTGGATCATCAGTTCTTTGTCTTGTTTGGGCCTACTTGAATGATATCCAAGCACGACTCGTCAATTTATTATAATATTTTATTATGTTATTCTATATTATTATATATTTATAATCCTTCGAAAAGTCGGCAGTAGACAAAGAAAAAGAAAGTTTTACGAATGTGATAATTATGTTTATTGTTGTTTCTGACGTCGGGGACTAAGATATGTATTATAATAGAATTTACTGAACAAAACAATCATTACGGTAGCCTGAAAAAGCTGTTGGTATTGCATAAAGATTGGAAATTGGCAAGAAGGATTAAATAATAGCACTAATGCAGCTTGAATGAACAATATAATAAATTGGCCTATTTGTATCCTCGTGATGTACTTCTTCCACCAGAGGCTGCTCTTAAGTCCCGGGCGCAAGGCCGCTATAAAGTAGTAGAAGTACATAACGGTATGCACAAACGAATTACATAAGCCCATTGTATTATATTGGCCCCCGACACCGTAGAACCGCACCGTCCAGTAAATGGTATATACCATCATCATATGATGGTAAACATGGAGCGTTGTAATCTGTTTGTAGCTCTTGCGCAGCACAAAGAACACGGTGTCCATCAGGTCGAGTACCTTGTTGAGAAAGTAGGCATACGTTAGCCAGCGTTCGATATTTTTTCTCGGATGGTCTAGCGTAAGGGTGTCTATACAGCATAGGTCATACGTGGGATTGATGAAGAGATAATAGACAGCCTTTAAGGGAGAAAGAGTTGTTAGTGCGTACGCTCAATGTGATTTGCGACTTGTGATACTTGCAATAACAAATATAAGTGCATTGTAGATCACCTGACAGATATTATAAGCGAGTATAACATTTTTCAAATTGTACGGCTTGCGTTGCTCCATAAATATTTTTCCGTACTTTAAGACAAATAATAAGTATGCCAAAAGGATTAGTGTAACAGGCCATGCTGAGTTCAGTAAGGGTATGTTCTTTGTCCAAGGATCTGTGTAGGAAAATATATTACTGGGATGGGACATACACTTGAGCTCGCTTTTACCTGCAGGCGGTATTTCAAATATTACAAACACTGTGGAGTTCATTGTGTCCGGACTAGGCAAGATCTGTGTGCGACTCCTCACAAAATGCGACTGAGCCAATGCATTCGATTCGTGCTTATAGCACAAACATTGTGTCAGGTTAGCAATGTGACTGGCTATGTAGGTATGCAGATAAGTATGTACATGCACGTTTCTATGTGTGCATGCAGACATGTATGTATGTACATGTACATGTGCATTTACGAATGCTTACATATGTGAGTCCGTATAAATATGTTGACGATTTGATCGTATTCGGCAGAGGTTACGCAATCATTTGACTACATTATTGAAATGCTGTTTTTTCACGGATTTAATTTGAACTCTTTGCAGCTGACGGCGCCTCCACAGACCATTCACCAAACTTTAAATACAACAGTGGGCTGCAAACATGGACATTTTGGCCATGTCAACAGCAGCAACAGAAGCAGCAGCAGCAGCAACAGCTGCTGGCAAAATATGCGCCAGCAACGGACTGCAGAAACTTAAGCAACAAAATGTGCGGAATAGCTGCCTGGCGGATGATGAGGATGAGCTTCCGAATGTAAGCAACGTTTTGCTGACCCATTGAATATGAGAGTGCATAAAAATTCAGCTTGAGGAGTTCAGCGAGGCGAGCGTGCCACAACAACAGAAGCGAGTGCAACTGCTGCAGCTGCTGAGAATTTAATTAAGCGCACAAAGAGTCGACAAAAAGGCGGCAGATTCATAGCATAGTCGGGGGCGTGGAAGCGGCCATAAATCAGCCGCAACAGCAACCCGCTGCACGTCGCCTTCGATTGGAGTTAAGTTTTTAAACCGAAAAACCCAGGCAAGGCAACGACCTCAAGCAGCAAGCAGCAGGCAGCAGGGCCTCTCCAACGGGGGTGGGCGCCCCCCTCTCGCGTACGTGCGGCCAGCACTGGCCAATTAGTCGCCGCCTCCAACAGCCAGCGGCAATAATTTTGGCTCCATTGAACGTCAGCCTGATGCCACACTGATGACTGCCGCCAAGAGACGTGCAACAACCGGCAGCAGCAGCAGCAGCAGCAGCAGCAACAGCGAGCAGCAGCCATTGCAACAGCAGCATCATCAAGTGCATCATCACCAGCACCAACAGCAACAGCAGCAGCAGCAGCATCGGCTTCAGGATGCGGATCAGCAGGCGCACGAGTACCAGCAGCTGTTGCAACATCAACATCATCCCCATGGCCAGCTCCACCACCCACAGCAATACCACCAGAGACAGCAGCAGCACTCACACCAACAGCATCAGCACCAACACCAGCATCAGGCATCCGCAGCAGCATCAGCCACGGCGACACTGCGCGATTGTTCTGTCAAATTGCCGCTGGACATCCTGTGAGTATTCCCCTAGACGAGCTAATATTGAGGGTCTGAGTGGGGTTTCGTCTAGATTAGAGTTGTATATTCCCTCGGGCTAATGCTTATTCAGGCGCTCGCCAGACTATGCAACTTGTTAAATAACTTATACGCTGTAAAAACTGTAGCAGAGGCTGCTTAGAAATTAATCTTAAAGTAAAATCTGCTTAAAACTTAAAATACAAGATTAATTAACATTAAATTTAAATAATTACAGCCTAACAAACCCATAGAACGGGGTTTTCGAGCAGAACTTTGGCACATATATATACTGCTTATATAGAAGATTTGTCGTAAAGTTCAAATAATTAGTTAAATCAAAGTTTAAATAAAATTAAAAAGTAATAATTTTCACTATATTTTAAAATTCCATTTAAAGAGTTGTTTTATGTGGTTTGTTTTTAAGTCACAAATCTTTTTAAAAATATTTCATTTGAAGTCTTAATTCTATTTGATTATCTACAGGGTATACTGCAGTCATAACACCTATTTTAACACTGTGCTGGAAAAGGCAATGTCCAATGTAGAAAAAAGTCAATGTTCGCACGTCTCATGCTTTCATAAAATTTACATTTGAACGACTCGAATGAAAATTGCATTCATGTTAATGGCTGGACAACAATTTTCTCTGTCAATTTCCACAGCTATGCCCTATATTTATATTGATAAGCATTTCGCTGTATGCCAATTAACTTTCTTAATTGCATGCCGAATCTGGAATCTAAATGTTTTGATGTTGATGTTATATGTTGTGCATATAAAGATAAAGAATCTATAAAGAACAAAATGGGACTAATTGTTGGACAGTCGTTGGAGCAGCTGAGATTAAGGAAATAAAACATATGACACAAGTCCTAAAGTTGAAACAACTCTCGATTGTTTTAATTGTATTCCTTGCTTGTATTCCTTCCTTCAATCACAAATTCTTGCTGGTGCGGATAATTGTTTACTTTAAAGAAATAAAGATTTGCAGCAATGACGAGAAAGCAAGAATATCTTCGGTAAGCCGAAGAGTTTATACCCTTGTAGACATTTGCTTTGCTGACATGTGAAAATATCCAAGCTCGTAAATTATGAGCTTAGTGAAAAATAATATAAATTTTTTGCATATAAATGAGGACCATAGGGAAACCAATAAGTGACGAGTTTGGTCATGAACCTACTTTTCATACAAAAACCTACCTTTCGACCAAATGTTCCTATACCAGTTATATAGGGGTCCGATACACCTGTTTCTGTCGAATGTTTTGCCTGCAACTGGAAGACGGATCTTTGCAACGTTTTAAACCGACAGCTTTAAAACTGAGAGGCTAGTTAGCATATATTCGCTTGGCTATTGATGTTGAACAAGAATATATATACTTTATGGGTGAAGAGATTTCTTCTTCTATAGTTCAATACAATCTGCAAGGGTATACAAATGCTCACGTTGCGCTGAAAAAAATGTTTTAAGCTGCAGAAAACGGCAAAAGTATTTTATTGCTTATAATTGACAGTAAAAACAAAATGTTATCTTTGGTACCATGGTATATCAATTAAAAGCAAGCCTTGTTTGATAGCTAACGTTTGATACAAAATTTAACAGCTTGCATTGGCCTTAATTGTTGGCAACGCCAGGAAGTTGTCCTTTGTTCAGTTTTAATTAAAGAGCAGCACAAATCATATTGTAGGGCATCTAAGTTAAATCGGTTAGATAAATGTAAGAAGTTGGCAATATTAATATTAATTGCAAGCTGCTGCAATTGTTGAGCACTCAGTTCGTGTTGGGGTTTTGGCTAAGTCCTTAAGCCGCTTTCAAGCGAATCGCACTGACTGTTGAGCCCTTTTAAAACAAAGTCCGATTTGGACAGAATTTAAGCTGTTTAAGCTGCCTGCGGGCCAGCACGACAGCCGGAACGTGCGAGGTGCGGCGAGGGGCGGGCTGTCAACTCGAATGCGTGACAGCAGCAGCAGCTACCACAACAAGCGGCAGCAGCGCACTAATAACAACTACGGGAACAACAATAACATAACAGTCAAAGGGAAGCGTTGCGTTTATGCAGATGCCAAGTCAAGTGGGTAGCCACGCCTGTCCCAAAAAGGGGCGTGAAAAACGAGGCCAGGCGAGCCAGTGTGTGTTTCTGTGTTGCAAATAGAAAACTTAAAGCATGCCACAGGCGGAAGACGTCTTCTGTGTGTGTGTGTGTGTGTGCCACACGGTCGGAGTTTGAGTAGATAGGAGTTGGAAAATGTGTGAAGTGACTCCTTGTGGGCTGCAGCACGCTCTGTCGTTACTTTTAACGAGGTGTCGCAGGCGAAACTCGGCCAACAGGATGGAATGCCAGCTGCCAGCTGCCAACTGCCTGTTGCCGTGCCCCAAACTCCACCTAGCCCCGCCAGCTGTAGTCCACCTTTAACGCTCTCTATATATATATAGAAATGCACTTAGCCGTCGTCTGACTGGAGGCGTCTACTGCTACTGCTACTGCTATAGCTGCGGCATGCTGCAAATGAAGTCATCCATTAGAAGACGTTACGTATACGCCGCGTGTGGGCCACTGCAGTTTGTATGCGCTCATAATGTGAGCCGTGTTTGCTGCGGTCTAAGCGGAAACGTTTATAATGGAATTCGCTTAAGCGCTGACAAGCCACATGGCTAAACAACGGCTGGGTGCTGGTTTGCTGGGTTGGTGGGCGGTCTGAGGGGGGCGTTACAGCCAAAGCAAGTGTCGCCGCGCTAATTTCAGCAAGCAGTTTTCGGGGCGCTTAGTGAGTCATCGAGACTTCCAGTTGCTTTCGGCCCGTCGTTCGTTTGGGCCGCCACTTTAATTACTCAGCGCCAGTTGAAACGGCAATCTAATTAGCTTAGCGACAGGCGTCTGCCATTGAAAGCGGGCGCCCATTAGATTAATTGAGCACAAGCACAAGCTGTACTTTTCACTACTTGGCTGGCAGCTCCAACCTGCCCAATGCCGCCACTTACCGATCCACTGGCAATGATACTTAGACATTATTTAAATTGTAAATGCGTAGGTGCAGTATCCATGCTAAATTTGAATTTTAAAAAGGCTATGCAGCTATTAATAAGTATAACAGGCTAAAGAAGTCACCTTTATGGCAATTTCTGGTAGTCTAAAAATAAAAACAAATTGGCTTCGCTTGTTAATGATGAATTGGTCACTAATGCAATTAGTCTTCATCTCAGTTATGAAATTACGTTCAGAAAATATATAGCTATATACTTTAGCTTCTTTGGTAACAATGTATTTCCTGTTTGGAAATGATCAAGAGATGGTTGCAAGTTTTATAATAAAAAATGAATGGCTGAACAAGAGATCATTGTATTATGTGCCATTGAGATACCTTATTGAAAAGAAAGAACCGGAGGGTTGTCATGATTTAATAAAAGCGTTGTTAAATTGTAAAATTATTTTATTTTGGCCGCATCTAGTCTCATGCAATTGAAAAGCAAGTGTCTTTGGAGTCATTCGCAACTGGGAGATTATCTGTACTTATTTGTTTTATATGTTTTTGGCGAGCATCAGCGACTGTGCTTTGGCTTGACACTGTGAACAATGTGTACTCTATTTTGTCTTAATATTTTTTTATACGCGAATCCCGAAGCAGCCTCCCGCTGCAGTCGTTTAACGAACCAATTCAGACTATAACCATTTATTTGCCAAATAGCTAAGAGTAGAAGTTATAATAAAAGAAAGATACGACTTCCAAGTAGTTGTTCCTGTAATGCTTATTAACATGATCATAAAGGACACAGCAGGGTATTTTCCAAACGTTATAAAGTTCTTTGTTTCAGTTTATGCATACCAAAGCGTTTAATAGTTATACATTAAGTGAAATAATAGCAAAGAATAGGAAATAGGAAAGAACGATATTTATCATTCGCACGGTAGTAGGTTAAGTAAAATCGAAAGCAAAAGTGTGAGATTTTGCTTTTGTTCCCCATCGCTCCTGCTATCTATCTATCATGGACCGATCGTCTAAACATATATTTACTTGAACTAACTGACATTCTGTTCTTCCCGCTCTCTCTTTCAGCTGGCTGCCCAAGTCGGCCATGCGCCCGGTGGGCGCTGATGCCTCGCACGCGGATTGCATCCTGGTTGTTGGCGTCTCCCGTCCAAAGCTGGCCGTTGTCTTTCTAACAGTCATGCTGATCTCGCTGTTCCTCACATTTCACGTGCTCTACGACAGCGCCGTGTACAATATACAGGCGGCGCAGGCGGTGCACGAACGACATCGCCTCTCGCTGGCCGCATCCGCCTCGGCAGCTGCCGCAGCTCCCTCCGCAGCTCGCACAGCGTCAAATGGCAATCATTTGCCCGTGTTTGTGAAGCCCGTGGTCAGTTCGAATCAACTGAGTCATCCCATGGTCTTTCCCTCCAGCCGTGTGCACTTCCCCAAGACCAGTCGGCGCCTGCCCCAGGTGAGTAATTGCATGCAGCCCGGTTTCGAATTACCCAACACTGTTAATTGCTGCAATTTGCATTTGCACTTCAATTACAGGCACTGATAATTGGCGTACGCAAGTGCGGCACGAGGGCCCTGCTCGAGATGCTCTATCTGCATCCCCGCATCCAGAAGGCGGGTGGCGAGGTGCACTTCTTTGACCGGGATGAGAATTATCTGAGGGGCCTCGACTGGTATCGTAAGAAGATGCCCCACTCGTTTCGAGGCCAAATTACCATCGAGAAGAGTCCCAGCTACTTTGTCTCGCCCGAGGTGAGTCTCGTCCGTCCGAGCCCATTTAAATTTTCTGCACTCACTTTGATGTCATAATTGCCAATTAGGCTCGTCCGCTGCACATGACCGCTCCTAATTATTAATTAACTGGCCACTGGCATAGGTAGAAATACATACGTAAATATATATTTATGTATACATATATACAGACGCAGATTGCATCGACATCTATCAAATTAAACCGAAACGCTGTCGATGCTCTTTGCTAACTGTCTGTCTCTTTCTCTCTCTCTCTCTTAATCTGTCCCTGTCTCGCTGTCTCTTTGCCAATTTCCGTATTCCACTCTCGTGTCCGTGTCCGTATCCAACCAATTTTGGCAGCGGAAATGTTTGCAAATTCATTTGCCAAACGGCGTCATCTAACACACAGCGTTCCCGACAGCTCCCCCTTCAAGCCCCAACCATAGCCACTCGCCCACAACTGGTTCATTTTATAGGTCGACAGTCAGTTTTATTATTGTTTTTAATACCCTGTACGCCTGTCATATGGCTAAAAGGAGAAAGATTTTCAAATAGGCATCCTTTTGAAACCTTTGGCTTTAAAGGTTGCCTTTTACAGGACAAAAAAGTACACAAGCAATTTTGACTGCAATAAATGGTCAACTTTAAAAGAGTCGAAGGGGAAATGAAATATATATATGAAAATGCCTTAAACATATTTTGTTTTTGGACTGTTTAATAGTGTTATGATTAATATAATAAGAGTACCTTTAGTACCATCTATGTTTTTAAGCACTCTTCTGTAGATATTGTGGGCTTATAAAAATCAGATACAATGATTGATAAAGATTCTATCAAAATACGCACAAATCACACAAAAAAGGTGTTTTTAAATCCAGTACAGGGTATCTACCCGTCGTTTAATTTCAAAAGATACTACCTTTTTTTTTGTTTTGGGAATATCTTTTTTTGCTATTTCTTGCCGCCTGTTGCCCGCAGAGTGGCTCGGCTGCTGATGCAATTTGCTGGTCGAGCCGGAAGTTGCATGTGTCAGTGAAATTGAAGCCATCAGCTGGGAAAGGGCGAGCCTGATAACTGGTAACTGGTAACTGGTAACTGGTAACTGGGATCTGGATTGGGATCTGGGTGACTGCGCGCTTGTTGTTGTTGGTGTCATGGCAATGCAATAATTCATTCAGTTTATGCTTTCAATTTGTAGCTGAGCTGCAGTTTGCAGCTGCAAGCTGCGTTCCACTTTGTTCCATTCCATTACGTTTCATTTGTTAAATCTTCATTAATGTCATGATTAATATTTATTGACATACGCTCTGCTGGCTTCAGAGGGGTCGAGAGAGAGAGAGAGACATAAACATAACCTGACTGTCATCTGCCTCTCTGGGGGCATTCACTCACGACCCACTGGCCGAGCAGCTGTCCCTATCACTCGTGATCGCTCTGTCTCTCTCTCTCTCTGTATAATTGTATCTTATTTAAATTTGCGCACATTTAAAGCGAGAGCTGCTCGTCGCATTTGCTGTTTAAAACTAGCCTTCGCGTTCATAAATAATGCAAGTCCCGACGGTGTGCTTGCGCCTCCAGTTGCAAACAGAATGGAGGAGTCGCCGGCTGGGGGCGGGAGAGTGGGGAGTCAGCGTTCAGTCATGGACGCGCTAATATTCACCACGGCTACTTTGTAAATTGCATGCATGCATATATATTTATAGTTAATATAGCGCCGTTTATTCAGCTCGTTTGCTGGCATAGTTTGAACAAAAGGCCGACGCGTTGGGTTTCTGGTTCATCAAGATGAAGCCCTGTCGCTTGCACTTGTTGCATACTTTACGGGCGCTCATTGAAATTGATTAACTCTATTTGGTTCGCCTCGTTGGCTTTATTGAAATACCCCATGTACATGGGAATCTTGGAAAAGGGTATATAAGGTTCTTAGAGGAAATGGTAGGGGACATTTAACGGCATGTCCAATAGATTGGGCTTCAATCTCGGGAACTATACGGGTTTATAAATATAACTTCTGTAGGACGACTCTCTGATATCTCAAATGGATAAAATGTAATTCATATCTATGCGAATATTTTGGAGAATTTAAGATATCTTATTATAGCTAACATGATTTCTTATCACAATATCTTAACCTATCTACATAATATAATTTAATAAAATTAAAACTTATTAATTTATAACTTAACTCTTTTTAAAGGCCTTTTCTCTTTTGTTTTCTTCTTGTTGTATATTCTAAAATATCAATAAAGTTAATAACGTTTTTTTAACTTTACTTGAGAAACCTTATTTCCTTCCTCTATTAAATGCTTTATATCCAATGTGCCAAAGATCGATTATTTAAACTAGCATAGGATATCGATAATTTTCTTAGACATGCAATTGGCGTGAGAGCGAGAACATAGTACAGAGTATTTTGTATGTGATGAAAGTGAAAGCACGTAATACAGGGTATTTTAAGAAATATCACTTGGCACACTTAAGCTTTTTCTCGCCTACGAGATTCTACGACCATATTTTCCGGTTAAATTAAATTGTTCACTGCACAGTAGCAACAACAAGCGCAACACGGGGCAGGTGGCAGGTGGCAAGCACTGGCAATGGCTGCCCGTAAATTCATTAGCTGCTTATCTGGGCCCTGTCATAACTTGGGATTATTCAAGATATATATATGTACCATATCCGGCTTAAAGTGTCCGCAATTGCAATCTTCTTACGCTCCTTTGCAGGTGCCGGAACGTGTGCGTGCCATGAATGCGAGCATCAAATTGCTGCTGATTGTGCGTGAGCCCGTGACCAGAGCCATTTCGGACTACACACAGCTGCGCAGCCATGCGGCGACGGCGATATTGCCGCTGGCGGAGAGCAGTGCGCCCGGTTCCGGCTATGGCGCCAAGATGTCAACAGCGCCAACGTCTGCGCTCTATGCCAAGCTGCAGGCGGCCCACGGCTATGACAATGCGCTGGGCAGCGGTGCGGGCGCCAAGGAGACAGCTATAAGTGGCAGAACGGGCGCTGCTGCAGCCGTGAGGCGTGGGGGAGCAACAACAACAACAACTGGCATGCCCCCTACCACGCCCAGCGCCGCCCAATTGGCAGCCAAGTAAGTGGGCAAACTACAAAGTGCAACGTGCCTGATGGCATTTCCGTTCGCTGTTGCAAGTTTTTAATGTTTCCTTCAATTCGCATTCCCCCCCAGATCCTTTGAGGAGCTCGCTATATTTCCCAATGGCACCGTTAACGAGGCCTATCGCCCATTGAGCATATCCATGTACCATGTGCATTTGCATCGCTGGCTAGAGGTGTTTCCACGCGAGCAGCTGCTGGTGGTCAATGGCGATCGCCTGATCGAGGATCCGCTCTCCCAGCTCAAGCGCATTGAGGCGTTTTTGGGTAAGCACAAAGCATAGGCGCTTCCTGGAGCTATAGCTAACTTGCCATTACCCTTTCCTCCTGCCCCAGGCATTGAGCATCGCGTGCGCAGCGAGCACTTTTATTTCAATGAGACGAAGGGCTTCTACTGCCTGCGCTATGACAACGGCGATCGCTGCCTGCGCGAGACCAAGGGCCGCAAGCATCCGCATGTGGATCCTGTTGTCGTCTCACGTTTGCGCAAATTCTTTGCCGAGTATAATCAGCGCTTCTACGAGCTGGTTGGCGAGGATCTCGGCTGGCCCGAGGAGTAGAAGTTGCAATGGAGAAACATGGACTGAAAGGCTAACGACCCCCAACTACGACACCACATAACAACCCTTTCCCAACCTTATGCTGGGCTGCACTTTGGCGCATTTAATTACAGCGCAACAAAACAATCGATGCGAAAAACTGCGTGCAGGCTGCGAGGCTGGGTGGCTTGCAGGATGCAAGCCGGAGGGACGCAGCAAGCTGGAATTACAGTGCACAGCAGGGCGCCATATTTCTCTCTGGCTGTCTGCCAGCCGGCTGACAGTTCAATTATGCGAACTTTGGCGCCCACGAATATTCTTTATACGCCCAAACCTACAAAACGCAGATTTCCACTGCAGCGAGCAGAAAGGCAAAAAAAAACCGTAAAGAAAAAACAAACAAGAAAATGTGAAAATAAATACCAAATGAAAGCAGAAAAAAAAGAAAAAGTGAGGGATAAACAGCGCATGTTTTTTTGCAGTGCAGCCGGCCATGAAAATGCACGAAAAAATATCGAGTATCCGCAAAAGAAAATATAAATTAAAAGCAATATCTACATGATGTACGAAGCTTGCACTGTCTGTGAGCGAGAGAGAGAGAGAGAGAGAGAGAGAGAGCGTGAATGTGTGTGTGAGTGTGAGTGTGAGTGAGAGAGTGAGCGAGAGAGTGCATAAAATTTAATTAAGCAACTAAATGTGATTTTATAGCAAATAAGCGATAAACAAATGGAAATTAATTGCAATTGCAATGCAATTGTAATTTTCGGGGCAATTCAATGTATTTAGACAAGGAAAAAACCGTCGGCTGAATTAAAAGTGTGCATAAAAAACAAATACATATACATACATACAAAAATATAAACTAGTATATGCCAAGGTCGCATACATATCTGAGCTCTGAACTCAACCCAAGTATATTATAAAAATACCAACACAAAAGGAAAAACTTATCAAGTGAACGTAACATATCAAAAGGAAAAGTGAAGGAAAGCCCAACCAAGAACTCGAAACATATCAGCAAAATGCTTAAATATACTATATAAGAAACTATATACACACATACAAAATATGATATACCAATATATGTTATATGCATACAAGTAAACCCTAGGCTTAAGTTAATATGCAATTTGTTATTTATTATCAATATCATTTAGCAGCAAATATACGTGAGTCTAATTTTGAAAAACATTCAACTAGTTTGTAGCTTTAAAAAGAATACCAAGTCCTTAGACAAATTACTAGTTAAATGCACTGCCTAAAATAAATTAAACATCAAATATATATATACATATATATAGTGCACCAACCTAATGAGATGTAAGTTTTTTAAAGCATTTTTTAGCAAAAATTATTTTTAAATTTTAGACCATAATTATAAACAAATGCTAGGTAAAATTACTGTGCATACATATCGCGAGCAGTTTGACTAAGATTTAGCTATATTAATTATAAATTTCATGTACTTTCGAAACTAATTGTGAGGAAAACAGAAAAAAAAAAAAATACTTCTTAATGCATATCAACTCAATGTGAGCAATTTAACTTAAGCGAAGCCCGAAAATAGCAACAAATGTATAGCTATTCATAAATGTGTGTAATACCTAATAATCATATATAATGGCCCAACGTTTGAAGTAACTTTTAACTTGGTTAGTTCTACGTATTGCCTTGGTTCGTGTTAAGTACTAGGTTTTAGGGATCTTCAGCACAGAACTCAATAAGCGCTTAATAACATACGTTTAAATGCTCTATAGACATAGAATTGTTAAGCAATCCACAATCCAGGTGATTCTGTCACCTCAAGTATCGCATACTGAACTAAATGCATAACAATTTCCAGTTGAATTTAATGCAAAACGATGACAAATGAACCACGAAAGCAATATCAAGTCAAAAACAAAACAAAACAAAACAAAAAAAAAAACACAAGACTGAAGGTCCTCCGCAGAATGTTTTCTCAATGATTTTCGTTTTGAAAGGAAAATATATATCAAAAAATAGGAAATACCAATCAACCATATATAAGTAGCATGAGATAAATTTGTGCAGAGACAACGAACGTTTATAATTTGTTATATTTTTATACAAACAAAAAACCGAACACTAGAACGACAAAGAAAAATACCAAAAATACCAAGTTTGTTTCTGTGTGCTGAATTTAGTCGTATATATATATACCATTTATATAAAGTTGAAAAACGTCGAGTAGTTACCTTTATCCCTTTAACTACGCCAATTACATACATAGTACATACATATATATATATATATATCAAGTGTTTAACTCAACTCTAATGCCTCCATTGACATTGATATATTGATGTATTGTCTACTTAACTCTAAAATATATATGTGTGTGTGTGTGTGTGTATTAAAAGTCAAACACATACCATTGCATAGGCATTCAACTTGCTAATCTATAATGTACCTTAAATAAAAAACAACCACAAAACTATGTATATTTCTTAAACTCTCAATTCTCTTGACTCTTATTCAAATTTTCAATGTACATGACATAAAAATACGATACAAAACATATCAGCAGCAAAATGAAATAAATGATCATTCAAATTGTATTGTATGGTAACTAAAACTAAAAACAAATCAACATTTTACAATTTAAAAACAATTTTACGCATGCAATGAATAAATGTATTGAAAAACAAGTCCTAAAAGTGAAATTTTATTTATGCAGCCTTTATGACACACTGTCCAGCCAAGGGCTAACGTTTTCGAACTGGGAAGCTTGCGACTATTCTGCGTTAGCCAACACACAAGCCATTTGCAAAGCTTTGCACCGAAAAGCTCGTGTACGTGCAGCTTTAAAAAAGCAATTTAATTTGGCTAAAAGCTCAACAAATCAATTTAGTTATAGCTCGCCTTTGCTTGCGTACGGTTTGCTGTGCGTTGTTGATTTTTTGGCATGACGCATTTAATAATACCATAAAAAATATATAATATAGCAAGAACTAGTTCGTCCAGTGAAATTAAAATGTGGAAGTCTATGCAGCACCAAAAACAGCTCGTCCAAAGATATCAGCTGTGCGCTGGGCGGCCGTTATCTGTGGGCACGGCACTGGAGCAGCAGGTGAGTGGGCTCAGCTGAGCGCAAGAGAGCGTGAGAGCGTGAGAACGAGAGAGCGTGAACGAGCTTTGTTTACAAACAATCCGACCCGCTGGGCAATTTACTTGAATACAGACCCACTTGGAACTGTTGGACACAATGCCAACCCGCAGCGATGAGGAGTGGCTGCAGGCAAAGCCCTATACAGCAGTGCCTGGACCGGGCACATGGCGTGTCTTATCCTACTTCCTGCCAGGCGGTAAGTTGCATTGGTTCAAATTGGATAAAGCTAAAGACTAAAGACTTTTGTCTACCACAGGCAAGCTATACAACACGAATCTGATACAAATGAATCGTCGCATGCGTGAGTGGTATGGCGATATATATCGCTTTCCGGGTCTATTGGGCAAAAAGGATGTCATCTTCACCTACAACCCAAAGGACTTTGAGTTGACCTATAGAAATGAGGGCATTTGGCCCATACGCGTGGGCCTGGAGAGCTTCACGTACTATCGCAAGGTGCATCGGCCAGATGTGTTTGGTGGCATTGGTGGATTGGTTTCCGAGTAAGTGCTAGATAAGCTTTACTCCTCCCTCACTTTACATATTCCAAAATATTCCCTATCACACAGACAAGGCAAATCCTGGTCGGATATACGCAACAAGGTGAATCCGGTGCTGATGAAGGTGCAGAATGTCAGGCAGAATTTGCCGCAAATCGACCAGATATCAAAAGAGTTTATAGACAAGTACGTAAACTTACCCCAACTTACCTGGCTCTCTACCTACAATATTCCTCTTTTCGACTAGGCTGGAAACCCTACGTGACCCTTCAACACACACCCTCAATGCGGACTTTCACGAGCAGCTCAAGATGTGGGCCTTCGAGTCCATTAGCTATGTGGCGCTCAATACACGCATGGGTTTGCTGACCGATCGGCCGGATCCAAATGCCGCACGCCTAGCTCAACACATGTCGGACTTTTTCAACTATAGCTTCAAGTACGATGTACAACCGTCCATTTGGCCGTATTACAAGACGCCTGGCTTCAAGAAGTTCTTAGAGACCTACGATCACATCACAGAAATTACGACCAACTATATAGAGACGGCCATAGAGCGCTTCAAGCTAGAGGAGCAGCACACGGGCAACAAGTGCGTCCTGGAGCAGCTGTTGGCTCTCAACAAACAGGTGGCTGTGGTTATGGCCATGGATATGCTGATGGCTGGCTTGGATACGGTAGGAAATACTTGGAATCCAGTTGGAAATCCGTTAGATATATTTCAATGATATCCTATTTGCAGACCTCCTCAGCCTTTGTGACCATTCTGTATCATCTTGCCCGCAACCCCGTGAAGCAAACGCAACTGCGTCGCGAGCTGCAGCGCATTTTGCCCAGATCCGAGGACGCCCTAACCGCTGAGAGTACCAAGAATATGCCTTATTTGCGAGCCTGCATTAAGGAGGGTCTCAGGATAACCTCCATAACGCCGGGCAATTTTCGCATAACCACCAAGGATCTGGTGCTCTCCGGCTATCGCGTGCCACGAGGCACGGGCGTGCTCATGGGTGTCCTGGAGCTCTCCAATAGCGATGAGTACTTTGCCCAGAGCGCACAGTTTATTCCGGAGCGCTGGCTGAAACCGGATACTGATGGGGAGACACAGTCGTGTCCGGAGGCGCGCAGCCGTAATCCTTTCGTATACCTACCCTTTGGCTTTGGACCGCGCACGTGCATAGGCAAGCGCATCGCCGAGCTGGAGATGGAGACGCTGCTGGCGCGTCTGCTGCGCCGCTACCAGGTCAGCTGGCTGGGCCAGACGCCGCTGCAATATGAGAGCACCATTATACTCTCACCACACGGGGATATACGCTTCAAGTTTGAGCCAATTCCTGATTAGAGATTAAAAAACGTGGTAAGTTCAGAGATTTACTTGAAGTATAGCTAACAATATGGGAATGTAATGAATGTTTATAGGAAGGATAAGGGTATAGGGTATATTCGGACGCCTAGCGTCGGTTGCGTCCGCGGAAACGCTGATGCGGATGATTGAATTGTCGCTGTTGTTGCTGCTGCTGCTGCTGCTGCTTGAAGGGCTTGGCTACTGGGGGCGTGTCCTGCTGCTCGACGGAATGGGCTAGGGAGATGCACTGCCTGGTGGCCTCCTCCAGCTCAGAGCCAGCTGAATGAATTTCTTCGAGTTCAGAGTTGGGCGTGGAGTGAGCTGTGTGAAATAGAAGTTGTTTATTGGGCGCCACAGGAATGCATTATGGACTACTTACTAGGAGCCGCATTTACAATGACATTTCGCAGCAGTGGCTGGTTGGCGAAGCAGCTATTGAAATTGTTGGGCGAGCCTGTGGAATAGCGAATACACTCGTTACACTCGTGAATAGAAGTCTGGGTAAGGTGAGTAGAATTAGGTGGACAAACCAATGGGACTATAGAAAATATCTTCAGAGGAGGTAGCAGGCGTGAGAGTCTCAACAGTGGGATGATCGGGGCTAGCAGGCGTTAGGATCTCAACGTTGGGGTGTTCGGGGTTAGGATTGAATGTATCAGCTATCAGGGTTGAGGTATCAGTGTGTTCTGGCTGTGGCTGCTGCTGCTGCTGGTGGCAGACAGTGCTCGTGCTGCTGCTGTCCGTATCGGAGTCGGAGGCGTTAACAGAATCGGGTGCAGGATCTTCATGTTCGGGATCATGTTCATTGTCAGTTTGGGAGTTGCTTGGAGTGGGAGTGCTAGCGGGTTCAATGTTGGCTATTGTGTTTGAACACATGCACAGAGTAACAGAAACAAAGGCAAAATACTAAAGTTAAAATGTTAATTGAAATCCTAGATTGAGCACAATCCAGTTGGGATTAATTGGGATGCAACATTCTAGGAATTACCTGCGGCCGCCGTATTGTTGTACAGATGCGTGTTCATCATGGCGGCGCTCAAATGACCCGGGGAGGATTTCCACTGTTCCTGCTTCGTGGCGATTGCAGCTGTTGGATTAAAGTTAGAGCGAGAAGAGAAAAAGAAAAGATTGGGTATGTCAGGGCAGGGTTTTGGCCAAAAGCTCACAAATTAACTAAAAACAAAACTCTTAGGGAAATTTGGTATTAATTTTCTCTTTCGGTTGGACAAAGCAAATAAAGGACTGGTTTCTGGGCACAATTATTATTCTATATTTCAGTTTATCGTTTATCGTTTCATCCACCAAAAACTTCAAAATCTTATCGCTTAAATCGTTAATCGATACTTTCAATTAAACTAGGGCTTAGACTTAGGTGTGTCTATACATGCAGAGGGGGTCTGTGTGTGTTTGTGTGCGTGCGTGTGTGTGTTTGTGTGTGTGTCTATAATAAACAACAGATAGATAGAGGATTCAATGTCCATTACCAACTTCCGTCTGCTCCTTGTCAGTGCTGCCATTGACTGTGGCCGGCTTTGCCTGCTGATCCTTCGGCTTGTCCACATGATTCTGGCTTGTCTTGTTGGGCTTTAAGTTCTCCTTGTGCTATACGGATTATTGATAAGTTAGTCAGCTCTGTCCAAGGTTAAGGCTAGCTCACCTGCTCCGCATTGGCCTGCTCCTCATTGCTGCTGATCTGCTCGCTGCTGTGGGATGCACTGTCGCTGTCACTGCTGCTGTTGCTGCTGCTGGTGGCCGTCGTCTCATCCTCGGGATTGGGCACAAAGTCAGAGTCGTCCTCGGAGTTCTCATTGGCGTACTTGGCCAGCATCTCATCAATGGTTAGATTGTGATCGGGATTCGAGTCCTCATCGCGTGGACGCTTGGCCACGCTGTGATTCAGCTGGTTGCCCTATTACATGGAAGTTCGATTAGCTACTTGCTGTAGTTGGTTGCACTGCTCCCACCTGTTGTGGCGTTTCCATATCACGCAAATTGAGCACTCGCCCGCTATTGGCACGCTGCACACCCGGTCGACAGATGGCACGGGAGAGCCACTGGCTCAACTGCTGCGTGTAGGAGCAGCCCGTCCGGCTGGAGGATTCCTGCTGGCGATGACGCATTACCCTCAGGCCGTGCACGCGTATGGCGCGCAGCTTGCGTCGACGCGTCTGTATAAAGTATATCATATCCGTCGGGGAGACCGGACCATTGCCTATCATCAGGGCACCCAGCGAGACCCAGATGCGCGCCAGGCGCAGCAGTATAATCAGCAGCAGAAAAGATGCCCAGGGCAGGGGACGCTCCAGCACGACGGCGCTCGAGTTCTTGTCTGTGTAGGAGAGTCAGGCTCTGGATGAAGGCTGCTACTCTAAGCCAACAGTAACGCTTCTTACCCTGCGGCAGACTCCACTTGGTCGTATCCTCGATCAGCTTCAGAGCACGATCAGCCCTCTCGATGACAAACTGGCCCAGTCGGGTGCTGGCAAAGCGTTCCGCCTGCTCACGCACCTTCTGATAGAAGCTGGGCGGGCGCTGCAGTTCGCTGACTTCATCATCGCCGATCAGATCGTGCTGCGTATGCTGATCTTTGGCCTGCATCTCTGTCTTCTGTGCCATGCTGCTGCTCTGCATGCTAGTCTGCTATGATAATTAACTGCGCTTGATTAATGGCATATTTTATGGCTATTTTATATAAATATATATTCATAATATTTGTATGCGCTCGCAGGGG
Source organism: Drosophila littoralis (assembly GCA_018903485.1). NCBI lineage: Eukaryota > Metazoa > Arthropoda > Insecta > Diptera > Drosophilidae > Drosophila > Drosophila littoralis. The sequence continues at coordinate 10,106,397 of JAEIGF010000297.1, read as the reverse complement.
GTCTGCCACGAAATGTAAGGGAATGTGTGCATGTCCATAAAACATGCATATATATATGCTTGATCAGCCGACTATATATAGCCGTGTCCATCTGTCTGTCTCTCTCTGTAGTCTCTTAATACATTCGTCATTTTTCTTCAGGAATATGTCTGAATCGTCCGATTTGGATTAGATCGATAGAAACTGCGATAATGTATTGAAGCCCTTTGGAATTTTCAAAATATCTTGACCAAACTCAACAATTTAGTTGCCAGGGGAACAACCCATTGGAAATTGTAAACAAGATATCGTACGTCTACTGCATATATTCCGGAAAGGGTATTTCATGTATGGCATCACAAAGATAACTGTACTTTCCTGTTTTATTCACTTTTTTGTTGGTCTTGCGCCTATATTTTGATTATCACCAACTTTGTCGCTAATCGTAAAGGTACAAATGCGAGCTCTGACAGCATTCGCGGCGTGATTAGGCGCTGACAACCCCAAAAACGACCTGTACTACCTCTATAAGTAAAAGTACTTAATATAGGCATAAGTAATAAGTATAGGTATAAGTATAAGTATGACCGACACCGTCTGACATCGCCGCGTCTCATTGCCACCTATTCGAATATTCGTATTATCAGCTGGCATCATCGCATCGCACTTTTTATACACTTAAATTCGAATTTGTTGCTTTTTTTGTTGCCTTTGGCGGCTGTCTGGCAAAACTAATGGGAGCTATCAATAGCTATAGAAATTGTTGCTTTCCGGCACCGTGACTAACAACAAAAATCAAAACAAATTAGGTAATATGTATGTATATATGTGTGCCTATAAAAGTTGTACTTTGCTCTAAAACAGGGAATACTCTGAATAGTTTTCGATTTCTCAGCTTGGTGATAAGTGGAACGAGGGGAAAAAATAATATTGAAATCGCCGATTAACAAATGCCCTTGCAAGCGGTTGAAATGTATGCATGTTACGATATATTGATCTGATCCTAAGCCCCCAAGCACTAGAGCTCTATGTAGCTCTCTCTGAAAAGAAATACCCTAGGAATACATCATATAAATTGAGTACTTTGTAGAATGCGTAACAAATTGAGCTGCTAAAGTATAATACACATCACAAGGGTATATGTACATATGTATATTAGGCATAGCCTACTCATAGCTAAGCTTATCTTTGAATAGTGTGAATAATAGGTGATCTTTCCTTCTTTAATATATGCTATGTCTTCATCCGATTCCCAGCAATTTCGAATCTTCGAAATGAATTCCCGTCACACTCAATAAAATTCGATGTGCATTTTGAGCCTGAATAATTTGAACGCATTTCGACGAATATTTGTTATAAATATTTACATATGCATGGCATATAATTTGATATTTATAGCGCTTATTGCATCGCAAAAAAAAAATAAAATAAAAGAAAAAAAATAAATACACGAAAAAAATGAATGAAAAACGAAAAATTAAATAACAAAAATAATAAAATTATCAAAAATTTATTGGCGGGATCAAAGTGTATCGAAAACTGTATGCAAAAGCAACGACTGCACACACACACACACACACACACACACAGAGAGAAACACCACACACACACGCACAGCTCACATGGTACACAATTTGTGGTACAGTGTAAGTGGAATAAAGAGATGGCCAAGCGAGAAAAAGACAGCTGCATGGGAATGGAAAGCAATGCAGGCTGTGCACAACGAAAGTAAAAAGTGCGAAAGGCGCAAAAACTAACTGCGACGTTGAACCCTGCAGAGAGCTTGAACTCGTCCAGTGCCCGCCGCCCGTCTCTGCCGCCTACACATTGAGATAACGGTCGCTGTAGATTAAATGGCGCACGAGAAGCAGCCCAACAAAGCGCACAGCCGATTAAAGCATGACTTACCGGTATTTCTTTTGCTTCTTGTACTTTGCCGATCTGCAGCGCCAAAAGCTTTATTCTTGCAGTTTGTTGCCTTTTCTTGTGCCTAAGTCGAAGCTTGCGTACCAGCCGGTGTATTTATAGTATTAAATTAGATTATTTTCAAAAACTGTGTATATGATTTAAAAGTTAGCACTTAAAGGCACTGAACCAAACTGGCAAATAGACCAACGAACGGCTGCACAACTCCCGAGTGACTGAACAAGGCAGCGCGAGCCGAGCGGCCGCCAACCGGGAGACCAGCGATCGGCTGCACTGATTGCCGTTATCAGAAGAGCAGAGCGCGACGAAGAGGGCGCGACGAAGAGAGCGCTTATTAAGCTGCGCTCAGTATTGGAAAACAAGAGAGGCCAATTGCAGCTATATTAAGTTGCGCTTAGTTTAAAAAACTACTAATTAACCACGAACCTCCGCAAATAGTTAAAAAAAAAAGGTCGCTTAGCATTCGTCTACACTCGGCGTGCATTAACTGGAGCGTAGGCAAAGCAGAGCCCTTGGGCTGAGTGGGAAAGTGTTGGCGCACACAGCTCGAGTGGATGCTTGAAATCGCACGAACATTTAAGCACAGGTTAGGAATAAATGCATTCAACACTAAATAAAAATAGAATGGAAACAACAGGAAAAGGCGACATAAAATCGGAATACTTATTCAACTGTCACATTCAATAATTCACCTGCATTACCAAACACAAAGCACAGCTATTTATCAAGCTAGTCAAGTGTAGGAGCTTTGGCTCATCCTGTTGTGCCGCCAATTATTATCCCGTTTACAGGAGCCGCCCATAGCCGACCAAAACCACTCAACAAGGCATTCGGCGCCACACTCAATTGTCTCGGCGCTCAGTGCAAACTTATAAACGAGCTTTCGTCTAGTACGAGCGACAAAAAGCTCTCAACGAAAATTCAGTTGCGCAAAAACTCTCCAAGTTGACGGACGCAGCGACGCGGCGAACGGAACGTAGCGGAGCGAAGAGCGCGCGCTTTGCTGTACAGGCGACTTACGCAGTGTAAAAGCGACTCAGCGAAAGCGCCATTCATCTCGCGTGTGTTGCAAAGCTGCGGGATAACGGGGCAGCAGTTAAATCCGCAGTGCAATTAGTGGCAAATCTTGTGTGTGTGTGTGTGCGAGTGCTTGTGTGTGAAGCATAAAAGTCAAAGCCAACATCTTCTGTCAGTGTAAAGTTAAAAGAAGTTGGAACAGCAGCAGCATCAGCATCAGGAGGTGGCGCCTCCGAAACGTGTCGATGTAACCAGCAACAAACCGAACCAACGCGTAGCCAACCGAGCGGTTTGCGGTTTGCGGTTTGCGGGGCATACCCCAACGCTTAGGCCTCCAAATTTTGTAGTTTATTTGTATTGGTGCTGGGTCGCGTGCCTGTGAGCACACACACACTCACATACAAACATGCGTAAGTAATGAGCAAAACACACACAAAAACACACACACACACACCCAGGTCTACAAAAAAATGTTTTCAGCTTTGCCAAAAATTGATAAACGACCTGCGACCCGCTCTATAAAAAGATGTTCACACAGCGGAGCCTGACAAAAGTAACGGGTTAATAGCTTGCCCTCTGCCCTCTGCCCCCTGCAACAGCTGTTGTCTGTATGTGCACACACATACATGTGTATATTTTTAAGCAGATTTGAGTGGGGGCCCTTTGTAATCCGTTATCCTTTAGGCCCCAGCCGGGAGCACTTGACTCGCTTCTGCATTTGGCCCAGCGCTTGGCTTAGGCTCGCTTTGGGCTTTGGCTGAGCTCTAAACTTTGAGCCCCACTCGAGTGGGTCTGCTTAGCATGCAGCCACTGCCATTAATGTGGGCTATTTTTATATGCGGCTCCGGCAAAATTAGTTCGCGCATAAATTTGTGGAGCGAGGGATGCTTAAAGAGTTGCAAAATAGGAACAGGCGGCAAAAGAGGGCGAGCCAAACAATGAGATGGGCAGAAGATGCAGCAAATGATAAATGCAGTAGTTCATTTAGTTTATGGCAACATTTGAATGAATACGAAATGAACGAGACAGTTTTAGAGAGAGTAAGAAAGAGATTGGGAAAGTAAGAACAAATCAACAGAGTTTTTTTTTTTACTTTCTTGATTAGTTGGTTATGTGTCATAATGTTATATGAAGTGAACTGATCTCTAGGAAAATTAGTTCGAATAACCTAACTTTCGTCGGCTTTGTCTTTGAACAACTTCAACTGCTTGTAAATTTGTATATCTGTTAGATTTAATAAGAGTATAACTGAAATTGGTATAAATTTGGCAACATTTTGTGAACCAGAAGCTGACTGATGGTTCTTTTTGCAGTTATTTTCCTTGCGACACGCTCGAATTGCAAGTTTGCGAAAAATCATTTGCAACTTCTTCATAATCTAGAGAAATGCTTATCAGATTAACAGTATTTTGAATAACATAGTGTCGAATTTGATTTCAGGGACATATTTGATCAAGTTTTGGTGCTGCCCTCGCTGTTGTTTTGGCGCCAGCGTCGGCTACTGGCGATTCCACGCACGGTCACACGGATGTTGTTCTTCATGGGGTTATGGCACCTTTGCATGCAGCAGCGCTTCCGCTTCGCAAACACACACACGCACACACACGTACACACACACGCACACACACACGATGGAAAAGAAGAGAAGCGGCACACGCCACAACTTGCATTCGTGTCTTGCCTCTCGCATATGAATATCACTTGTGGCTAATATACAAGTACTCGCATATTCCGCTACCCCACCCCTTCCCACTCCACCACACCCCACCACACCCCACCGCACATAGTTCTTATAGATGTCGCGTGTCATTTGGCTTGATATTTTTTTTAATTATTGCTTAGCGGCATTTGCGTCCATTTGTCGCATGTGCCGCAGCGCGCAGATAAATTGCGGCATTAGTTTGGCGACAATATTTTGTGCTTCTCCGACCTCCTCACAACCCCGCCTCCCAATTATGCGCCCATTTGACTTGTCAGCATCTTGGTGTGTGTTGGTCTGAAAAGGGGCGGGGCAAAGCAGCTGCGTCGTCGCCGCCGCCTGTGGCCTCGAGATGTCATCTGTCTGCCCCATTGTTGCTGCCCCGCTGCGTGTTCGCTGCGCAGCATGCCACACGGCTAGCCCCCACGAAGCAGGCGTCGTCTGCTGCTGCTGCCGCGTGACTGAAATTATGGCCACATTCACAAATTGGTTACATGAAATTGTAAAATCCGAATGAATATGGCCAAAAAGGAAAATCTCATTATTGTTGCTCAATTTGCAGCCTGACAGCTGCCACAAATTGAAGCAGTGCCGCGAAATGTGACTTTGCAATTGCAACTTGACACTTTCCGCTGACCACTCGCCACTTTCCAGCTTTGTCAGCCACTTTGTCAGCTGCTTTTTGTCCAAAACTTTTAATTACTTGTCGTGACATTTGACCTCAAAGACCAAAGAGTTAATTAGAATTGGAGCCAAGGCCCTACGAACACAGCTACACTTACCAGCAGAGTCCATTAGCTGGCACACAAGTCCATCAACTGGGCTGCACTCGGCTCGTTAAGCTTTATATCCCTATTTGTGCACTCCAGTACCGTCATTATCCTGTCCACTCGCACCTAATTAAGGCCGAAATGCTCAGCTTTCTGTGGGGGGGCTAACGCGAAATTCGGGGCTGACCAAGTTAATTAACGCTTGCAGCTGATGAACAATGCAACGATTATAATTTTGTATTCATATGACAGGCTTTTATGTCGGGGCTTAGGCATAATGTGTCTCGCCCTGTCATAAACGACAAGCTTTGACGAGTGATTGGGACGCACACAGCTATACTTGGAGAATTTGTAATTGACTCGCAGGCCATTGTGCCATTGTGAAGAAGATTATCATGGGCTTATCATAAAAATGTAACTCAATTTGATGTGTGCGTGTGCTAAATGTTTGCTTAAGGGTCATGCTGTATTATTTATGCTGCTTTGCAGTTTATACTTAATGTAAATGCTACAAAAAACCTATTTAATCCAACTAAATTAGTCTTGAAATAAGGTTTAGTTTTTCACATCACAATGATGTTTGTATAAAGCTTTAATGTGCTTTCAAAGCGGTTAACAGCTTTCATATACTACAACTTAATATTTTTGTATTCGATGTGCTTTCAAAGGTGTTTGAAAGCTCGTAAAAGCTTTCGCTTGAAAAAATCTAACTTGAAAGCTTTAGATTGCTGTTAAATGAATTAATATACCTTTCATCTTCAAATCAGCTTTATAGGAAATGTACTTCTAAAGAAATCTTAACTAAAGTAATTCCAGCGTAATGAAACTTTTTATTTTATAAATTGATTATAATAAAGATGTCTCATGCTGTTTTTCACCAACAAAAAACTTCTGAACTTCATTAAATCTGGTTTGATTTGCGCTTCCAACAACTGCTACTGCGTTACATTTGATTTATTGCACTGATTGCTTTTTATGAAACCCGTTTTTCTGGATCTCTACAGCTCTAATGCCGCGTGAAATATTGCCCCTTCGAGCTGAACAGAATGCACAGAAATCTACATTACGTATACGCCCTGTTCTATCCCCACCAGCCGCATTCATGCTGGCAACGCAGTTTCCCATTAATTGCCCTTTGCACGCTACATTTTCTTTTGTATGCCACGCCCACCTGCAGAGTGCTGCAACTGCTGTGCATATTAAAGCGTGACCTCTTGCCTCAAAATTGTGTTGCATTCATCGAATCTTAAAGCAATTGACGCCTCAAACCGTTTTTGCATAGTCATAGTTGTGTGCACAAAAAATGGGAACCCAATAAAATGTCTCGCCCCGAGTTTTTCCATTGGCAACAGCTGCAACCCTCCATAGCCTAAACATCAACAAAATGTTCCATGAATTATTCAAAAATCGACAGAGCAAAAGAAAAACTCATTTACGCAGCACTCGACTTGCAAAGGGGAAAGCGGCGACATTCACTTTTATTCAGGCAACATTCTGGTAACTTTTCTCATTGTTTCAGAGAAAAGTTGGCAAATGCACGGAATACACAATGTGTTAATTTCTTCTATATTATCTCATAAATATGAATAGCAGACAGCCAGCTACATGTGGCAAGCAGCTGCATGGAAAAGCTCAATGATTTGTTTACAAAATGCTTTTCAAATAAAAGTTCTGTCGTTTAGCGTTAAAACGCGCAGCTCATTTTTATCGCAGCCGAATATCTTATTAGAATTTTTTTTACGATTTGTGAACAATTCAGAAAGGATTCTCATTAAAAAGCGCTGCTCCAACTGCTTTTTATTCGAAACCACTAAAAAACAAACCGCAAAAACTCTTCAAATTTCTGTGGAAATGGAAACGTGAAATTCGTAGCTATAAATGTTAGGTTTGATAAGCGCCTCGCAATGGGTTTGCGTGTTGACCAAGCATGCGAATTAAATAACCAACAACAACAGCAATAACAACAATCGACTAGAGCAACCATAACAATAGAGCCTTAAATTGCTGGGGCATGATTTAGTTCAGGGTGTTTCAGTTGATTATATACATGAGATACACGATGACCTGTAGACCTAATGAAAGATCAATTAAAATAGGCGTTATATAGTTGAGCAAATGGTTATACGCCCTGTTTTCTGTCTTTGGATTGGTTCAAATGTGGCATAGTTGCTTAAAATGGTTCCAGACTAAGAACTGGCTTATAAGTGGCAACACATAGTTGCTCATAGTGGTTCCAAGTGGAGAACTAGTTCAAAATTGACTTTAAGTAGAGCTTGTTAAAGCGTTTCCAAACTAGGAACTGTTTCAAAAGTGGCATTAAACACGTGTTTGAAGTGCTTCCAAACTAAGAACTGGTTCAAAATGGCAGTTGGTTGTTTAAAGTGGTTCAAACTAGAACTAATTCAAAAGTGGCTAAAAAAAATTATTATAAGTGGTTCAAAATTAGTAATTAACTAAAAACTTGCATAAAATAGTTGTTAAAAGTGATTGCAAGAACTGTGTCAAAGTGTACAAAATTAGTATTTAAAGCTATTAAAACCAGCTAAATATAATTTACATGTAACCAAGGTTTGTTTTTTCAAGTTACCCATGTGGACTGCTGTTTACATAAGTAGCTATGTTGAATGCAGACTATACTTCGAAGCGTTCCCAAAAATACTATTATCCCAACAAGACCCTCTCTCACTGATTAAGTTTAGGATTTAACAAAGCATAGAAGCATTAATAACAACAGCCAGTAAATAGGTTCCTATTTATGCAAAGCCATATTTACATATGCGCCAGTTCAAGTTACCCCCCACACTACACTACACTACAGGGTATAACTAGAATCAGAAGCAGCGACAACGATAACAAAGTTAACTGCCATCGCGACGGGCGTTGCGCGTTGCTAGACAGCCACATGACGCCAGTTCCCGTTCGCAGTTTGGGGCAACAACAATCACGGCCAACCGACGGCAGCTGGTGACGTCATCTGCTGCTGGGCAACAACACCAACAAACATCAACAACAACAAGAGAGCACGCACCGAAAATAAGTTAGAGCATAGAAAACAAACAGCCAGGATAAGCGACAAACTGATTACAAAGGGCATTGAATACAACACTTACCCCTCACCTGCCCGTACATGCAACAGCAACAACAATAGAAAAAATAAAGAAAAACAACATCAACTACAACATGTTGACAAAGTCAGCAACATTTGCCTCAACAGGTGAGCAGCAGCAACAGCAACGGGCAACACACAAAAATAATAATAGACGGCAATGTCTTTTTGTACAACACATGCCACACACACAGATACACACACACACACACTCACACACACAATCGCCCCGAGTATCAGCTGCTAAATAATTGATCATTGGCCTCGAACTTGATTTATTGGCTAAACCCACACTGAAAAGCGAACAACCACAAATATTATAAAAGGAATATTGCACATGTCTCCAATCATATTCATAATTGATATTCCCCTCTCCCCACCCCCAGCCCCTCACTCTATATATCTCTATGCCTCGCTGGCATTAAATGCCGCCTGCGGTTGCATTACTTGATTGGCTTGACAATTTTTCGATTCCGATATGGCCTGCTCGCAATATGCCCCAAATGATGATGATATCCTTTGGATTACCTATAAAACGACCTGGCATACAACAACATGCCACAAACGCATTTCCGTAGCAATAAAAATGCTAATGCCAATTTCATTTATACCCTGTTGGCATAAAATGTGCGCCCTTAGGGTATGATTGGGTTGGCAACTAATATGATAGAGATATAAATCCTGATCAGCATGAAAGGTTGCATCGCTTGATAACTATATCTCATCGATCTCTGAGACTATACGACTATAATCTACATTTCGCATGTAGATACATCTCACGTAAGATACTTAAGATGCGCATTTGAGATTCGGTTTCATTTCTGCTGGTCAGTCTTAGGGCCTACGTATCGATTACCAACTTCATATTTCAACATGATTTCTATTGGATTTTGTCCTAGGTCTGGTCTTAAAGAGTATCATCAAGTCATTCAGTGGCAACTTCTATTTCCAGCTCAAATCAAATACAAAGCCTTATAAAAGGAAGTCATTAAATTGACCAAAATGCTGCTGCGTATTGACATTATTTTCCTGACAGTCATGCAAATGTGCGACGCCAGTTGCCAGTTGCCCCATTTGCCTTTTGGCCAGGCCACATTGCGTATGTGTGTTAATCGCAGGCTTTCGCCTGTCCAGGCAAAAGTTTTAATGGCCAACAGAGCTGAATCATGGCCTACAACTTTGTCGTTGAATGAATGTTTCAAGCTGGCCAATTACAGTCAAACGTTGCGGATTTAACCGGCGTGCTATAGTCGAGTGTGCTTGACTGTGAGCTACCCTGTAGCTAGCTGTGGCGCATCGGATAGTATTGATTCGCGGTGGGTATTCGGGCGGGTAGACATTAAAAAATATGAGCAGCTGCAGATCAAGGCTGAAAGTATTCCCCAGAAAGCTAGACATCTTATAAATTAATATTATCGATATAATTATTTAAAAGAAATATTTTCTATCGCTTTTTTATTCTAAGAACTTTTAGAGCATTTAGAAGCAACTCCTGGAACTCCTGGACACTAAAAACCCTTTAACAGGAAACATAAATAAAACATTAGCACAACTGGCTTAAAATTAAGTGAAAATTGTAATCATATACCCTACGGCAATTTGGTCATGAAGTGCAGATATATAACACAAGCGTTTTCTAAGTACTTTGCTTTATATTTGACTTTGTTCTTTATTTTTACAAACTTTAATTTGTAAATATCTGTTGAGTGTACGAAATGTAAAGTTGATAGCTTTTTCTATTAAAATGATTTAAAGTATCAGTCAAAACTGCGAGAATAAACAAAATATGCTCACTATTACTTCACAAGCTACAAAGAATATGTTCTTAAAATTGCAGCATACTTTTGTGCGCTCTTGAAAATCTGCAATTTCAAAATCATGCTGCATACTTTTAGGGTGTTAAAAGAACAAAGATGATTAGTCCTGCTCGTTGCGATTTGTTTGACACAGGACTGGACAAGATACGCAAGGATAAAGCCGCGTGATAAGCTAATTTTTTCTATGCAACAAAGTCAGTTTTGTCAATTATTTGAAGGTAAAGGTAAAGTTCAAGGTCAAGATAAGGACTTTCTGTTGCCCAAAGGGCATCTCGATAGTCTTGGTAATAGCCAAGCAATAAGCAATTTTCTATGTTCCCACAAAGTACTTTTTCACAGAATTTTAACGAACAGTCGTCTATTAATAAATGAAAAGGAATTTCTTTGGCTAAGGGACTTGCCAATAGTCCTTGAAACAGCCATTTAAGGCTTAAAAATAAATATGCTTAAAAATATGTACGCAAAATGAAAATTTTCAACAAATAAACAAAGTAAATTTAATGAAAAGTTAAGTAATAGAAATAAATAAACAATCTCCTTTGCTTGTAACTTTAACTTTTTTTGCAATCAATATTTAAAACTTTAATAGTCTTAGTTTGCATTAGTTTACGTACTTCGCGACTCGTGTCCCACGGACGATTGGGCATAGCGCAGACCGCTGGCTCCTGAGATTTTTATGCAAACTGGGCTCAGATACAATGCAAACAGAAATAGCAGGTTGGTAGAGAGGAAATCAACTGCTGTGAAATTTTATTGCATTTATTGCACGAGACGACCGTTGGCGGCGGTTGGCTGTCGAGATTTGAACAAATATTTGACTGAAGTGCCAGGCGAGTAGAAATAGTAAACGGGAGGACAACAATCAGAGGATGGAAACTGCATTACATGACTACTGACGGTACAAGAGACTTGAAGCAGCTGCTATTGAAAAAGTGGGGCTGAACAAAGTTTACATATTTCCCAACTATTCCTGTGCCATTCGTACCTGTGAGCTTGCCAGGATACAGAAGTTAAATAGAAATCATCAACAGGGAGGCGGATGAAACGAAGAGCCGTACATGTTTTCAACCTTGCCTACATTGAGTAAAAAATAAATAAATAATATTCAAATAAACTAAAATAAAGCAAGTCTATATGAAAGAAATAAGAACAATTTATTTTATATCTTGGGTAAATTAACTCCGATTCTGGAAATTTTGTACGTATTGGAGTTGTGCAGTTCCAAAATTAGGAATTAAAAGACGAAAAAAAAGTATACTTTTTACCCAAAGATGAATAGATCGCAAGGTCCAACATGATTGATTTTCATCTAGAGATATGGGGATCAATTGAGGATTCAAAACTGGTTAAATTTTAGTCGCGTTTTGCCAGGAAGAAGAAAATCCCAAATATATCGTTAGTCTTAGCAACAAATTCTGGAAACTATTTACACTGGCGTCGTAAATATTCGGACAGATGTCCAACTTTTGCACACACACCAACTAGAAAGATGTGTAGCATGTGTCCAATTATTGTCTAATAGAATATTTATACTGCATAAATGCTCAACACCAGCTGAAACTAATTCCCAAATGCCAGGACGCTCGTCCAGGGACCGTTTTAAGAGCGCGGGCGCAGCAGGAGTAGAAATAATAATTATTATAAGTATGTACTTACGAGAACTCACACACACTCGCACACACACACACCTTGGCTGCCCGCCCATTGCATTAAATTAATTAAAATGTGGGGGCAACAAGAAAAAAGTTAAATGTTGCGCTGTTGTTGTCAGGACACGAAGCTTGAATATGATTAAATATTGTACTCGGTTGGTTGATTTTGGTTATGTAAAATCTCGCTGTTATCCCTGTCCTTTGTGTGTCCTTTGAATCACATGTGCACACACACATACATATATATATATGTGCGCTTTATTTATATGTAAAGTGCTGCGTCTGATTTTTAAAATAATTTCATTCACAAACTTTATTGCCGCGGGCTGAAAGTCTGTGCCGCATCATGTTCGCTTGTCGATTGAAGGGGGGAGGGGTAACAACGTTTTGCCTTAAGCTTTTATGAGTGCGTAAAGCTCGCTACGCACGCACACACACTAACACAGGCAATTATGCAGTTACTTTGTGTGCGCCTCCATTTGCATTTTATGGGCGCCCTTTCCAATTCGTGATGCAGCAGCAGCAGCAGCGGCGGCAGCACAGCATAAGGCATTAATAATGCAATAGCTATCGCCGCAAAAAAAAACTACAAGCGCGCACCCACACACATACACAGTTACAGTCGCGTCTCGCGCTTCCATTCAGTGCCAAACAATACACACACACACAAACACATTCACAGAACGCGCCACTTGACATTTTGCTAGTGTGTGTATGTGACCTATAGATGGCGCTAACAATAACAAACGCTGCTTGTGCCCCACTGAAAACATTTACTGTGGCAGTCTTTTAGGAGCATTGCTGCTGTGCAGTTCGTGCCGCAACGCGCGGCGTCTCGCCGAACTCTGTGTTACCTCTTCAAGTTATGCAAAATTTATCTAACATTCTGTTTTTCTGAACTACAATTTGTTTGTGCTGCATTTAATGAATATTGTGTCGGGGGTGTGGCCGTGTTGTTTGCAATCGGCAAGTGAATATGTTAATTATTAATGCAGCCGCCTGATGGCCATGCAATCAACGTTGCACAAGAAGCAGCAGAAGCAGGCAACATTTGCGCTGTGCCACAAGTTAAACAAAATTGTTCCAATTGCAGGTAGAGCAAAAAGATAATGTGGCCAGAAGCTACCGACCTATGAATACTCTATTTCCAGTGTGAGATGAGCTAAGCTAAGCCCTTTTTATGTATATCTTCAAAGATGATCATCAGTAATTTAGCAAAACAAAATGCAACTGCGCACCGTAAACTGTAGAAGATAATTATTTGTGCGATTTTCAAATGAGAGCGGGTGGGGCTTTCAAGGTGAAAAGAAAACATAAACAGTAATCTTTAAAATGTTACATTAAGTGGCACTATAAAACTGTACTTAAAAAGTTTGACCCTAAAATCTTGACCCTGTGTAACTCCACTGCTGTAGCTCTTATGCGTTCACTTTAAATCTACAACTGTGACGGTAAAACTGTGACTCTGAAACTGTAGACTTTAAACCGGAAAATAAAAAAACTGGCTCTCAAACTAATGAACGATTTCAGCGATTTGATAAGAAAGGTACATCTACAACTGATATGACTCTTAAAGTATAGCTTTGTGACTCTTAAACAGTGACTTGATATACTTCTATAACTGTGACTAAAACTAAATCAAAGCCAATCTTACAACTGTAACGTTAAATCTGTTACTCTAAAACTGTGACTCGCAAATAAACAACTCTCTGTAACTCAACAGCGTGAGACTCACTTTAAAACTAAAGGGCGATTTCATCGATTTCCCTTTGGCCTCATGTGAGACGCTTCTGCTGTGGCTCTAAGACTGTGGATCTAAAACTGTGACTCGTAAACAGTGACTGTATAATTCTAAGGCGGTGCATCTCAAACCCAAAAAAAAGATGGACGCAAAACTTTGACTCTAAAACGGTGGCTTGGCAAACATAACCCAAAATGAGCATATACATTAAGCTTTTGGTATTTAGCTTCTAGTTGTAGCTTAGCCATTATACCCGCCTTCGGTTTAGTCCCAGGGTATTCAAATATTCCAACAGCTGTGATATAAGCCAGCTGCGGTTACTTAACAGCATAATAGAATTCATGCCACCTTCTCTTTCTCTCAATTTCTCATACTCCCTCTCGCAAGTGGCATCCAAATGATGTCATGCGGCAGCTGCGTGGTGTTCAGTCATATATGATTCGTGCGCTGGATCGCAATGCGTCCAATTTGTTGTTAAATCGATTATTGAGTTGCTACGCATTAGCTTAAACCCTTTTACCCTCTCTCCTTCACTCTTTCGTCAGCTCGCATACACTACTTGGAGCGTGAGGAACAGCGTCCTTGCAGCAGCCGCTTGCCCGCCGCCGGCAGCGTTGATGCCAGCGCTGCCAGCGCCTCGCCACCGAGTGGAGTTGGCATCTCGCCGCAGGGCTCGCCGCAGCTGCAGCAGCGCCTGGGCAAGCATCTGAGCAAATCCGCATCGGAGCTGAATGGTCACGATTGCCACAGTAACGAGTCGCCGCATCTGTCGCCGAAGCGGGCCAAAAGCGCCGCCTCGCAGCAGCTCGTGAGCGGCAGCAGCAGCGTTGTGGGCGTGACCAGCGGCGCGGGCGTGCTGCAGAAGACGCACGGCTTCTTCAACAATTTGCGGCATCGCTGGAGTCGCGCCAAGAGCAAAGACCGCATTGGCCGCAAATCGCCAAGCGATTTTCTAGAGGAGAGCACCGACTATGCCGCCGACTACAGCTCCGAGAGCAGCTCCGTAACGCAAAGTCCCCGACATCGGGCAACCACAATTGGCTCACCGCTGGCGCGAGATTTTCGTGCCACTGCGAAAATGGCGCAGGTTATCCAACGCTTCGGCGGATCCATGGAGGGTCGCATCGATGAGCAGCCCGAGCATGGCAACAGCCACGCCCCGGCGGCCGGCGCCAGTTGTGCAACGGCTCAGCAGCAGCAGCTGGATGCCCTGCAGGTGAGTCCCAGTGTAAGGCTTCGTTTACTCTTTTTGGTTTTAAATATTTATTTTGCCTGTTTCAATTGGATTGCGTTTTCTGCTACACTAAAAACGAAACAATTTCGAAATTTGTTTTACGCTTCTTTCTGCAAAAACTTGACGCACGCAACGGCAACTGTCGATAACAATATCGATAAACGATAACAATTTCAATGCCACTGCCCATCACTAACGCCCAACTCTAGGCTGACGAGCTGCGTCGCAAGCGGGAGACACAATTACGACAATTCGTCTTCTTTCAGCTGCGCGTCCATCTCAAATCCGGCTGCGACCTGGTGGCCATGGACAAGAATGGTAAGCCCGTTAAGGACTCGAACACACACGCCCACGCCCACGACCATGCCCTCCCTCGCCCCCGCACCGACATGCAACCGACATGCCCTGTCACTTATGTTTCTTTGTGTTTTCCTCTGCGCCAGGACTGAGTGATCCTTATGTCAAATTCAAGGTGGGCGGACGACTGCTGCACAAGTCGCGCACCATTCACCGCGACCTCAATCCTGTGTGGGACGAGGTGTTCATTGTGCCCGTGGAAGACCCATTTCAGCCGATTATTGTCAAGGTGAGCAAAGCCATAACGAGAGTAGCTTATGAAATTTTCTAATGAAAGGCGATACAGTTTATTTAGAGCACAGATTAACCATGCAGAGCATCGTAGCTGTAGAGAAACATAATGTTGGATAAGCTTTAAGCTTAAGGGGAAATTTATTTTGAGGCTTCAAATAACTTCAACTTCCTTAAGAAGATATATTAAGAAAATATGACGAACAAATGCTAATGAGCTGAGCTTTAAGTTTTTAAGATTATTTATTTTCAGTCGATTGCGCATTTAAGTTCTTAAAAACCATTTAAAGTATGAAAATTAATCTTTAAAATTCAGTAAATAGTTGGTCTTTAAGCTTGAAGTGAGATCATTGAGTAATGAACGTTCAACAACTAAAAGTCAGACTAAGCTCTTGGAACAAAATTTCCAATATTTAGCATAACATTTAATTTATTCTAGCTGTAATGTAATCTATCTTCCTTAAAGCTTCTAAGACTGCTTGCGCGCTTAAGTGTTTAAAAGCTATTAAAAACGAGAAAGATAGAATATCCCTCGTTCGCCGAAGATTTAATGCCCTTGTAGACATTTTCCTTGCGACTTTGCAGCTGAGTTTGACTAAATATCTTGGAAAAAAACAATATATTTTGGCATACGATTTTGATAAGATTTAGGTTAAGATATCTTGATAAAAAAAGGTATTTCATACAAGAAACTATTTTGGCCCGACGGTTCCTACGGTAGCTATATGATAGCTACATTCGGCCGGTTAACCTAAGTATGCGTAATATTCAGTTGTGCTTTAAGTGAGATTATTGAATAATGAGCGCAGGGCGGTTAAGTTGGATTAAAGTTGAACTTTAGGCCTTAAGTAAGAACAGTTGTATATCTTTAATGTAATTATTTGTTTTCAGTGGCCTCTGAGGTTTATTGTTAAACACCATCAAAAAATAAAATGAGATTTATATTTTGGCAAGTATTTAGACAAAAGATTGTGCCTTAAGCTCTTGATGCTAACATTGCAGTATTCATTTGAGCTTTAATTGAGAGCAATTTTATATATTCTAATGCAATTAAGCTATCACAAGGTTTACAGTTTTAATTGAGCCAAAGCAAACTATGTGGTAGAGGAAAGGGCAGTTTAGAAAGCGCTCCTCGCTGCCAAAAAGTGAAAATCAATTTCCCAAGAGAAACAACAACAATCTGCTACGAAAATAATTGCCAACATGACATTCAATTTGGCAAATTGCTTCACATTCACTCGAATGCAAACTGTTACCCGAAACCAATTTCCGCTCTTTGCCAACGCAATTCCCTACAGGTCTTTGACTACGATTGGGGACTGCAGGATGATTTTATGGGCTCGGCGAAAATCGATCTCACTCAACTGGAGCTGGGCAAGGCGGAAGATATCAATCTGCAGCTAAGCGATACGAACAACGGGGAGCCGGGCCTCAGCATGGGCGAGATACTCATCAATTTGACGCTGTGGCCGCGTAGTCAGGAGGATAAGGAAATGGTAGGTGGCTGTCGAATTTAATTCAATAAACAATTTGTTAAATGACGATAAATGGAAGAGCTACAAGTCAGTGGCAAAGCGGAAGTTAAGCGTCACATGCAATGTATCTCACAGATACAGATACTTGGCCACCAAAGATACGCCTCTATCTTGCTGCTGTTAAGGGATCATCAGTCAGTCAACTGTTCAACTGCAACTTCCGATTGTGCGACCTTTCCCTTTGCCCAGTCACTCCACATAATCGCTCATTACTTTTGTTCTGTCATTCGTAGTCGTTACAAAATTTGGCAGCCTGAAGTTAGTTTCGATTGCGTGCAGATTTATGGCAGCTCTGACTCAAACTCTTGACTCTTGGCAACTCTCTCAATTAGTAAGCGACTCAAACAACACTCAGCCGGCAAATGTGCCACTTCCTCAGTCCCGACTCAATTTACTCAGTTCAGCTTGGGCATTGTTAGGCCGAGCGTGTGAGCCCCGGTACCCTTACTGCGGCGCTACTTTGATCGCTGCTCATTACAATTATACGTAAAGTGCTCAACTTAGGCAACAAAAAGCTACAACTAACAATGACATAGGGGAAATACCCCGAATAACTCAGAGTAAACAGCATTGAAATGGGCCGAGTTAATTACAGCACAACAAAACTTGTATGCTCTTATATTTTGAGCACACAATAAGTGTGCTTTTCTATGCGAATCTCAAGTATTTGTATAAGGCTTACATAATTTGTTGGTTTTCTCAGTGAGTTATAAGAAAAGTTTTGTTTTATGTAATATAATCAACTGTCTTTCTTTTCGCTCATGCGCTCTCTCTCTCTCTCTCTTTATCTCTTTCTTTTTATTCTCTTTAATTCTTTTTTTATTCATTCTCTTACTCATTCGCCTCTACCTCTCAGTCTATCTCCCTCTCATTCGCTTTCTTCCTCTTCTGAATATCACCCTTTTGTGTGATTTTCATTCCATTTTATAGAGTCCAAATCAACCGTTGTTTCACTCTCTGTTAACCTTTCTCCCATGTTATTATTCTCTAATTATCACATATGTTTTGCCCTTCTATGCAAATTTCTTTATCTTTCACTTGAACGAATTTAATGCTTACTTTCTGGGCTCCATTGGGTTAACCTCTTTAAAGTTTGTTCATGAAATTAATTATTATACTGATAGTACGCATTCGATGGGCTCTTGCCGACAACCAAGTTCAGTGTACAAAGTTGGAGGTCGCTTGACACAAATTGGAGGCAGTCGCTGCTTATCAGCGCCTCGGTCTCAGCTCTGTCTCAGAGCCGACGCTTTACGAGCACGTAGTGTGGCAAAGTGCATGTGTAAGTGTATATGCCTACTTCAAGGTTAGTGAATTCATTGACACACGCTAAAGCCGAGAGCGCGACGCCAACGAATGGGCTTTAGTCATAGCGCGGCGCTTCGTTTGCGAGGTGGGACTTTGATTTGTGAGGTGTGAGTGTTGGTGTGCGTGTGTTTGTTGTTGTGCATTAGTTGTGCGGATTATGGATTGGCCTGGTCCAATTTACCGGGTTGCGCCGCGCATGTTGCTCAAGCGGCTGCGCCAGCAGCACAGCGAGCTACGTGAGCAGGTGGAGCTGGGCTGCGAGGAGCTAAAGGAGGTCAACTCGAAATGCACTTTAGATGGTGTGAACAGATTTCAATTAACGTCTTCCATTACATCTTACAGCACTTTCAACGCAATTCCAAACTAGCTGAGTCATCGAAGCGCCTTAAGTCGCAAATCTGGAGCTCCGTGGTGACAATACTTCTGGTCAAGGCCAAAGATCTGCCTCTGGCTGAGGATGGCAACAAGCTCATCGATATACACTTCAAATTCAGGTGAGTAGCTGAAACTAGGCTAGTCCAGATTGTATACCATCTAGAACTCTGGCCATAGATTGGGCAACGAGAAGTACAAGAGCAAGTCTTCCTGGACGGAGCGCTGGCTGGAGCAGTTCGATTTGCATCTGTTCGATGAGGATCAGAATCTGGAGCTGGCTCTCTGGAATCGCAATACGCTATACGGCAAGGCCAGCATTGATCTGAGCGTCTTTCAGCGAGAGACCACTCATGGCATCTGGAAGCCATTGGAAGATTGCTGCGGCGAGGTCTTCCTTATGCTCACCATAAGCGGCACCACGGCTCTCGAGACGATTAGCGACCTGAAGGCATTCAAAGAGGATCCGCGCGAGACCCAGCTGCTGCGCGACCGCTATCGCTTTCTACGCAGTCTGCAGAATCTACGGGATGTGGGTCATCTCACGGTCAAGGTGTTTGGCGCCACGGGCCTGGCAGCGGCCGATATAGGCGGCAAATCGGATCCCTTCTGCGTGCTGGAGCTGGGAAATGCGCGTCTCCAGACGCAGACCGAGTACAAGACGCTAACGCCCAGCTGGAACAAGATCTTTACCTTGTAGGTGACATCCATAATTCACCAATTGAAAGTAGCTCAACCCCTCTCGCTCCACAGCAATATCAAGGACATCACTCAGGTGCTGGAAGTTACAGTCTACGATGAGGATCGCGATCATCGCGTGGAGTTCCTGGGCAAGCTCGTGATTCCCCTGCTGCGCATAAAGAGCGGCGTCAAGCGCTGGTACACACTCAAGGATAAGAATCTGTGCGTGCGCGCCAAGGGCAACTCGCCGCAGATACAGCTGGAGCTGATTGTTGTCTGGAACGAGGTCCGGGCAGTGTGTCGCGCCCTGCAGCCTAAGGAGGAGAAGCTCATCCAGCAGGAGGCCAAGTTCAAGCGGCAGCTCTTCCTGCGCAATGTCAATCGCCTCAAGCAAATTATAATGGATATACTGGAGGCGGCACGTTATGTCCAGTGAGTATTCCGCCCTAAGTGGGGCGTGGCAGTTGATCATTCTCTCTTCTACTGCAGGAGCTGCTTCGAGTGGGAATCACCCGTGCGCTCGATCATTGCCTTCGTGCTGTGGATTGTTGCCTGCGTCTATGGCGATCTGGAGACGGTGCCACTGGTGCTACTGCTCATCATACTAAAGTATGCCCCAGATCCGTGATGGATCCAAGTTAAACTCGAGTTAACCCCTGTTAATTGCAGAAAGTGGCTCATCAGGCTCATCACAGGCACCACAGACGCCAACGCGGGCCACTATGATTACGAGTACGATGAGGATGACGATGATGACAAGGAGAAGGAGGAGAAAAAGTCAATTAAGGAGCGACTCCAAGCCATACAGGAGGTCTCACAGACCGTACAAAACACGATCGGCTATCTGGCCTCCCTCGGCGAGAGCACCATCAAGTGGGTGCCAGCCATAGACTCGACCAAGTGGTGCTCAGCTCATGCTTTCGCTTTCGCTTTTGCCTTGCAGCACATTTAACTTTTCCGTCCCTGAACTGACCTGGCTGGCGGTGGTGCTGCTGCTGAGCACTATATTCGTGCTGCATTTCGTGCCCCTGCGTTGGCTGCTGCTCTTCTGGGGCTTCATGAAGTTCTCACGGCGCCTGCTGCGCCCCAACACCATACCGAACAACGAGCTGCTGGACTTCCTATCTCGCGTGCCCGACAACGAGGAGATTGTGAGTGATGCCAATCAGTTGAGTTAATCAGTCTAATCGGATTTGCCTTGCAGAACCAGTATAGAGAGCTGCCGCCATCGGCGACCACCGACCAGGCACGCAACAATCCCAAGAAGAAACTCAAGGGCTCATAGTCCATAACCAGCGCTGATGCGGTGCTGGTGGCACCGCTGCAACACAGCGCAACTGGTCCACAGCATCTGATGCAGCAGATGACCACACGCTTCCGCGCCAATACCAGCCAGCTGAAGCACAAGTTTGGCCAGGCCAAGAGCCTTAGTCTAAGCCAAGGCGATTAGTCCACTTAGTATACAAATTAACGGCACCTAAGCAACATCCCAGGCGCAACTTTAACTAAATGCACCAAAGTTTTTGCTTAAATTAAGAGCTTCAAATGAAAAAAAATAACAAGTAGAAATCTTGCTGTCGGGTGTAACCGACTGCCTAATGCTCGTTCACAGTCGAATAACTCCGTCGAACTTATTGAAAGTAACCCAATAATTTCCAAATTATCTCTAGAGCACGTCCTCCGTAGTCTCTATACAAAATTTCTACACTAAAGTTCTTGAGCTGTCGTATATATAGATATAGTTTCTCAAGTATATACAAACCAAATTTCCAGTCAGACAGGCGAGGGAGCCAATATGCTCGTTTGCGTGTGAACGAGTATTCGAATATTTTAAGCGACATTCATATTTTTATCTCAGCTAAAAATCGAATCAAACTATTTACACTTGATGGATATACACTGAGCAAAACTATGTGGTTCAGTTATGTAAATACACCAATAGCATATTGTACTTTATAACGCATGTACTTACATTTTACTTATATATACCATATAGAACCAGTACCTAAAATTATTTTGGAACATCTATTTGTATTTACCAAGAAATTTACCAAAATGCTAACCGAGCAATTCCTTTGCAATCGTATGAATATGAATTAATTTTTTATTGTATATTTCAATTTGTGATATTTTCAAAGAATTCAAACTAGAAGTACTATGTGGCTTATCCAAAATATATGAGAATACTTACCTATATATATATAAAGATATTTGAATACCTTTACTTCTGAAGTTACCCTACGATATGAATGTATTTAAGTATTTTTACTCTAATTGATTGCCCTCAATTTAATTTAAGGCTTTTTATATGCATACCTAACTATGCTTAACCATATATGAAAGATCTATTTAACTAATTATTGTAATTTTATTGATCAAAAATAATTACCTAGTACATATGAATATATATGTATAGGTTGCCATATGAATTGCAATCCAAACAACTCCGAGAAACGCATGAGAAACAATTAATTAGATAGTCGAAACTATTTTATACTCCAGCAACAAAGTTTTTATATACATACAAGTACTAATTATATAATACTAATTAAATAGCACCTAAGTTAAGTTTGTTAATTATTTTCAAAATACGACAACCAAATACAAAACAAAATATTTTTGGATCTCGCTCAAAACAACAAAAAACAACAATAACTACTTGTGTAAAGCCACTTTTCCAAGGCTGTCAAACAGTAAGTTGGTCACTCTCAAACTGTGCTCGAATTTCTGTTTACTTGCAAAAAGCTTTCAATTACTTTTATGTTTACAAGAGAAAGAATCTTAATGTTTTCGTTTTTTACTGGGGCTATTTGTATTGTGGGATTTCGTGGGGTCATGACTGTGACCTCTGTGTTGCTGAACTCTTACTTGTTCATGAATAAGGCTTCGTTCCAGAAGTTGACATGTAGGTGTGCCATCTAATAGTGCCGTTGAAGTCGTTCACCAGTATAAGTAAGTATCGATCATGGAGATCGATTTCTTCGATCTCCGGGATATGATCTGCATTGCTAAAGCCACAGCCGCTTGCTCTCCACTAACTAACTAGGTATACTTTACTAGTGTTCAAGTTGATAATTTTTGATTTGCTACAAATTTTAATATTATGATTTCTTTTACAATTGTTGTCTATACCATAAATTACGATTAAACAGTTCGTTAAATTCTAAATTTATAATATTGTTGTTTTTCACTATTGGCCTAATTTTTGCATACAATTTTTTCTACATTTTGAATTTTTACAATATAAAACAAGGTTGTTCCATTATGCAAAAGGGACACATCTGCAAATACGAACATTTCATCAATATTAAATTCAATTTCGCCCATTGTATGCCGTACTTAATATTAATTATTTCTTCTTTTATGAGCCTAATTTGATTTTGTAAGCTAATAGCTATCTTCTCATCACTTATGAGAGATTCCTTTCTTATGCTATTGGCTAAATCATTGAGATTTTCGTAAGCTTATTAATTCGATCTTCTAATTGCCTGTTTATGATTAGCTGTTTATTGTCGTTTTCTTTAAGTTTGTTTATGTTGTCGGTAAGCATTATTAAATCATCATTGTCCGGGACACACGTCCATCTTCCCCTCTTAAAATAGAGGTAAGGGCCTTTGCCAACATAGCGAAGTCTTTTATAAATCTTCTATAATAGCTTGCACGGCCAATGAAAGATCTTAAATCTTTGAGTGTTTTTGGAAGTGGGTACTTTCCTATTGTCTCTATCTGGTTGGGATTGGTTCCTATGCCTTTGTCTGAGATTACAAATCCCAGGAATTCTACCCTGCTTTTAAAGAACTCGTATTTGTCCAACTGACACATCATTATACCCTTGCAGAGGGTATTATAATTTTGTCGTGAAATGTGTAACGCATAGAAGGAGACATCTCCGACCCCATAAAGTATATATATTCTTGATCAGCATCAACAGCCGAGTCGATATAGCCATGTCCGTCTGTCCGTCTGTCCGTCTGTCTGTTTCTATGCGAACTAGTCCCTCAGTTTTAAAGCTATCTTAATGAAACTTTGCAGAAGTCCCTAATTCTGTTGCACGCAGCACATATGTCAAAACCAGCTGGATCGGACCACTATATCATATAGCTGCCATAGGAACGATCGGTCGAAAATTAAGTTTTTGTATGAAAAAACATTTTGTTTATCAAGATATCTTGACCAAACTCGACATTTATTAGTTTTACTATGCTCCTCATATATATGCAAAATTCTATTAAGATCGGACCACTATATCATATAGCCGCCATAGGAACGATCGGTCGAAAATTAAGTTTTTGTATGAAAAAACATTTTGTTTGTCAAGATATCTTGACCAAACTCGGCATTTATTAGTTTTACTAAGCTCCTCATATATATGCAAAATCCTATTAAGATCGGACCACTATATCATATAGCTGCCATAGGAACGATCGGTCGAAAATTAAGTTTTTGTATGAAAAAACCTTTTGTTTATCAAGATATCTTGACCAAACTCGACATTTATTAGTTTTACTATGCTCCTCATATATATGCAAAATTTTATTAAGATCGGACCACTATATCATATAGCCGCCATAGGAACTATCGGTCGAAAATTAAGTTTTTGTATGAAAAAACATTTTGTTTGTCAAGATATCTTGACCAAACTCGGCATTTATTAGTTTTACTAAGCTCCTCATATATATGCAAAATCCTATTAAGATCGGACCACTATATCATATAGCTGCCATAGGAACGATCTATCGAAAATTAAGTTTTTGTATGAAAAAACATTTTGTTTTTCAAGATATCTTAACCAAACTCGGCATTTATTAGTTTTACTATGCTCCTCATATATAGCAAAATCGTATTAAGATCGGACCACTATATCATATTATTAAGTTTTTGTATGGAGAATTTTTTGTTTTTCATGATTTTGCCATTAAACACGGCATTTAAAGATTTCACTATGCTCCCTTCATTTTTGCTAAATCTTATTTACATCGGTTTTTGATTAAAAGCCTTTTTTTTGTTTATCAATATACCTTGACCAAACTCGGCCTTAACCATTTTCTCGGCATTAAAAGGTTGGGTCTGCAAGGGTATTAAATCTTCGGCGTGCCGAAGATAGCCCTTCTTTCTCGTTTTGGATTCCTGTAGAGTTCTGAATATGGCGCCAAGGTGACGCGCATGCGATTCATCATCTTTGCTAAAGATAATGATATCGTCAATGTAAATGAAGCATATTTTTCCAATATGTTCACATAACATATCGTCAAGAGCTCTTTGGAAAATTGAGGGCGCATTCTTGAGTCCGAAAGGAAGTCGTGTAAACTCGTATTTCCGTTGATTCTATGTCTAATTCTTTGAGGGGGATTTTCAAATCTAAGACAGGGAATACTTTATTATTACATAGCTGTGCTAATACATCGTTAATTTCGGATATAGGGTATTTATCGGAGGTAGTTTCTTTTTTTAGTTTCCTGTAATCTATGACCATGCGATATTTCTATTGCCCAGAGGCATCTAATTTTTTGGGGACAATCCACACAGGTGAATTGTATGGGGATCGGGAGAGTCGGATTATTCCGTCCTCTGAGAGTTCCTTAATTTGGTTGTGTACTTCGTCTTTGAAAGACATTGGAAATTGGTAAAATTTCGAATATATTGGGGTATCAGTTTTGGTTCGGTTTTCTTACGTTAGTTGTATAGGTCAGTTTTTCGTCCGGATTGGCAGAGAGACTTGGGTGCATTTTAACTAGTTGATTTAGGCTATTTTTTTGTTCGTTTGTCATGTGGCCTGTTTGTGGTATTACCGTGTTGACTACCTTGATTCTTTTCTGCTTAATGGGTATACAAATGTTGTTCTTGATTATTAGTAGATTCTTACTGCTTTGTATTACAGCATCTAATTCTTTTAGACTGTCGTTACCTAATATGGCGTCGAATGTTTTAAAGGTGGGTAAGAGAAAGAATTTTATAATTATATCATTTCTATTCGTACTGGTTAAACTGTCCGTCATCTACTTCTTCAATTTGTTGGGGATATTCATTTAATGGCTGCTCGTATTTAGTCTGCTGTTCGTAATTTAGCATTGATTGTACGTATTCTTCCATGGTCACATAGTTGTCAGTGTTGCCTGTCTAGGTCTGTTCTTCTCCTGTTTGTATATTGAAGTTTCTTTGTTTTTTGTCCGTGGCGTTTGTTGGTGGTGGAGGTCTTTTCCTACTTCAAAGTTGGGTCTGTTCATGTTATTTTTCATCCTTGTGCGGATGCTTTGGTCCACGTCCATTGGCTGAGGACGTGGGTGGGGTTTTGGTGCAGAAGGCCTATTGGGTACGTATTCCTGTTGTGGTTGTGTCTGGTAAGTTCGTTGTTTGGGGTATTGTGGAATCGGTCCATTATTGTTATAAGTCGGTGGTCCATGGCTTGTATTGGTTGGCCAAGGTGGGGCCTGAAGCTAGTAGGTGGTGGCCTGAAAGTTTGGGCGAAAGAAGGCTGAGCTGCTCGGGGTGGCAGTATAGATGGTGGTACATTTCTATTTGGGTTTCTGGCATGTGGCTGTTGGTTCCTATTCAAAGCCATGTTAGTACGGTAGCTTTGATTCTCTAATCAGCGACAAGTGCTTGTAGACAACCTGGTAGAATTCTTCTAAGAAAGCTAAATTCCGCTGGATTGCCGGAAAATGCTCTGAAGCTTTTAACTATGTCCGGAACTCTGTCCAAGTTGTTCAAATTGTGGTTGGCAGTTATCATTTGGTCGTCTACGTTACTAAACTCCCTAGAGGGGCCAACTAATTGCTTTACTAACGTCGGCAATTGTTGTGCCAAAATCTGGCTAACCGTGGCTGCTATCACCTGCTCTGCGTTATTCGGCATGCCTCTATTCTGTAGATGTTCGTTTTTTTCTGTCAAGATGATGTTGTTGCTCTCTGTTTAATGTCCGCCTACCTGTGCTTGATCTGATAGTCTAGGGGGCTAACGAAATTGCTTTCATTAGCCATATACAAGAGATATTACTTATATTGTATATTTTAGGATATTTTTGAAGTAGTTTTATACCCTTGCAGAGGGTATTATAATTTCGCGTGAAATGTGTAACGCATAAAGTATATATATTCTTGATCAGTATCAACAGCCGAGTCGATATTGCCATGTCCGTCTGTCTGCGAACTTGTCTCTCAGTTTTAAAGGTTTCTTTCTTTATGAAACTTTGCAGAAGTCCCTCTTTCTGCTGCACGCAGCACATATGTGAAACCAGCTGGTTTTAGTTTTACTAGTTTTACTATACTCCTCATATATATGCAAAATCCTATTAAGGTCGGTTAACTATATCATATAGCTGCCATAGAAACGATCGGTCGAAAATTAAGTTGTATGGAACACTTTTTTGTCATTTAAGATAATTTGATTAAACACGGCATTTAAAAATTTCACTATGCTCCCTTAATTTTTGCAAAATCTTATTTACATCGGACTACTATATATAGCACTACAAGCATTATGAAAAAGTTGGGTTTGCAAGGGTATTAGATCTTCGGCGTGCCGAAGATAGCCTTTCTTTCTCGATTGTTTTCTTTTTAAAACCAGTGGCTGGTTTCTTCCTTCTACTTTAGAGGGTCCCTTGGGAATCGCAAAGTTTGTAGTCTTTATGTTTGTTTATCGTTTTACACTTCTTTACCTTGCTTATTGCTCTACAATATTTTTGTATTTCTTATTCTTATACTTCTATTTCACTTTTTTGTTGTTCGTTGTTCACTAAATTTCTAACTAACAGTACTTTTAAAGATGTGGCAACCTCCCCTGCCGGTTTGGATTTCATCCTTTTTGAAACTTTTGGGTATCAACTGGGGATCCCGAGACCAGCAGTCTTCGTTGAGAGTATCCTGCGGGCCCGCCCGCCGATGTGTTGTCCACACAAACAATTAAGTTTTAATTGCCTTTCGCGAATTTCACCAGTCGTTGAATTAATTAACGAGATTTGCACTGGTTTTGTTTTCGGGCTTAGCCGACAAACGCGCACGTAAAATCGTTTTGTTCTTTTGTAACAAAAGCCGGTCCCTGCTCGGGCGTCAGTTCATTCCAAGCAAGTCTTCCTTTTATTGATGTCAATTTGCAACTAAATAAACCTAAATCAATTCTAGCCCTAGTAGCAGCGGCGTCGCTGCTGATATTATTGGCCTGGTGGGTAATTCTTCTTGGAATTTTCGGCGGTTGCCAATCGGCGCGTGGAGGAAATGGTACAGACACCAAGTCAGCATTTTGCTGCACTTCTTATGAGGTGTTGCAATGCTTCTTATTGGGACTGTATGAATTTCTTTGTTAACTTATATATTTAGCACAAATAAATTTATATTCAAAATTATAATTTGGGAAGGCTTAAACGGCGCCAGCACATGAATCTCAATTTAACTGCTTAATTTAGTCCGTTTTAATTCCAAAGCTGTTGGGTGGAAGCCTGTCAAAGCAGCTGCTTAGCAGTTGTCGCCCTTCATGAAGTCGTAGACCACGGAGAAGTCCTTGTCGCCCAGTCCCCGGGACTTGAGTGTGCGGTAGATCTGGTGGGCCAGGGCGCCCATGGGAATGGGCGTGTCGGAGGAGGCGGCCACGCCCGAGGCAAGACCCAAATCCTTGGTCATCAGATCGGTGGTGAAGCCGGGTTGGTATGAGTTGTTGGCTGGTGCGGTGGGCGAGATGCCGGGCACGGGATTGTACATCTCGGAGGCCCAGGAGCGGCCGGTGGAGACGTTGATAATATCAGCGAAAGTCTTGGCCTCCAGGCCCAGGCGAATGGCCAGATTCATGGCCTCAGAGATGCCAATCATGGAGACGGCCAGCATCATATTGTTGGCCAACTTGGCGGCCTGGCCCAGGCCATAGTCGCCGCAGTGGGTGATGCGCTTGCCCATGCCCTCGAGCATTCCCTTAACCGCATTGAACTCCTCCTCGGTGCCGCCCACCATGAAGGTCAAAGTGGCCTGCTCGGCGCCGGGAACGCCACCAGAGACAGGAGCATCAATGAAGCGTCCGCCCTTGGCGCTGATGCGCTTCTGCAGCGACTTGACCAGATTGGGATCAATGGTGGAGGAGTCAATAAAAATTGTCTTCTTGTCGACGCCATTGGCGGTCATCTCCTCGTACGTAGCGTTCACAATGTCGTTGTTGGGCAGCATCGTGATCACGAAGTCCAAGTTATTGGCCAGCTCCGTAGTCTTGGAGTACACCGTGGCGCCCTTGGCCTCCAGGCTGTCGCAGGCGGGCTTCGAGATATCGAACACATGCAGCTTGTGGCCGGCCTTGATCAGGTTGCTGGACATGTGGCTGCCCATGTTGCCCAGGCCTACGAAGCCGATATTCTTGGAGCCGCTCTGCGTGCAAATGACACGCACCAAGGTTTGGCTCCAGGCTTTGAACAGGGATTGCGACACAATGCGAGGCGACATGATAGATTTTTGCAGGCTGTTAAATTGGAATTTAATATAAAATTGGAAAATTTCGTATCGAACTGCCGTATCGAACTGCCAAAACACACTGAGCGCACAGCCTGCTCAACGAACGACGTTAACTGTCACGTAGTGCTGCTTCTTTCCAGCGCGTGTACACGCCACAGTGCCAGGCTTGCCAACTGGCAGTCGAGTGCGTAGCAAAACCGGATTTGTGGCCGAGTATCTGTTTATTACTCAATGGGTCAAGGCCAAAGATCTGCCTCTGGCTGAGAATGGCAACAAGCTCATCGATATACACTTCAAATTCAGGTGAGTAGCTGAAACTAGGCTAGTCCAAAGTGTATACCATCTAGAACTCTGGCCACATGTTGGGCAGCGAGAAGTCGAGAAGTCGCTTTGTACGCAGTCTGCAGAATCTACGGGATGTGGGTCATCTCACGGTCAAGGTGTTTGGCGCCACGGGCCTGAGGATCGCGATCATCGCGTGGAGTTCCTGGGCAAGCTCGTGATTCCCCTGCTGCGCATAAACTCGCCGCAGATACAGCTGGAGCTGATTGTCGTCTGGAACGAGGTCCGGGCAGTGTGTCGCGCCCTGCAGCCTAAGGAGGAGAAGCTCATCCAGCAGGAGGCCAAGTTCAAGCGGCAGCTCTTCCTGCGCAATGTCAATCGCCTAAAGCAAATTATAATGGATATACTGGAGGCGGCACGTTATGTCCAGTGAGTATTCCGCCCTAAGTAGGGCGTGGTAGTTGATCATTCTCTCTTCTTCTCCTGCAGGAGCTGCTTCGAGTGGGAATCACCCGTGCGCTCGATCATTGCCTTCGTGCTGTGGATTGTTGCCTGCGTCTATGGCGATCTGGAGACGGTGCCACTGGTGCTGCTGCTCATCATACTAAAGTATGCCCCAGATCCGTGATGGATCCAAGTTAAACTCGAGTTAACCCCTGTTAATTGCAGAAAGTGGCTCATCAGGCTCATCACAGGCACCACAGACGCCAACGCGGGCCACTATGATTACGAGTACGATGAGGATGACGATGATGACAAGGAGAAGGAGGAGAAAAAGTCAATTAAGGAGCGACTCCAAGCCATACAGGAGGTCTCACAGACCGTACAAAACACGATCGGCTATCTGGCCTCCCTCGGCGAGAGCACCATCAAGTGGGTGCCAGCCATAGACTCGACCAAGTGGTGCTCAGCTCATGCTTTCGCTTTCGCTTTTGCCTTGCAGCACATTTAACTTTTCCGTCCCTGAACTGACCTGGCTGGCGGTGGTGCTGCTGCTGAGCGCTATATTCGTGCTGCATTTCGTGCCCCTGCGCTGGCTGCTGCTCTTCTGGGGCTTCATGAAGTTCTCACGGCGCCTGCTGCGCCCCAACACCATACCGAACAACGAGCTGCTGGACTTCCTATCGCGCGTGCCCGACAACGAGGAGATTGTGAGTGATGCCAATCACTTTAGTTAATCAGTCTAATCGGATTTGCCTTGCAGAACCAGTATAGAGAGCTGCCGCCATCGGCGACCACCGACCAGGCACGCAACAATCCCAAGAAGAAACTCAAGGGCTCATAGTCCATAACCAGCGCTGATGCGGTGCTGGTGGCACCGCTGCAACACAGCGCAACTGGTCCACAGCATCTGATGCAGCAGATGACCACACGCTTCCGCGCCAATACCAGCCAGCTAAAGCACAAGTTTGGCCAGGCCAAGAGCCTTAGTCTAAGCCAAGGCGATTAGTCCACTTAGTATACAAATTAACGGCACCTAAGCAACATCCCAGACGCAACTTTAACTAAATGCACCAAAGTTTTTGCTTAAATTAAGAGCTTAAAATGAAACAAGTAAGAGTTTCTAGTCGGGAGCTCCCGACTAGGGAATACCCTGAACCCTCTTATTCCAACACTAAATGCAGCTCGTTTGAATTAATAAAGATAAATTAAAAAAAAAACAAGTTCCATTGCGTAGGCACTAGGAGGACCTACAGCTAAAATTTCAAGTCTCTAGCTCTTATAGGTTCTGAGATCCTTGCGTTCAGACATACGAACAGACGGACGGACGGACAGACAGACAGACAGACAGACGGACAGACGGACATGGCTAGATCGACTAGGCTATTGATGCTGATCAAGAATATATATACTTTATGGGGTCGGAGATGCTTCCTTCTGCCTGTTACATGCATTTACATTTTGCACAAATACAATATACCCTTTTTACCCATTTTTAATGGGTTCAGGGTATAAAAAAAAAATGTAGAAATCTTGCTGTCGGGTGTAACCGACTGCCTAATGCTCGTTCACAGTCGATTAACCCTGCCGAACTTATTGAAAGTAACCCAATTATTTCCAAATTATCTCTAGAGCACCTCCTCCGTAGTCTCTATACAAAATTTCTATAATAAAGTTCTTAACCTGTCGAATATATAGATATAGTTTCTCAAGTATATACAAACCAAATTTCCAGTCAGACAGGCGAGGGAGCCAATATGCTCGTTTGCGTGTGAACGAGTACTCGAATATTTTAAGCGACATTCATTTTTTTATCTCAGCTAAAAATCGAATCAAACTATTTACACTTGATGGATATACACTGAGCAAAACTATGTGGTTCAGTTATGTAAATACACCAATAGCATATTGTACTTTATAACGCATGTACTTACATTTTACTTATATATACCATATAGAACCAGTACCTAAAATTATTTTGGAACATCTATTTGTATTTACCAAGAAATTTACCAAAATGCTAACCGAGCAATTCCTTTGCAATCGTATGAATATGAATTAATTATGTAGCGGGCTGTTAGCGACACAACAGTGAAGCTGCACCTCCTATCGAATAAGAAAAGAGTGTTAGACATTTAGAGAAAGTCTTAGACTTTAAACTCCTACAAATCGCAGAAGTGGGATAGTAAAAACACGCCATGCAAATAAGCATTAATGATGTGACCGTTGCTACCTTAAAAAAATGGTTAGCCATTCTGGGCCAGCCGACCCAAGGTTCAAAAGCCGAGCACGTTTAAATTCGGTGCCAACAAATGAGCGCGGCAGTGCTCCCAGAATGGATGAATCCGACGACGAGGGGTTGGCTAGAAGCAACCCAAGAAAATTTTCTACGGCAACAGCAACAGATTTTCAAGGACACGGAGTGTCTTAAAAAATTGCTTGCTGAAATATTGGCGGCAAAAAATTTACTGGCGCACTTACGCACACAAAACGTAAGTAACAACCACTCAGGCCAGCAGCAACAGGTAGAAGAAAACGACAACAGCGTGCAAAGCGGAGCAGACGAGAACGGCGACAGCAGCGGAGGTGCCGTTATTGGAGAAAGCGGCGACGACAGCGACCGCGACGCCCGCCTAGACGACACCAGCGAACATTATCGTTGCGAAATTAGACAAGCACGCCACACAGCGGCAAGAGGAAGTGGCGAATGGTCTTCAACAGCATTCCAATTGGATCGCCTGTTCGCAATTGGATTGCGCAGTTGGAGAATATTGCTGACTTGCAAAAGCTGAATGATACGCAACGTTGCTTGTTCTGCATTGCCAAGCTAAAAGGCAGCACTTTGAATAGGGTGCACGCAGATCTAACGAGGATAACGAAGCCGATTGCAGAACCGCTGGACAATTTAAATGTTGCCAATCTTCGACGTAATTTTAAAGCGCAAAATTGGCAGTGTCAATATTGGCTCGAGATCTGAACATGGATAACGAGGAGCTTTTGGATGCCCTCATCGAAGGCATTCGGTCGGACTATTTGCGAATACAGGCAATGCTCCACAATTTTAAAAACCCCGTGAATATGCTTCGTGCATTCGCTGGTGTGCTTCTGCCGGAGCAAAGCGGAACTGTGAAACCAAGCGGACCAAAAATAGTTACGAATGTCGTCAGGAATGGAGACTCGCGCTGTTTTAACTGTAACTTTAAGGGGCATTGGGCAAAAGGCTGTCTGAATCCAAAAAGAAAATAAGGCTCATGCTACGGTTGTGGTGCAACTTATCACCTGGTGGCCCAATGCCCAGAGAGGAAGTCAAGGGCTGGCAAAGAAGGAGCTCACAATTATGTAAGACGTGCAAGAACACCTTTTAATAATATCACTGATCTCTCCATTGTTTCAGAATGCCTCATAGACTCGGGCAGCCATGTATCATTTATCAAGCAAAGTTATGTTTCCAAAGGAGTAGAACTCCAACCACTTACAGTTAAATATTTCGGGCCAAATGAAAGCCAGCTAAATACATATGGAAAAGTTGTATGTTATATTTTAAAACAAACAATTCAAATTTATTATCATTTAATAGTGGTGTCTGACGAGTCTATGAGGTGGCGGGTGGTAATGAGGAGAGATTTCATGGAAAATTGTCACTGAAGT
This sequence comes from Drosophila littoralis, assembly GCA_018903485.1. NCBI lineage: Eukaryota > Metazoa > Arthropoda > Insecta > Diptera > Drosophilidae > Drosophila > Drosophila littoralis. The sequence goes on along the minus strand of JAEIGF010000297.1, from coordinate 10,073,176 downwards.
ATTGACCCAAACACCTTGAAAATGATTTCAGTCGAGTGTACTGAAGATGTACAAAGTAAATGAGCAATGTATGTTTGAAGATAAATTGTTAGAAAACAAATTGTTAGAAGGTAAATTGTTAGCAGTCAACGATAAATTGTTAGGTGTGGAATCGATAACAGGGAAGTGTGTGGACGGTAGATCGTTTGATGAAAAATTATTAGATAAATCGTTAGAGAAGGAGGAAGGGACAGAAGGGGACACAGTTAGAACAGAGCAAGTTCAAATTTTAGAAGAGGATTTTGAAAAGAAAATGTTACAAATAAACGTTTCAGATACGGAAACTGGTGAAAAGGCTTACAACATTGGAGAACAAGTGGGTTATCCATTGAGAAACAAATTCACACAGATGCTAGATGCTACATACATTAAATGAAGATTACAGTCGAGAAAGCGAAACCATTCAGTTGCTCGCCTAGACGATTATCGTACACGGAAAAAGAGAAGTTACAAATCATGTTAGACGAATACCTTAGAGATGGCATCATTCAACCCAGTAGCTCAGAATAAGATAGCAACAGGCTCGCCGCAAGCCAATGGGCAAGTAGAGCGAATAAATATAAGTTTAGGACCTATCATTGCGAAACTTACCGAAGCTGAAAACGGACAGCCCTGGGACATTATCATCGAAAAAGTAGAATACACGTTAAAAATAATAACACCCAGCATAGTAGCACCAAGCTTTCTCCTAGCACGATGTTATTTGGGTTAGCACAAAAGGAACAATTATTGACAAGCTAAGTGAAATGTTAGAGGAAACCAAACTATTAGAAGCATAAGGCGAGCGAAATGTAATAGATATTAGACAAAAAGCGTAGCACAACCAATCAATAGCGCAGGGGAGAGATGAAAATTATTATAACAAAAAGCGGAAAATTCCGGACGAATACAAGGCTGCAGATCGTTATGGTAAACAACTTTGATAGCACTGCAGGAGTTTCCAGAAAGCTAATAACTAAAAATAAAATCCCATACTTAGTAGACAAGGTGTTAAAAAATGGTAGGTTCGTGCTCAAAGACATTGAGGGTTTTCAGTTATCTTGAAATCCCTATCAAGGAGTTTGGAGTGCTCAGAATATAAGGCATTGGATAAAAAATTGAATATGTGAAACCACTAACCATACAATGCATAGATACACCAAACAGCCTTTTTATCGAAACACGATAAATCGCAACGAGGGAACCCCAAGGGTGCCTGCGGCCATTTTAGTGTGCCCAGACAGAGCAAGACTGCTGAGAGTGGCAGCTGAACGCCGAACGCCGAACGCCTCGAAAGCCGAACGTTCAGTATGAAGCCGCATCTCGCCTAGCGCACGACGTCACTGCGGTTGATGCTTTTTCATAATATGTGTAAATCCTACAGCCCAAATACATACATACATATGTGTTTATGCATGTGTAGAGTGTGCCTCGCTCTCACTTATTGCTGATTGCGAGATCTACAAACAAACATATGTTTGTATTGTGTGGATGTGCGCACAAGTACACACACACACACACTTTCGAGTGAGCAGTTGTGTGATATTATTAAAGGGTTCGGCCTGTTCATGTGCAAAATTGCTGTTTTCCATGCTTGTTGTAAGAGTAAGGGTACCTGAACGTTGGCATGTGTGCATGATAACTTTTTGAATTTAGAGCTCGATAAATTGTATTGTATGGTTAGTGGTGTTAGACAGTTAGAGAAGGTCTTAGAGTCAGTCTTCAGCAGAGAAGCGAATAAAAAGGACGTGATTTTGACTTGCATTAATTAAAGACTTTCAAATTATAGCGGCTCCTACAATTATTTAGTGTATATATATTTCAATTTGTGATATTTAACCCAGAGAATACTTACCTATATATATAAATTTACTTGAATACCTTTACTTCTGAAGTTACCCTACGCTATGCATGAATTTACGTATTTATACTCCAATTGATTGCCCTCAATTTAATTTAAGGCTTTTTATGTGCATACCTTACTATGCTTAACCACATATGAAAGATCTATTTAACTAATTATTGTAATTTTATTGATCAAAAATAATTACCTAGTACATATGAATATATATGTTTAGGTTGCCATATGAATTGCAATCCACACAACTTCGAGAAACGCATGAGAAACAATTAATTAGATAGTCGAAACTATTTTATACTCCAGCAACAAAGTTTTTATATACATACAAGTACTAATTATATAATACTAATTAAATAGCACCTAAGTTAAGTTTGTTAATTATTTTCAAAATACGACAACCAAATACAAAACAAAATATTTTTGGATCTCGCTCAAAACAACAAAAAACAACAATAACTACTTGTGTAAATTTACTTTTCCAAGGCTGTCAAACTGTAAGTTGGTCACTCTCAAACTGTGTGCTTTCATGTACATCGCGTTCTTTGCGCTTTTACTGTGTTTATTGCTGTTTGTCTTGCTCGAATTTCTGTTTACTTGCAAAAAGCTTTCAATTACTTTCATTTTAACAAGTGAATACCGCGTGAATACCGCCGTCCATTGGAAGCGCAAAAGCTCACAGCTCGTGCTGGAAATTAAATGTCGATCATAAATTCGTGCCTAACTAGAATCCAGTCAAAACCCAACTAGAATCCAAACAGATGTATTTAACATGCTTATCAGATGACAGTTCCACTTGAATTCGCCAATCGTTATGCAATCGAAAACTTTTCCACACAATAAGATAAACACAAATATTTATGAATATATAGTGTATAAATACAACTTTAATATATATTTAGCACAAATACATACATATTCAAAATTGGAACTCGGGAAGCCTTAAAAGGCGCCAGCAGATGAATCCCAATTTGATTGCTTAACTTAGTGCGCTATAAATGCAAAACTGGTGAGTGGAAGCCTGTCAAGAGCTATCCTCGGGCAGCTGCTTAGTATTTGTCGTTCTTCATGAAGTCGTAGACCACGGAGAAGTCCTTGCCGCCCAGTCCCTTTGACTTGAGTGTGCGGTAGATCTGGTGGGCCAGGGCGCCCATGGGAATGGGCGTGTTCGAGGCGGTGGCCACGCCCGAGGCGAGACCCAAATCCTTGGTAATCAGATCGGTGGAGAATCCGCCCTTGTATGAGTTGTTGGCTGGTGCGGTGGGCGAGACGCCGGGCACGGGATTGTACACCTCGGAGGCCCAGCAGCGGCCGGTGGAGGAGTTGATAATCTCAGCGAAAGTCTTGGGATTCAGGCCCAGGCGCATGGCCAGATTCATGGCCTCTGAGACGCCAATCATGGAGATGCCCAGCATCATGTTGTTGGCCAACTTGGCGGCCTGGCCCATGCCATAGTCGCCGCAGTGGGTGATGCGCTTGCCCATGCACTCGAGCACACCCTTAACCGCATTGTACTCCTCCTCGGTGCCGCCCACCATGAAGGTCAACGTGGCCTGCTCGGCGCCGGGAACGCCACCAGAGACAGGAGCATCAATGAAGCGCGCGCCCTTGGCGCTGATGCGCTTCTGCAGCGACTTGACCAGATTGGGATCAATGGTGGAGGAGTCAATGAAAATGGTGTTCTTGTTGACGCCATTGGCGGTCATCTCCTCGTACGAGGCGTCCACAATGTCGTTGTTGGGCAGCATGGTGATCACGAAGTCCGAGTTCTGGGCGAGCTCCGCAGTCTTGGAGTACACCGTGGCGCCCTTGGCCTTCAGGCTGTCGCAGGCGGGCTTCGAGATATCGAACACATGCAGCTTGTGGCCGGCCTTCATCAGGTTGCTGGCCATGTGGCCGCCCATGTTGCCCAGGCCTACGAAGCCGATATTCTTGGAGCCGCTCTGCGTGGACATGCCACGCACCAGGGTTTGGCTCCAGGCGTTAAATAGGGACTGTGACACAATGCGAAGCGACATGATAGCTGGCTGCAGGCTGGTAATTGAATTTAAAGATTGTGTTATGTAAGAGTTTTATGCACCCCCAGCCCTTCCCCCATTAAAGAACACACCCACCTGTATCGAACTGAAACGAACGAGAAATGTGAACCGCTAGAACAACTGCCAAAAACACACTGAGCGCACAGTCTGATCAACGCACGACTTTAACTATCACGTAGTGCTACTTCTTTCCAGCGCGTGCTCACGCCACAGTGCCAGGCTTGCCAACTGGCAGTCGACTGCGTAGCAAAACCGGATTTGTGGCCGCTTTGGGCGCGCCGGCAACTCTGCTAGATCGAAACGCGCGCTCTCGGTGAGAGCAAGCGCCAGTAAGACTTCCAGAGAGCAAAAGCTCTGACTGGAAGTTTATTTTCTTGTTGAATTTTATTTGTTCTAATTAAATAACACGCGCTGGCGACTTATCGTTTAGCTGCGCCGACATCGGCTGATGCTTGGGGGCATGGCGTAAAATGGGCGTGCGCGTGTGTGTGCGTATAGTTTGGCAAAAGCTGTGCAGCCAGCGCTGCTCAAACTATTCGCTAGCCAAAAGCTTAATAGCTTGCCATAGAGTCATTGAGTAATAAACAGATACAGAGAAGGCTTTTGGATCAAAAGCTCTTTTTAAAAATACTTGGTGCAAGATACCGAGGTTGCAAACACAAATTGCAAACACAACACCCGGCTGTCAGCAGCTACTTCTGCCGATGCCCAAAATTCAATGACAACTTCAAAACATTTTCCATTAGAACCAACAACAACTATAAGCAAAACAAACGACTCGACAATGAAAAAAGGCACACCACAAATTCTGTCCTTGCTATCCCTTTTTTCTTTTAGGCAACAGCCTATCTTTTGAAAAAGAGCTTTTGATCCCCGTCTGCCCCCTCTGTGTATTTATTACTCAATGCAAATAGTTAAAGCTTCAGCTGATATCAGCATTCCGTTGTTTTTGTTTTATGAACTGATTTATGGAGCAGCCACAAGCATTTAATTGTCGTTTGCTACCGTTTTCTGTGCGTTTTTATGGAGCGTCAATTGGTTCATTCTATCAATTGAACTTGAACTAGTTTGCTCTGTTTATCAATGCGCGGGCTCCATTCCAATTTAACTCCATTCTCGCTATATTCCATTCTTTTTTTTCTGTCTTTGTGGCTGTGCAAAATTGCGTCAAATGTCGTGCATAACTTCAAGCGCACGCGCAATTTCCAAATTTTTGCAAAAACCTAAATCGTACGCGAACCCTCGTTACCAATATTTGCCCTTCACACTTTTTGCCCAATAGTTGTTATTACAATAAATACAAATACAATTGCGCATATACATTTCATTTCTTTTGCCATTTTTTTTTATCGTATTCGATTTTATAACTTTCCCACCAGATGCGCCAGTTGGAAATATCGAGTCTTCGAGCTGTTGATCATTTGGTTATGCTTGTTGTTGTTGTTTACGGTTGTTAATGGTTGTTGTTGGCGTTGTCGTTCTTGTTGTTTTTGTCAGTTGTTTGTGCCCAGGCCATAAAGTCGGCATGCATGAAATTGTAACTGGGGCTGCGTTTCGCAAATTTCGGCCACTTTACGTGCCGCTTATGCAACGCCAGCGCCGCTGCCAGCGTCGCTGCCGGCGTCGTTATGCTTTATCAAAAAGCCACTAACACGATTTCGCCAGCCAGAGAACCTGCTCCGCGCAGATTGAGGAGTCAGTCTCTGACCCGATCTTGCAGCTAGTCCACCGCAATGATTTTGTCATACTGCCTCGCAGCATTTTGATATCTATGTCAGCGCGTCTGCAATACCAAGGTGTGGGTGGGTAGCTGCGGCTACAAAGGCAGCTCAAGTGGAATTCAATTGAGGAGTTTTTCGACTACAGTGTTCATCAAAAACGGGGACGAACATCCTATTGCATAAGCAGGGCACAGCTCTTGTCAGGCTGACAGTTGACAACGGACGGCAACAACTACAACAACACCTTCTTATCTAACACACGCATAAAGTGCAATTCAGCGTATGATTAACATTACCAGCAACAATAACAACAACCGCAACAACAGCATTCACATTAACATCGACATCAACATCGACATCAACTACAACAACAAATGACCGAGTGAGAGCGCGTTTTTAAACAATTTACACCAAACAAACAGCAACAATTAAGAATGCTCACAACAGACGAGCAACGACGCGCTGCTACCCTGTAACTGGATTATTTGAGGAGGAAAAGTTAAAGCTAACTAAAAATTATTTATACTCAACTAGATATAGATATATATATTTAGTGCAAAAAAAACTCTGACCCATGCTGATAATTTGATATTTGATAATATATTTTCAAAAGCAAATACTAATTGCTAATCAAGTTAGTACAATTTTTGAAATCTAGGCAACATTTATACACTTTTACCATAGATTATTTTTAAAGAACCGAAATTAAAACCAAATTACATACTTTTCTAATCAGGCTCATTACATTTTTAATCTCCCAGCAATATTAATACACTTTTCCCATAGATCATTTAATAATAGTATATATGCATGATGATTCTAGGAATAAAGAGATAAATTAAAAAGAATCAAGCGAAATTACTAATGAACCCTTTTTTTCTAATCAAGTTAAAATTTTTCATTTCCAATTAATATTTTTACAATTTTCCCATAGATATGGCTTATCAGGAATTACTTTGCTATAGAAATACTTTCTACAAACGATCTTAATTTCTTTATAAACATCATAAATAACAATTAAAATGATTTTTATATATCAGATATGGGACAAACAGCATATTTTCGAATTATCCTATCCTCAATAATGTGGAATTAAAGCGCGCTTTACATATTTTGCTATAGCCCCTGTCAATCACTTACAGAGTATATATAAGTATATTCAAAAAGAGCAGCGCATTAATGCGCAAAACCCATGTGCATGAAGTGCGCCATATGACCACAGAAAGCAGCGCTTGGACAAACTCTGGGTGCTCCGCAAGAGATCACATCGCGTATACGCCGTGTTGTGTGTTGTGCACTGCTCATTAGGCGAGTCCGCGCTGCGGCTTGTTGTTAAGCATGTTGTTGCCGTTGCGGCTGTAGTTGCCACTACTAATTTTCATGCAAAGTAATGTCAAAATAGATGCGCACTCGAAGCATGGCTATAGACCACCAGAAATAGTTTCACCCGCCAGCGGCGGGCAGCACAGCGCAACGCAGTCAAGAGACGGCACAGCGCAGTGCACTTGAGATTGACAGCGACAAGGAGCTGGTAGATTGGAGTTTGGCGCTTCAAATTGAAATGCAAATTGAAATTATGGGCATTATTTGCCAACAAGCCGGCCGAGATTAGGGCCTAATGCGAACAGAGCCAAGCCCACATCGTGGGCAGAGTAAACAGTTTCTTGACCCGATCACGAATTATATCGCATTCATGTTAATGAATTTGCGTGACTTTTCTCTCTATCTGCTTCTTCTTCTTCTTCTGTGCATGCCGTAACGTTGATCTGTGGCAGTATAACTATATAGTATCGGGTATAGATTGCCCGACAGGCAGACGGACAGACAAAAAGAAAGACAGCAATTGTCATTGCGAATTTCAATTTCCGGCAGGCACGTAATTCGTAATTACATTTTGCTTTTTGGCAGTGAAATTTCAGTAGCTTTAATGCTTCTCATCGAGTTTTAATTATTTGCCCAAAACGATCACACACACACACACACACGCGGTTATTAGCTTTCGCTGTGAGTGACGGGCAGTCAATAGTTCCCAGTTCCCAGTTCCCAGCTGCAGTTCCATTTCCAGTTGGCAGTCCACTTGATTCACACCTTGTGGAACCTACTAACAATTATCATGTCCATGGATTGAAGACCACTCCAAAAATGAAAAACCTACAAAAAGTCAAATAATAAAAAGGCAAATTGAAATGCAATGCAGTCGCTGCACCAACTAGGGAAAGGAAAGTGAAATTAAGCAGATATTTTGTTATTGTTGGCCCCCCTCGGCTGGTGATGGGTTTTCGATTTGTTTTCAATTTCATTTGGACTCTTCGACTGTTTCTAAGGCTTTTTAATACGCCACATGCATAATTATTAATCGCGCGCGCACACACACACACACACACGTGCACACTCTCATAGACATGCACAAATTGGCGGCACTGGCACAAGGCCTATGCTATAGCATAGCATACTCTATCGCACTCTTGTATTATGCAGTGAAATTGAAAATCATTTTGAAAGCGCTTCAATTATTTGTTGCCCGACAAAACAGACATTCCATGCCACCGTTTACGCTCAAAGCAAATGTTTTGCCACAGTTTATTTGTTGTTGTTGCTGTTGTTGCTGTTGTTGTTGTTGGCCATATTACAAAATTTTAATTGCAGCAAGCTAAGTGAAAAATGACCAGAAACGAGCGATTATGGAAATTGGAATACCCTAACAAGTTAATGCTAAATAAGAAACTGTTCGCTAAGAATTCTTAATGGCCTTTAGATACAGACCTGAAGGAAATACAACAAGTATGTGTAATTTATAGGCAACTAATTAATAAAATATTTGTAAGGTGCTTAGCTATATCAAAAACTTAAAGAATACTTTCCCTATAATAACATTTAAATACATTGAAATGAAGCAGATATGTGGTTTAATTTGTGTATGTATTTTTACATTTGTTTTATATGTATTTTGTTTATACTTGCTGCCAAGTTATTTCTTTAGGAAGCAAGTGCTAGAATTCCTTAACTTTATAGGTAATCTACGAAAAGATATGGCAAAGCAACTGCTGGGGCCAAGCATGCCCCATATTAGAGTGCGACAACAAACAAGAGAGTTAAGATAATGTTTAGCTAACCCAAATCCAAGACATAAGGAAGGAAACCTCCGCACCACATACTGAACTCCAGCCGTGTGCCTTCTGTGGTGTCTCTGGGGCGCACTTGTAATCCAGTTTGCGACCAGATTTCGACCACATTTGACCAATGCAGCAGCAGCAGAGGCAGCAGCAGCAGCAGCAGGAAGTGTTTTTAAGAGTCCCATATACGTATATGGCAATCGTAAGGCATTTTGGCACCAAACACCGCGGGGGGAGACCCGCACAAAAAGTTGTTTCAGTTTCGTGCGCCAAACAAAAAATGAAATCAAACAAAATCTCCGTCGGCACTCGCGATGCCTCGATGCGTCGATGCGTCTCCTGGCCAAATCTGGTGGGGCCAGTTGGATTGCATAATGCGGTCGATTTATGTCGGCAAGCTTGTCAATGTTGCATCAGCTCTGGCTGCTCCAGAGTTTTCTACTTGAACGCTGCTTTTTAACTAAATTCTACAACGAATTAAATTGGTTTTGGGGCCAGCAACAAAACTGCGACACATAACTTAATTAGCTGTGGGAAAAGTTGGCCAAAATAGAGAGCAACAAAAATAGACAGAATTGCTCGCATTTTATGCAAATCTTGTTAATCTTTTCCGCATACGTTTGGAAAAACTGCGCAGCTTGGGAAAATATAAAGCTTAAAACACATAAACGAGGCTGAAGGTCGCTTTGCCAGGCACTTGAAGTTGTTGTCATTGTTCAAGTTGTTGTTGTTGTGACTGTGGCATTTGGCATCGACTTGGGCGTGTGAGCCGGCAACATGCACCGTTTGCGACTGCGACTTGGACCTGAACCAACACCTGTGAAAAGGTCAACATGCCCCGCAATTGGCTTTAATTGTTGCTTACAATCGATGCTCCGTTGAGCTATAAAAACGAAAGTGTTTCGTTCTGCTTCTAGACAATGGCTCGAATGGATACGCCGAAGGGCGGAAGTGCCTGCACGCCTGAATGCACACAACGAGCCGTAGATCATGTCTGTAACGAAAATAAAATTAATCACATGCAAAACGCATAATTTGCCTGTAGAGTGACAAACAGCAGCCTCATGTGCCACATGCCACATGCCGCTCATAACTTGCAGCTCCAGAGTTTTCGTCAACGAAATACGCCTGCTGCTGCTCGGCTCGACTCTGTGAATTTGCTAATGCATTTTTCATTTGGCTACGATTTTTGACAAGTTGCTGGAGACAAGTTGGGCCGTTACCTAATGTACACAATTTGGCCAGCTCGTTTGCATAGTCGGGCAGTTATGTATAAAGTATATGCTAATTAACTTAATTTCCACGATCCATAAAAGTCTCGCAAAACAATTGCAGCTGCTTGATAGCGGAAATTAAGACAAAACTGTGGTATGAGAATATTTTGATTGCTTTATAGAAAATCTTCAAAAACGAAACCCAAACAAACGCTTAAGGCCAATTCTTGACAAGACAAAGAAACGTTAACGCGATACACATGAAGGTTGTAAAGTCTGCTTAAACGCTTTTACAGGCAGGCTTAAGAGTTTCAAGACAATTATATCTTATTCTGATTTAAAATTATATTAAAAACCATTCTTGAGTTAAAGTTTAAATATTTATGAGTAACTTTCCCTTTTTGGTATCCGAATCTAATTTACAAGATAATAAAGATATCTTAAAAACGAAGCACTTCTTAACTAAACCCAATTCCTTTTTATGTTCAATTCGTTGTGCTCTCGAATTCTTAACAATATCTTTAAATTAAGCCGCAGTCAGACTGCAACCTAATCAATTTCATAGCCAGCTTCTTATGGCCAGCACAAGGGCTGCCCTCAAAGAAGAAGAAAACAAACAACTTAATTATATACCATGGAATTTGTGTAACAGAGAATAGAGTCGAGTAAAGCAAAGACGACCTTGAGTACCACATGTCAGTTGAGTCCAATTAAAGCTAGATATACGGATCTTTGGTATGGCAATGAGTCAATATTATGAATGTGGCCCGAACAGCGGGTGCAGGCGGGGTCTTAGCACATGATTCATGACTGGCAAAACTGCAGTTGAGCTTAGGCCAAATGCACTAATCGATTTGCTGAGCGCAAATTCCACAACGAAAATTGCAAAAGTCGGTCAAATCTGGCCGCAAAGACGGGTCTTAGACTGCATCTTAATTTAAGCGACATTAACAGCTTTTAACTAATTTGTAGACAGAAAATTCCTGTGGCAGAAGAACAGTTGAAAAGTCAGCAAGTTTGTTGCCTAAGTCTTTTGTTTGGCGCGGCGACAAACCTGTGTGTGTATGTCTGTCCGTGTGTGTGTGCCTGCTGTTGCTACAGTTTTTTGTGGTCGGGCTAAAAGCTGCAGCTACAAACGTTTTAAAGCCGCTTTAAACGCTGCTCAGCCGTCGCACTGGCGTCGCCGCCGGCAGCGCAGTCGGCGCTGGCTGCGCGGCTGTCGCGCGATGAAAACCAAACCACAAACCACTCTTACTTACTTTTGGCCACAGACGCTTTTCATTTCTTCAGTCTGTTAACGGCACGCCAGCGATGCAGACGCGTTAGCTCCGGCTAAAAACCAACCGTAACTGTAACTCTTTAACTGTTTAACTGTTTAACTAGTGCACAGTGGTACCAAGTGGACTGAAAGTGCGTGCGCTTCCTGAACGAGAGAGCTGCTTTTTGTTGATGTGCCTTCAAGTGGGAGATATTCCAATACAGCAGCCAGTGAAATTTTGTTGAACGCGTTCATTGCACTTCCATTCGAAACGATTTTCTCGAAGCGGCCACCGCCCTCCGCCCCAACCGTGCCCCCTCGCGAGTGGCAACTGCTAATTCCGCAAATTAAATAAAATTAAAACAATAACTGAGCCAAGAGGTGCCACAGACAGAGAGACAGACAGAGGAGAGAGAGAGAGCGAAATTAACGCTGCCCACTTGCAGCAGCTGAAACTGTAGCGGTAAGTAGCTGCCGCAGAGGAAGCTGCCAAAAAAGGTAAATAGAAATTTATCAGCTAACACAGACAGACCGACACACACACGCACACACACACACACACACACACACACACACACACACACACACACTCAGTAGCGTCCAATTGACTCTTCGCTGTGGCAATTTGCTGTTCATTTTCATGCTCTAATTATTTGGAAATTTGATTTTTGTTTTCATCTACACCACTCGCCAAGTGGCATGCAATTTGTGGCCCATAGAGAGTCGCTGTCAATAATGGGCCACAATTTATTGTGCAGCGCTCTTCGGATGCTCTCCAGCGACCCATTGACACAAAGAGCCATCAAGATAGACATCTGATGCATTCTTTGTGTTTCCCCCTCGAACACACAGTAACCCAATTTTCACTAGAGTGAAATTTTCGGGTTGGAAAAAAGTTAAAAGCAAGAAAAATCTTGTTTATCTGGCCATTTACATAGACAGAGACACCGACACAAGTCCGTATGACAACTGCTTTTCGCTTTCAATGGGCCATCATCATGGCCAGCTATCCATCAACCTGTGTGGCATGCCCATAACAAAACTAATGTACGGCATTTGTTGTCATTTTCGGCTTTTACCTGGCAAAAAAAAAAAAAATAATAAATGCGAATAAACACGAAATTAAAAGCGAAACCTGCGCGCGCGCTTCACACTATTTTTGTTTACTTACTTATTTATATGGAATTTATTTATTTTTTTATATATTTGATTTTTTTCTTTTGTTCGTATGCGAAATTAAATACTTTCTAATTACAATAAACGCAGGCAATGTCCGTTCAACGTTTTTAGCCTTTGGCAGTGGCTGAAATCACGTAGCCGACGCGTCGGCCAATGCCAGACGAAAAAAAACAGCAACAACAACAACAGAAACAAAGTCGCGAAAGTGTCAAGAAAACAAACTCAGACTCACTTTTTCTTTATTGTCATAATTTACGTGGCGCTTGATGTGTTTATTTGGCTCTCAGCCGCATTTATTGACAACCACTGTGCCAAACCAAAAACCAAAAACTGAAAACCATAACCCGACCACAGCCCCGCAGCCAACCCTTCACCCCTAGCCCACAAGCAGCACGTCGCGTGCCGCAATGATTTGTTGTATGCTTTAAAGAGTTTCCATAATGAAAGTGAAACGTGCAAATGCCTACACATACCCACAACATACCTTGCCCATTGCCCAAAGCCCAATGCCCAATGCCAGAAGCTACTCCTCTGCACGTGCCAGTCATGGTCAGCTGTGGTGTGGTCTTTGCCAGAGACTTCGACAGCCGTAAATAGCTGCAATTTGTGTGGCAATTTATTTGAATAGCTCGCGGTTTATTGGGGGAACTTAACTGCTTCTTCAAAGGTATTGCAAGTCTACTATAAAGTTGGATTAGATCTCGCAGCGGAAGCCGTAAAGCTCGACTTCTCTTTACCAATGTGATGCGCTTTATGTGCCCTAGGTCGTAATAAATGCATGTAGGTTTTATGAGAACTATCTTTACTTGAGAGACCACGAAAAGGCTGAACAAGATTTACTGTTGACTAAAAATATAGAGCTGCTTGCCTAGCTAGAGATTCTTCCTTTACCTTTTTTTTAGATCCTGTAACTTTTGGACCCATGTGCCTCCTTTTTAGAGTATCAGAGTATCTCAACCAATCAAATATATTTCACCAAGCTTATCAGTATTTTATACCCTTGTATAGGCTATTATTATATTTTCATGAGTATCAATAGCGAAGTATTTTTCATTTCCGTATTTATACATTTTTTCATAGAACGAATTTCCATTTGATTTTTCTTCAGCTCTTATTAAATAAGAATAAAAAATTTCTTTGTATATTGCTTGTATTTCATAATCCACACTTTAATCACAGCCATTGTTAAAAGTTCAGAAAACTTGTTTCAAAGAAAGCTGCAGACTCTGATGGGGATTAAATAGAACTTATGTGCCGCAGCACACGGGGCTCATGCAAGACAAAAAATATGAAATAAGAAAGATAAATTTTAATCTCATTGATGAGTCATGGGACTCAAGTTTGTGTATACGTTGTATTCTTTTTAATGCAAACTATCAAATTTATGAAAATCTATTAAAAATTATAATAGCACAACATTCTTCAACATCTCGCAACTATAACAAGGGTATATTTTCGAGCTAATTTATAAATGCTTACGCGCTTGCTTCAAAGGCGTTTGCCTGAAACATCTGGAGATCAAACCTCGTTCAGCTGCTTTAATCACATTAAGATAAGTTATCTAAGATGGTCTACAATTTGTTTATTTTGGTTTTAATGTTTTCAACGTTTCCAACTAGTTTTCTCGGATTTGCCTCAACTAAACTTAAACTGTCCTTTGCCAACTCTCTCCTGCTGCTTATCTTCTCTTCATCTTCACTTCACACTTTCAGCTTAAACAAATTCACACATGTGCTAACTACCACTCAAAACAAAAGACTTAAGACACAAACTTGTTAAGCACTTGAGCCACAACCCAAACTTCAAAATTAATTATGAATCAACTGAAGAGCTGGTATATACCCAACAAAAATACTACATAAATACCGCACAGATCAAAAGACAAAATAAATTCAATTGGCCGCGCCAAAGCAAACAGAGCAACAACAAATGCCCGATGGCTGTTGTAATTGTTGTTGTCCCAGCACATAAATCGTGAGCTGCGGCTGCTGCTGATGCTGCCGCAGTTGCAGTTGCAGTTGGCGGCTGTCCCCTGGGTGCATTTACAGCTAGGCACTGTGCCAGTGCAACAGATCGACGCTTCGACAGTTGATTAGTCAGCAAATGCCGTGTCACAAGGCGGCCAATTTAGTTTCTAGACCGGAGTCTAGAGTCTGGGCCACAGCAACAGAAACAAGTTAAGGCTGCTTGGCCTAGCTGTAGGAATTGCTATTTGTTAGCCAGTTTTTATGTTGTTTTTGTTGTGGCTGTTGTAGCTGTTGTTTTAGTTTTATTTTTTTGCTGCCCCGTGCAATATTTTCTCACAGTCACACCAGCGTGTCGAGATCTTGTCCGTATCGTGCGCGGCATGTGGATGTGGATTGATTGCTAATGTGCATCTATAAAGCTGCATCTGAATCTAAATGTTGACCAAATGCAGTCGTTTATGTAGATTTGTGCATGTGGTTCGAGCAGCCATTGCACAAGCCATGGGCCAGAATTGCCCACACACTTACACACACACACACACACACACACACACACACACACACCCAGGCACACACGTAGATCGCAACTTTTGCTTTCTTCAGCTGGCTGCTCCACTTGACTTGGCCCGTTCGAATTGGGGCAAACTTAGCTGGCAGCGGCTTTTGTTTTGTCAACTTTACTTTATGCTTTTTCATATACTCGTTAGTACGAAGCAGTTTTATTGTTAACTTTTGCAATTGTCACATTGTTTGGGGCCCAGTTTGGCAACCCGCTGCCGAACGCTCTGTAATTACTGTTGCGCATCCTTACGCAATTGCTGCGAAATCAATCAGGCCACCCGATAAAGCCCAAAATAAGAAAACAAAAAAAAAAAAAAAAACAATTTACCACAAACAATTTAACTGTGAATTTCAGTCATTAAGCGTCGCGCATCCGCTTTGTGTCTTGCGCAATGCAAATTATATTGTCGATGCATGTGCTTGTACAAGCTGTTTGCACAAACAACTTTGTGCAAACGTGAGTCTTACAGCCTTGCCGTTTCCCATTCTTGCCCAACTGAGCATGGCTGGCTGGGATCTGTGCTACTGTACACATATTTACACGCACTTTCCGCTTACGCCCAAAACACTTTCGCTTTCAAATGCAAAACGATTTCATGACTAAGCGCTTTAATAGTTAAGTGAATTCAATTTCTGTGGCCATCAATGGAATGATAAAAAGAAATTCGAGATATTTGGGTGTTAAATTAATACAATTTGTGACTTCACAATGGGTGAATATATTTTGTGAACGAATTTATTTTGATATTTCATAATGCTAATGGTGAAATCAATACTTCAATTAATATTTTAAGCATTATAGAATATAATTAGATATATATTATTCTTGAAAACCAGCTGCATAACAGGGTGAACCACATAAATTCACTTTTAATAAATTATCAAAAATGATATAAATTCTCTTTTAAGGAAAGCATTAAAAATATTAAACAATTTAAAACATTTTTGCCTTGCCTAACAATAAATAATATTTGAATTAAAAACGTAATATGCTGTAAGCCCATGCAAATACATAATATGTTAACTTTCTAATGCGCTTATCTAATGCGCAACCCTCGTGTGGCCCATAAATTCTTGAGATTGCGCAAGCGCCGCGCCGCCTGCCTAACGAGGCGGCATATTTGGTTTCTGAACAGGTGCCTGCCTCATTTGGAAAGCAAACAAAAATGAAAGTTTGCCCCCAAGCTGCGTGAAATTTACATTTCGTTTAATAATTTCAAGCATTTCACGTTTCTCATGTGCGTCGCGGCATAAAATTTGAGGAATTAGTCTAAACAAGACACCCAAAACCCAAACCAGAAATCCAAATCATTTTTGGCGCCTAAATTGGGCCTGCCTTCACCCATGGGCACAACACGCCCCCAGCGACAACAACAGCATGAAAATGGAAAATGCATTGAATTTTCCGGCAGCAAAACAAGCCGCCGCCACCGCCGCCGCCGTCGCCGCCGTCGCCTGTTGTTGGAGCTGCTTGGGGCACTGGCCAGCAATTTTTACTTGGCTTTTGTATTTTTTTTTTTTTTGATGGCAGCCAAAGCCATAAAATGCATTTCATTGTCGCTTTCGTTTTCATTGGAGTTCAATGTCCCGACCACGAAGCGCATAAATTTTGCATTGTCGCTGCCCCTTTTGGCCCCGCCGGGTGACGGGCCCAATAATATTGCCATAAATTTGCCTATACCCAGCTAAGCGACAGCTCCGGCTGAGTAATTGGCCAAACAGGCAGCCGGAGATTGCGATTTCAAGCTACCTTTGCAGTTCGCATAGCTACACACACACCGTTGAGCCCCAAAAAGTATCTTTGATCTGCGTGAACCCGAATGTGTAACGGCATTAATTGTGTTCCCATCTGAGTTATATGTGTTCATAACAAACCAGACAGTCAGACAATTAGTCAGACAGACAGATATAGTCTGTCAGTTAGTTACTCACACGTGCAGATTGTGCAAGGCTCTTGGAAAAACTTCATTAAAATGCCAACTCGTTTCATTATGTTACACTTCCAAAGGGTATGATTAATATGTCAAAAAATATGCAAATCGTTTTTGCTTATACCGGTTGCAATTTGTTATTAAAGTTTGCTGTGAAAGATTTATTACGCGACAACAAATTTGGCATATATAATCGAAAGTGGCTCACAAATCGGTTCACTAGGTGGTTCAAGGCTGCAAACCGATTTGCATTCAAAATTATAATATTTAATTTACCATAAAGTTAACCTCAAACTGCATTAGCTACATTAAGAACAGTCGAACCTTATCTTGAGCTGTACGAATTGGTTCAAATGATTGATTGGGATAGTTTATGTTATCTAAACATTTGAAAAATATAATAATATTAATATTTAAGGAAATATGAGTGACTGATTGGTCATCAACGCATAGTGCAAACCGCAAAAACTAGGATGATGAAATTTTCACTGTAGTTGCCTTATGCAAGTGTAGAATAATCGCGAAGACTTCGGGTTAAAATTCATATAGTATACTAATTTGTTGAAGAATTAAATGGTTTCATTTCGTTATTGACATGGGACATATCGACCGAATTATTAAGCTGCAGCCAAAGGTAACTTCTGATCTACTTTATCAAATAAATACTGTAAGTGTATTTTATCTTCGGCTCTACTTTATTTTTTGGATTTTTTGCTTGACAAAATTGTTGTTTTATGTGTTGCAATCGGCTGCGTAGCATTTCAATTAGTTAGCGGCCGTCAATTTGGCAATTGAAAATTGGCAACTGTTGACTCATAATTTTCGAGCGATCGGATCAGTTGCTGCCCCCAACTGACGCATATATTTTGGGTCCATTGCCAAACGTGCAGCCTCCGAGGCGCAATGCGTTGGCTTTGCTCTGATAATTTTGTGCGCTGTTGTGCGCTGCACTTTTCGGGCTTGTATCTTTTTTCGTGCCCATAAGTATCTGTATCTGCAGGCGTTGCCACAAGTATCTGCGCCCGTCCCACACCCAAGTCGAGTCACATTTGGTGTTGAAGCCAACAAAGCGTGGCATACAACTAGACAAAACAAAAACAGCGAGGCGTTGAGTTTGCCAGCCAAATGCAATTAAAAACTTAGCTCGCATTTGAGTTTTGTGTATTTTGTATCTGTATCTCTATATGTCTCTGTATTTGTATCTGTATCTGTGTCCGTCCCTGTATTTGGATTTGTATTTATATTGTTTGCTGCATTACAACATGACAGCATGCTGGAGAGGGCCTCAGTTAACTACTTATTGTGCATTGACCGTTCAAGTCTATCATTATGTGCAAACATGCAAATATACTCTAGACAGGCCTCAGGTATTCGAGATTTATTAAGCTCTTGACGAAAGAATGAAGCAAGTGACATCTATCAAGATTTAATTAAATTTAAAAAATCAAATAGATTTGATATTCAATTTAACATAAATAAATAAGGCGACACAAGAATCAATTTAAAGTTTTGAAATTTCAAATGCATTTTTTCATTCTGAAAATAATAAATAAATGCCAAGCTTCAAGTCAGAACCAAGGGGGTATTCTATATGAAAATTAATTAATTGCTGACCCAGTTTAGATTTTAAAAATCTTCTTTTTTCTTAGCAGCAGTAGTTACTTTATAAGTGGTTTCCACTTAAAGTATAACGAAGTTTTTCCTTAATCCAGCTCCTATATAATAGAATAATTCAAACGTAGAAATCAGTTCGGAGCGTATTTTTTTATCTTTTGATGATGTATGATAATATGATATATGACATTATCTCTTAGTATATGCCAAGTAAGGCTCTCTTGACAGAAATACTCAGCCCAGACGCTCTGTGGTCGAGAGCTAGAGGAACCTTTATAATATACTTGATTTTTTTATTTGGTAATTGTACAATCTATGAAGAACTTTGCACTTAGCTGATGTGCCCTTTACCCTTCGACAGCAAATACAATTGTATTTACAATTAGTTGAGAGTATTTAATTGTCAGTACACTGTGTGCAATATTTCAGGCTTATTATTTTGTAATATTTCAACACCTTTTCAACATAATTTACATATTTCTCTTTGCAGTTTCTCAAAAATCCCATTAAGAAACAAAACGAAACTCATTTGGACACTTGAATTTGCATTGTTGTTGCCGCTGTTTATGGTGAGTTTTTTTTTTTGTTTTTGTTTTTTATTTACTCAATTTATTTTTATGGGCGCGACCCTGTTGCTGGTTATTTGGTGTGGGCGTGTCGGCGACAATTGGGCACACACCCAGGTAATCAAGGCAGTCGATGAGGCAATGTCAATGCCAGCAGAATTGATCCCAATCCGCACAAATTGAATTGAATTTGCGGCGTAATTGAACAGGGCCTCAAGACTGGAACGGATTGTAAGCCGCTTAGTAATTATTTTTTTATTGGAGCATGCCCTGCCTGCCTAACGTATTGTTGGTTTTGGCCAAAAGGCAACGCACATCCGGCTGGTTGGCTGCCCAACCGCAGCGCCATTAAGCTGACCAACTGCAATTAATTCAAGGCTAAAAGCCACAAGATCTTCGAGAGACGCCCCCATATGTTGTTGTTAACTTTCTTTAAGATTACAAGATGTGTGCTACCCGAATGAAAGGGAAATTCAATTGCAGCTAGCCAAAAGTTACGACAGATGCGCGACTGAGGGCATTGTCACATTTCACTTTCATTGAGAGATATACAGATACAGATACAGAGATACAAAGATACACAGGTACAGCTACAGCCAGACAATAAGTGCATACAGACGGGCATTTCAAGTGCAGGCCAATGTCTCTGGCGGGCCTGGAGTCAGTCGGGTGTGACAACGGGTTTGGCTAGCAGCTATCTCACGTCTTCCCCCGCCGATCCGCCAATACCCTGCTATTCAAAGTGACCGCAAGTGTGTCTAATTTCTATGATTTGTTTGCTATCTCTCTCTCTCTCTCTCTCGCTCTCTGTCTCTCTCTCTCTCTCTCTCTGTCGCTCTTTGCTTGACTTGAACTTTCTTCTTTCACTGTGCCACCTGTAGACCTCCACGAATGGATCTATCTGGCTCCTGCTCTGGGTTTGAGTTCCGTTTTTGTGGCTGTTACGATATTTCGCATTTTTTTATATTTTTTCAGCTTTTGCTTTCGTTTAACCCATTTAATGCGGGTCTGGTCGGGTCTTGTCTGGTCTGGTCTGGTCCGGTGCGGCATCCGTTATAAGCATGTGCATTTTTCATTTCAGCAACGGTAACAATAACAGCACACACGCACAACCACACACACACACACATACAGAGAAGACATGTGCGCCTTTAATTCAGTGGAAAAGTGAAAACGAAAGTGATCAGAGCTGCAGTTATCCAGTTATTTGATCACTTGCTCACATGCTGAACCATCAACCAACACTGGTCAGTTGACTTTCGTTTTGGAATGTGTGTGTATGTGTGTGTGTGTGTGTGTGTGTACACCTTGATAATGATGATGCAATTAAAGGCAGCCCAGCCAAGACAAATTATCATATTGCCAATATGCAAAGTCAGCAATAAGGAAATCATTTGACAGCTTCAGTGCGTTCAGTGATCAGTGATCACTGATCAGTGCTCACGGATCATCATTGCAAATTGCAGACACTGTTTAAAATTAATGCAATTTCTCGCAATGACCAAATGGTAGCAAGTGCAGCAATTATGGCAATTATTTGGCGGCAGTTATGGACCGTTAGGCTGCACTCGGCACAGAGCTGACGACTTGCTTTGGCCAAGTCGAAGACCGGCTGCTTTCTGCCAGTAGCCGGCAATTATCTGTCGTTGTGGCCTGAGCAACCTTTCACCTGTCCCGACCTGGCAACGGATTTCGCATTCCCTCAAATGCAAATCAATAGAATGGCTGCCCACTGACCTTGCTTTGACTGCTTTGTCTGCACGTGTCGTGATTGAGTTCTGTAAAAGCTGGCTGCAGTTTGTTATGATAATTGCATGGGGCGTATTATGACAGAGAGCTGGTCTCAAGAAATCTCAAGGCTATCAAATATTTCAATGAGGATTTTGAGATAGGAATTATTTTTCGAGAACTCGCAGCTACCAATATAATCGAAACCAGGATTCTTTGGATTTTTAAAGGTTGCACCAGGCTTTTAACGATAAATGTTTATATCATATTTTATGCCTTAAAACTTTATAGCTATTGTATTCCTGATCAATATCGTCGAAGTATACACTTATGAAAATAAATCTAGATAAATTCCCCAATAGCTTTACTTTGCCTCCAGACGTACTCTTATTTAAAATCTAACAAGGTTTTCTCTATTTTGAGGACCCCAACTTTGTCAGTTTTTTTTTTTTTTTTTGTAGACCTCAATCCTCACTCACACTTTACCCTTTCCTCGTTTCAGGCACTTTGGCTATGAAGCGACGCATGCAACTCATCGCCGTTTGGCTAGGCCTTTTGGCCACAGCCACCTATGCACAGACGCAGCAGGAGTCCTCTGCGAAATGGTCGCGACAGCTGGAGTCTGTTGGCACCGGGGATACAGACGCGTTGGACTGGGTACCGCTGGCACAACCACTGGATGACAGCGGCAAGGATCGCTCTGGCAATGGGCGCGTGCTCACCTACTCGCAATCCTTTCCGCCCAGTTCGCGTTTTGGCGATCTAGGCAAGCCAACTGGTGCGCAGTTTGATTTTCCGTATCAGTTCCAGCGATTTTCCAATGGGGCACCACAGGCGCTGCCCTTGCGTCACCAGGGCCCACCGCCGCTAAAGAGCAGCGCCGGGCAGGAGCCCACCTCACAGTCGTTCTTCAAATTCGAGATGCCCTTCCACAACGAGGCGAATCAGCCTAATGCGCCGCCCACTCTGCAGACGGGCTATCAGATACAGCATTCCTTTGGCGGCAGCGGCGGTCTGCCCGCACCTTCCTCGCTGTTCAGTCCACCCGCGCTCTTTGGCCAGCAGCAGCAGCAGTTCCCAGACTTCCAAGCACTGCCACAGAAGCCACTAGCCCAGGCACTAAGCAAGCCCCTGCATCAGCAGAACTATATACAGGATAATTTCCCCATTAAATCCCATGGGAAGCCCTTACCCACACAAGCTTCTCTGCAGAGCGTCACACCGCAAGTGTTTCCCGTGGATCCCGAGCCGGAATCTGTCTTCGGTTTAAACAAACCAGCTGCTCCTTCGTCTGCGCCCACCGCTAACAATCAGCAGCAGGAGGTGCAGCTGCTCTATGTGCCCTACGACACGCTCTACAATCAGCAGCGCCAGCCGCAGGGCTCCTCGGGCATCGGTTCGAGCAGCAGCTTTGAGGTGAACAAATTCAATTTAAATGCTGGACTGCCCGCCGTCAATCCCTATCAGATCAATCAGTTCTACACCCAAGATCCGAGCGTGGGCAGCGACTTCTATGGTTCCGGCACCACCGCACGACCCAGCAGCACCACCTCACAGCCGCAGCACATCTTCCAGAGTTTTGCACAGCCACAGCCACAAGCACAGGCGCAGTCTCAGCCTCAATTCACCACGGCAAAGCCCAAGCCGAAGGCACATCAGCCCCCGCTGGCCATGTTCCTGTTGCGTCCCAACGCACGGCCCACACAGTCGGATGTGGTAGCCGCCCTGCGCAATGCCCGCGCCATTTCGGTCATCGACGCGCCCACTAAACAAACGCCGGATATTTTTGTTGGACCTGCCGGCATGCCCATACCCGACGGCTATGTCAAGTTCGATCTGCCCTACCTGTCGCAGCTGGCGCACTCCCGCGACCTTCAGGATGTCTCCTTCTTCGTGGCTCCGCTCAGCTACCGCACGCCCAATGGCTTCAATAAAATTCTGCTGCCCGAGCCACATGTGGGCTCAATTGTGATCAACCGCGCCAAGGACAGCGTTGCCATACAGGAGCTCGTCCAGCCGCAGCACGTGCGTACCCAGCGTCCTTATACCACCACCAGCAGCACTCGCAATCCCTTCGAGACTTCCACTCAGCCGCAGAGAGCCGCCGCCAGTCCGGCACCCACACGCGGCAACAAGTTCAGTTACTACTACGTGCAGGATGGCATACAGGAGGTCAGCTCGCCCAAGCAGCCCGCCAAGCAGGAGCGGCACAAGAAGAAGCGCCCACAGCATGTGCCCGTGGAGCAGCCCGTTTACCGTGCGCCTGCCAAGACGCCAAATCCCTTCGACACACTGAATCAAATCGGAGGCGAGGACTTCTTCAGCACACTCAGCAGCAAGCCCAGTACCTCAACTACTAGCTCTACTTCCACGACCACGTCAACCACATCGACTACTTCAACTACAGCCCCACCACAGACACTGTTCACCTACGGCTCCAGGCCGCAAGTTGAGTTCCCCAGCTCGAATGGTCAACTGTATCCTCAATTTGACACGGCACCACAGCTGCAGCCGGTGCAGGAACAGCTGCCACACCTCACAACACGTCCACCCACCGCAACCACAGCGGAGGAGGAGCTGCGCATGAAGCAGTACTTCCGCCAGCAGGATGCCTTCCGTCAGCGCCCACAAACCACCAATCCACCCTTCGAGCAGGTGCAGTACACGCCCTCTACCCAAGACTACGATGCACCACAACCCACAACGACGCAGAAGACCAAACAACGGGTGAACATATACACGCCAGGTGCAGTGCCGGTGACAACCTCCGATGTGGGCTACAATGTGGATCCACAGGGCCAGCCACCACTCAACCACCGTCCCAGCTACAATCAGAACGAGGTCATCGACAGCGGCAATGTGGAGTACGAACCGAATCCCTACCACGTGCCATCCGAGCTGCCAGCGCTGACGCCCGATATTCCTGGTCTGGTCAACAATCTGCAGGAGAAGGACAAGGTGGCCGCCACCACAACACCGATTAGCGAGCCGGAGACGCGTCCCACACGTCGCCCGTTGCTGCGCACGCGCAAGCCTGCCATCTCCAAGGTAGTGACCACCTCCTCGGTGTCCTATTCCGAGTCCGAGAACAGTGCCAAGCTGCCCACGCACCGCATCAGACGACCCTATGGCAGCCGAGGCACCTCAGCAGCCGCCACAGGCAGCACAGACAATGGCGAAGAGGTGCACAGCACAACACGTCGTCCGGCCAGTTCACGCAATCCTCTACTGCGTAATCCCAATCGCATACGCTACCAACCCACCACAGAGGAGCGTCAGACACTGAAGACCAAGAAGAAGCACTACAAGGGCTCCAAGAATGGCAAGCCAAGTGAGGATCAGGATTTGGACTATCAGCGCGATGTGCTAAAGCAAAACTATCCAGTATTCAAGGCGCCGTCTCGTCGTCCCACCAGTCCCACGGCCATACCCAGCTCCTATGATGTGGGCAACACCGAGGGACCGGCCTCCGAGTCGCAGCAGGTGTACACGGTCACGCCCAGCAATAGCATTGATCAAGGAGATCAGGGCGTCTATGTGCCCAGCTTGCTGGAGCCCATGCAGATAGCCCAGCACTACAACGAGTTCTCCAAGGATAACTATGGACCCGGCTATTTCCCTAATCAGGAGGATCTGAATCCCACGGAGGCCATAGTGCGCAACGAAGTGAGCCCCATCTTTACCACACTGGCCACGACTACACCCTCCACCACCAGCACAACCACCACCACCACCACTGAGGCGCCTGTGACGACAACTACGCGCCGCTCACCCTTCATACGCCGCAATTATCCAAGGGTTCGCACCACCACAACCACTGAGCCTTCTGTGACCACCACCACGCCCTCAGAGGAGCGCCCATCTGTAAGTTCGTGAAGCCTTCTCCGAAAGCATTTACTGAAACATTGCTTCTTCTGACAGATTCGCTCTCGCCTGCCGCCACGTCGCGTAGTCAAGGTGCGTCAACGCCAGCGCCGTCCAGCACATCCAGCCTCCTCTACCGCTGCCCCGGAGGAGGAAGTGGAGCAAGTTACCCAGAGGCAGAACCTGCGCAAGCTGAGCCGTTACAATCAGGAACAGTCTGAGAGAGAGGTAAGTAAAGAGCTGCTCCTAGGAATACATGGGATACTATTTTACCGTCGAACCTCAGCAGGCTCCACATACGCCACGTCGTCGTTACAAGCAGCCCTTCCAGCTGGAGGGCCAGGAGTCCCAGTGGTCGCCAGCCTCGGAAACGGGCAACAGCAATACCAACAGCAACAGCAACAGCTTCAAGCCTCTCAATCCCAAATATGGCTCCAAGAACGAGGCACACAATTTCGAGAATGAGCCGGAGATTGTGACGGCAGGACCCACTGATCAACCGGAAACCTACGAGTTCAACGTAGCTGCCGATCTTGGTGGATCTGGAGCTGCGCAGCGTACGACGCCCGCGCTGAAGGCGCCCAACCTAAAGTGAGTTCCCGAGCTAAGCCAGAAATTTTAAATATTGGAACCAATTTCCTTATTTGTAGACCCGAGAAATCCTTCGCAGAACTGCTGGAGGAGGTCATGGGCAAGGCACCCGAGGAGCTGGCCACTGAAACACCTACAAGCAGCACCATTGGACGCCTTAATAGGCGTGGCAAGTGGAAAAAGTCGCGCGTCTCAGGCGGTTCAGATAACGGGGAGAATTTCGAAACAGCCGAATCCCAGAACCTGGGACCGCAGCTCTACAATTCGTTGTATGCCGGCAGTGAGAGGAAAGAGGAGCCGGAGCTAAAGACTACAACACCAATGACACCAGCTACCGAGGCTCCAACAACCACTACTCCTGAAGTGGTAACCACCACAGCGGCAGCCATCACAACGCCGGAGGAGTACGAGGTGACTACCGCCAAGACTTCCGATGGAACAACAATAGCCACAACGCTGGCCATGAGCGAGGAGAGCGCCACGCGCCGCATGGACACGGCTGCGGATGTGGATGACCTGGAGACGCAGCCGAGCATCTTTTCCGAGGTGCGGCAGCAGCTGCACGATCTCTTCGCCATCGATGAGAGCGAGGATCAAGCAGTGACCGCTGCTTTGGCAGCTGTTGGCAAACGTCGCCAGGCATACACGAGCATTAAGCGCACCAAGCCAGCCACGCCCCCCGAGAGCAGCACGCTAGCAGCCACGGACGCGCCGGCCGATGTGCTGGACACCACAACAGTGGCAACGCCTGCCAACGGTAAGGAGGATAACTTTCACAAGGACCTGATGGAGCACGTGGTCTATGCGACGTCCACCTCAACCAAAGTTACCTCCGAGACAGAGATCTGCTACCGCGGCCGTTGCATACGCTCCGAGGATCTGCCCGCCAATCACAAGCTGCACTGAGCGCCGCCACATCAGGCACTCCCCATGTAAATACATAAGGACAAGCGATACGAGCGTAGAGGGAGGCGCCGTCTGCGAAAGGCAGTTCAGAGCACCGATCCGAATAATAAGTACTTCCCCTTCAACGCATAAACGCGAGCCGTATCCGCTTGTAATTAGCTTTAAACTACGAATATGTTTTAGGGATTAAGCACATAGAGAGTTTTATATATTTGCATATATATATATTTATATATGCTTATCGTATTCTATCTATATATTCGAATTGTTCGAAAAACGTAGTAAATATCATAGTTAAAATAGTTAGTTGATTAAAATACGCGTACTTAATACATAATACCAGATAGGCAGCATAAGTTTTGTACAATATAATAATGAGAACTAACAAATAAAGAATCGAAATCGTTATAAAACCCCTCAGCTGGTATATAAAATAGTATTATGCAACTCACTGTAAAATTATAATTGAGAAGGGGCAACAGTCAGCGGCCGCAATATAATCTAACACCACCACCAAAACTTGTAACATAATAATAATTGCCTGCACGAGCTATTTATGGTTTATATGTTCCAATAGAAACTCTAGAAACTGAACGTTTATTATAAAATTTGAGCAAAGGTTCTCTAGAGGCTATAGTAAATTGGCAATTATATAATAGAACTTATGTGTCTGTCAAAAGAAACACTAGAAACTGGGGATTCGGGTTATAAAGAAGTTCGAAATACACCTTGCTATGTTCAGTAGAAGTTGGAAACCAAACGTCAGGCAGATAAGTAGTTATGAAAGGGGAACATTACTGAAATATAAGAACTTATGTGTCCATAACAACTGAACGGCTGACACAAGTGTTATAAATATTTCTTGGTTGTACAAAAATCTTTGAGAGATAAAGTTTTTAAAGAAGGAACTCAAAACTGAGATATAACAGACAATTTGGTTCTAAATAAATTGAGGAAGCAATATGAACTGAAAAAAACAGATACCATAATATTTTTTAACGATAATATAAGTTACTTCAGGAAGAACACACACATCTACGATAAGAATTGGTAACATAACAAATTTCCGCTATTTCGATAAGCACACAAAAAGCGTTTTATATTTATTAAATATAGTAGTGTATATAATGTGACATGTATAACTAGACGTAGTAATATTTCTATATATATTAGCATAAAATAGCGACAATCAATTCCATCTTAATACCCTACAATTTAGGTACATCAGTTTCAAGCTCAGACTCACTCTGAAAAGTATAAATTCGAACTATTTAGGAATCAATAAGAGGCGACCGCTCTGCTTCATCCTGCCCGTGGGTGGGCGATGGGCGTGCCTGCCGCGAACTGGGGCTATCCCAAGGCTGCACACTAACACGTCCAAACACAATAAACACCAAGTTGCCTACGAAGTAGACAACGGCGGTGAAGTAGAAGACAATGCGCCATTGCGTGGGATCCGTCTAAAAAGAACGGAGGAGGTGGTTAGACAAGTCATCTACAATCTGTGGCCAACTCACCTCATCCTTAACAATGATTCCCACAATGAGCGGCGCCAAAATACTCATCACATTTGCGGCACAGTTGGTGATGCCCATCAGAGTGCCAGCGAAATTGGGCGACAAATCGATGTGGTTCACATGGAAACCCAAATAGCTGGCCGCATTGGTGGCCACGGCCAAGGTGAGTAAGCCTATAGCCAGCTTGGCATTCGCATCGCCCTGTGTGATAAAGCCCAGGCCCAGCAACGCCAGCATGGGCAGCCACAGGCCAAGCGAATTGAAGAATTTGCGCGAGAAGTTAAGCGACATGCTGCTCCCGTTCCGCTTCAGCGCATCCGACAGCCAGATGAAGCCGCAGGTCAGTATGATCATGGCGAAGTAGGGCAGAGCCGACAGCGGCCCGTTGTGCTTGATGTCCATGTTCAACACATTCTTCATGAACGTCGGTATCTGGGTGAGCAGCGTCCAGAAGCCCCAGTTGTTGGCGCAGTGCGCCAGCAGCAGAGACAGGAATGGTGCCGATGTGAAGATGCGCAGCCAGGGCGTGCGTAGATTCTGATGGGGCGTAAACTCTTCGCGACCCGCATCCGAGGCGCGGCGCAGCTGGCCCGAGGTCTCAATGTGGCGCCTCTCATTGGGCGTAATCGTCGGATGCTGGGCGGGTGTGCTGGCGCAGAAGTAGAACCAGATTAAGGCCCACAGAATGCCCGCACAGCCGGAAATATAAAATATGCTCGGCCAGCCCAGCGACGAGGATGCAAGGTATCCGCTCACAGAGAGCATAACCACAGTACCAAACTGTGAGCCCGAGTAGCAGTAGCCCACGAGACGCCCGCGCTCCTCAGCGGGCGCCCACTTCGAGAGGAACGTATGTGTGGAGGGAAAGATGACGCCCTGGCAGAGTCCCTGGACAGCGCGCAGAACAACGACCATTTTCCAGCCGCCGGTTAGCGCACAGAATGGCGTCAAAAGAGCCAAACAGGAGCAAATGAGCACTCCAAAGAAGAGCATATACTTTGCACCGAATATTGCGGACAAATAGCCGCCCGGCACTTGGGTAACCACATAGCCCCAGAAGAAGCTGCTCAACAAATACGATTTGATGCTCTCGTCCCAAGCGAACTCCGGAAAATCTGGATTTGTACGATTATTATCCGTCATAGCCACAATCGCCACGGATAGATTCACGCGCATGGCATAGGCCACCGCAAGGCCGAAGAATACCAAAATGCATTGCAGATGACGCACACCGAAACGGGGACCTGGCAAAATAAAAAAAAAACCAAAACAAAGGTTCGTTCAAATGAATCAGTGCAAATCCGGAACCGCAACGAACAAAGGTGCGCTGCGCTCACCTGTATTCCCGATGGTGTCGTAGCCTGCGCGGCTGCAGCATTCAAAGCAGCCGAGTGCCATGTCTGGAGCTTAGTTCCAATGCCGTTACTTTGATGTGTTCGCAATGGCGTCGCTAGCGTGTCTAAACATTTTGCGCAGTGATAAATCGACGTTGCACTACAAAAATTAATCTTTGACGCCAACGACTCTGCTGCTGTGCTGCTTACGTTGCGTTTTGTTTTCGTTCTGCTTCTGATGTGGTCAGCAAACACAGTTCAGCTGTTGCGACAGCTGTGTGTGCGTCTGTGTGCGACTATCGGCTCTAACAACTATCGGGCATCAAACACAGCTGCAGCGAGAGTCCAGCTGTGTTTGCTAACCGATAGTTGCGGCTATTGATCGGCGCCATTTTCAAAAAGTACTCGAAATAAATAGACAAACATTTTGTTTTACTTTGATTTGTACACAATGGCTGGCCATTATATATGTTTGTTTTCTATGCATGTCTTCTTTTCTGCCTTTTTTAGTTCATTTCTTTTACGTACATCACAAGTTGGTTGTTTGTTTATTACTAATTTAACTAATTAACTACGGCCATAAGTTAGCTAAGGTATATAGTTTCACTTTAAAACATAACAATTAATAGAGCAGCGTTTATATAGTTACTTAGGCTAGCAATTTATATTTTGCTATTTACATTGTCAACTAGCTTTTTTTTGTTATATTTTCTTTTAAATAGTATATTTTATGTACATTATGGAAAAATACTGGAAATAATAATTTATGCTGCCTACAAACTAAACAATTATCATATGTTGTTATTAATATCGCTAATGGAAGCACGCGATCGTAGTTATGGCAATTTTCAGCTCTTGTCCTTTAACCCCTAATTATAGCTATTGTCTTATATTAAGCACTTAGTTTAAGAAAACAACAACTATGACAATATCATGCTCTTCCTGCATCCTCATAAAACCGACTGTACATTGTCTTATGCAGTTTTATATAAACGAATTATCGTTTAGTTCAGCTGAAGAGCATGAGCAAGTCTTTAGTCAGGCTGGTGGTCTTAGGGTTTGTCATTTGCGATTTGGCCGGACTGTTGGTCCTTGGACGCCGCTGCCAGTGGCACGCCCGCCTCCACGCTCTCCTCGTCTACAGGCTCGGGAGAATCCCACCACTGTATATCAGTGCGTCCAAAGACCACAAACAGCAGGTTGCCAACGAAGTAGAAGAAGGCGGCCACAAAGAACACCGTGCGCCATTCGCTCACATTTTCCTAGAATGAACAATGCAAATTAATTAGCTACAAGTTGGGCTTATCCTTGAAGCATTTTACTCACCGGATGCTTGACTATCTGACCCACAGCCAGTGGTGCCAAGCCACTCATGACATTGGCCGCCGCATTCGTGATGCCCATCAAGGTACCCGCATAGTTGGGCGACAGATCAATGTGGTTGACCTGGAAGCCCAGGTAGGTGGCCGCGCTTATGCCCACCGTGAGGGTTAGCAGCACCACGGCCAAGGTGGCACTCTCGCGCGGCACATAGCCGAGTCCAATCAGGGACAGCATGGGTATCCAGTGGCCCACTGAGTTGAAGAACTTCCGATTGAAGGAGAGCGATATGGACTTCTGGTTCTGCAGCACCTTGGACAGCCAGACGAAGAAGAAGCTGAGTATCATCATGACCGTGTAGGGCAGCGAGGAGAGCAGCGAGCTGGACTTGATGTCAATGCCGTAGATGTTTTTCATGTAGCTGGGAATCTGCGTCAGCAACGTCCAAAAGCCCCACATGTGCGTGCAGTGGACAACAAGCAGCGACAGGAACGGCATCGATGTGAATATGCTGCCCCAGGGCGTGGGCGCCATTTTGCGGGCATCCTGCATTTTGCCCACCGAGCGCGACTCCTCAATATACTTGAGTTCCTCGCGTGTTATACGACCATGTTCCTCCGGTGTGCTCGCCGCGAATATCCACCAGAAGAGCACCCAGACAAAGCCGCAGATGCCGCCGCAATAGAAGATGCCTGGCCAGCCAGCAAAGGAGTCCGCTATGAAGCCGCTGGTGGCCAGCATCATGATGGTGCCGAACTGTGCGCCCGAGTAGCAAATGGTGGCCAGCATGCCGCGCTCATTGGCCGGCGCCCACTTGGACAGCAGCGAATGCGTAGCCGGATGCACTGCGCCCTGTGTGAGGCCCTCCAGCACGCGCACCACACACAGCGCCTGCCAGCCGCCCAGCTTGAGTGACAGCGGCGTTAACAGTGTCAGAATCGCGCAGGCCACCAGGCCCACCATCAGCAGCATCTTGGCGCCATAGCGCTGGGCGATGTAGCCGCCGGGCACCTGGGTGACGATATAGCCCCAAAAGAAGCTGCTCAGCATATAAGATTTCTCCGACTCCGTGAAGGGATAATACTGCAGAGGGAGAGAGTGATCGGGGTTAGGCGATTCATTCGCTTGTTTGCAACATTTGGTGGCACTTACATTCATATCCAGTGTCTCCTCCTGGCTGTCGTCCGTGATGTTAGCCTCCGTTATGTTTGGCGGCTCGGTCATGGCCACCAGCGCAACGCTCAGATTGACGCGCCACGCATAGGCCAGGGAGAGGCAGAAGAAGCACAGGATGCACTGCACATGCCGCACGCCAATGATTTTATCTGCAACAGGCACAAAAGTTGAAATTCCAGGTCAATTGACAATATTTAGGTAAGTCAAGAGAAGAATAAGGTCTTTTATTTTAATTGCAGGCTTAAGGTTTCGAACAACCTGGTATTCCCTTTATTTTGCCTATGATTTGAACCCTAGCCAGGTTCTAACCGAACCTAAAAACACAAAAATGATTTCGCTCAATTTGTTTTGCGGTTAATTTTTGTTGTTTTTTAATTATAATAAAAGTTTCTGGAAATATTTAAAAGACGCGGGCTATCACTGGGGAGAGTTATGCATGTGATTGAGCATATATTTGGTTAGTTTTGGCTGGGAGAAACGTGTGTAGCGCTCTTATCAATGCCAAAAGCAAGGCGCTCTCTTTCGCTATCGATGTCGCTCGCTCTCTTTCTCTCTCTCTCTCTCTCTCTCTCGCTTGTATGTGGGGCGCGTTTATTTATAAAACACTGTGTCAAAATCTTGTTGTGGCCGCACACACACACCCATACACACACACCGATGCATACGCACTCGCAACGCCCACTCGTGAATGTGAATTACTCGCGAGACCTGCGCCTCAATGAAGTGCAACATCAGCAGACGGTGCTGTACCCAGAGCGAAAACCAGCTAACAACTAGCAGCAGCACACGCGACATGCCACAGCCACAGCCAGTGCCAGGCCAGAGCCAGAGCCCTGCCCAGCCATCCCGCACGAGCTACCTGGAAGCGTGTCGCTCGCTGGCTCAGCCGCACGTGACAGCAGATCTGTTCTTGTGCGGACGCGGGCTGGGCGGGCACAACTGTTGGCTGTTGGCTGTGCGACACGGGGAATTCTTTGAGTGCTGGCCCGAACTCGATCGGGGCTTTATTTTTAGACGCGGACGCCGCCTTAAATGGACCCAGACTTAGTTCTGGCTGCAACTGTTTGCAATAATTGTTGCACAACCAGCCAATTTGCAACCTTGCGCCGCGGCCTTACAAGGCACGGCCCGAGCGGGTCTATTGAACCGCTCGGCCGAAGCGTTTTCTCAGCTCAGCTCAGCCAATGCCAGTGGAAGGCGTTTGGCTTGATTTTGTTTATTAATAATTATTCGTTATTAATTTCACTCAATAATTAACAATTGTTGGGGGGCGAAAATGTGATGACTCGACACGTTACTTGAACTTTGAGACTTTGGCAATGTGCAGAGTCAGCCACGCTCCCACTCTCCCTCTCTTTCTCTCGCTCGCACACCTGATCTCGCCTTCTCTCTCGCTCTGCCACAGTGTCTCTCTGTTTATGGAGCTGATTCACGTTGCGGTGGAACTCTTTTTTATCTGACACGTTTTTCGAAACGTTTTTTTTTTTTGCGCAATCATTTTGTTTCTTCTTCTGGTTTTTGGTTTTAGACCCACTTTGGGTGCGCAGCCGCAGCTATTTGTGATGTGCTTTTTTGTCGCACTCTAAATGTTAATTTATACACTTTTGATTAATAAAAGAGTGAGGGGGGACTACAGAAATACAAGCAATTAAATTTGTGCTGTTCCATAAATGGAATCGCAACAAATTTCCAGGGCAATTTCATCAATAAACATTTATGTGCTGCTATGAAAGTTGATTTTTGATTGATTGCCAATCTGATACCCTAGAACTCTCCCATATGGGCTATATATAGTTTCTGGCCATGGTCATATGCGATAATTGGGTTGCCGAACGAAGGACATTAACAAATCAACCACCCTCCCACTCTCCACTCACCCACCTACCTCACCTTAACCAAGTGCAAATGTGCTGATAACCGATAACGTCTAAATAACTGTACCGCAATAACGAGTCCGATAAATTGGAGCAATAACAACAAGAAATCTTTGCTATATACAGAAACAGAGACACAAACACAAACCTAAATATTTATAATAGTATTTATATATAGTATGTCAGTCTATCAGATTAGATAATTGTTACGACTCATCGAAGCCAGCAGGCCCTATATGCATGGCTAGCACTCGGGGCCTACGTGTAGACCCGCTTACAATAGTCGCTTCTGTTTGCCTTTGTCTCGTAATGCTCTTGGCTAAATATCAGCTGTAATTCATTTTATGATATTTGTTTTATTTTTTCCGATCTCACTCTCTCTCTCACTGTCTTTTTTCGCTCTGTACTCTCTCTCGCTCTTTTACATCAGCGTCATTTGAGCATGGTCCAAGTACTTTCTACTTTTACTATATCTTCCGATACTAATTCGAATTTTCAGTTTCATTGGCACTCGCTTATTTTCACAAAACGAAAATTAAATAATATAAAATAAAAGAAAGGAAAAAATAGCATAAATACTGCGTCTGATTTGGCTGCCTCTCTATAGCCCCCCACCAGCACCTCTCCCCTACTTGTATATTTGTTTATTTTTATCATTTTCTGTTGAGCGTGCTAAAAACTTATTTTGTCAGCCAAGTTGTATAAAATTCCACACCTATTTCATATTATTACTCTTTGTTTTCGCTTCTCTTGACATTAGCTCAGTGAAGAAGAAGTTGTGTCTAGAGTTTTGCATTTAAGAAATATTTTTGGAAGCGCAGTGGAGGTCGTCTGAAGAGCTCATAGATAGATGCATATTTTTATATAGTATATGCGAGCACGTACAAGCACAATTATAACAAATATTTACGAGCTTTAAAAATTATAAAAAATTGTTGCAAACTTCAAACACAATTAACGTTCGCTTCATTTGCCTTATAAGGCATTGAATTGAATTCTGATATATAGACTAAAGCCTATAGCTGGACACGCTATGCAAAAGCCGCAGCTATACTGGAATAAGGGGAGGGGGAAGGGGGAGAGGGTATGGTTTCAGCTGTTTCCGGCAACACATCGAGTTCTGACAATTGACAATTGCACTCGGCCCGAGTCGGTCTTACATAAACACGCCAGACACGTGCACGTGGAGGCAATTGGCACAAGCGCGATAAGAGCTATGCGAAATGTGCGGAGCTATATAGTGCTCCGATTTCGGGTACATACCATTGGCGTATTTCCCAGTTTTCACCATATTCAAGGTGGTGGTCATGTGTGCGGCGCGGGTTGACTTTAGATGCACTCGAACTCTCTTTCTCTCGCACTCTAGCTGGCTCTCGCTCCTTCTCTGTCAGACTGCTGGCTGGAGTTGCGGGCAGTGGAAATTTTTTGTTTATGTGGTTTTTTGATTTTCATACAACGTGTTCCGACATTTAGCTGGTGGAGCACATGTGCACGACGAGGAGACACGTTGAGGTTGACAAAAGTCTGGGGTTTCAGCTGTTGCTCGAATAAAATTATGCGATTCCGATTTGACGTTTCGCTTCACAGATATTTCACGGATACGGATATGTGAGGTGCGAACACACGAGTTACTGCAGATACTCAGCTCTGCTCTGATACAGATACAGATAGAGAACAGCTACAGCTACAGATACAGCTACAGATAGAGATACTTTTGGCCGTACGGACTGTATTACGCGTATCTTGTGGGTTTTGGTTTGTTCTAGCGAGCGACTGCGACTGCTTGAAATACTTGCCGCAGCGATTCTTTTATAAATATGATCGCTCGCTCGCTCGGCTGCCAGCTCGCCTGCACGTCGAGAGAGTTCGCTGGCGATGTCGACGTTGACTTCGCAGTCGCAGTCGAAGTAGCTGTCACTTTGTTGCTGTTGCTGTTGTTGTCGGCACACACATGTGTATCGCGTGAATTCCATTTCCATTTGGTTGTTGCTTTTGCTATCAGTAAAACCCGAACACGCTGCCAGGCAGGCAGGCAGGCAGGCAGACGGGCCTGCTGCGTGTGTTGGTGTGTGTGAGTATGAGTGTAGCCTGCTCTCTGCTCTCGAATTTGCCGGCCAATATGTAAACAACACTAATACAACGACAACACCCAGCTATCAATCCCAAGTGGCTTGCAATCGACTGCCTCTGCCTCGCCCGCACTCCCCCTCGTTCTCTCTCTTTCTCTCACTCTGCCTCGCGCATTGCCTCTCTCTCTCTCTCTCTCTCTCACTCTGGCAGCCTTTTGGGTTTTCTGCGTAATGGGTTTTTGTTCTTCTTACAAATTGCAATAACAAAATTAGTCACATCCTATTTTGGCTCTCTCTCCTGCACCCATTTACAGCTGGTTTCCGTTAGATACTTTTTGTTCCGTCAGATACTTTGATTGAGCTTTCATATTGCCTTGCTCCTGCTGATAAGCCTGAGCCGCTGTCGAGGTCAAGCCGCAGTCACTGATAAGCCACGGACACACTCAGTAATGGCATCTAGTAGATTTCTCTCTCTCTCTCTCTCTGGGCTAGAAAAACAAACTACTTGTAGATGACATAACTCGAGCTTTGACAGCTGCTGTCGTCTAATGTTAGAATCGCAGGAATACTATGGCCATCGAATTGCCTGAAGGAATCGCTAGCACAATCCATAACTCAGCTATGATGAATGCAATTCCCATCCAGAATTGACATCAATAGAGCCCTATATGGAACTTGGAGTCAACAGGAATCGCTGCCAAGCTCGAGTCGCTATTATCAATTATATTTTGTAGAACAGCAAATTATTTATGCTTATCAGAAAGACTTTGATTTGCAACCGAATAATATAAAAATTAAAAATTAATAAGAAAAAAAATCAGACGAAAACAAGCTAACTTTCCGCTTGCCCCTAGCCTAATTGCTATCGCCGGCAAATTCATTCTGATTCCATTGAAGACAGCCATAAAGAACGCGCTCATTTTTAATATTAATCGGTACACGAGCATTTATTTTTGGTTTTTTTTTTTGCACAGAGTTTTGCAGCTGATAAGAATTTTTGGAGCAGAAAAAATATAATCGACACGTTTTTTCGGCACGTTCGCCGTGATTGCGGCTGCTTTATCAGTTAATGTGCCTTTAAATATGAGTGGATTTTCAGCGGGTTTTAGTGGCTCTTCATTGGGTTATCATTACAGCCAAAGCCGTAGGCTCAGGGCCCAGAAAGAGACAGAGCCAGCGGCAGAGGCAGTCGCCCACTCCATAAACCCCTTATCAGAGATCTTATGTAAAGAATTAACTGTCAGCTGAAAAGGGACACGTTCCGTGAATGATTTTGGAGAAAAACAATGCTAAATATAGTCGCCATCGATCGCATCGAGTGGCATCCAGTTGAGTTCAATTGAGTCAAGTGCTTCAATCTGTCATTTGTGTGGTAGGGACAAAGTCGTTGGGTCGTCTGTTAATGGGTCTGACTGACGGCCGGTTGGCCGTTGGCCCAATCAATCTAATCGTGTCGATCTTATCGTTCCATTGACTGCTCCTCGGATGCGTCATGCCCACCGCACAGCCCCCAGAAGCCGGCCCAAATCAGTGTAGCGAATTAATGAATCTGCGCGCTGTGCACTAACAAAACGCTTATCAAAGCGCGACATTTGACAAATGGCAAACAGCGCGTCGCTCGTCAGCAGCGAACTTGACGTCAGGCGAGCGGAAGTGGGACGCACGCCTGGGAGGCAGGGTCTTCCTTCAGGCAGCAGCAGCAACTGC
The DNA here is from genome assembly GCA_018903485.1 of Drosophila littoralis. Classification (NCBI taxonomy): domain Eukaryota; kingdom Metazoa; phylum Arthropoda; class Insecta; order Diptera; family Drosophilidae; genus Drosophila; species Drosophila littoralis. Next base: position 10,036,051 of record JAEIGF010000297.1, on the reverse strand, counting down.
AGGTCTTGGCGTTGCACAAATTTGCACTGGGCCACACCCTTCGTCGCAGCAATTAAAATGCACCTTGTTAGCCCGACTTTGATATGGAAATTTGCACTGTTTAAGAATAGATACAAAGTGCCTGGATACAGATACCGATATAGATACAGCTACTGATACCCCCAGCTAGTGGAATTTTTTCGCATACGTCGCCAATTGAAGTGCGATAATGATACAAACGGCAGCCAAGACACTTGGGATAAATTGCGCATACGCCGCGTGTAACAAAGCTAACAACCTAGCCAAACAACCTGCTGAAAAGAAGAAGAAACATTTATCTTCGGCACGCCGAAGATGCAACACCCTTCGAGATCAGTAGCTAACAAATGTCTTTATACTTTAGTAGAGTAATTCGATTTAATACGAATTCAGAGATAAGATATAAGATATAAGTCAAGATATCTACCTTTTTTTCTACCCATATGATACAGTGGTCCGGTATTCATAAGAAATAAGTCACATGTACTGCAGCTAAACGAAAGTCTTTTGTACAGAAACTTTGATTTTAGCCGATTATAATTTATACGCCTAAATTATGTAGTACAAACGATGTTGATAAGGTTTTTCTAGCATGTAAGGGCCATAGGGAAACTCAAGGTATGATTAATTTCTTCATTTAAGAAACTAATAATAAGAGGAGCGATGGCGCCTCTATGAATACAAATATACATACATAAGCACATATGAACAGCTTGAAAAAGAAATATTAAAGAAAGAAAGACTAGTTGACATGGCAACCAACATATGTGGATATCTGGCTATATCGAGTCGCCTGTCGATACTGATCAAGAATATATTTGCCCTCTAAGGTCGGATATGTATCCTTCTACGCGTTACACAGTTCGTGACAAACTTGTTATGCCCTCAGCAAGGGCATAAAAATACAACAGTGTCAGCGGCATGGAATTAACATGTCAAGCTCAGTCCGGAGTGCAGCAGGTGTTTTTCCATTCAGTTGTTAGCCAGGCCTACGGAGTGCCCAGCCCCCAAATGTATTTGGAAGAAGCCAACCTGATGGGAACTGTGCCGCCAGTTAGATGCCTTGTGTCAACTTGTTGAACAATGCCTTAAAGGTTTATGTCAACAATTTACGCTGAATTATTTGCAAGAAACTGAGCGTCAATTTCTATTGCATATATTTGCCAATCTAGCGCTCGGGGCTTGCCCGGGTCAACATCTATCTGTCGGGCCTAATTGAATTGTATGCAATCAATTGATGTAGCTCAATTGACATGAATTAGCGTTCACAAAGGCGCATGGAAACTTTTCGCTAAACTTAGCTGGCCCTGCAACGCATAGAAGCCCTGGATGCCAGCTAATGCCAGGTGCTAACCTGGTCACAAATGCCGCGAAGCGCCCAATTAGTTGCCATCCCATTGATGGACACTTTGCGTTATTTGATTTGTGTCTCGCCGTCGTTCATCGTTGCCCTGGGCCGCATCAGCTGGCAGCTTGTCAAAGACGCGTATTTATTTTGTTTCTTTTTTCCGCAATTGCAAATGAAAATCATTTTAATTGCCAATGCAGCTGATAGCGCCTCGCGTCTTATCCTCTCACAGTTTTCCAATGCCCGCTCCCCCAACCCCCGCCCCCCCCTCCCATTCGTTGGCCTCCCCGTCGCGACATCCTCAGCTGTGTGGGCGTGAGTGCCTGACGGCTCACGCGGCACGTAGTTGCTTTAAATAGATGCTTTTCATTTTCACAGCTCGTGCGGCCACTTGATTTTTCACATTCATTACTCTAACATTGGGCATAACAATCTCTCATTCAATTGGCAGTAAAAATTGGTTACTTAACCCGTAAATCTAAATCAATTGCAATAGATTTCCACTGAAACATACCTTCTCGACTATTCTATGAAATATCTACATTTATTGCCAGAGAGTCAGCCTGACCTGACCACTATATGATATACATATGTAGTTACCATAGGAACATTCCGTCAAAAATGATGTTTCTTTCTTTTATCAAAAACTTGTTTCTTTTTTAAGCTATCTTGATTATTCATGTTATTGACTATCGTATCATCGGATACTTTCGGATACTATCGGGTAGATTTTCACTCTGGTTTGTTTATGTTTATATTAAAAACATACGTAAATAAAAGTTATATAAATATATATTTTATTAAAAAAATTTATTAGAAAAGCACAGACTAACATATTTAAAAGAAGTTAGAGCTTGTATTGATGAATATATACATATATGTACATATTTATGTATACATATTGATATATATTTCATATTCTCGAACACATTAATAGTGTTCTTCTTAGGAACTATTCCAAACTCTACACATAATAATAACTAATTCAAATGTTAACGGCGTAGTTCTATAATGTTAATTGTAGTGTATATTTTCTTCGGCTAACTGCCAGCACCTTCAGCCGTCTCTTCGAATTTGGGTTTTCTTTAAAAATGTGCCGTGATGTGATCCCAGCTAGCGTATAAGCAATAAAAATATGCGATTTGGCCAGACAAAAGTGCTAAAAGCAAACAAAATGAGTATCATACATACATACATATATATTTAATTGCTCGTGATCTTGGTTAGGGATCTTTAACTGTATCGCTAGTTCCGCTACCTTCGATCGGAACGCGCCAGTCTGCAGCGGCATTAACATGAATCCACGGCGAGTACTTAGTCACTCGGCAAATTCCACGATTAGATGCCGCTGCTGCAGTCTTATCTCAGACCAGACCGCCAATTATGACAGTAATACGGGGAATATATAAATCTTATCATTGCGAGTTGGTCCGTGTGGACCTGAAGGGGTACTGCGACAGCCACGCACCTGATTTATCACTGTGACATCATGCGGCACGGCACCAACTGAAAGAGCCAAGACGAGCACAGTAATATAGTTAAAAAAAACTTGTATTTGCATAATACATACATATATTCGTTGTATTTGCCCAGTTATATGAACAGAAATATATTTATAAACTTAGTTTTGTCACAAGGCAACTTAATTCATAAAATTAAAAGCAGGCAGCATGACGGCGCACAAAATGTTAAAACAAAAAAAAGGCAGTAGTTGTTGTTGCTATTGTTTTCCAGTGCATATTTGCCTTTTGTTGTGAAATGGCTGGGTATTAGCGAATTCATTATCAGAGAGATTTGCAAAAAATACAAAATGTTTAATAAGTTTTGTTAAAAACATCGCAACAAGAAAAACAGCATTGATATTTGCAAAATAATTAGCGATAACCTTAACGACAAAGCGAGAGAGGCGCAGAGAGCGCGCGCAGGAAGAAAACGCAAAGAGCGTGTGAGTGAGAGAGCGCGCACAGGAGAGCTTGTCAAAGTCAAAATGCGCCAACGTTTGCCGGCAGCAACGACTGCTTTGGCGCCGCGCAGTGTTAATTTGTTGCCATTTTTATGCACATGCATACACACATTTGCATACACATACACACGCAGGCACGCACACAAAGAGACATGGTCGTTCAATACACTCCCACAGGCGCGGCGTACCCACTCTCCCACTCTCCCGCGCTCACTCTTTACTTTTTGTACGTCTATGTGTGCGCCCGCTCACTATTTGCGCACTCTCTCTCTCTGATCTCTGATCACGTTTCTCACACGTTCGGCTCGGCACACAGCCGACGACTTCCACGTTCACGTGATGCGCAAGTGTACAATGGCAATCGGCTCTCGGCCGACGCTGACGTTGACGCTGACAGTGGCGCTCCCTCTCGCTCTGCCACTGCGCCCCTTCACCCAGCACCCATACCACACGAGAGCTCTGTGTTGTTATTGCATTTGCTGCTCTTTGCCCGCTTGGCAAAATGATTTGCAAAATTCGATCTTCGAATAAAGTACAACGCCTTGGGAATGACGTAAACACAAGCCTGGCACCGAAATAAACAAAAACTGAGAGATCAAAACTGACAAGATCGAGTTCGACTGAGAGAGAACGAGAACGAGAGACACGGGGCCCCATATCCGATCACGATTTCACCATCGTCGCTGGCGCCCATAAACCTTGATTCATGCCGAGTAGGCAGACAATAAAGTGAGTACTTCAGATTCAGATAACGTTCCATATTGGCCCAATGCTGGGCTCTACCCCGCTCTATCCGCTACCGGTTAAACTACAAGCACCAAGAACTCTATTCTATGGCAGCTACTGAAATGGTAACGCTCGGGGCTTCAGATGATATGACAAGTGGCATATTATTTGCACTGTGATGTTGATAACATCTCGCGCTTCGTCGGGCCGCGCTAAGTTGACTGGAAATGGTATAAATAACAGCGTTAAGATTCGTATTTAATGGTTTTCATTATCTTTTAATTTTGGGATTTTTGTTCTTGGACCCTGCAACAAAGGCCTGCTCGCGCCTCACGCTATCTGTTCGCTTGCCGTTCCATATTTCATCTTCTTAACACGTGCGCCTGCCCAAGTGGAAACAACCCAAATGCAAACCTGTTCCGAAATTCTTGGGAACAGTTCCCTTGGAACAGTCATTGCCTATATATTATAATTACTTGCTAAGCCACATTTAAAGAGCCCAGCTCTTTTCTGTCTTAAGACCCGAATTTAATAAGTGTACCGCTTAATATACTGTATATTTTCTAAGAGTAGGTTCGCCTCATGGAAGTATTTCGTAATCGCAATCGTCGTATCAAATATGCAAATAAACATGTGTTTATGTGTGCTCATGTATGTGTCTGTGTTAACATACGGTCCATATCGCGTGCGTGTATTCAAATTCTGCTTATCAACAGGTTCGCCTCACACGATCACGACCGCAACTTCCACATTTGCCATGCGGGCAATTTGGTTGCCATAAAGTGTGCACAAACATTTGCTATCAAAGGCGTGTAGAGAGGGGGCTTTATTGCCCACAGTCCCCAAAAATGTCAAAAGTATAAAATTATTCCTGTCGTATTCGTGAGGTTATATTGCCAGAAACTTAATGTATGTATACAGAAGAAAAGATTATGCAACAATGCGACAAAAAATAATTATTATTTCGATTTAAAAATGACTGAACCGTTAAATCCTTAATTCCTCGAATTTGAAAAATACATATGTATACATATATTAATACACTGGCAAATATATATGTATATATATATGTATATATATCAATACATCATAATCGTAAACTCCTCACGCCCTATCCAGCAAATGGGTTCACAATTTACCAATATATTCATTTCAGAAAACTTCTTTCTTTTTATATATCTCAATATATCGTACTCTTAAATACCTCACGCCCTATCCAAATATATTTTTTGTTAATCTAGTCTGCCCCTAGCTAAGCGCTATATATCTTCTTTGTTTCACAATAATTATTGCTTAACGTAACCCGTCCAAAAGTATGCTATATTCAAAACCAGAAATAGTTCCTCCAAATTCCGCTAGGTTAATATAATTACGAACCCTCAACATCCTAAGAAGTAGAGACTTTTGGGACCAACTGTATAACATGAATACTCGACAATATAAATATGTGAATCCGTAGTCAAATCATTTAATAAAAAACTGTTGTAACGCCATTAGTGCTCGATCTTATCGCTTTTGCTAACTCGAAATTGTTATTTTATTTATATAATTTCTTGCTATTCAGATATATTCCACACACATAAAGTTATATTTAAGAAATAATATACTCATCTTTATACGATAAGCTTATATATAATACAAATACAAATACTGTGGGCTGAACCTGCTATTTCTCATTTCCATTCTGCGCTTCCAACTCAGGAGTTGAGTTGTTATGCTGTTTGGCGGGTGGATCGTTCCAAGGCTGAACACTAGTGCGACCAAAGATCAGGAAGAGGCCGTTGCCCGCCAAGTAGACGCCAGCTGCCACAAAGAATACTATGCGCCATTGATTTGCGTCGTACTGTAACAAAATGAGAATTATCACAAACCTTTCAAATAGAAGGAGCTCAAAATGTGACCCACCTTATCGGTAACAACGATGCCCACTAGGAGTGGAGCAGCCAGACTCATGAAATTGGCAATGCCATTGCAGATGCCCATTAGGATGCCCGCAAAATTGGGCGACAGATCAATGTGATTTATCAGGAAACCCACGTGGCTGGCGGAGCTTATGCCTACGGTTAGGGTGAGCAGCACCACGGCCAGGGTGTCCATATGCTGCGGCACATAGCCGAGCGCAATGAGCAGGCACATGGGACCCCAAGTGCCAATTGAGTTAAAGAACTTCCGGTTGAACGAGAGCGAAATCGAATCCTTCTTCTGCATAAGCTTAGAGAGCCAGGCAAAGAGGAAGCTGAGAACAAGCATGGCGGTATATGGCAGCGCGGAGAGAAGTGCATTGGCTTTGATGTCCTTGCCCAAGATGTTCTTCATATAACTGGGAATCTGTGTCAACAAGGTCCAAAAACCATACGCATAAGCAGATTGCACGGCAATGAGCGCCAGGACGGCAGGTGAGCGGAAGAAGCTCAGCCAGGGCGTGGTCTGTTGATGGCTGGGCAGCTCCGCATGGGCACTTCGCTCGCTGGCCTGTCCCAGCTCTATAAGCTCTCGCTCCTCGGCGGATATGCTCTTGGAATCTGCCGGCGAGCTGGCACCCCAAAGAAAATAGACGGCTGACCAAATGCAGCCCACGGCCCCGGATGCATAGAAGATGCTGGGCCAACCGCCAATGGAGACCAGCAGGCCACTCGTGGCCAACATTATGATGGTACCAAACTGATTGCCCGCATAGGTAAAGTTGCCCAGAGAGGCGCGCTCCTTGGGTGGCACCCAAGCGGAAATCACCGTATGGGTCGAGGGGAAGAGTAATCCTTGGCAAATGCCCTCGAGCAAACGCACCGCGCAGAGCAGCTGCCAGCCTCCCAGCCTGGCGCAGAGTGGCGTTAAAATGGTCAGCACGGAGCAGATGGACAAGCCGGTTAGAATTGTAACCTTACCGCCAAACCTACGGGCCAGAGGACCAGCTGGCACTTGGGTAATCACATAGCCCCAAAAGAAACTGCTCAGCACCAGAGATTTTGTCTTCTCCGACCAGTTGTATTCCTAAACGGCCAGTGGAAATTAACGTGAGTTGGACCAATATTTAATCAACATAAGCTTTTACTTACGGGAAACTCGGCCATGGCCACAACTGCTACGGACAGGTTAACCCGCATGGCGAAGCCCACGGTAAGGGCGCAGAAGAGCAGAAAGATTTGCAAGTGACGTATTCCAAATCCAGAAGCTAAGGCAATAAAAGAAAAACAATCATCCAGGTGTGCTATAAAAAGATATGCTAACGCAGAGCTTCATTTCTTATGCTGAGCTGCTCAAAATGATTTGTGGACTTGCAAGTTAGATAAGTGCGCTTCAGTTTTTTACATTGACCCACTTCTTTATGGGCCTAACTTATCTCGAATTTAAAGCCACAAATACACTTGACAGAGCTACAAAGGGATGATTTATGTTTGAAAGCGACGCATTTAGGAATTAAATCGCATTATTTTGAATTCATTCAAATGACTTAAAGGATAATTTTGGATTAAGTTTGAATAAGTCAAATGTGATATCAGAAGTTGAGTTAAATTTGAAATATATAATAAATTTATGTAAAAGGATATTAATGTGAATGAAGCACTTTGTGTATACGAAAACTATATTTTATTATTATTATAATATATTTTATATTTTTTCATTATTATGGTCAACAAACTTACGTAAATTACTTTTTTTCATCCATTAAGTCATTTTAATATGTATGAATGTAACTCTTTATGAAAATCCTTTATTATTTTAATTTTTGTTATTAATATAATTATTTTATTTATTGCCATTATTTTATTATAATTACTTTATTCTAAAAAGAATAAAATTATTAAAATAATAATGAAATACTAACAATAATGCAACAATAACGAATTTAAATACAACGAAAATAGCAACAATAATAATAATAACAATTATAAAAGTTAATATAACTATTATTTTATGCATGTAACATATTTTATTTATTATTTATTAATGGTCAACAAAATCCTAAAATCCTAATCAGAATACGAAAAGTCTAATAACATCCCCTACATGATGGGGGGATTTTATTTCCCATGTTGTCAGCTTTGCAGCTTTTCACATTGTTTTCATTTTGAATATAGAACGAAGGCAACCAATCATACATTCATACTCTGGCCAGGTATTCCTACCCGGATGCTCGTTGTTCAAAGCCTTTTTGGCTTTTTGGTAAAGATACATTCACACAGTAACAGCATTTCAATCCTACGTTTCAAAATCCTTCTCTATTTACTGATTTATCCATAAATCTGAAAATATATGATCTATACTCCTCGGCGTGGGCTACCTACATTCGTTTTCGAAACGACGATTCTTCACCATTTTGTTGCTGCCTTTGCTTGCCACTTGGTTCCTTCTATGTTGAGTCTTCTGTGCGTTGCATTACCGCACTCCACGAGATCTTTTCACTAACTAGCTGCTGGCTTAACGGATGTAGCATATTACGAGTTCTTCTGTACAGCAAATGGTGACAGCTTCTGTGTTTATAATTGTATAAATCGCGTGCCGTCGGCACGACTAAAGTAAATATGTTTATTTGTTGTTTGATAAGATAACACCCGGCTTTCAAAATATGTATAGAAGTACTTACCAAATATTACGGTGACGCGATGACACGGCGAGGAGGACAAGTTCCTTTTATGAACTGACTTTTTATAGATAGAAAATAATCCTTTGAGCATTTTAGTTTTCTGCAAATGGAACTATTAACCAAAAGCAAGCATATCCAACGCCATAAATTATATATATTCTTGATCCGGGTAACAAGCTGAATTAATCTATGTCCGTTCGTCTCTTTTAAGTTGAGATCATAAACTATAAGAGCTAGACTTGATCATTTATAGACACATATTCTCGTATATCATATTACAAATGCACAGTTTAGTTCTGCCGTAGGGTATCTCCCAGTCGGGTAGCTTACATAAATCTAGATAAAGATCTATAAATAGTAACTAAAGAATGTGTAATAGCAAAATAATATCTAAGATAACAAGTAAAAGAATAAAATATATTTGTAACAAAGTACAAATACTTTGACTGTAGACTAGAAATTACATAGCGGGAGAACTTGAAGGAGGCTAGAGAGCTGAAGATAAGAAACAATTTAGTTGCTCATAATAGATTTATTATTGTTTCTTAAGCTAAAAAGATATATGTACATACTTAATACGAACTATAGCTAAGCCATGAGCTACATAAAAGCTTTGCTGGGGTTCACTCCATGATTTGTACGGTCAAAATTAAAATAAGCATACCATATTTACGGGTGTAGATGCGGCCTATCAACTGTTGTCTATACTCTACCCGAATAATTTACATCATTTATCACAGCATTCCGATTTTTGCGACTCCATCTCTGGTATGGAGGTATGATCGACCTTGGCGGGAGGATCGTTCCATGGCTGAACGTCAGCGCGCCCGAATAGGACAAAGAGGCCGTTGCCCACCAGGTAAATAGCAGCGGCAACAAAGAACACAAGACGCCACTGTTCCACATCATGCTACAAATAGAGATGGAGAAATTACCCATGAGACACCATGCCAATAGATCTCCAAGAGAAACCTACCTTATTGGTAACGATAACACCGACTAAGAGCGGTGCACTAAGACTCATTATACTGGCCAATCCGTTGCTGATGCCCATTAAAGTGCCAGCAAAGTTGGGCGACAGATCGATGTGGTTCACCTGAAAGCCGAGATGGCATGCGGCATTGATACCCACGGTGAGCGTGAGCAGCACCACGGCCAGAGAGTCCTGCTCCTTGGGCACATAGCCCAGTGCAACAAGCAGGCACATCGGAATATATTGCCCAATTGTATTAAAGAACTTCCGGTTGAAGGAGAGCGAAAGAGATTCGTTCTTCTCCATAAACTTGGACACCCAGACAAAGAGGAAGCTTAGCACAAGATTTGCAATGTAGGGCAGTGAGGAGAGCAGCGCGTTTGATTTGATATCCTTGCCCAAAACATTATTCATGTAGCTGGGTATCTGCGTCAGCAAGGTCCAGTAACCCCAGGCGGAGGCGCAGTGCACAGCGGTGAGGGCCAGGAATGGTCCCGAGGCAAGGAAGCTCAGCCAGGGCGTGGATTGTCGATTGCTCGGCTGCTGCGAGTTGACTGGTTTCTCGCTGGCCTGTGCCAGCTCAATCAACTTGAATTCCTCCGGAGAGATGCTCTTGGAATCCTTTGGCGAGCTTGCACCCCAAATATAGTAGGCCACCACCCACAGGAAGCCACAGGCGCCAGAGACGTAGAAGATGCTCGGCCAGCCAGCAGCAGACGAGGCGAGCAGCCCACTCGTGGCCAGCATAAGGATCGTGCCGAATTGACCGCCCGTATAGGCACAAGTAGCCAAGGAGCCTCGCTCTCTAGGCGGTATCCATGCAGAGATTATCGTATGACAGGACGGGAAGAAAACTCCCTGGCACAATCCTTCGATCAAGCGTAGTCCGCAGAGCAGCGACCAGCCACCTAAGCTGGCGCAGAGTGGCGTCAACAAATTGAGTACCGAGCAGATGGAAACGCCGGTCAACAGCGTTACCTTGCCTCCAAACCGGCGGGCCAACGTGCCGGCGGGCACTTGGGTTGCCACGTAGCCCCAGAAGAAACTGCTTAATACCCATGATTTTGTCTTCTCCGACAACGGGTATTCCTAAATCAACAAGCATTGGTTATATAATATTCTATTTACAATCGTATTTACAATCGTATATACTTACCGGGAAGTTGGGATTGATCGAGGCGGCGTCGGTCATGGCCACAACAGCTACGGATAGATTAACCCGCATGGCAAAGCCAACTGTTAGACCGCAGAATAGTAGAAAAATCTGCCAGTGACGCACGCCAAGTCCAAGACCTATGGAATTAAAAAAAATTCAATTTATTACGCTGCAAAAATCCATGCTACCGAAAATATTTCAGAAAAGATCTGATTAATCTTTAAAGTTCGTTCCCACATACTCACTTCCCCAAATGAATTATCTTGTGGGAGTGCAGTTTTTAATGCTATTCCAATGGAAAATTTTTGGGTGTTTCGCCTGGGATTCAGCTTTAAGACACATAATGCGTAATACTGCAAATACAGCTATCTGCAGAGATAAGGTCCCTAAATCAAAAATGAATTACCCTTATGATTTGTTAATGCATTGTAAAAACTTGACTGACTTTTCTTTTTTACGTAAGGAAGCTGGTGAAGGTCGAAAGAGGACAGAATACTAAAATAAACGATTGTTATGCATTTAAGATGCTTTATAAGGATCAGAAAATCGCTCTTAACCTAAACTCAGTATCCATAAGTTTAATAACCAATTCGGATATCCTTTAAGGCTTTGCTCCTGATACTATATGCCTACCTTCATCTTCGAAGCGACGATTCTTTACCATACTGATGCTGCCTGCCATTGTCTTTTGAGAAGAGTTCGGTATGGTGCATTACCACGGACCACGAAATCTTTTCGCTAACTAACTAATTCATATTTGGCTCGGCATCTTATAAGTGCTTTATCCGAAAATTATGATCGTCTGCCTTGCATTAGATGACTTGCTACACTATTGTCTCAGTGGAAGAGGGGAAGCACGACTTAAGTAAATATTTTCACAATCTGAAAAGATAACAATGGGGTGTGAGTAAAACTGGTAGATGCATACAGTATTAAAGTATTTGCCCACCAAATCGGCAACTGAATAAATAGACAAACATAAACCAGAGCAAATTTGTAAGGCGCTTCTGTATAAATGAGTTGTCATTTGATAATTATGCTTGCAGGCTATCGCTAATTTATGGTCGTGAGGTTTGCTTCAAGTTGATTGACAATATCGTAAATACTTTAAGCCCACTTCCTTTCTGGGTATGCCTTGAACCATCGGACTGGCACTGACATAGTTTCTTTAGAGTTAATGGACATTATCGAAACCATGGAAAAACCACTTCCTCGCTTGCCTTGAAACAAAATAATTGTACACTTTTAAGTAAGATAGACGTGATAGATAAGATAGCCGAATTTAAATAAATGCCCAATATCTAAATTGGATTTTTATTAAAGTAAATAACAAGATCTTATCTATTTAACTAAAACCAAGCCTAAAGGCCAGATGACTAACAGTCTCTCTCTGCCATCTTCTGTGACTCCAACTGTGGCGTAGAGCTGCGACGCACCCTTGCTGTAGGATCATTCCACTCCTGGATATCGGCACGTCCAAAGATTAAGAAGAGACCATTGCCCACCAAATAGAAACCAGCGGCAATGAAGAAAACAATGCGCCACTGGCTGGCATCGTGCTGTCGAGAAAAGGAGAGAAGAAAGTTATATTACTGTCGAAAATCCTACGAAAACCTTCAGACAACCCACCTCATTGGTAACAATAATTCCCACTAAGAGTGGCCCAATGATGCTCATGACATTAGCAATTCCATTACTAATGCCCATTAGAACGCCGGCGAAATTCGGAGAGAGATCAATATGATTTATAACAAAGCCCAGCTGCGCACCCGAGCTAATGCCGACAGTGAGTGAGAGCAGGAGCACAGCAAGGGTATCTTGCTCCTGCTTCACATAGCCCAGGGCAACAAGCAGGAACATTGGAATGAATTGCCCAATTGTGTTGAAGAACTTGCGGCTAAAGACCAGGGAGACTGACTTTCTCTGCAAAACCTTTGAGAGCCAGACAAAGAACCAGCTGAGCAGCAGCATCACGGTATAGGGAAGGGAAGAGAGCAGCGCATTGGCCTTGATATCCTTGCCGAGAACGTTCTTCATGTAACTTGGGATCTGTGTCAACAGCGTCCAAAATCCCCAGGTTGAAGCGCAATGCGCAGCTGTCAGCGCCAGGAATGCCGGCGATGTGAAGAAGCTCATCCAGGGCGTTGGTAGGCTCTCCTTGGGCTGCTCTGGCTTAGTGTCCACCTCTTTAGCCTGTGCCATCTCAATCATCTGCTTCTCTTCATCTGAGATATTTCTTGAAGCGCCTGGCGAGCTGGCTCCTCTCAGGTAGTAACCCACTACCCAGACACAACCCACACCACCGGATATGTAAAAAATGCTGGGCCAGCCAGCCATGGAAGCTAGCATGCCGCTTGTGGCCAGCATTACAATAGTTCCAAACTGTGCGCCCATATAGGCATAGGTGCCCAGCGAGGCTCGTTCGGATGGCTGCACCCAGGATGATATCAAGGTATGGTAGGATGGGTAAAGCACACCTTGACATATGCCCTCAAGCAAACGAACGCCACAAAGCACCTGCCAGCCTCCCAATCTGGCGCAGAGCGGTGTCAAAACATTCAGCACGGAGCAGATGGACAAACCTGAGACAATCGTAGCTTTGGCGCCAAACTTGCGTGCCAGAAGACCAGCGGGCACCTGGGTCATTACATAGCCCCAGAAGAAGCTGCTTAGCACCAGAGACTTTGTTTGTTCGGTCCAGTGGTATTCCTAAATGGGCAGAGGGTAAACAAGTTAAATGGTGTAGCATAGCTCAACCTTCCGATCGGGCAGTTCTTACAGGCAGTTCAGTCATGGCCACAATTGCCACGGACAGATTAACTCGCATGGCAAAAGCAACCATCAGGCCGCAAAAGAGCAAAAACATTTGCATATGACGCTCGCCCAGACCAGAGCCTGAAATAACATAACGATATTGAACATAATTTTATATGCTAGAACGTTTGGGCAACAGTACATATCAAAAGTTATCCTGCGGATAAGCTAGCTGACAACAATTCCAACTGCACTGCAAGCCTAAGCAGAGATGAGCCCCCGTTGAAAAATGGGCCTTGCCTAAAATATCTTTATGAAGATTAGTTTCAACCAACAATTTCATGAGTATTTCTTATCTATTTACAATGCAGCACAAGTGTCGGCGACTTGAGTTTTGTTAAATTACCATTAAATCAACTATGTTAACAATGTGGCCCCGTTGCGCAGTCAAGAAGTAGATTTATTATAAGTTGGGTGAAATTTTAGTGGGAATGACTCGTTCCCAAGAATCTACGCAATAAAGGTGATATTTGACTTGATAAGATTGCATAAATTACAGTGAAGATTTATGCTGAAACTCAGAATTAGCTTTGTTGGTTTAATTACGAACTGAGACTCTTTCAAGTTGAAGGCTGCTGACTTTCAGTTCACCTTAAAACACATTAGGCAAGCTAATTTTACAGGATTTTAAAAGGAAACACACTACTTTTAACTCCGTCTATGATTGCAGCAATTGACAACGATATTTAAACATATTTTGATATATTCCACTGATTTAAAAGTCTGGCAGCAACAATTAAGCAAACCTACCTTCATCTTCGTAGCGACGATTCTTTGCCATCTTTATATTCCTGGATATTTTATTTCAGAGCTCTTTTCTGTGTTGCGTTACCGAACGCTACGAAACCTTTTCACCAACTAGCCGATTAATATTAGAGTCAGCCTCTTGGAAGTCTTTCGAGTCCGTAAATTTGAATGCCTCCTTGCCGCATTTAACTGTCACATCTGCTTGACTGACGGCCCGAGTGCCCCGAGCCCTTGCTTGACATATGCAAATATTTCTTGCGATTAGATAGCTAAAAAGGTGCGACTAAGGCTAGAAAATGCACACGATATTATTTTGTAAGAAAACACAACTGGATAAATTTAAATACCCTGTGATATTGTTTGAATAAGCTAAGCTTATCTCAAAGAAATAACTTTGATAAAACTGACTGTTTGAGTCTCTGCAAAAAACTTGCCAGCACCGATAAATTCCCATCATCGCGTTGCCTTAGCCAAATTTATTAATGAAAATGCAAGTGGTAACTAAATTTGTTTGTGTAGTTTCAAACTTCGTATCATCCAGGCTAAGACCTTGCGAACAATCTCTGGAGCCGAATGGTATATTCGCACACGAGACATCGCAAAGGACCTTAAGGTTCCTATGGATACGTTATGAACAATCAAGCAACAAGCTACCTATTTAAGCTCCGCAACCACCCTAACGTCCTGGCAAGGAACCTGCTAAGGAGGCGAAGAAGAAGGAGGCTTAAAAAGTCATATCCAATAGACCTGGCCAAACGCCGCCTTTAATGAAGCTAAATAACATGTACATAAACACACACTATGTAAATATTTAATCTAAGCTATCATTAATCAAAACACACGCTGATAAAAGTTGCTAAACAAGAGTAACAGAAGATTAGCCGTAAATAAAAGAATTTTAACACAAAAAAAAAAAAAAAAAAAAAGTTTGTGTAGTTTACACCAACTTTAGGCAGATAAAAATACCAAAAAAAAGTTATGTCTTAAATTATTTAAGACAATATATATTTTATAATTTAAACAACTATTTTTGTTGCCTTTCCTCTACACGGCGGTTCGGTATCTAAAATTCGTGGCCAGTGTGCCGATGTTTGGCCCATGTCGCTATGGAAGCAACTGTTTCGAATCTGATAAAACAATTAAATAATACCAATAACAATTAATCTAATTAAGTGCCCGACTATCAAATACCCTACCAAAACCAGATGCAGCTCAAGCTTACTTACGTGCCAAATTTCATGACTCTAGATCATAAAACTCTAGATCATAAAAACGAGGATTTCGATAAAGATTCTTATCGATACATGTGCACAAAACAATATACCACTTTACTCATTTTCAATGGGATCATTGATATAAAAAATAGGAAATTGTTGCCGCTTGCTCGCGTTTCTTATGACGTTACATTTGCAAAAAAAACCTTTTATGGCTGCATTGCTTCTGGTGTTTTTCATTCACCTTTTCAATCACTTGCCGGTCAAATTTTCTAAACACTTTTCAAAGATCTCAGATCTTACGATTTAAGCTTATTCATTCAGAACAAAGACATTCATTTACATGCATGTATATAAAGTTTGGATTGATATATTTACCTTAAAAAGTTGCTTAAACGCATTTTTGTGGTTTCTTAACATTTTATTATTATATATATTTTTTTTTTCGTCATTTGGTCTATATACACATATGCAACAAGGCCTTATCTACAAACTACACGCTAAACTTAGACGACAAATTCAGATAATATATATATATGTTTACATATATATAAATCATAGGGTACAGTATAGAAATACGAAACAAACGCAAATGCGCTGGGGCGATGTGAGAATACATCTCCTCGAATTACAGTTAGATTGGCGGCTTCTGTCGATCGACGATCGAACCAGCCAGTGGGCTGAAAATGTGAACTAGATGACTAGCGATTCTCTCTCTCTCTCTCCCACGTCAGGGGACGCACCAGGCGCACCTCTAATGCTGGGACTCCACCTGCGGTGTGGAGTGGCGACGCGGCTTGGAGGGTGGATCGTTCCACGGCTGGACATTGGCGCGGCCAAAGATGATAAAGAGACCATTGCCCACCAGATAAATGCCGGCTGCAATGAAGAAGACAACGCGCCACTGTTCCACATCGTGCTGCAAAGAGAAAGTGAGAGAAAGTCATTAGCATGCCTGCTGCTCGAAGGGTTCTCCACAAGCACTCACCTCATTGTTAACAATGAATCCGACCAGGAGCGGCGCAATGATGCTCATGATGTTGCCCACGCAGTTGGTGATGCCCATGAGAATGCCCGCGAAATTGGGCGACAGATCAATGTGATTGATCTGAAAGCCAAGATAACAAGAGCCATTGAAGCCAACTGTTATGGTCAGAAGGATGACAGCCAGATTGCTCTGATCACTGCTGACATAGGCCAGGCCGATGAGCGCGCACATGGGCACCCACAAGCCAATGGAGTTGAAGAGCTTCCGGCTGGCCACAGTCGAGATGCAGTTGCGCTTGTTCAGCCACATGGCAATGGCCGAGAAGATAAACGACATGACAAACATGGCAGCATAGGGCAGAGCCGAGAGCAACGCATTCGACTTGATATCTTTGCCCAGCACATTCTTCATATAGCTGGGTATTTCGGTGAGCAACGTCCAGAAGCCCCAGTTGTTGGCACTGTGCGACGCAATGAGCGCCAAGAAGGCCGGCGAGGTGAAGAAACTGAGCCAGGGCGTGTGCATCTGCTCCTTGGGCTGCTCCGATGTCGCTTCGCTGGCCTGCGCCATCTCGATCATCTTAAGCTCCTCCGTAGAGATTTTCTTGTAGTGCGCCGGAGAGCTGGCGCCCCAAATGAAATAGAGTACGGCCCAGATGCAGCCAACGCCTCCGGAAATGTAAAAGATGCTCGGCCAGCCAGCGGAAGAGGAGGCGAGCAGTCCGCTCGTGGCCAGCATAATGATGGTGCCAAACTGATTGCCCGCATAGGCGGCGGTGCCCAGCACGGGTCGCTCATTGGGCGGCACCCAGGCCGACAGCAGCGTATGCACGGATGGAAAGACCACGCCCTGACACAAACCCT
The DNA here is from genome assembly GCA_018903485.1 of Drosophila littoralis. Taxonomy (NCBI): domain Eukaryota; kingdom Metazoa; phylum Arthropoda; class Insecta; order Diptera; family Drosophilidae; genus Drosophila; species Drosophila littoralis. The sequence continues at coordinate 10,018,659 of JAEIGF010000297.1, read as the reverse complement.
CCACGACGCGCAGGGCGCAGACCAGCTGCCAGCCGCCCAACTTGGCAAACAGAGGCGTCAGTATATTAAGCACCGAGCAGATGGACAAGCCCGTCAGCAGCGTAATCTTGCCGCCAAATTTGCGTGCCAGCTGTCCGGAGGGCACCTGGGTAAGCACATAGCCCCAGAAGAAGCTGCTAAGCAACAGGGACTTGGTCTTCTCCGGCCATTTGTACTCCTGAAAGCATCAGTTGTAGACTTGCATTGTATATATGTATGTGGACAGTACTTACAGGAAAGTGAGGATTAGCTTCAGCAGCATCTGTCATGGCCACGACGGCCACAGATAGGTTGACGCGCTGGGCATAGGCAACAGCCAGGGCGAAAAAGAAGAGTAACGTTTGCAAGTGGCGTATACCCAGACCATGTTCTGAAAATATAAATAGATTGCGATTGGTCGTTAATACGCATAATCAAGACATACGTAATATTGAACTTCAACTTGATTCACACATGTATGTACTTGACAGATCGATCAGCCAGACGCCTTCAATATGTGCTATCAGCTATTGGCTGTAGGTCACCTGTAGGTCAGTAGCCTGCTGTCACTCTTTAGCTAAAATCTTTTGTTTTTGCGTAGCACTTAAATGGAATATCACCCCAACAAGCCTCCCAGTCAAACACATCTACACGTGGCGGCCTATGGAGCGGGCAGCCATACATAATCATATAATCGTATATCAAGGCGTGTTTTTACCACCTCTTTGTTGGCAGATACTATCGCAGACGTTCGCTTCACTTCGTTTCAGATTTACCATAGCTTATCTGGCCAGACGAGGAGATAAATTATGTGCTTGCCACCGAAATGCGGCTACCAGTGTTTATTGGGCGAGGGTCTGTGTGGGTTATGAGAATACCCAAAGAAAAAAATTCCATTCATCCTGATTGTTTATCTGGGCTTTCGGCCCCGACAAAACTGGCGCCAATTTGGCAGCCGCTTTGTCGTCATCGCCACGCCTCCATCCCTGCTTACGCCTGTCGCTTGTGGGTGTTTTAGGTGACAAGATAAGTTTCTGTTTGGTTTCGGATGAGTAGACCTGATTCAGATATAACCGCTTTACGCTGCTTTTTTATACTCTTAGCGCCTGACGTAGCTTTACAGCAGTAGTTATTAAATTAGGGGGGCTCGTCTTTAACGTCAGTTTCTTATCATGTCGGTTAAACGTGTTCAAACGTAGAGATTAAAACCTTTTAGCTAAAGAAATTATTTTACGGTTCCCTCTTACCTTAAAACATTATAACAAACTATTTTAGCTAATCACATAATTTCTTCTACAAGTAGATCGAGTACACTTGAGAGAACACTGTGCTATGCAGAACCAGTTAGATCAATATAATATACACTATCATTCAGAACTAATAGCTATAGCCTAGCTATAGCCTATCAGTTGCCATCGCGATTGCCAAGCTCCAGTGAAGCGGAACAAATGCGTATCTCGGAAGACACATAACAGTATAAGAGCTGTGTAAATATGCTATTAATTAATTGATTTCAACAATAATCAATTCAGTCAAAACTTATTTACTTTTTTACACAATAGCTGGGCTAAAATCGAACAAACCTTGCTCTTCTTCAAAGCGACGATTCTTCACCATGGCGAAAATTGAATTCTTTCAAATGTGAGATTTTCAAAGAAACCTATGAAAATGTATCAGTATTGTAATTTTTTTGAATACTTGATGAAAACTGCTCTATGTGAGAGAACCGCACGCCACGGAGCCTGTTCAATAACTAACTGATTGATGCTTTATAGAGCATCTGATTTGTAAAGACTAAAAGTTCTAATAATTTTCAACACCTTCAATGCGTGACTAGATGCGCCTAATCTAACAAGCGATGTGTATGTGTGTGTGTGTGTGATTCAAGTGTGTATGCTGTAAATATATTTTTTAATGTACTTTTAAACGGTAACTCATAGCTAAGCCTGAGTCGAGCATTTATGCATATCGGAATCATCTTTTAATACGCACAATAAATCTTTAATTTAATGCAAACCATAAATCGCTTTCAACCATACAATTTTTTGAATAATTTTATATCGCTGAATGAATATAATTAACGTGCACAAAACTTATCTAAAATCGAACTCAGCTTTAAACTTGACCTAGTTTTTATCATAAAAACATATTTAAACTAAGCCGTTAGCTTCTTGAAACTAATTGCAGCTGGCAATGCTGCGTTTTCAAAATTAGAGCTTTCAAGCAGAGCTTTTGTCGGCGCCAAACTTTTAAAAAGCTCATTTACAACAGTAAAGACACCACATTACGACCCGCAGCTTTTTACTAAGCTTTGCTTCACTTTTTTGGTCGCATCTCGGCAAAGCTCTCGTTAAAGTTGACTGATCGCGGTTAGCTGAGTGCACTTGTAAATGTAATTGTAATTGTAATTGTAATAACAATTATTAGGTTTTTCTCACACACCTGAAAGCGTGGCACGAATGACGCTTGCGAATGATAAATGGGTGGCAGTAGGCCACGCTGATGCATAAGTCACTGAGCTTAGCCCCACAGCCAGTTAATTTTAATTAGATAGATTTGTAACAGGGGCGGGGTTCGGCAGACGCGACCAATTAAGAATCTGATAGGCTAAGGGCTCGCTTGTGCGCATATTGCGTATACGCCTCGGGGAATATCCTCAAGTGAGCGCGATAAGCATAGGTACTTATTATTTAATGCATTGTTTTCAGTTTGATTTTTCCTGCACGCTTATACATTAAGCCCAACGACTTTGAAATGTCCATCAGATAGAGTTAACGATAATGGCAAGGCAACAGCAAGCAGATAATGGCTGCATGCCACTTGTTGATAGCTGATGGAAAATTTGATTTGTGCGTCATGTCCACAAAATGTATGTCACCTAGATGGACTCTGCGAGGGTCTATCATGCGCTTTGCTCATGCTCGAGCTTCATTTTAAATTTTCTTCTTTTTTATTTTTGGCAAACACGAAACTCGCTGAGCGTGTTTTATTTAGCTGTATCTGTATCTGTAGCAGTAGCCGTAGTTGTATCTGTATCGCATTGTGAGACTAGACAGCATTGAACTTGGCACTTGAGTGTGTGTGTGTGGCATATGTGTGTGTGTGCCTGCTGTGCTGGTGTCAACATAAACATAAACCTAACGCCTTGTGCCGGCGCCTGGCGCCTGCCGCCTACCTTGCCGCTGTGAATAATTTGTATGTTTTTTTTAAGTACATTACAATAACATAATCAAAAGTCGGCATCGTTTTAAATATATAATTTATGTCTTTACGGAAGGAATTTCAATTATTTTGTCAAGTACTAAAATAAAACAAATTAACATATATATTAAACATATACATATACACAGATATATATGTGTATATTTATATATATGCATTTAGCTGGTAATGAAGTACAGGAGGAGGCCTGTGCACCTTCCTGTAATTAGCGTTCGATCCCTTTTTAATTGTATCTGGCGACAGCAGCTGCACGCGATTTGACTTTAGTCAAAGCAGGAACATAAATTGAGCTTGGCAAATATGCGAGATTTATGTTTTAGCCATATACGTAGCTAATTGTTCAAAGAAAGTATCTCTAGTTGGCAGCTGGGTAGCTAGTCTCTAGCTGCCAGTATCTCAAATCTGTTGCAGTGCTTGACATGCGCTGTCGCTCATTAAGCGATCTGTACTAAACTGGAATCTCGCCGGAGAGTCTCTCGAGAGTGTGTCTTGATAGACTGCCTGCCTGCCGTTGGCTGTGCGTGCTTGTTATTGTTCGCCTGCCCGTCAGCCCGCCCCACAGACTTAGTCAGACGGCGTTGACAAGCAAAAACTGTTTGCTCCAGCTCCAATTGCTGTGCAAATTTGCATACAAACTTTGACGATTTACGGCCAGAAGCAGTGCAAGTGTTTGTTGTTGTTGTAGCTCTGCTGCTGTCAGCTTCCTGTCTGTATGGTCATGTTTTGGAGGCACCTTTCCAGGTCGGCACCCGAGTGCCGGACCAGCAATAGCACTCCGTTGTTTATGGCCATGCAAATTTATTATCTAATTAGCAGTGGCTAATCATAATATCATATAAATATAATTAATACGCTAACTCTGCACTCAAAATATAACTCACGGAATTGGAAAGTTAAACATTTGCGCATCTAGCTAAACACCCCTTTCAGCTGTTGTGCAATTGTCTAAGTGCTAAACAATTTCACTCAACACTTTTTAATGACAGCTTCAAGGCGGCTAATGCCACGAATTTCACTTCGTTTGACCCACCAGATTAGGTTTATGTTTATGAAAATTGAGTTAACTAAAACTACAATAAAAGAATTATTAAAAAATAGAGCAAAATATTTGCACAGAACTTGAATACTTTTAGATCAGATCATGTTTTTCTTTTTATTAAGTCAAAGTCACGAAGAGTTCAACAAAATTCGAATATTATTTATCAGCTGTGTTTGGAATTTGTTTGCTTATAGAATTAAATTTGTCGATCATGACTCTTAAGATCAGCAAAACACAATGTATATATAAATTTACTTTTCGAATCAAAATTAAAATGTTTGAATATAATATATGCATTGCTCTAGAGAGTTTTACAATGCACTTAATATGCGAACGAATAAATAAGTTTTTTTTTTTTTAATTTTCAACTATCTAAATATACTTTGCATATAAATTTCTATCGAATTAAATAGTCAAAAATACAATTAATACGAACATTTAGCTTTTAATTTGTTTATTTTTATTTATTAATAACGTTGTATATTAATACTAACGTCTGTCAATTAAAAAAGAAATTTCAAATATAGACCACATTTAAATTCTCACATATTTTAATTCAAAAAGACATGTTAATTATGATCAAAAATGACTCAAAAAATTACAAAATATTAATATTTTTTATTTGAATACTGAAGTAGGAACATTAGAATTAGAATTTACTAGAATATCTCTAAAAACTGTTTATGATAACTATAGAATTATTAAAATCTCTGATGATGATTTGATTTTACGACTATTGCAACACAACACATCTTTTGAGCATGATTTTAATATTAATAAATCAAATTAATAATTATTATTATTAATCACTTTTATGCTGTCTAACACATTAATTGCAAGCTTATTCTGACAAGCAATATTTGAAACAGTTCTCCCTCATATTCCGATCATCTCATGCCCTAAAACTTACTTGCACCCTCCGCTTCCGCTTCCTTTTTGTTTCCCCCTGAGGTACCGTTAACGTTAACCGCCATATTTCCTTTATTTCCGCCACAGCACAGGAACTTCATGCCTTTTTTTTAAAATACTTTTTGGTACAAATTATAAGAAATATAGCGCGAATTTGTTATTTTAATTTATTTGGTTTTTATTTGTTTTACATTTGTTCCGTTGGCAGCTTGTTGATGCTTGTTTTTGTTTATTTTTTTTTTTGCATTTGTTTTTTCCTATTGTTTACGACCGTTGCGCAAATGAATTATTTTTTAGCATCAGTTTAATGTGCCGTAACAATTGGGCTATTTTTGCCGCACTCCTCGCACTATTACTGCCCAGCAATTGGCAGGGTATCGATCGTGGGTAATGCGATTGCTTGCATTTTAACTGTTTCGAATGCAAAACAAACCGATTGTTTTTGCCTTTTACTTTCGATAGATCGTTCGGCGATAGATGATATATGGGCTGGACGCGTCGCGCTTGCACTTTACAGACCGACTGAACGCTGAGCCGACGCTGGCCGCTCCATTTATATGGCAATCGAGTTCGGCGCTGCCCGCCCGGTGTCGCCGCTTTCTACGCTCGGCCACTTGAACACGCTCCCGGCGAGCGGCGTGCGGCGCTTGTTGTAAGCGTCGCCGTCGCTGTCGGCGGCGATGTCAGCATGAGCGGCACTTGAGCGTCACGCTAACTCCCAGCACCCTGCTAGCCCGTGGACAGCTGGGGTGTCTGCTAGGGACATACAACTCGAATCGAATCTTATCGGAATCTTCTTTAGATTACACTTTGGACGGTGCAGCCACGAGCATGTCAACCGCCGGGGACACTGTCTCCGGCTCTGGCCGTGGCCCAATATCAGGTGTCGCGGATCAATCTATAGATATGATCCGGATGCTCTTCATAAAACATCATTATATACAAGCCAGACCACTCAGTGTGCTATCTAAATGTGCCTATGCATGCCTGGTACCGAAATATCACAACGGAAAATTTATTTCGGGAATACCTAATGAGACTTCCCCGCCTAATGCCTTAGACATGATCTCTGGGCATGATCATGGCACCGTACTACGCCGTGCTGGCATGCTGCAAGCCAAAACAAGCTGCTTTAAACGCCTCAAACTGGTTGATGGGGCAACAACAATTTGGCACAGCTGGACTGCGCGCCTTGGCCAGAAGCAACAGTGTTGGCCTAAAGCACTTGACGCACATTCCTCAAATGCCGATCATTTAGCACTTGACATTCGACACAATCGCAGACTTTTACTTTCTTTTCCGTTTAGAACGGAATCATTTAGAATGGACATTTCACAGCTGTGTGCTAGCCGCAGCAATAGTTGGTTTAATAATGATTGGAAATTCTTAGCCACGTATAGTTCATGCCTGGGTGAACCAATGGAATTCTCATTGTTATGTCGACTTTACACCGGCTGTGTGTGTGTGACTGTTTTTGCCCTTTTTGTTTTTTTTTTTTTCTTGTTTTTAATATAGTTTTTATATTGTCATCACGTTGACGACGCTTTTGGAATTTTATTTTAGACAATAATTGAATTTTATTGCCCGTCTACTGACAGCAATTGATTTTTTCGTAAATTAAAACTGCATTTCCCAGTCATTCAATTTGATCAACTGATGACTGCAATGCATATACATATGTATTTGCATTTATTCAAATGCTTCAGTTTGAAATATACCCAAAGGCTGAATATATAGATATTATAAAAAGAAAAACCCCATTATATAATTATACATTTTGCTCGAATATCCCTTAATTTCCAGAACGTTTTTTGCTCAGTAACATTTACACTATGTGACTAATAAAAACTGAACCTTTTCTTGCATTCATTTGAGGTAAATTTGTATAAAATAAGGTATAATTCATTTAAAGTGCAGTAAGAAATTCGAAAGATAGTTTTATTTATAGATAGTTAGTCATCCCATAGCACTTTCCTCAGCCTGCCCTAATCAATGAAAAGAAATCCCTGATTCAATCCTACTTTTCAAATTAAATGATCAAGTTCTTAGCTCACAAGTTCCAAAATCTGCTGTAGAAACAGCTGCTTCATTTTGTTTAGTTCCGGCTATAGATGGAAGATTTATGAGCCTCGTGCCAGGCACTCAACTCTCAGATTTTCACTACATAAAAAATATAATACGAAAATCATTACAAGATGCCAACAACCATAAATCGTAGACCAATTGAATAAATACGATTAGACGAAATACATTTTGTATCTGGCTGCAACCAAATGATGCAGCAGTTTCCCGTACTTGAAAAACCCAGCCACAATATGCTTTAGTACTTGCACTTGTATCTGTAGCTGTATCTGAGGCTCTAACTGTACTCTGTAAATATGCATCTGTACTAGTTGAGGTGCATAATAATGATAATACGAGTTGTTTGCGCCGTGTGTTTAGATTCTTTTTGTTTTGTTAGCCGTAGTGTTTAGGGGCGATTCGGCTCGAATATAATTACCGGGGCAATGCAATTGCATTTCAAATTGGCCCCTGTTCATGTTCGGTTAGACATACGGGCATTCGAGGCAGCAGCCGCAATTACACTATTGACTTATTTTATACAACAACTAAATGAACAGTTGCAATGGATTACATTTATTTATTTTACGACGTGTCTCCCGCATCGCATTGTGCTATATAACCCAGACCAGCTCATCGCATTTTGTCAATATTTTTCCTATACTCTATATAAAAAAACAAATGTTAAAAACGGGTATCTTAAAGTTGTGCATGACTGTAAAAGTTAACTACATTTTCTGTTACTCAAATCTAAAAAAACACAATTGACTGAACATTTAAAGATATAACTGAGACATTTGGCTTACATATATTTAAGCACGTCTTTAATACCATAATATTCAGCTAATAAGTACCTCAGCTCGTAAAACTTTTGATTGAGTGGTAGATAAGTCATTGTACTGCTTACAGGGTATTTTCGAACCAAGCACTCTCCTTTACACAGTTCTATTTTGTTTCAGATATGCAAAACGTGCCATTGCCTGAACTTGACCAAAGCCAAAGTCGGCTGGCCAATTCAGTTCCTTAATTTTACTTGCCCGTCGGTCACATGTAAATTCAAGTTCAAGCTCTCAGTTTTAGCCACCCGCTCAATGGAAACTCAGTCGGGCAAAATTGGCGAATATCGGTATCGGTATTACTCGGTATTGTGAGCACAGCGCTGTGCATGCTAATTACCATATGATCGCCGATTTCGGCCAAAAAACTCCACAGTTGAGTCGGCGCTCAATGACATTGATTAGGCGGCCCCCTCCCGTGTTGTCATCAAAAAACAAAGCCTAGGCCAAGCGGTTGCTTAACTATTCAGATAGCGATTCCATTTTGCAATTTTGGTCTGCGGTCTTTCAACCGAACCTCATTACGTATTTACGTACATTGAATGGGGAAATTGGATTTAATATGCGATCGTTAATATATATTGTTATCTGAATTTATTCTCTGGGGTTTCTAAATAGCTCTATGCAAATTCAAAAAGCATATATAAAACTATTTTTAATTGCTAATCGGCCGGTTGTAGAAATAAAACTGATTACAATTCGGTCCGTGAATTATTTATATTTAGACTAGGTTTAACTTTAAATAATTATCATAAGTATATTTGTGCGATTTTGTGATTCACCAAAAATACTTAGAAATGGAGCACATCATCTTACGAATATCACATAAACAACTATGCCACGCACAATAACAAGTATTATCGAGTACATGTTAAAATGTTTTATAAGATATCAAAAAAGTTACAACCATTGACGCGCGAAGTGCGTCAATTGTCTGCCAAGTAAAATGTTTATCGATAAAGTCGTAGTAAAGTTTCGTCTCATTCAATGCAAGCGAGAGACAAAGATTCGAATTAAGAAAAAATCATTAAATATCGAACATTAGATACTTTATTAAGCACATAAAATGAAAAAATCAAGTCCATGAACTTTCTTTTTAATATACCCTATAAACCTGAGTTCTTATCTAATCAGTGAATACATCATTTAATTATAAGCCTATCAGGTAACGATTTATTAGTAAAGTCATAAAACACTCGTCCCTATCAGTTGTGTATTGGCTTAACAGCAAAAATAAGACATTGTACACTTTAAGAAAAACAACAAAAAGAACACCAGGTAGTCCCCAGAACTGCTGCGATAAGCCGAAATGGGAACGAGAACGAGGCGAGCTTAGTACATTATCAGGGACTCACAGCTGCTCTATAAATTGGCCTGTAACTAATTAGGCGCCCATTAAAAGACCTTTTCGCACAAATATGTGAGCGTTAATTGGGCTTAATTTGTTTTAATTATCGTAGTGTATGAGAAAACTACCTTTGGTATGGCAAACAATAAGGTGTCAACGCAGTTCATTACAGCTCTAAAGTTCGCTCTATGTTGCATATCTTAGGGCTGTGCCCAAAATTAACTTATAAACACATCAACAGCATAAAATATATGGAAGGCAAAATATAATTAATAATAATTGTAGAGTGAGCCACTTTAAATGGGAGACAGGCATAATCATGTCCAGAAGTGGTCCAGTGATTCGACCACAGCTCGCCGGGATGTATCTTCGGCTGCAAGTTTCGTGCTGGAATTCAGTCTTGACACGCGAGCCATTGTTGGTCATCTGACTGGACAAAACAGGGAGTTTCCCGTTCTGAGGATCTGCACAATGTTCAATGTTTAAAATCAAATATGATTATATCTTTCTCTAATGTATGCGTATCTCTGTCTCTGGACTAGATATTGGCATAGAACATGTTTTCCCCCATGGCACGACTGGTCCGTGATGTTCTTTGTCTATTTTCCAAACTATACCAAGAATATGTTAGCAGGTATAAATTTCGAATCAAAGCCAGTCTATGGCTTGCACATGTGGCTTAAAAATCTTAAACATGACTTTTTTGGGCATTCCAACGCAAACCAGTCGAAAAAATTAAATCACAGAGTAAAAGTAATATTAACATTCAGATATTGAGTTAGTTAAATATGCAATAAATGCAAATATTCCTATTTTTGAATTTTGGAAAGAAGTAAATAATTTTAACTTTTATATTCTCGACCCAGGTAAATTTAGCAATGTGCCTGCTCGTGCGTGTTTGAGAAAGTTTGTTTCGTGTTCGAGTTGGGTCGAGCCACAAAACCCAGCACGCGCCCATTTCTTTTCTGGATATATTGCTTTGCAATGGGCCATTAGTAAATTTGGCAGCTGTGTTGCCCAGCTGCTTTCTATGCATATTCAAGTCTCAAGATTAAATTAACACGTCCAGACGGATCATGCCGCTTGTTGCTGGGAGTTGTATTGCAAGCCGTGAAAATATAGATGGTCTTAAGAATTAAGATTAAAGTTCATTTTTTTTACTCTTGCAATGTCAAATGCTCAATTCAAAACGAAAGACTTAGGAAACGAACCTTTTTTATGTCGTCAGTAGTAAAAGCGATTTAATTTAATTTTATTTGTTTAGTTTTCTATATTATATTAATATAATATATTAATATATAAACATACAGAGTCGCTAATCTGCTCTCATCGAGATCGGTTGTGCCGCGCATAGACAAAGTACGAGTTGATCAATTGTGCAATCTACGTGTGCTAAAAATAGCACAAATCGAACATTTCGGACGCTGTCTTGTGCAGTGTCGGCAGTTTGACAACAACAAAACGCAAGTGTAGTGCGATAAGACTGCATTCGTTGCCCGTTTGGGCAAAACATTACCCCTCTCTCCGCGCGCAGCCGCACAAGAGGGGCAATAAACGCGGTGCTTATCAGCTAAGTTATCTTTTTATAAGCTTAACTTTAACTTTAAAGTTAACAAATATAAACTAATTTAATATGGACAAGAACGTTTTTTCTAACTCTCAGCTTAGTAATAAGCCGATTGATTATGGAAAAATGCGCCAAGTAGCTGGCAAATCACCATTGGAAATCAGGACAGATTTTATTAATAGCCTGTTACGTACTGATACACAGAGCATCAGCACAATAACAACAACTTTAACATTCACCAGTGCCACTAGTAATTCTATTTACACCACGGCAACGGCTGCAACCAGCAGAGTGAGCCATTGCGGAAGCATGGATAACCATGCAGCTAGCTTTACCCAATGCTCCTCAGACTCTACCTCTCCAACAATCAGTGGAGCTTCTAAACTAGACTCCTTAGTTCTTAGTGAAGCTGCTACAAAATTAGTGGCTGCCCAAAAGAATTTGAAAAATAAGAGGAAGAAACCATTATCTCCCAATACTAGCTCTAAGAGGCCGAATAAAGATTTGTCGCTAGTCTCGCCCTCAGCATCAACAAGTATGGCAATCTCGGGCAACAGGTTTGCCTTGCTAGACATGGACATGGACATTGATGTAACAAACGAAAGCCATGTTGAAAGCCACAGAACTCCAAATGAAAGCCCTACTAGCACTTCTGAGGCTGATCAGCAGAACAATACTAACGTCAGTATTGATGTAAGTGTCACAGCCAACAACCCACAACATAATGCAACCAATATCAACGGCCAGCTTCACGGTACCCGAAAGCCACCGCAAATAGTTGTGAGTGTTACTGACCTTAATGATCTTTTTGAACTCATTATGGAGGTCACTAGTTTAGATAACGTGGCAGTGAAAGTCAACCAAGGAGAAACGGCCAGAATATTTCCCAAAGACAGTGACACTTACAGAGCAATTGTCAATCATTTTGATGGTATTGGTATTGAGTTCCATACCTATCAATTGAAGGAAGAGAAACCATACAGGATAGTAGTTAAGGGGCTTCACTATAGCACATTAAACAACGAAATTATTGAGAATTTTAAAAAAAATGGCTTTGATGCTCTGCAGGTTCATAACCCAAGACCAAGGAGTAACAAAGATGGAAAACTCAATATATTTTTCATAAATATAAGGCCATGCGCAAAAATTAATGATATATATGATATCAAAACTCTTTGCCGACAAAAAGTGAGGATAGAGAGGATGCGCAAAACATCTGAAATCGCCCAATGCACACGATGTCAGGAATACGGACACACAGCCAAATACTGCCGTCGTCACCCCAATTGTGCACGATGTGGTGAAGATCATCTCACGAAGCTATGCACACGTCCCCATGATGAACAGCCTTCCTGTTTGCACTGTGGAGGGAATCATATGGCAAGCTACAAAGGTTGCCAATGGTACCAGGACTATCTACGACGATCAATGGGCTCTACAATGAAGCAACAGGCTCACACGCAACCGTCTAGACAGATCAGGAGGACTCAAGATCAACCAAAGCAGAAACAACCACAAAGGAAACAGCAGCAGCAGCAACCAACTCGACAGCAACAAATTCCTAACATCCCTAGAGTCAATACTGGAGGCAAGTCCTATGCCTCAATAGCAAGGAACGCCAACGAACCTGCCCAGCGCCGTCTACATGGTTTGCAAGCGCAACATCAGCTACCAAAGCCAATAGAAAATATCAGGCAGCAGCAGCATCCAGCTGACGTTCAATCACTATTGGAACAACAGCAACAGCAATTTCTGAAATGGCAACAACAGCTGCAACTACAGCAGCAGCAGCAATTCCTCTTGTGGCTGCAGGAGCAGCAACGGGAACAACAACAACAAAACGAGCAAAATAGTCAACGACTAGAACGGCTTGAAAAAATGGTCCACGAAATGGCCAGCATGTTAAAGCAATGGACAGGGGATGGATCGACTCCCCAGCTTCATAACAACGCCACAGCCTCCCAATGAATCCACTCAAGATCCTTATCTGGAATGTTAATGGCATCGCAGGAAAAGCCAGTGAAGTTGAGCTCTTCGCGCACAACAACAATGTCGACATTCTCCTTCTAAGTGAGATCAGACTAAACCGAGGACAAACAGTCAAAATACATGGGTACACCTTCTATCCAGCTTACAAGCCATCACGTCATAATCACGGTGTCGGAGGAGCGGCGGTATTCGTGAGGAGTTCTCTCCGCCATTTTCCACAAAGAGTAATTGAAACGAGCACCATACAAATGTCTTCAATAAAAGTTGCCACTGGTTTGGGAGACATGGAATTTAGCGCCATATACTGCCCACCAAGAAATAGAATTGAAGAAAGGCATTTCAGTGACATACTCGCTTCTTGCGGCCAAAGGTATCTGGTTGGTGGAGACTGGAATGCGCGACATTGGCTGTGGGGAGATACCTACAATTCACCCAGGGGCCGAGAACTAGCCGAAGCCATTACAGCCAGAGGAGCTAATATTCTCGCAACAGGATCACCAACTAGGTACCCATATGTGCCTAGTCACACACCTAGTTGCATTGATTTCGCATTATACCATGGGATACCGGATTCTCAAACAAATATCGGCCAAAGCTGGGATCTAGACTCTGACCATATAGCCCTTGTTGTAAATTTGCAAACAGATGGTTCTTATGTCAGGCCAAACCCTCGATTAATTACCAACCGTACTGACATCATGGCTTTCAGACAACATCTTGAATGCTCGATTCAATTAAATCCCACCTTGGACTCTGGAGTAGACATTGAGAATGCAGTAGATTTTCTAACTGAAAATATACATAGCGCTGCTACTGCCACAACTCCACCCAACACCGAGTCACGCCCCATTCGTTATGGCATTGTTCTCACGAGGGAGGCTAAAGAGCTGATGAGAACAAAGAGGTGCCTTCGAAGAAGAGCAATTCGATCACAAGATCCTTGGCACCGAATTTTGTGGAACCGAGCAGCAAAACAGCTACGTATCCTCCTAAGGGAACTCAGAAGTGATTTCTTCGAGCAAAAACAAACTACTCAAACTACTCTGCAAACTACTCTCTATGGAAATGTACAAAATCACTCAAACGACAACCCTTTAGACAGGTTCCTGTCCGATGTCCTGGTGGCGAACTTGCTAAAAACGAAAGGGAACAGGCTAATGCTTTCGGATATCATCTTGAGGATCGTTTCACTCCTTATGAATTTGCTACGATAGAGCAGACCAGGGAGACCCATCAGACTCTGCAGACCCCCCTGCAGATGTCCCTGCCTATTGAGCCTATAAGGATTGAAGAAATAACTGACGCGATCCAGCTATTGCCGAAAAATAAAGCTCCGGGTATCGATAGAATCTGTAATGCTACGCTGAAAGCCCTGCCTACAAGCGCGCTTCTGTATATAATGCTAATTTTTAACGCTATTATCCGGCTCCAAGTGTTCCCAAAGCAATGGAAACTAGCAGCAATTATGATGATTCACAAGCCAGGCAAACCAGAAGCTGATCCTGAGTCGTATCGGCCAATAAGTCTCTTACCCTCCCTGTCTAAACTATGGGAGAGGACTATTGCCAAGCGGATAACTGCCATTACAAGCCAATGCAATATCTTGCCGGATCACCAATTCGGATTTCGAGAGGGACACGGCACTGTGGAACAGGTCCACAGATTGGTGAAGCACATCATGCAGGCTTTTGATGACCTAGAGTTCTCAAACGCTGTCTTCATTGACATGCAGCAAGCGTTCGATAAGGTGTGGCACGATGGATTACTGTACAAAATGAAAAACCTTTTACCCGCACCATACTATGGCCTTTTAAGGTCATATCTGGAAGGACGTGAGTTCAAGGTCAAGGTAAGGAACACATACTCCTCCACCTATACTATGAGAGCAGGAGTGCCACAGGGCAGTGTTCTTGGTCCGCTGCTCTACTCGTTGTATACCTCAGATATACCCAGCCCTACCTCTCAACATATGGAAGATCCCTCTAAGGCTATCATTGCGACATATGCAGATGACATCGCAGTCATTTATAACTGCGAAAGTTGCGTAGAAGCTAGCAATGGACTTCAGGGGTATCTGGATACTCTCGCAGCTTGGTGCAAACGGTGGAACTTGAAGGTTAACCCGTTAAAAACTATTAACCTATGCTTCACCCTCAAAATGCGGATGCATATCCCTCCAATTCAGCTTGAAGGAGTTACCCTGGAGCAGCCGCCACAAGCTAAGTATCTCGGCATCACCTTAGACAAGCGCCTTACCTTTGGGCCACACCTCAAAGCTACGGTAAAAAAATGTCGGCGCAGACTGCAACAACTGCGGTGGCTCAACAACAAAAGGAGCACCCTGCCGCTGAGATGCAAAAGAGCTGTATATGTGCACTGTATTTTGCCGATATGGCTCTATGGAGTGCAGATTTGGGGGATTGCAGCCAAATCAAATTATAAACGCATACAGGTACTGCAGAATCGGGTATTACGACAGATAACCAACTGTCCCTGGTACGTACGCGGTTCTACACTCCATAAAGACCTCAAAGTGCATACAGTCGAAGAACAGATTGGAAGGCACACAAGCAGATACAGCGACAGATTGCTGAGACACCACAGCCTGCTCGCCAGAGGACTACTCCCTGCCCAACCTCTAAGGCGACTCAAACGGCAAGGTTTTGCCAAGACGATTGGGCGCCAGTAAGACCACCCGCATTAAAATCCTCATACTACGTTATGGGGTTCGGCTCTAAATAACATTTCTATCCATGTGTTGTTAAGGTACTAAATTATGATTGTACAGGTTCTACACTTAATAATAATAAAAAAAAAAAAAAAAAAAAAAATATAAACATACAATATCAGCTGGAACTAGCTACATAAGCTTTTCAGGCTCTTATAGCCTCTTATACTAAGATTATCGGAATTTAATCAAAAATGCCACAAAATCTAGTTATATTAAATCAACAAAATGTGCATGAATTATCAGGTTAAGAATGCCTTCTTACCACATAAATCCAAGCTGCAGTATGAAACTCCTAGTTTCGCATTTAAGTGATACAAATTGCTTGTCGCCTGGGGAATATTTTCTATCCTATATATTTTTTTTTATTCTGCAGCAAAAGCACAGCCTTCTACAGTCACGCAACATTTTCGTATCCATCCATGCGAAAAAATCAAATCAATTTTGTAGTCTAGAATATATAAGACAAATGATTATTAATTCGTCCAATCAGAGGCAACGCACAGTTGATAGAGTAGAAACTGAGCTAACCAATCAGAGAAGGCCTAATTAACGTGTTTGTGCATTTAAATGTAACATACTTTTGGGACGCCATAAAAAAATTTTAAAAATAATAATATATACTTGAAAACATTAAGATGCGACTTGAAAGCAAGAAATAAACTTGAAACTGCAGTCAGCTTAAATATTATACGTATGTTATTCAGACAACTGAACAACGAGGATCTGGATACGAATCACAGGCTAGTGAGTAGTATTGTCACAGTGGTATTTACAACATAAATTAGGTTGATATTTTATAACAATTGTCGATGATTTATATGATAGGATAAACATATCCAATGCAATTACTAATTATAAAATGAATCACTACAATAATATATACACATACAAACTAATTGTTTAATGTTAATGCTAAGTGTAAAATTTCGAAACATGTGTTATAATGCCCCAAGTAAGATATCTGGCACTTCTGACAGTCTGTTGCAGTGTTGTTAACACACAATTAGCCGGGAAAGCTAATTAGTTGAAGCAGTTTGTAAACAAATATTCAAAGACAGACATACATATATAAATACTAGCTGGTATTTCCCAGCCTCGTCCGGTACACGATTTTTGCTTCAAATTTTAGAAATCAATTTTCACCCATGTTTCACAAGTGGAAATTTTAAATTCAGCTTGTAAAGCTATACATGTTCATACAATCTACGACTCCATTTCCGTCGAGGGATCTTTGATTTTGCGTAAAGTTAATGAATTTTCAAACAAATCCTTAAATATGAATTCACACCGAAAGATCATCTACCAATTTTTTGACTCCCTTAAACATGAGTTTGAGGCCGATCAGATGGTAAGCAAACAAACATCAAACGACTGTTTTTCCGCGATTTCCCAAAGCTTTCTTTTTCTTACGGTTTAAGCTGGGCATTGATCACCAGTGAGTCAGTCCGCAATCAGTCCGTCAGTTAGGACAAACAATTATATATATAAAAAAAAAGTACTTAACTAAGTACTGAGTAACCCGCTCTGAAATTAAACTAAGTGGGACTCAGCTGATTCTGTTTATAGACATTTTCTTGATACAATTGCAAAATGATTTAAGTTAGCAAATGACAAAGCAGAGCAGATAAAGTGAATGACTTAATAATAGTTTGTTGGTAAACAAACAATACAAACACCAACACAAATATACGTAGCATATGCTCGTGGAACAGGGAGCAATATTTATTGAACCGGCGACTGACACTGACAATTCTTATCAAAGAGCAAATACTGAGCCCAGGGCATTATATCAATCGATTGAGCCAATTGCGATCTGATTGAATTTTATCAGATGGCATAAACAATTATTAAACGCTTTTCTATAATTGAACTGGGGCTACCGACTGATAAGATAGGCAGAGACCTGCCCCCTTAAGCTGGTCGCGTGCTAAGCCTCAAGATCTGGGCATGACACACAGGCCAGAGAAGACAAGCTGGCCCTGAACTTAACCCACTTGTAGGGGGCACGTAGTGCAAACAGAACCAGGCACTGAACACAGAAATAGCGGCAATATGTCTGACTATATAAACATATAGTATACACTTTTAGCCTAGTATCAGTCAGTAACGGAATGTTAGTGGCAAGCCAAACAGCTGCGACAAATGTTTTGCCAACTGCTCTAAAAGCTCGCACGCTTGTTCGTTGTCTCTATCTGAACGTCGACTCCAGCTCCAGCTGGCTGGTACCAGCGAAGATATAGGGGCTTATGCCAGAGTGTTTCGCACTAATATACATATAAATGTCAAATATATTTTAAAGAAATTGTCAGATTAGATAATGCAGGGGCAATAGAATCTAGAGTGTAGACTCTTGACTTTTGAATGGTTAGTCGAGTGTCGAAATCCGTCCCATTGATTCGTAGCAACAGGAAAAAATACAAACAATTGATTTCGAAATCTATTAATATAATTTACCTAAGCTCACATTTATGGCCTTATAAATAAAATAAATTACAACCTGCTTATTTGTTAATACTGATAAATAAAACTAATTGTTCCCTGCTTCCGCCGCAGCTCAGTCCATGGCTTTTGCCGTATATCTCTCGGGCCAGCTGATTTGCTGCTCCAGCACTGGATCAATGGGAGGCGCGATGGCCGGAGCAGGTGCACGCTTCTCACTGCATGTCTCTGCGTCTTTAGGCGTCAGATAATCATCCGCATCCCAAGGTTGGGCCTGCGCCGTGCCCCAAATGAGAAACACGCAGTTGCCCACAAAGAAGATGACGGCGGCAATGCCAAATACAATTTGCCACTGGCCGCGATCATGCTGAAAGAGAGTAGAAAATCACACCATAAAGAAAACTGATCGTAGACTTACTCAATGTTCTCCCATCAACTCACCTTGTCCACAACAATAACGCCAGCTATGAGGGGTGTCAGGATGGGTATCACATTGGCAACCGTGTTGCTCAGGCCAATCAGGATGCCCGCATGATTGGGCGACAGATCGATGGTATTCAAGGAGCTGCCAATGGTGGCGCCACTGTTGACACCCACGCTGACCGTCATCAAGGCAATGGCCACATTCGAATGGTCCTCGCCCAAAAATCCGATAACAATCAATGCCGCAGCGGGTATCCAGAAGGAGAGCGTGTTGAAGAGCTTTCGCACCGCCGTCAGGGACAACCACTTCCGCTTGAGCAGCACGTCGGCCACAATCAGATAAACGTAGGAGAGCAGCCACATGGCCAGGAACGGTAGTGAGGAGAAGACCGCATTGCTCTGTATGTCCATATCCAGTACGCCGTTCATATACGACGGTATCTCCGCCTGCAGCGTACTAAGGCCCCAAGTCTCGGAGCAGCGGGCCACCAGCAGAGCCAGGAAGGGCACAGAGCAGCAAATGGCACGCCAGGGTATGGGTATGATGCGCTCATGGAAGTCCTCATTGTGCTGCAGCGAAGATTCGATATACTTGCACTCTGCCTCGCTAATGAAGCGCGACTCGGGCGCATTATTCGCGCCAAAGATGAGCCAGAGTATGCACCAGGCGCCGCACAAAGCGCCCGATACGTACGAGATGCCCGGCCAGCCCATGGCGCCCTTGGCAATCATACCGCTGATGAACATGGCCAGCACGGTACCACAGTCCGTGCCCGTGTAGCTGAAGGCGCCCAGACGATTGCGCTCCTCCGGCGGTGACCACATGGCCAGATGCTCGTTGACACACGGAAAGATGACGCCCTGGAACAGGCCCTGCAAAATCCGTATGGCACAGAACACCTGCCAGCCGCCCCAAGAGATGCTCCAGGGAGTAATCAGGCTGAACACGGCTGTGCCACAGCTGGCTATAAAAAGCACGATCTTGGGCCCAAAGCGACGGCACAGAAAGCTGCCCGGGCAAAGGGTCAGAATGTAGCCCCAGTAAAAGCTGGAGAGTATATACGATTTGTGGCGTTCCGTCCAATTGTATTCCTGCATGCACATAAAATCCAACACGTCAGCCATGCAATAATTTTTGGATGCACTTTAAACTTACCGGAAAGTTGGGATTCGTGGATTCCGCATTGGTCATTGCGACAATCGCCACGCTGACGTTCAAGCGCGCAATGTGCACAACTGTGAGGCACAGAAAGAGCAGCAGCGACTGCACATGCCGTAACCCAATCCGTGGCCCCTTGGGCACCTTGCTGAGGCTAGTCATGGCGTGTGGCTTACTAACTGCTTTCTCTTGGAGTTATTTATTCTGTTTTTTTTTGCTTGTGCACTCTATTTGTGCTCCGCTTGTTGTGCGAAATGTTTCTGGAGCTAGTCGCTACTGTAACGGCGACTTTTATAGAAGCGCACAGTGTGCTGTCTTCTCGGCTGGCTTTACGGCGCAAATCATTCACATTTACCCGGGAGTACTCTAATTAAATAAACAACACCGCTCTTGACGTAAATCCCAGTAGCTCCACAGCCAAATGACGTTCGCATTTCTTGAGATCTATTGTTTGGGCATTATGTTTATCTTACTCCATTCAATTCAGTCCGATCGGCTTCTGCTCAACTACAAATATTGATGGGGTCTCCCTCTCTCTGTCAAAAAAAGGGGTAATTTATAGAAGTGAGGCAATGTGACGTCTCATTTGAAGCGAGTGGTTTATTTTGCATCACGATTTATGACTGACTCCGCTTCACTTTTTGTCAACAGCTGTTGCCTCAAGCCGAAGCCACCTGTTGATACTCAAAGTCGAGCCAGCGAGTGAATGAATCTTTTTGAATATTCTTTATGATTTTAATCAAATTGTCCAGCAAATAATAATGCGTTGATAAGCGATGCTACTTGCTAAATAAATAATAAAAATAATCGATAAGCTTTCAAAATATTGCTAATAACAAAGAAAAGAAACACAAAATATCAATTGACTCGAGTGGCATACACTGCAAAAAATCTAATTTTTAGCCTGTAAAAGCTACATGATTGGATCTGTTATAAATAATATAAATGTTATAAAAAAATTTCAGTTGTTTTATTAACTATTTTGTTTTAAAAGGGATATTTTTTTGAATTTAATTGAATTAATTAACTTATATTTCCTCCAACTTGTGCTCCCGCTCCTTTTTTTTTGTCTACCTACTTTATTTTTCTCAGTGTACAGCTGAACCACTTATTGGCCATAAAGAAACTCTGTCTCGCAGGGGAAAAACAATAGCAGCAGTCAAGGAATATTATTTATAACACTTTATTGGCTCGCTTTAAATAAATTAAAGCTGAATTGAGTTATCACCAGACCGAAAGTCGTGCGATTACAGTAGGCGACAGAAGGAAGAAAAGACACGTCAAACTTTAAAGATGATTAATATTTCCGCCATGCGCGGAGAGAATTCTACACATATGTTTTGCGCTATGGAACAATAACTAAATAAATGATCATCTTCTCAAATAATTTGTAAAAAAGATATATGTCTAATATCTAAGAGAAAATATGGGTTTGACTTTCAGGTATGCGAGGCATAACTGCCTCAGGCCTATATTATAAATAAGTTAGATTGAAAATATAAAGGTCGACAAATCCAAACAAATATCATATATTAGGAAAAACCCCTTGGGGTTTGCTTTATTTCTCTATAACTCTTATCTACTTGTACATATTGCTCACTAACAAAATGGAATGCTGCTGAGTATATATGGCAACTGTTGAGTATATATAACATTATTTCTTGACACTCCTTGGCTTATCGCTTTGGTCAATTGCCAAATAAAACACTCGCACATTTCTTTTGGGTTTATGATGTGATTTAAAATAATACTCGTTCAAGTCAATTGTTAGCAGATTGCGGCCTATCGGTTCCGGTTAACTGCTGATCGTCTTTTTCGATTCGGGTTTTTCGCATAACTCTGGAGGGTTTGCCAGCTCAGGTTCGGGTCGTAGCAGAAAGTCTTCGGCATCCCAGGGCTGGGAAACAGCCGAGCCAAATGCCAAGAAAATGCAATTGCCCACAAAGAATATAACGGCGGATATTATGAATACTATTTGCCATTGTGTGCGATCGCCCTAAAATAAGAAGAAGAAGGAACGATTAGCACACTTGAAAATTGAAAGATAACTATAAAATTAAAGCTCACATTATCTTCGACAATCAGACCCACAGCGAGTGGTGTCACAATGGGCACCACATTCGCCGCTGTGTTAACAATTCCCATTAGAATGCTGGCATGGTTGGGCGACAGATCAATGGAGTTCAGAGAGCTGCCAATGGTGGCTCCGCTGTTGAAGCCCACGCTGAGAGTCATCAATACAATGGCCACCGTCTTCTGGTCAACATCGAGAAAGCCAATGCCAATTAGCGTTGCAGCGGGTATCCAAAAAGCCATCGAATTGAAGGTTTTGCGCAGGACTGTCAGCGTCAGGCATTTGCTCGTGAGCAGCACATCGGCACATACCAGATATATATAGGACATAACCCACATGGCCATGAAGGGCAGAGCAGAGAACAGCGCATTGTCCTTAATATCCATTTGCAGCACTCCATTCATATAGGCTGGAATCTCAGCCTGCAGAGTACTTAGGCCCCAGGTCTCGGCGCAGCGTGTCACCAGAAGAGCCAGAAAAGGCACCGAAGTCCAAATAGCTCGCCAGGGTATGGGAATGATGGCGTTGTGATAATTCTCTCCATGCTTTAGAGATGATTCAATATATTTTCTCTCTGCATCGCTTATCAGACGGGATTCTGTGGCATTATTGGCGGCCAAAAGGAACCACAAGGTACAGCTGACAAAAGCAACTCCAGCGGATACATAAGATATGCCGGGCCAGCCCATAGGGCCCTTGGCGATCATGCCGCTCACAAACATGGACAATACATTGCCGCATTCGATGCCCGTGTGACTCAGCGCACCTAGGCGATTGCGTTCCTCTGGCGGCGACCAGCGTGCCAAATGCTGATGAATGCAGGGAAAGACGAGTCCCTGGGCGCAGCCCATGAGCACGCGAATGCCACAGTAGGTGGCCCAGCCGCCCCAGCCTATGAACAAGGGCGTGAGGGCGCTGCAAACGCCCGAAGCAAAGGTGGCCCAGAACATGACACTCTTCACACCAAACTGTTTACACAGGTATCCACCCAGAAACTGGGTTATGATGTAGCCCCAAAAGAAGCTGGAGAGGATATAGGATTTCTCCGCCTCTGTCCAGTCGTATTCCTGTAGAAGATACACGAATTAATAAAAATTGTGGAGTGTGGCATTGCTACTTACGGGAAAATCTGGATTTGTGGACTCCGCATTAGTCATGGCCACAACAGAGACGCCCACATTAAGACGTCCAACGTAAATAGCGGTTATGGTTATAAATATAAGCAACGCCTGCAGATGGCGGATGCCCAAAATAGGACCTGAAAATATGGTTTATTAATATAGTAAATTCCGAGAGGTCTTTAGCATTTTTTATGCGATTAAAGTCCAAATAATCTGACCATGCTGTAAAACATTCGCGTGCCTTGACATTTATCAGTCAGCCCGTCTGAATAACCAGACTAGTATTTATTTATGGGCGATTTCCTATTGTGTGTGGGCTGATTATACACAGATTATAATATTTATGACAAAAGCAATTGAAAGTTGTTTGATTGCTAACAATTCTCCGTCAACATTTGATAGTCTCATCCTTCACAGAAAAGAAACACTTAAAATGTATAATTTAAATACTACAAGACGATTTTTTTATATTCAGATAAACTTTGATTGATATGAATTAATTATAGAAACTAAAGCAAATGTTTCATTTGAAATGCTTTTGGGGGATTGCGCACTATTTTATATAAATCTCAAGCTATCTATTCCTTACCTTTGTTCACCTCGGCGGTCATTTTGCCCGTCAGAGTCCTTGATCCAGTTATATAATCCGAAAATAGTTAAGTTCTCCAGAGAGCCACTAGTTTTTGACACGTTCAATCTGCACTACTGACCACAGCCGAATAAACCGAGCTAATGTTAATTCAACTCTTGACACTTTGGTCCGATCGTATCTAAACTGATTAGCAAGCATTTTTGGTTAGCTTATCAGCATTGATTATCCAATGATAAGGCCGAACACGTGCTACAAAATACCCATGGCATATTGAGACACATTTAAAGAAAATTGAAAACAATGTACAGCAACAAAATGAAATATTTGACCTTCAAGGCAATTAGCTTTATGAGAACATTGTTTGCTGACCTATACCAACAGAAGAGCAGCAGCAGCAGAGAAAGAGCGAGAGAAATCTTGTAGACCGAGGATAGCCCAAGACAATCCATATAAAAAACAGGTTACTTAAATAAATCCCAGGCCTATCAGCTGAGAAAAGACAATTTAATCGTCCTAACTCTATCCAATCGTCCCTTAAACAAAATTTTCTAAGCCTCGATTCATGTTTGAGCCCATAATCTTGAAGTACCTATAGCTAGTCGTGGTCCTTGCGATCCTCACTTACCTTATCCTTGAAAAATTAGCAAGGATGTGGTCCAGCTATATTCGTAAGCTTGAAGCCCTTAAATCACATCACCAGTCGCATGCAGCTTTTGTCGACCGCACAAAAGTATGCAATCATTTTTCGCATTTAAATATTAAAACGAAAGAATGCAGGTGTTGTTTATAGCTCTTTTTTTCCCACTTTAGCCTAAATAGATATACAATTTTAAATGACAAGTTTATGGAGTTACATGAAAAATATACATACATCCCATTTCATAGACAGAACAAATATTTCAAGCAAATATACGTTCTTCTCCTATTCCAATTCTAAATTTGTATCAAATTTAACATATAAATATCAGCCATATAAATATTATATTTTTAAGTTATATCAGGTAAATTATGTCAAATATTTTTCCTATTTGGACTCAATCATATCACGACTATGTTTCGATATGTATTAAAAACGAGAAAGAAGGGCTATCTTCGGCATGCCGAAGATCTAATACCCTTGCAGACCCAACCTTTTAATGCCGAGAAAATGGTTAACTCCGAGTTTGGTCAAGGTATATTGATAAACAAAAAAAAAAGGCTTTTAATCAAAAACCGATGTAAATAAGATTTAGCAAAAATGAAGGAAGCATAGTGAAATCTTTAAATGCCGTGTTTAATCGCAAAATCATGAAAAACAAAAAATTCTCCATACAAAAACTTAATAATATGATATAGTGGTCCGATCTTAATAGGATTTTGCATATATATGAGGAGCATAGTAAAACTAATAAATGCCGAGTTTGGTTAAGATATCTTGAAAAACAAAATGTTTTTTCATACAAAAACTTAATTTTCGATCGATCGTTCCTATGGCAGCTATATGATATAGTGGTCCGATCTTAATAGGATTTGGAATATATATGAGGAGCTTAGTAAAACTAATAAATGCCGAGTTTGGTCAAGATATCTTGACAAACAAAATGTTTTTTCATACAAAAACTTAATTTTCGACCGATCGTTCCTATGGCGGCTATATGACATAGTAGTCCGATCTTAATAGAATTTTGCATATATATGAGGAGCATAGTAAAACTAATAAATGTCGAGTTTGGTCAAGATATCTTGATAAACAAAAGGTTTTTTCATACAAAAACTTAATTTTCGACCGATCGTTCCTATGGCAGCTATATGATATAGTGGTCCGATCTTAATAGGATTTTGCATATATATGAGGAGCTTAGTAAAACTAATAAATGCCGAGTTTGGTCAAGATATCTTGACAAACAAAATGTTTTTTCATACAAAAACTTAATTTTCGACCGATCGTTCCTATGGCAGCTATATGATATAGTGGTCCGATCTTAATAGGATTTTGCATATATATGAGGAGCTTAGTAAAACTAATAAATGCCGAGTTTGGTCAAGATATCTTGACAAACAAAATGTTTTTACATACAAAAACTTAATTTTCGACCGATCGTTCCTATGGCGGCTATATGATATAGTGGTCCGATCTTAATAGAATTTTGCATATATATGAGGAGCATAGTAAAACTAATAAATGTCGAGTTTGGTCAAGATATCTTGATAAACAAAAGGTTTTTTCATACAAAAACTTAATTTTCGACCGATCGTTCCTATGGCAGCTATATGATATAGTGGTCCGATCTTAATAGGATTTTGCATATATATGAGGAGCTTAGTAAAACTAATAAATGCCGAGTTTGGTCAAGATATCTTGACAAACAAAATGTTTTTACATACAAAAACTTAATTTTCGACCGATCGTTCCTATGGCGGCTATATGATATAGTGGTCCGATCTTAATAGAATTTTGCATATATATGAGGAGCATAGTAAAACTAATAAATGTCGAGTTTGGTCAAGATATCTTGATAAACAAAAGGTTTTTTCATACAAAAACTTAATTTTCGACCGATCGTTCCTATGGCAGCTATATGATATAGTGGTCCGATCCAGCTGGTTTTGACATATGTGCTGCGTGCAACAGAAATAGGGACTTCTGCAAAGTTTCATTAAGATAGCTTTAAAACTGAGGGACTAGTTCGCGTAGAAACAGACAGACGGACAGACGGACATGGCTATATCGACTCGGCTGTTGATGCTGATCAAGAATATATATACTTTATGGGGTCGGAGATGTCTCCTTCTATGCGTTACACATTTCACGACAAAATTATAATACCCTCTGCAAGGGTATAATAAGATTATCATTTTTGCGAAAAGAGATTCGATTATTGAGTTTTGAAAGCAAGCCGATTATTTACACCTTCACTAGGTATAAAAATCAATATTTTCCAATACTGCTTCTATTGCAGGGGCTGAAGAGAAATACTGACGGCACAACCAAGAGATATGTATCTAGACATGGTTATTGTGGGTTTATAAAATCCAATCGACATTCGAGTTAATTATAGATTCGGATAAGAATCTGAATTTCCGTACTTTCTTACTAAATAGTTTTTACTATAAAACCACGATGTGTGGATGATAATCGCACGTTAAAAATTTTGCAGGCTCCAATCAAAACATTCAATTGAAAGCTATACAAAAAACATCTTCAAAGAATTTCTACCAAATAGCAATAGCAATGTACTCTGTGCCTTAAACTACGTCAGAGCAGATATAATAAATAATTAAAATCAATCAAGTAAAATGTAATATAGCAATAATAAAAAGATTAGCGCCCAAGTAAGTAGCCAAACATTTCTGAAATATTGATAAGACAACCGAAAATACGTTTACCATTAATATTTATTTACCTACTATAGTTATGTTATAGTTATGGTATTTATCTACGACCCAGCCGTGATTAATTCTTAATTGGTATTACTTAGTACTATAAGCACTGCTATTTCATATTTGTTGTTATCACTATTCCACGATTACATTGCCTGCTCAGTTAATGGAACTATGTGGCTCCGCTGAGTTTCGATTTATCGTAATATTGATCAAGTTTTACTTCTTCAGAGTTCATTCTACATTATGTGTTGTTGTCCTTGTCTTTAGCTTCCTCTTGCTTCCCATTTTGCAGTGCCTCGATGGCCTTTGCATTAGCTTTAGCTGCTTGCCCCTCCTCTTGGCTGAGAGGTTCCTTTTGCCGATCGAGAAAGTCGGCGGCATTCCAGGGCTGATTCACCATTTTGCCGAATAGAATGTAGAACAGATTGCCCACAAAGAAAATGACAGCGGAAATAATGAAAACCACCTGCCACTCAACACGATCTTGCTGCAAAATGAAAAGAAAATTAAGTTAATTTTGGATATAAATAATATATCTGGCAAACTCACCTCATTCTTGACAATAATTCCCACCAGCAGTGGCGTCAGAATGGGCACAATATTTGCGCCCGTATTGACAATGCCCATCAGGATGCCCGCATGGTTGGGAGACAGATCGATGGTGTTTAGGGCGCTGCCAATGGTGGCACCGGCATTAATGCCCACACTGACGGTCATTAGGACAATGGCAAGAGTCTTCTGGCTGCTGTCCAGAAAGCTGAGGCCAATCAAACTTATGGCTGGCAACCAGGAGGCCAGCGAGCTGAAGATCTTACGTATGCCGGTGATGGTCAGTGTGCCGCCTGTGAGCAAAATATCCGACACAATCAGATAGACAAAGGCCATAATCCAGGAGGCCAAATAGGGCAGCGCCGAAAACAAGGCATTGCTCTTCATCTCCATCAGTAGCACGCCATTCATATAGGCGGGAATCTCCGCCTGAAGTGTGGAATAGCCCCAGGATTGCGTGCAGCGTACCAAAAACAGCGACCAGAAGGGCACCGAGGTCAGGATGGCTTTCCAGGGAACTGGAATTTGACGCGTTTCTATTGTCTCCTCCTGCTTGCTGCTCGCACTAATCGAGGACTCGATGTACTGCAGCTCCGCCTTGCTTATGAATTTGGACTGCCGCGGCGAATCGGCACCAAATATCATCCAGCCAATGCACCACAGTACGCCCACTGCGCAGGAGATGTAAAAGATGCCCGGCCAGCCCATGCTGGAGGCGGCTACCTGGCCGCTCACAAACATGGCCAGCAGAGTGCCGAAGTCGAGGCCGGTATTGGCCAGGGCGCCCAGTCTGTTGCGCTCCGAGGCTGGACACCAGTTGGCCAGATGCGCGTGCACACAGGGAAACATCAGACCCTGGAACAAGCCCATGCCCACACGTATTACGCAGTAGGCCTGCCAGCCGCCCCAGGGCACACAGAAGGGCACCAGAAGCACGAGCACGGCTGAGCCAATGGTCGATACAAACATGGTCAGCCGGGCGCCATAACGACGGCAGAGCCAACCGCCCAAAAACTGCGTCATAATATAACCCCAGAAGAAACTGGATAGTATATAAGAGCGCTCCATTTCATTCCAGTCGTACTCCTTGCGAGGGTAATTGAGGGTAAGTATTCACCTTATTTAATCCTTGAATACTTACGGGAAAATTGGGATTTGTGCTCTCCGCATTGGTCATAGCCACAACCGCAACGCCAGCGTTAAACTTTGCTATATAGTTGACAACAATCGAGAGGAAAAGCAGAAAAGTCTGCACATGACGCTGACCCAGCATGGGACCTGTGAGCCGAAAGGAAACCCATTACAAAATACACTATAAACTTTTAAAATCAAAGTATAATCTCTTATAAATTTCTGTTCCAAAGGTAGCTCTTTGTTTTACTCTTCCAAACTCATTTTATTGCACCTTTGCTCAAGTCATTTCCTAAAAATATAACTGAAGCACTTGGGAATTTCTAGAGCTGTGTTCGTAAATTGTAAAGTCTATTCCAGTCCATTTGATATATTTATGCATCAGATTAAAAATTGCAAGAGCATGGCTCTATATCACATTAAAACACACCACATTTATCAAATAGCAGGTTTTTGACACTTGTTTAATATTTTTCACCAAGGATCCTAACTTTTCATTACCCGTATTCGTTTCCGCTGTCATTTCGTAGAGCTCGACTTATACTTGAACCGCGCACGCACCACTCCGGCAAGCAACTCAATGTGGCTCTGATTGTCAGCTGGCTTTACACCTAACCACCTGCCTGTTAATCGTTTCATACTTGGCGTTAGTCTGAAATCAGAGCACTTCACTTGATGCATACACACACACACACTTGGATACACACAATACTCTGATAGTAAGTATCAGCAACCTGCGCACCGAACGACTGATAGAGCATTGACAGCAAATCGAAGAGAAAAACAAAACACATAGCAAAGTACGCGAAACAAACCCACCCACCCCTCACACACAGTCTTCCCGATTGTTGATAATATATAACATACATATGCGGATGTTGGTCTCTCATTTGAATAGATAGTGCCCATGACTAGACTGACGGACGACCCAGTCCACTTGGGCAAAGGCTCAACAGATGATTTTCTAATAGAACGTAAATATGTGGAAATAATTACAGCAGTTTCGACATGCCGAACATTAAATACCCTTGTAGCTTGTAGTTTTTGTTGTTATTGCAGCTGCATATTGTTGTATTGTTATATTGCTCGTTATTGCTGATTTTGATTAAGATATCTTAAAGAGTAAAATATTGCGCTATCTAATCTAAATCGAGTTTCTTGATCGACTAAAAAAGTTTCTTAGACAAGAACTTAATTTTCGGCCAATCAATCCCCTGTCAACTATGTGGTATAATGGTCCGATCAGGACAAGTTCAACATCTGTAGAGCCCGCTACGAAAAGTAACCTTGCCGTCTCGGATATTGGTACTGATCAGAAATATATGTGTACTCGGAATCATTTTCGAGAGGGTATCTACGAGTTAATAAAATACTTTTAAGACTTTTATAGAAAACAATCCGGAAATATAACATAAAGAGTACTGCGGGAAATAGAATATGTATTGAAAACATTTGTATTCGTATTCCTAATATTGTAATTCCAATGTTTTAACGAAACTTGATTGTGAGAAGTTCTAGTCTAATATGCTCAACTTTCCACAAGTTTCTTTAATTTATTATAACATCCGTTTTTCCGTTAGCTGAAAAAAAAAGAATTACAAAAAAAAAAAATTATGCTTAGTAATAATTATATATTCATTGTTTAAGTTATTAAACGTTTTTTTCATTAAGCGTCTCAAATGGCACGAGTAAGTCAGTCTGCCCCCTGAAATGGCAAAAAATCACAATTATTATATAGCATAGCATAGGCCATGGATTATGTCGTAATCTTATCTTTGACCGTCACACCACTCAAATTCAGTTACCCGGCGTTTATCGACCCTGAGCACTGGAGTACTTCACATCAATGAATGACAGTATGGAGCAGCTCCCCAAGACAGCTGAAGCGAATCGCAACTGTATGTCTTAGCACTTATCTCAATAGGCCACTTTAACAGATAGGAGAAAGTGTTGCTCAAAGGTCCGAGAATTCCAACACACTCGAAGGTGCTATTAGTTCAAGCGCCACAAACTGGGTGAAGGCTGATTTGTTTGCTTAAATCGTTTATTAAGGCAATTGTTGCTAAACGCTTTTATTTAACTAGAACAACTTAGAGCTAAATGATTTCTATACGTAAATATTGCTCAGCGACTTTCCTCCTCCTCCTCCTGCAGGCGCAGTATGTCCGCCTTGTTGATGAAGTAGTAGCTCGGCTGCCTACCCTTAAGGTCCTTTGCCGTGCGCTTGGCGCCATTTTGAATGAGAATACGGCTGACACTTTCACAGAAATTGGTGCCCAGTGCATAGTGCAAGACGGTGCGTTCCAGCTGAGAGACCAAAGAAGAAAAGGAAATGAAAGTAAGAAATTTAAGGAGCTGTGATATTGTTTATTCATTTCCTCAGAGAAACCTGGAAGGATAGCTTACATTATCCGTCACCTTGAGCGCCTCGGGACAAATCTGTACCAAGTGCTGCACCATTTCCTCGGATTCCTTCAGCACGGCTATGTGCAGTGCGGTGCGACCTAATCAAAGAGTGGAGCAGATTGTAAGGAATGCCTTAAAATATTAGATATTAAATAATAGAATACATACCATAATAGTTTTTGGTCTTAATAAGCCACTTGGCGTTGGGCACTGCGGTCAACTCTTTGAGTCGTTCCATATTCTTGTCGCGTATCACTTGATGCAACTCCTCGCGTGTCTCCTCCAGCACCCGCAAGCTATTCAAAAAGCCAACGAGTGCCTCATGCCGACGCTCTGCGGCCACGTCCACAATGGACTTGCCGCTTTCATCTTCCACATCCAAAATGTGATCGTAACCCTGCAGTGCCAGCTGTTCAAAGGGTTCCACATCACCTGGGAATAGCAAGGAATATAAGTTGAAGAGGCAATTGTCATAAGGAAAGTGTTTAGCCTACCCAGCACTGCCTGAGCGAGCACATAGCGATCGATTTCGGCGGCATTATTGGGCTGATTAGCCTGCAGAGCCACGTCCCGAGCCGTGCGATAGAGCTCATCCCTGTAGGTGACATCAATGCGCGATTCCTCGATGAGGGTGTAGAGAGCACCACGCCGATGCGAGCGAGCGCAGGCAAAGTGCAACATGCTCTGGCCATGCTCATCGCGCTCCTCCAAGTGCTGCACAGCCAATGCGGCATCCTCATCGTCCTCCTGCTGCTCGGCTAGTGAGCGTGCGTCCAGTTCGATGATGTCCGCATGGGTTTTGCCCGTACGACTGCTGCTAACCTTTGAGACAGAGCTGGCTAACGCCGTGGAGCTGTTGCTGGTCTTGCTGCTGCCCGAGTGGACGACGGCCTCAGTAATGGGCTTGCGTTGGCCAATGAATTGCTGCAGATAACCGGTTAGATAGGCGACCGGATCTTTGGGCCGTTTATTGGCTATTTCTGTTAAGGCCTTTATCAAGGGATCGGCCAGCGCTGCAGAAAGGGTAAAAATGGTTTATCAGCTGAAAACCTTGGTTGTGTGACCGCTGCACTTACAATCCGCCAGATATTTGCCCTGTTCTGTTTTAAAGATGGGATTGCCCTGAAAACTAACCGGCTGCGACTGACCTGCGAATGCAAAGAAACTTTATAAGACACAGCTGAAGATCAGCAATCGTTGGGCAAGATCAAAAGTTCAACTAATTTCTGTACACAAAGCGAGAGAGTCAGGTAAGGTTTTTTTTTTGGAACCAAATGAGTCTACGATGAAACTAAAAAACAAACCTTGCAAATCATATTAAATAACGATACACATTGCTAATGGGAGAGAGGGAGCTGCGGGGTGGAGGAGCAATAGGTACGTACGTGTATCTCATGAGGCCGAAGCTGAGGATGTGGTTAGCTTTTGCTTTTGTTTTTTTGTTATTTTCTTTGATTTGTTTTGTTGCTGCTTTGAAGCTAAATAAACTCTAATTTTATCGATCGATCGAATACAGCTTTATATATGTATATATATTACAATTTAATAGGTATTAGTGCACTTTTTTTGCTGTTGCTCTTGTTGTATTTACAATACAATTGCCTTGAAATGTATGAGTTGTGCTTTCATTTTTAATTCGTATGTTGTATATTTTGATTCTTTTTTTTTTGTGACTGCGATCAGTTGCGATCTATAATGCTGTTCTTTTTGCGCTTAAAGATCTTGACTAGCATGGTGGCTATATGCTTGGAGTTTGTCAGCGACATATCCTTCTCCAGCGACATTATATTTGTGACAGCCGTACAATAGTCCTGGAATAGGACATACTCCACAACGCCCATGCTCTGCATATTGATCAGCCGCACGGTCAGCTTGGACAGACGGTTGGTGACCATGCTGAGGCCTCGCACGGAGCACAGATGCCGTAAATTGTCGAGCTCCTTCATCAGATTGGGCAGCTTGACAATTGTGGTCATTTTGAGACCAGTACCTAGGTAAGCTGGCCGCGATTGCAAATAGCCGAGCAGATAACTCTCCTTAAAGTGCAGCTGTGTTTCCAAGTAAGAGATGGCGCGTCCGACGCGCGTGTATGCAGCGCCCATATCTGCCGGCTCCTTGCTACTACTGGACGATATGACACGCAGATGCTCCTGGCAATTGAGCCACAAGGCCATGTTGAGTGCGGAGTTGACGTAAACACCACGGCCATAGGGCCATAGTGCGCCATTAAAGGCTGTTGACTCGGCCGCCTGAACCAGATCTTTGGTATCCAACAGTGGTATCATCAGACCCAAATTGCTGAGCTGCTTTGCAACCTCTGAGTCCGGCTCTATGAGCTCCGCCAGCGTATAGTAGCTGCCCGATTCCGTCTCGCCAATGGCCTCGGCAAAGTTGGCCGTAAATATTTTGCCCATCATTAGGCGTTCGGCCTGCTCGATCTGGCCTATGGTCAGATTGAGCGGCAGCTCTAGTTGATCCAGATTGCGCGACGCCTCCACAATGCAGCGCGCGACCAGCTGCGACTCATCGTCGAAAACGAAGGCAGCCGTATTGAGGCGCTCGCCATTGTCCATGGGAAAATAGGCGAGTCGCGGCTGCGGCTTAAAGTCCGCATCAATGCTCAGGCAGTGCATGTCCTTGAGCAGCGGCACCAGGAACTCCTGAAACACCACAAACACATCAAAGTCGGGCGCTATGATGCCACAATTGATATCCTCCTCCAGGTGCCGCAGCTTCGAAGTCTTACGCATGGCCGGCCAAAGCACATCGAAGAGATTATGATCGAGCCGCGTCTGCCGGCGCTTGATCTTCTCGTAGACCATGCGTTTGAGGAAGCGGCTCAGGTAGCTCGTCACGGATAGTTGCAACGCGGAGGCACTCAATGGCTTTCGATGCGCCAGCGCCGAGGCTGTTGTCCCGCTCAGCAACTTTCCAGACTCCGTGATGACACTGAAGCAACGCTCGAGAGTGCGAGCGATTTCTCCATCCTGGAGCTCGCGGCGTGCGCTGTGCAGATCATCGGGCACTGGTTGTTGTAGTTGTTGTTGTTGTTGGGCAGCGTTGGGTGTAATTGTTGATGATTATCAGTACAGCACAGCGGGCTTGAACACCAACACACACACAGACATACACATGGACACGAACACAGAGCAGCACAAGAGACTTGTTATGTTTGTGGGTGCGGAGAATAGGCGCGTGTGCTTAAACAGGTGCAAATGTAATTAAATTAGTGCATGTAAGGATGAGCTTTTGGTAGCCAATTTACAAATCGATTTAATATTGCAACTAATAAGCGTATAATCCTATAGAATATACCCCAACATCTAAGCTTTATTTAAAAACAAATAAGAGGTTCTAGTCGGGAGCTCGCGACTAGGGGATACCCTGAACCCTCTTATTCCAACACCAAATGAAGCTCGCGCTACGCTCTTGTTATCTTATTGTACCATAGAATATTTGTGTATTATCAAAAAGTTAATTACATTAAAATTGTAGTTTAAATTATGGGCAGTACAAGTTGGGTTATTAACTTGATTTATAGCTATGAGGTAGTAGCGGAGAGGTGGCGATAGGTATAAAATGAAAGCTACTTGATATATATATACTATTCTAGAATATACAAATCTACAGAATATACCGGGTTTCGATATCGATTTTAATCGATTGCTTGGAAACTGAGTAAGTTGTCGATTATTGGAAACAAACTCGATCTACGTATGGACTAGGAGGACCTACAGCTAATTTCTCTAGCTCTTATAGGCTCTAAGATCCTTGCGTTCATACATACGGACAGACGGACAGACAGACGAACATGGCTAGATCGTCTCGGCTGTTGATGCTGATCAAGAATATATATACTTTATGGGGTCGGAGATGCTTTCTTCTGCCTGTTACTTACATTTGCACAAATACAATATACCATTTTCAAAGGGTTCAGGGTATAAAAATAACAACTGAAATCAAACTCCAATTAACAATTCAACCCATATCAAATAGTTTAAATAATAATACCATTAAAACATTCAGATATAAATTTAGATAGATACTCAATAAAAATAAAGGGGCATATTTAATTATCTTTAAATTCGACCATAAGGGAAACTCTGGACGGATCTTAGTTTATTTGACAAGCAGAGTTGCCATCTTGTCTCAAAATCAAAAATATGCTACATGTTTTCAGAAATAAATTACCAAACAGTTTTGTGAACTTGAACTGGACCTTTTTAAGTGCCCTAACCAACGTATAATTTCAAGAAAAGTTTAAGTTTATATATTGAATTAACTATTTAAACTGCTGTGTTTATTTGCTTAACTTTGGCTTATAATTGGACTTGATTAAAGCTAAAGCAGGACAGCTATAGCAGCCTTATAAATAATAATCGGCTAAGAATGAAATTAATATACTATAGTTTTGCCCTACTTGTGCCTCAAGAGTCAGCCCTTAGAAAACAATGTTTATCTTCCTGCACACATACCGAATATATCATCAATATTATTGATAATCTCATTGAAAAATTCCCGATTTGCCGCCATTTTAATGCGCTCCGAACTGTCCGCGGGACCAACTGCGCGTATTAGCCACCAAAAGTTGACTAACTATACGAATGGAGGTATGAATATGTGAGTACACAACCAGCGAAGGACGCGTGTTGTGTGTGGGAAGGTCTGAGTGCGCGTGTGTGTGGCCCTGTGTCTATGCGTATGTGTGTGGTGTGTGCAACTGAAAATCGATGCTTGGCGGGCGCAGAGTCAACGAGCCAGCCAATCATGTCCGGAAGTTTGGGTTAGCAAACAAAAAACCTATTTAATTATTTTTACTGTGGGTGCTTTAATAACCAGTTGAGTGTGTGTGCGTGTGTGTGTGTGTGTGTGTATGTGTGTTGTTTGTGGTTGTGCGGCGAAATTGCGTGCAACAACAAAACAACGTTAACGCCATACAGCAAAGCAAAATAAAATTGATTTCAAATCCGTCTGGCTTTAGGTTTTACGAACTGGACAAATGAAAGCCTACCTTGATCGCTGAGCAACTGGTTCTCTAGCTCCTCGGCCCCGAATATGGTCAGCAGTTCGGTGTAGGTGAGCACATCTTTCGATTTCTCCATGTCCACATAAAATTCGGGCGTGTGGCCCAGCTGCGTGTAGAATTTAAAATATTCTTCAGTTCATTTCATATTTATAGCATATATTGATTCAAGTGCGAAGGCAAGTTCGAGGTCCTACCTAATACTGCGATGACACTTGAAAGTCAACGCGGGCCTAACTTGACCTATTTCTGGCCAGTGTACATGTAATTTCAGGTCGTTTGCTAAGCATTTCAAATGCTGGCATGGACT
The DNA here is from genome assembly GCA_018903485.1 of Drosophila littoralis. Taxonomy (NCBI): domain Eukaryota; kingdom Metazoa; phylum Arthropoda; class Insecta; order Diptera; family Drosophilidae; genus Drosophila; species Drosophila littoralis. Next base: position 9,982,349 of record JAEIGF010000297.1, on the reverse strand, counting down.
CAAATGAAGGCGCAGCTGCCGTAGTTCCGAGTAGTAGAAACTAATAGCTCTCGGGCATGTTAAGTATTCTATGAAATTTCCAAGACCTATTCTAAGGACAATAATTGAGCTATTAAGGGAAATATGAACGAGTATTTTTAGAGAGCCGAACGTTCAATACCCTTGAAAACATATGCGGACAACTAGTATAAATCAATATGATATTCTAAATTTGAACAGTACAAAGCGAGCTGCGTTAAAGTGTTATTAATATTATTAATGCGACAATTTAAAACTTATTACGCCCCAAAGTTGATGGCAAATAACTATGTATTACGATTATTCATATAACATGTAGAAAATAAAAAAATGGCCCGAAACAAACATTTGCAAATAATACGAAAATAGTTTTTTGGCCAATATTCAAGTTGTAATACTATAAGATCTTTGACCCCACTTTATAACAAAAATAAGTTACTTTTTAACCGAAGATAAAATTTCACCCGAAATCTTTCTCCATAATAGCTTGAGCTATAAATTATGCGAGAACTGTGCGTTCTATATATATTTACCTTGTCGAGTGCCTTTGGGTTGGCGCCCAGCTGCGACAGGACATTGTAAAAGTGGCCATTGTCCTTAATTGTGGCCGCATAGTGCAGCGGCGTGCGTCCGTCATTATCCGTAATTGCCATGGTCTCCGGAAAGCGTGAAGCCAAATAGCGTACAATATCTGGGGATGGGATTAGAAGCATGTACCAAGCTGTGACACAGCCAAGTTGACAGTGCCCCCCCCTAACTTACCGCTGTGGCCAAAGAGTACGGCAACGTGCAGTGGCGTGGCGCCATTTGGCGATATGTCGTTCTTAGCAATAGCGAACTTCCGGCGATCCAGCGCCTGCTGCAGCGCCAACAAACTGCCGTCACGTGCCGCATCGTGCACGCGATGGATTTTCTCCTGCAGACGAGCAAGTGCAGCAATCAATGGACAATTGGACATACAAAATAGAGAAAGAGGGAAAAGAGGAAGAAAGGAAGAGATTAGTGTGAGATGGGCAAAGAAAGAGGGGAGCAGTTACATACCATGTAGCTGGGCACATTGTTGAGAAAGGCCTGTATTTCGGGCTCCTTGGACTTTAGGCCCAGCAGCCGGGCACCCTCGCCGTTCAGCACAATCTCGGCCAGCTGCTCCATGTCGCCCGACTCGATGATCTGCTGCAAGCGCGCATCCTGTGGAAAAACAAGGGATAAACTTTGTTTTGGCTGAGAATTAAAGCGACAAGAGATTGTGTGCGTATGAAGTGAAAGCCGGAAAAGAGGTGCCAAATTCAAAAATCAATTAACTTGGTCCAAAGAAGACAGCAAATGAAAAAACGAGAGAGAAAGAGAGGTAGGTGAAGATAGAAAAGGGTTAGCCGCTTATACTTCATCATCGACTTCATAAGCTGCCGTTTGAGACTGAACTGTATAATCCTCGGAGGCGCCCTGCACAAAGCCCTCGATGGCCAGCGACGAGGTGAGCGAATCGCCGCCATCATTATCCTGCACCAGATCCTGTTCCGTGTCCAGCTGTTGCTGTTGCTGTTGCTGATGTTCCTTTTCTGGTTTGCTGGGCGTTGCTGCTATCACATCCTGCAGAGAATTGCGCATTTATTTGTTAGCTCAGCGGACAGCTAGCTTAGAGTGCAACAAGGTTACGAAACACAGGACTAAATACTACGACAAAATGGGTGCCAGGTAGTTGGGTGCCATTGCTCCAGTTTTGTTTGCATGCCAAATGGTGCTGGGTTTTACCCAAATTTTACAGCTCGGTTTTACCCAAATTTTACAGCAATTTAAAGTGCTGCAACATGTCGTATACATAATATTGCGCATACGCTGCGTGGTTGAATTGAATCTATTATATTGTATTACCTTGGGCCACTAAAGATATGATCTAAGCTGTAGTCATTAAATTGGGGTCCAACGCCCACTCAAATGCTAATCAACAAACAAAACGTAATAAATGCGAGTTTCGAATGGCCCACAGCAGGCGCAGCAATTTAAAATTAACTTGGAAAACATATATATTATATATAGTATACGGTTTACATGTATCATACAATATCTAACGTTTACAACTGTTCTTGACGTATTGCATGCTCAGTTGCCATTTGGACTTGGCTCCGACTGACAGCTGAGGCAAGTCGCGCGAACGTCAGGCTGGCAGGCTGGCAGCCCGACAGCCAGGCAGGCCGAGAAGGACACATGGCAAGTGAAAGTGAAATGCCAGGACATATGCCGAGTATCGAATGTGCATTCATATGTGTATTTATAGAGTACATTTTCTTTGCATTTCTATTGTATAGAGAGTGTATCTGCGGCAAAACAGCTGCTGATTTCAGCCAATCGATAGGGGAAAAAACAATTTCAGACTTTGGCATTGATTAGATCTATATTAGATAGGGACAGACATAAACAAATAGAAATGGAAAGTAACACGGAAATACGGGTGCAAAACGTAAACAAAACACACGAGTTGCGTTTTTTTATTGCTGCTTTTCGAGTCAATATTTTTTAATTTGTTATTGATTAAATTAGTTAGATATATATGTTTAAATAGTATATATATGTATTTTGAAAGTAAGAAACTTAACACTTGCGTTTACAAAATATACAATGATAAGTTTTGTACGGCATACACGAAATCGGTTTGATTTTTATATAGTTTAGGTTTTTTAGCAAATACTAAGCAGTTGTATATTGTATATTTATATATAGTATAACTGTGTGGTTATTTTTGTTGTTGTTGAGTTGTTGTTGTTGTTGCGACTACGTTGTTGTACAGAATATATGGTTAAAATTGAGTGCCAGCAGCTGCTTTTTAGTTTTATACAGTTCACATATCAAAAAACAGTTGAGCAAACGCCACAAAACATCAATCGATCAATCAATCAATCTACTAAACAATTGTTGACTGCACAAGAGTTGGCATTTAAAGCAAGCCAATCTGTACCTCATCGTCGTCCTCTTCCACCTCCTCCTCATCACCAGCAGCAGCAGCAACAGCAGCAACAGTTGCTTTCTCTTCTTCTTCTTCGTTGTCTTTGGTTGGCTCTTGTGCAGCTTCTGTTGCCTCCACTTGGTCTTCTTGCTCTTCAGCTTCATTTGCTGCTTCTTGCTCCGGCTGCATTTCCATTTCCGCTTCCGCTGCCGTTCCGTTATCGTTCACAATTGCTTCAGTCTTTTCAGTTGCATTTTGCTCATTCTCAGCATCTAATTCGCCATTCTCAACCATCTCTACGCTTGTCTCCGTCTCATCCTCCGCTTGTTCCGCTGCCCCTGGCTCAACCTTTTCAGCATCTTCAGCGCTTAGAGCTCTTGCAATATTCTGTAAAAGTAAACAATTGTCGACTGATTGCTTTCCTTTGTGAACTTTCGAAAATGTGAAAAATATTACTTTTATCTACATTTATCAGTCAAGTTGACCAAGCGCTAAATGCGAGTGTTGTATGTGTGTGTGTGTGTGTATGCATGTGTGTTAAGTTCTTATTTACAGCCCTGTAAACATTTGTTATCGAATTTGTATCTTCCTCTTGGCAATATTAGGCAATATGTGTAATGGCAGAGACTCATGTGAGATCCGACTCAATGATAAATTTGCGATAGCCTCAACACCTCTTAGCCTTTCCTTCGGTAAAGGTATGCTGGGCTATCGATAGTATCGCCACAATATCTTCCCAGCTGTACGAATTGAAAACAATTTAAAATGCTTGCAGGGAATAGTGTGTGCACGTTTTGTGTGTTACGTGTGGCGAACAGAAAGCCGCTTCATGGCCGACAATAGCTTACTTCGACATCGTCTTAAATAAATAAAAAAAACTGCAGCTCTTCATTCAGCTAATTGACCCAATAAACTATACAGCAAAAGCGCATGGTGCAAAGCAGTTAACAGCAAAAACAAAAAAGAACCTCAGGCCGGCGGCCTGGGTAGCTTAAAGGACTTACCTCAGCTTCGCTTTCGGTATCGCCGGCTGTATCGCTGGCATTGCCCGTTGCAAAGGCCGCCGGCGTTTCCGGCCGGCGCTGCTGTGCCAGCGGCAATACGGCATTCGCATCCGCAGCCGCTGGCGCTGCCACTTCAACTTCCGCATCAGCCTTGGACAAATCTTCATCGTCAATGGCGCTGGTACTGCGAGGGTTGGTTGATCAAAATGCAAAAAACTCTCAAAGCCATGCCAAAAATGTAACGTAAAACGCAGAAGCCTTTAGCTAGCACATAGCTCACGCACATCCCCGCCCCGCCCCACCCCGCGTCGCACCGAAAAGCTGACCATGCTAAAGGCCAAGTTAATGTCAAGCCGCCCAACACATACCCGTCATTCGTGTCCAATTCGGAGGTGTTCTCAGCGCTGTCGTCCAACGATTTACGACCATTTACAGCGGCCACCGGTTTAATGTCCAGTTTCTGAGCAAGACAAGCTTTTCAATTAGCCAAGGCACAAGAACCCCACTTCATCGCAAGCACTCACCTTGCTCTGCTTGCTGCTGCTTCGGCTGGTGTCACCGCCAGCATTGCTATCGGTATCATCACTGAGCGCCTCCCAATCGGTGACGCTATCCGGGGAGATACGCGGCGCCTCCGGCACATAGACCAGAAACGCCCGCTCGATTTCGTGCGGCTTATGGCGGTAGTATGAGGGCGTCTTCATTTTCTGCAAGATAAACGAACAGTAAAAACAATTTTAATTGTTCCGGCGTTGCGCCACGTAATGGGCTCACGTAATCCTGCGCCTCCTCATCACAGCCGGCCTGGGTTAGCAGCGTATAGCAGCGCATATTGTTCTTGGCACTGGCCGCCCAATGCAGCGGCGTCTTGCCCGTGATATCGATCTCATGTATGCCCTCCGGCCAGAGACCAATAAGATACTCCAGTATCTTGGTATGGCCCAGGCCAGCGGCCTTGTGTATAATATTTAGACCGTTGTTGTCCTTGGCGGTGACCAGCGCTGGTGGCACCGGCGGTTCCAGTTGCATTTGCAGCGTCTCCAGGTTGTTATCAATCACCGCCTGATGCAGATCCTTCGTGGCATTCTGCGAGCAGCGGTAACAATTTAGATGATCTCTTTCGACTAGACTTTCGGGGGCTTACCATGACGTGCGGCACGGCGGCCAGGAAGCGCTTGACACGCCCATTGTTGCTAGCCTGCTGGCACAGGCGCTGTCCCTGGCCCGCCCACAAGATGCGCGTCAGCTTGCCAATGTCCTTTTCGTGCATCCAGATACGTATGGTTGATAGCTTCACGGAGAAATCTATTAGCGCCAGGCGCCAAATAAAAAGAAATTCCGATTGCAAGTGCAGCAAAATTAATTTAACACCGAGTTTTGAATATGCCAACCGCCCGCCAATTCCCCCAAAAAACAAACAGCCCTTGAACCTCCTCAAGCACGGTCTCGATTTCATTTACATTTCTGGCTGTTTTTTTTGGCTGTTCGTGTTTGCATGCAATTTGCAAGTAAAAGCGAAATTAAAAGCTAAAATTCGCGAGCAAATGCTCAACTTAAAGTCTCAACAACTTTACTTTTCCTCGGGCAGTTTTCTTAAAAGTTGTTTCGCGACTTTTTGGCAACTTGAAACGCCTTGAAGGTCGCCTTTCAAATTTCAAATGCAGGCAGCCTATTGAAATATTGAGCAGCATTTTGAGAAAGCGACAGCTGCCAACTGCAGACTAATCAAGCACCCCCTCCCCCTTGCTTGCGCTAACAGTCACTAACGTGAATCCTTAAGTGGTTGGCCAAACATTTAACAAATTACTCATACGCACCGTCGTTCTCGCGCCGCTTGCGTCCATTCTGGCCCGCCGCCTGTCCATTCATTGGCATGACTGCAAGTGTATTAGACATGTTTTACTTATAAATTATATAAATATATAGATCTTATTTTTTTGTTTTTTATATATATATTCATATATGTATGTACATATATGTGCTGGGTTGATTAATTATGGAAGCGCCTTAGAACAAACAGCCTACTTGATGTATTTGCTTGAAGGACTTGTGCTTCGTATTGCGTGTGGCAGGTTTGAACCACGTTGGGCAACTAACGTTGCTGACCAAAGCAAGGTGTTGAATTTAGGACAGCTCAATGTGTTATTTCTCATTTTTTCCATTTTTTTGCCTCATACATGCGCCGTTTTTTTTTTTTTTTTGTGTGCCATTTTACCTTGCTGGCCAAAGTGGGCGGTAATTGCGTCCTGTACGCGCTCTCTTGCTGTTTATTTATTTTTTTTATTGTGTTTTGAGTAAATAAGTGACCTATGCGGTGTGTGTGTTTATGTGTGTGTATGTGTTTGTGTGTGCTATTTACATACACCTTGCTAGCACTTTAATTCGATAACGATATCTCTCTTGCATCGCTAGTCTATCTTCCATCGTGAAGAAGTGTCTTTTGAAAAAGTAAGAGAATAGTCGGGGTCTAAAGCCTTTCAGCTGGCTCATAAGCATAAGTATAGCTTGAGTCATTAATTTGCAATAGCAAAACTTCAAAAAAATTTGCACACAAACTCTTGTTAAGGAAGAAATGAGATATAACAAAGGTATTCTTAAAATGCAATTCTTATGTTATTTACGTGTCTGTCCAAATGCAGACTTCGATCAAAGTGAATCCAGTTATAAACGACTTAGTATTATATTATCTAAAGGCTGCATTGCTGGCTTAAATCTACAAACTATATACACGCAACAGCTTGGTAGGCCATATTGAATTTGGGTTAACTACCGAATTCATTAGCCACATATGTAAATGGTAAGCTAAAACATTCCTTTATTGCTCGCCAAAATGTTAGCTTTGACCAGGCTTTCTATATGTATATTTAGCACTCACATGTAAATTAAGTTGGAGTGTTGGAGTGGCTCACACGGCTTGCAACAAAGTTGTGTGGCAATAAAAAAGGCAACAATTGCCACGGAAATGGCGCATTAGCGAGTGCCACTTAATGTCGTCGCCAGTTGGTTCTCGGGGCTGGGAGGGCGATGGGTGGTTCGGGTGGTTTACTTGTTGAGCTCCCATTTGGGGCGCACGCAATATGCAAATTTTGGCCATGTCTGCGCTTTGTCACGCATGCTCTTCCCCAGACCCCGCCCTCCCATACGCGGTCTCCTATGAATTATGCGTGCTTTAATTGGTTGACACACACAAATCGTAATTGTCTCAATTAGGTGCAACTAATGAATATGAATGGCTCTCAATGGATGTATTCATCACTTTACTCACCCTTTGGCGGTGACGAATGGTAGTAGAGTCCATGAAATCTGCGTCTTCGCTTTGGTGGCATGCCTCCAAGCAGTTTCCGTCACGTAGCGCTACAAATTTGTTGGCTTTAAAACTAAAGCAGCTCAGTTTTAGAGTCCTCGACTATGCACATTGCTCCAGTCGCGATTTAAACGACACATGTTTTTAGATACCACAAATTGTTCACAATCTTTTTTAATTTTCCGTTGGTCCGTTCGAGTCGTCCGTTGGCTTTGCGAGTTCAACGACGTCTGGCAGACATTAACGATTTTAGCGGTTGGTCAATACGCATTTTGCGGTCGGTCACTCGACTATTGCCAATGCTCAGTGGTTGTTGTGGTTCACCTGGCCAATTGCACTGCGCGGATCGCGTGTCTCTGCATTAAATATGAACAGACTGCATATAGAGGAGGTACTATACGTAAACGTGGTCACCCTCATTTTAAATCGACTAGGTAGAAGCTATAAAAATACTCGTAAATGTTGTTTGTTTTGGTTCCTTTTTCTACTATTAAAAATAATTTGTGCATCGAATTCATCTAGGTCACACTCGGAATAAATAGTTTTTTATCCGAAGCGTATTATGGCTTTATTCCAGATAATCTGATTATATTTGGTTAAATTTTCTCATAATCTCATATTAGTATAGTCCGCACTTTTGGGATCGAGAATCTCTTTGGAATAGAACATAAAAATTGTTTGATATCAGAACCAATTCAATTATTAAAAAAAATTATAAAAGTTATAAATTTAATTTTTTACTGCCAATTGATGGTCCTCATACGTACTTGTACAAAATGGTACAGTATTTAATTTAATATATTTTAATTTATAAATTTATTTAAATTATAGTTAAAAGTAGTCAGTATACCTCGGCAAAATAATGCCCGATATCGGACAGATCTATAAAATCTACGGTTTCACAACGAAGTACAATATAACCCTTTACAACATTTAGACTCAAATGGGTGAATGCCAATCAATTATCCAAAAAGTTGCTTAAAGATTGCACTTTACTTCACCAGTAAATTATTTTGATATTAAATTTCGCACATCAGTTTAAATACACTTGAACCTGAAAAACTTTTCATCTATTTACACTTCACTAATGCTTCACTTGTACACTCGAAACAGGGTACACTTTTGTCTATCAGTCAATTTAGGTACAATCTATGACTTTATTGCATGTGAAATCTAATAGAAAAAACCATAGCATACAGAGAGAGCGAAGGTTGCAGCTGGCGTAGCCGCATAGAAAAATGATTGCATACTTATGCGGGCAATCGCGCCTAATGAAGTAAGTAAAGAATTCAATTGCTCGCCGAGTGGCGACGACAACGAAAACAAACCAATTAACACAAATCGATATTTCGAATTCGAAAATTATCGAAAGTAGAGCAAACAGCCGCGCACAATTTATGAGAGGACTTCAAGGTCCTGCGTACGTGGCAAGTGTGTTTTAGCACGTGGCAGGAACGCGATGTGAACCTTTGGCTCGCACACCAACCGCAGCCCGGTGACAAATAGAAATGAAAATTGCAAAATGGGAAATTGAGAATACTAAATGACTAATTGAGAGCCGAACAACTGGCCATTGCGTGTTCAAAATACAGGACAATTATAAAAAATAAATAAAATACCAATTGACACACTTTTCGGGATGTTCCAAGCTGCGTGCTTATGGCGTTGTTGGAAATTACGGAAAAACCTTGAAGGCAAGTCAATTTTCTGGACTTGTGACCCAGTTCAGCGAGCTCCCTCCCCAACTTGGGCAATGCACTGGGAACAGAGAGCTGGACACACCAAAATGTCAATGCCGAATGACCAGCAATTAGAACGCTTATTAACCACTAATGCGTAGCACTTAAACGGACACCGGCTAAGGGTAGTAGATTTCGATAATGATTTGGTGCCCCTTTTGGTTGCATTATTCATGAGCCAAGTCGATGCCGCAGCCGCTTGCAGCTGGTGCATTGAACTTGCAACGCGCCCGACAACGGCCCGAGAGCTGGTCAAGTTTTCAATGCAAAGGCCAGAGGCTAGCACAGAAATCACTAGACACCAGACACTAGACTCTACACACTAGACACTCCACATATGCACATTGAGTTTTTCCTCAATTTTCCGTTGGGCTTTTCTTTTACCACTTTTTTTGTGTATTATTTTGTTGGTTTGCACGGTGCGCGCTTTAGTTGCCGACTGCGGCATATTCAGCATTTTGTAGGTGTTTTATCTAATTTCTAGCGCACGCACACATGCGCTAGACAGGCTGTGTGTGTGTAACTGTATGTGTATGTGTGTGAGGTTGTTGTTGTTATCCTTTTGATATCGAATATTGGTAATGGTTCTGGCTGTTTGCATGCAAACGCCAAAATTGGTAACACAACTGATGAGCAGACGAGTGTTGGGGCATGCCCTGTGGTTGTTCTGTGTGTGGGCGTGGCACAGTGTGTGTGTGTGTGTGTGTGTATGGTATTCTTAGCTGTCAGTGAAATGCGTGCATAGTTTTGTGCGCGTGGTGCAGCGTTTATCGCCCAGCCCAAAACTATGCCACACACAATTTGAAAGTGATTTTTATTTTTCTTTCGGGCGCTGTAAAAAAAGAATATTTTTTGGGGTCACCTGTATAATTGTTCTTAGAATGTTAAAGGTCAAAAGAGCGGAGATGTATATTACATTCGAATATTTAAGGGGGCTTTTCATTGGAAATATTATGCTTCAGGCTTTTTTATATTGTTACCACGCGTGTAGCTCATGTTAAACTAGCTGCTAAAACACGAAGCAGCTTATAAGGGCGAATTAGAATTGAAAGAAACGGAGTTTTAAATACCCATTTTATAATGCTTCTCATTTCTGGCTATTTTCAGTCACATCCACACATGTTTATTTCAGCTAATATTCGGACAATTTGCAGCTTAAGATTTAAAACTAGACTTAAAGCAATAGGGTTGTATTTGAGGACCCTGGGCGGGTGCGGCAGTCTGAGCAGAACGGCAGCCACAAAAGCTACATAAACGACATATAATACTCATATACATGCATATATAAAAAGTAAAAACTTATATTTATTTGTTGCTCAGTTCGTCCGCAGAGACGTGTATAGGATTGGATAATTCGATGTTGTCGTAGGCAACTTCTGCAAGAGAAAAGGTAATTAGATGGTTAAATAAATATTAATCAGCTGATTGGATAGATAGACGTACAGAGAGATAATATACATATCCAGATGCATAAAGAGATGGACAGATAAATAATAAGCGTGGAGATATATGTAGATAGATAGATGATTAAATAATAAAAAGATAAATAGACATATATAGGACAGATAGGCACAGAAAACACATACTATATATGCATATATATGTAAATAGATGGAGAGAAAGATAATTAGATCATGACAGATAGAAGACATACATAAAATTGGACTATTCATATATGGATGCAGTAATACATAGTTTGATAGATAGATATACATATAGATACTTCACAGATATATGACAGATACAGATCAGTGTATAGACAGATAGATCATCAAATAAATATGAAAAAATAATGACACTTAAACAGAGAGACATATGGAAACAAAGTTATAGATAGATATAAGGATCAAAATGGGTAACATAAAGAGATGTTATACATACATATTTATATACATAAAGGATACACACAGAAAAAAAGTAAACGAAAGATCAACATAAAATATATGAATAATCCAGGTAGCACAGATAGATATTCAGAGAGAGGCATACGGATAAATATAAGGATAACAAGTGAGAGGTTCTAGTCGGGAGCTTCCGACTAGGAAATACCCTGAACCCTTGTCTTTCAAAACCAAATGCAGATAGATATACAATTCTAGAAGCTACATGTCAAGTTTAGTGACTCTAGCTCTTATTATTTACCAAAATTGCTCAAAAAACAGGGTTTCGATATATATTTTAATCGATTACTTGGAAAAAGGGGCAAGTTATCGGATATTGGAAACAAACTCTATCTGCGCGGGCGCTAGGAGGACCTTCAGCTAAAATTTCAAGTCTCAAGCTCTTATAGGTTCTGAGATCCTTGCGGTCATACATACGGACGGACGGACGGACTGACGGACGGGCAGGCGGACGGACAGACAGACGGACATGGCTATATCGGCTCGGCTGTTGATGCTGATCAAGAATATATATACTTTATGGGGTCGGAGATGCTTCCTTCTGCCTGTTACATTCATTTGCACAAAAACATTATACCCTTTTTACCCATTTTTAATGAGTTCAGGGTATATAAATATATAGATACAAAATATATGAATGTATAAAAAAATAAATAAATAAATATGAAAATTGCTAGATTTAAATTTAAAACAAAAAGAGATATATATATATAAATATTGTTTTAGGGTTGTTTGATCTAACCCTACTTAGAGAAGAATGGGTTAAATATATAGATAATCAGAGATATATACACAAATATGTATATATATCCCATACTAGTTGATCGATTACCCACCCAAATGTTGCCGTTCGAAGTCAATAATACTGCTCACAATGCTATTGAGAAAGTCCTGGGTAATCGTTTCGGTAATGTTCACCGGATCGTAGTAGAGGAAGCTGCGCTTCTGCCGCGGCGTCACCTCACGTTTGCTGCGGAAGAGCGCCAGGCTGATGTGGGACTGCTGCAGTGGCAGATTGTCCGCACCGAACTCCAGACACTTGCCATGCACACAGTAACGCCTGCCCACCTGGGAGCAGCGCGTACCGATGGGAAAGTGTCCATGGTTGCCGTTCACCAGGTAATAGCGATACTTGATGTACTCGTCCTGACAGCCGACGCGACAGCTGCGATCCGGCTCATCGATACTCGCCGAGATCTGTGCTCCATGGCCGGACAAGCCGCGCACCTTCAGCTTGTACCTGGCACACGTTTGCTCCGCATATTCGGCTGGGGTTTGCAGCCGTTCGCAGGGCTTCACCTTGTGCGTGCATAACTGTATATTGTGCTCACCCGTTTGCCGTGACCTGACCACCTGGACGCCTTTTGACTCTGTCATGCAATTGGAGTGACAGCCCGACTTCACCTGCCAGTCGGACGACAGTTCCGATTCAGCTATCAGCGAGGCGGAGGCGGGCGGCGGCGCCGACTTGCCAAACGGATCCTGGACATTGTAATTGTATTTGTAATCATTGGAGGGAGCTTTTCGCTTGTACGGCTGCGGCTCTTGCTGCGGCGTTAACTGATTGTCCTGGCCATGGAAGCTGCGCACGGCTACCTCTGAAATGGTCACAAAGGTGAGACAGGCAATGGTAGAGGGAGGAGCAGTAATTGCCTTACCATTCTCATAGCGATTCCTGTGGCTTTGAGCATCCGCGTAGCGCTTGTAGCTGACGTTATTGTGATAACTGGGCTGCTGCTTGCTCTCCAGCTCCGTGGAGTCTTGCTGCGGGCTTGGTGTGCGATACGCACAGAAGGTATTGTCAATTTTGAAGAAGTTGCTGGTCGCATTGTCGCAGGAGAACTGCTCACAGCGCCCGGCAATGCAGTAGGCGATGTCATCCGAGGCATGATGCTTGGCGCGGCAGGTGGTGCCGTCCGGAAAGGTCCAGCGGCGCGACTTGGTGCCATTGCTCTTGGTGCGGCAGAAGACCTTGCAGGAATCCTCTGTAAGCAATAGATTACGTAAGCTTCGTATGTTTAAAGGGGCCTTAACAGCTGCCACACCCACCAATGGAAGCGCTGAGCTGCTGCCCCTCGCCGGTCAGCTCGTTGTCGGACTTGCGCGCCTGCTTGCATACATGCGTGGCAAAGTCAGCAATGGTCTGGACGGGCACAGTGTAGCACTGTTTGGCTATGCACGTCTCGAACTTGCGATCCCGACCCATGCAACGCTGGCGATAGTTGAGACAGCTGCGGCTGTAGATGCGCAGCCCGGTGCTGCCCTGCCGCAAACGCAGTGAGGGTCCGTACAGGCAGCCGGAGTCACAGCCGCTGGCCTCGCCCCAGTCGCTCCAGGTGCTGGTGCTGGGCAGCTCGTTGCCACTCTTGTATTCCTGCAGCAGCTGACCCATTTTGCTAGACTCAGCAAAGCTGGCGGCGCTGTGCTTCTCATAGCTGGGCTTGGACAGGCCGCTGAGCTGCTTCAGCGAGGTGATGGCCGTCTCCTGCGTGGGACGCAGCACGCAGTAGCCACCGCGACACCACTGCAAAGGCCACACACTTTTTAGACCCAATAGATTTAAGTGAGATTAGCTGTTATCTACCATGCTTTCGCCGCACTCGGTGCCCTCCAGCGCCGGATGCGAGGTCCATGTGAGCCGTTCGCGCTGACAGTGCAAATCGTGACAAATCTCCGACTTGCTCTGACTGCTCGCATGCACCGAACTGTGTCCAAACTTGAGCATGCACTGCTGATTGGCATCGAAGCGTTCACCGGGTAACATGCCCTCCGCCGAGTGATCCAGATGCGCCTTGAACTGTCCACGATCGAACAGGCACTCAGCCTGAGGCTGACTGCATTGGGTGAGAGAAAGAGAGAGGGAGTTTGGATAGCATTGGCAACGGGTTGCTGCATTCACTTACGCTAGAAACTCCTCTAGATAGGTGCGAGAGCACTTGGACCAGGTAATCTTGCCGCTGCCCAAGGTGGGCGACATTATGTGCAGACTGGGATCGCAGCTGTTTTCCTTCGAATCGTGTCGCATGCCCAAACTGCAAGATAATGTCGAATTTATAATCATATCCTATTAAATGGAGCACAAGAACGGAACATTAAAAGGCGGCTTTCTCAAAACGGAACATTAAAAATGGAACAGTAGAATTGTAAAACTCGAAACTAAATATGAGAAACGGAAGCTTGATAGCACATCACGGTAAATTCATGATGGACCCTTGGAATTATTAAATCGAAATAGTACAGTAAAAACATTTAATGCTGGAATAAAGAGCGGAATAGTGAAAACGGAACAGTATAAATTAAACATAAGGTAAGCGTATAAAATAAAGCCTTATAATAAGAATATTGGAACCGGAAGATAAAATCCATCATAAAAGGATGGCATGTCATTGGCATTGAAATATTAAAACAAGGTCTTCATGTATAAAAACTCACTTGTGTCCGATTTCATGGGCGACCACAAAGACGCTCTCAAAGTGCTTGCCCTCGTTGATGGTGCAGGAGGAGGTGGGTGTGCACATGCCGGCAACGGGCGCCAGACCCACCACTTGGCTGGTAACCTTGCCATTCTTGCCAGTCACATAGAGATCCAGTCCAGTGAGGATGACAGCATGATCGTAGTGCAGACTGTCAGCATCCGAGGCGGGATTCAGACTCTTCTGCCACAGGCAGAAATTACTCAAATAGTTGTCAATGTCGCTGGAGCGACGCAGCTCGGGCGGGTCCTTGCGGAAGATCTCCAGACGCTTGAGCACAAAATTGATGCGCCTGCCCAACGTCGGATGGTGATACAACAGCTGCACGCCATTGATCATGGCCAGCACAAAGCGTATCAGCTGACTCTCCGTATCCTTGGGATAGTTCTTGCTCATATGCCGATACAGATCGCTGTCCACGAAGATCGCCGTCTCAATGTGCAGCTCGTGCGGCACCGGCCAGCGCCGTGGCGGGCCGCCAATGTGCCGCCGACGTCGCGGCGTGCCGGAGCCGCCGGCAATGCCAGTGCCATGATGATGACTATGATGATGATGATGACGCGGCTGATAGCGCAGCCGCAGCTGCGATTGCAATTTGCGATGCAGCTGCTGGCGCTGTTGCTGCTGCTGCTGCTGCTGCTCCTGATGCGGTTCGTTGAATTCGTCTGCATCGGGCTCAAACTGCAGCTGACTGTCTAACGGACTCCCGCTCCCACTCCCACTCCCACTGTTGTTGCTCTTATCTAAGCGCGCCTGGTAGAGCACATGGGCCGCCGCCCCAAAGCGTGCCGGCAGCGGTTGGATGACAAAATTGCTGGCATTTTGCTGGAATACGCCGCGCTGCAACGTGTCGACAAATGACAGTTGTTAAAGGTTAGGTAAGGCGAAGGTTAGGCAATGAATCGTTGAAAATGAGACGCACAAGGGCGTGAAAACTTAGTTAGGAAGAATAAAAATGGAACTTCAGCAGGTGGATCTGGAACCTTAAAGCAGTTCATATGGAGTATAGAATGGTGGGTGTGTAAAATTAATTCGTTCATGTCCTTGTTTCGCATTCATATTCATTTCTGATATTTCAAGATCCCTTTTTTGCTCCATATCCATTATTCCAGTTAAAAATGAAATATTAAGAAATGATGGAATGTAACACGTGCTATCGGACATGAAAATGGAACACGAACGCGCGTAAATTTGAAACTAAATTGGAACTAAAATATTCATGTGAATGTAGCTCATGCGGGCAAGGTCAGCCCAGAGGTTAATTGGCTGAGGTAGGTGGAGGATATGTCGACAGGCATTTAACTTGGTTTGCCCACCCCGAAGCCTCAGGCTGAGCTGGTGCGGCACGTGCAGCCACAGCTGTTGCATTACTCACCACACTCTGCGCATCGCACAGGTCGAGGGCCGCCCATGGACTGCGATAGAAGCAGCGCTCCAGACGTTGCAGCAGCTGCGGCGAATGCTCCACAAATTGGCTGCTGTTCGCGTTGCGTCGTATGAAGATGAAATTATCGTCAAACAGTTGCGGCGTCTGCTCCAGCTTCAGTTCGGCTTCCACAGTGCCGGCTGCCAAAAGCATTTGAATTAATTAAACTATTCGCATAATGACCGCCAGCCGCGAGACGCAACTGGAGCAGCACGAGCTGCATGAGTGTGTGCTGTGTGTGTGTGTGTGTGCTGTGTGCTTTAGCATTTGCATCTGTGGCATGCATTTACACTCACCTTGTGCCGTGCTGCGACGCCAGCGCTGATGCTCCCGCTGCGAGCTGCGCCGCTCCAGCTGAACCAATTTGAATTCGGGCGCTGCAAGTCAAACGAGCGAACAGGTGAATACAACAGCGTATGCGAAATATGCATTCCATGAATCAATAATAATAATGAAGTCGCTCCAAACAACAACTGCGCACATTTCCACGCCTACACTCCACCGAGTTCCTCCCCCTCCCGCAGAAACATGGCGCGTCATCGATGCCTGGCGCATTTCTGGTAATAATATGTTGCGGCTCGTTTCGGCCGTTCATTTGCCCGTCAGCATTTGGCATTGATTTTAAGCGTCCAAAATAAAACAACAGCAGTATTGACACGACTAGAAGCTACCCTGTACCCAACTTTTTGCTACTTTATACGGTGACTGTACCAACCTTTTCAATTAGCCCCACTTTATAGGAAATGCGTTCCTTAGTAACTTCAGGGGCTTGTGTCTGATCTTTATGACACTTGGGGGGGCATAAATATGTCATCGGCTTATGTGTAAATACTGAAGATCCGCCTGTTGCATACATTTGGTCAAAATCATGATAGCCTAGTTAACCCATTTTCAATAAGTTCAAGGCATAAACATAAAAAAACTTTCCACAGACCAGAAACTTGGGGCATGTAGTCCATTGCGCATAATAATAGCCCGCAACTTATAATATATACCTATCTAGGTTAGCTTATGTCAGCTTAGTCTTAATCTTTCCAATCGGTTGCCCCCAGCCCCAAGAACTTACCTGCTGCCGTGCCAAAGATCAGCGCACGCTCGTGGCCCGCCAGCTGCTGGAGCAGCGCGTTCTCGTCCAGCTGCGAAGAGAAAGGGCAAATGAGAGTTCGTTTTAAATACTTGGCCGTGGTAAATGTGCAAACGAAAAGTGTAACAAGCGCAGTTCAACAAAGCGTAAAAAGAGCAGAGCCATAGCCCCAAAAGGGCTGTCTTCAAAAGTCAGCAACCAAATACCGAAAAACACTTTCACTGCACGCAATAATAGAAAATTAGTTAAGGAAAAACCCCATTAGGCTTTCTTCCCCCTTCTTTCTTTGCGCCTGCTCAGCAAGCGCAGTCCAGAAATTGGGAAAATGACCACAAGTCGTCACAACGCAGCTGCATCTTACGCATATCGTATATCGATATCGTTATCGGTATCGGTATCGTTATCGGCATCGGCAACGCACTCGTATTTCGGTCAGCGGCTGCTAATCTTCGGCTAGAAGCTGTGCGTGTGCCCGTTTGTACCATTATTTAATTTAATTTGTTGTTACATTTGGAAAAAGCGCGTCGCGGGGCATCGATGCGTGAAGAGAGCTCCGCCGGGCTCCAATGGGCGCTGCGGGCCCAGCCCCCACCGCCTCCCAAATACTTACAGAGGTGAAGGTGTTGCACAAATTGCTGTGGGCGTTTAAGCTTTGGTTAACAAAACAATGCTGCCGAAATTGGGCGTGGCATGGGAGCAGGTGTGACGCAGGTGAGCGAAAGAGAAGTATTTGGAGAGTTGCTCTCAATGGAAATCGATATTATATCTGAGGTTATCCCATTTCCAATCCCATTTCCTCTCTTACTGAATCCGTTGCTAGTGTAAATTTAGTAATTACAGTAATAACATACAAGTAAAAATAATATGGTTATCCCATTTCCAATCCCATTTCCTCTCCTACTGAATCCCTTGCTAGTGTAAATTTAGTAATTACAGTAATAACATACAAGTAAAAATAATATTGTTAATAATAATAATACCTCATTTACCAAACATCCGCTTTATTTTCTATTACCAATCGATAAGAACTCGATGAATCGATTATTCTAACCAAACTTATCGAATATTTAGTAAATTGTGTTCGTTTTTTAAATGGTTATCTTCCTGGTTAGATATTCGATAACTTTTTCATTGCCAATCGATAGCTATTCAATCAATTGATGTTTATTCGCCTTAATTCATTTCCCCTCCGATTAATATTAATTATAATAATGGTACCTTAATTGCCGGATAAACGATTAATTTGAAATTATTTATCGATAAGAACCCGATTAATCGATTACTTTTTAAGTCACTTAACTCACTATTTAGTAAACTGTATTCGTTTCCGAAACAGTTATGCCACTTGCCTTGTATTCGATAACTGCTTGATTACCAACCGATAACTATTCGTTCACTCAATTGATGTTTATTTGCCTCATTTTATTTCCAGCCATATTCATAGCCTGCCCATTCATTCACTCACCCGCTCAGCCACTCATTAACTTTGTGTGAGTGCATTCAAACAATGTTCAATAAAACGACACTAATTGGCGGCAAGGGCAACAGCATAAAAGGCCGGTCCATCAATGCCGGAAAAGCACAGCAACAACAACAACAACAACGACAACAACAGAAAACCAGCAAGTGTGGAAATGGAAGTGGAAATCGCCTGCAAAAGCGTTTAGAGTACTCGAACTCGAACTGGAACTGGAACTCGCATTCGTATTCGTATTCGCACTCGCTCGTAACCCAACTCTGAGCTCTGTAATCGCCCGGCGGCTGATTATGTGATGAAATTTTGCGTGACCCGTGGATAGCGAAAAAAAAAAAAATAAACAAAGAAAAACTACGACAAAGAGCTGAAATTAAGTCACAAAAAATGGTCGGCATCTAGGTGAGGGTAAGCCCTGCAAATTGGCGGTCCAAGAATCAACTGGGGCTTCTCAAGTGCGACCAATTCCCCAGCTATTCCCAGCTCATTTCAAGTTGGGTCAATAACTTGGCACAAACTGGCGACGCGCTCAGCTGTAAATTTCGCAGCTGCCAAAAGTCGCGCCACACTTATTGCCCAGCAGCTGCTGACGCGGGAGTTTCTTCGTCTGACAAATCGTGCGATGCATTCCGACAGCTCGTCTATAAGCTGTGTGCGAGGGTGGTTCGACAAGTGACAAATGCAGGGAACGATAAATTATAATTTGATTGGGATTTCGTTGCAAAAATTTGATCTATCGATAAATTGGTCAAGAGCCAATCGATGTTTATAAGGAATACCTTGCAATAGCATTTTGTTTGTTAGATTTCGTATTTTTATTTTAATCGTGTTTAATCTTACGATTTAACACAATTTCCTCTCAATTAGCATGTACTTTATTTCATAGTTAAAACTAAGACCTAGGATACCAAAAAATATTGGCTTGAAGGCCTCCCAAATACGTAATAAATCATCATATTTAATGATGCAAGTTTTGTATATAAGTATTAAATATATATTTTTTTTGTGTGTGCATGTACCGCACGCAGACCAAGTCTTCTTCAATTTGCCGCAAACTATCGCCCTACTATGCGATTCTCATGCATTCGGGCTCACCGATTTTCATGCCTTGAATGATCTAAGCGTATTTTTATTTGATTAACAGCTATTATATGGCTGCCCTCGTCAGGCCCTGGTCAAATTGGGCAGCCGGGAGCTGCAGAATCGCGCATCGGACTTGTTTGAGACAGTTGGACGCCTTGTGGGCTCAAAATATGTGCTGTCTCTGGAAATATGCCCGGAACGGTGACTCGTCCATCAACTCATGTAATTTGACTTGTTCGACAAAAGTTTTTATTTATTTGCTGCATGTTGCACTTGAAGTAACGTTTTTTTTTTGCTTTTTTGTGTTCTTCGCCAGCTGCTCGTCGCTTTGGCATTCAATTACAAGAATATATATTGGGCGAGCGCCTCTTCCGCGGAGGGGTCATTAAACGCCTCACGTTTCGGCTCCACTTGTTTTAAAGTGGTACACTGCCACGCCCCATATAAAATGTAGTGTAGTATAGTGCACATGCTGACGATTCTTAATTAATCACGCGTCTTCAGTTTTTAGCATAGGCAGCAGTTTTAGCTGCTCGCTGGCACAGACACAATCGCCTGATTCATTTGGCTTCGTTTTGTTTTTTGGGTTAAACATAATCGCCCGATGATCTCAGGTGACAGGTGACAGGTGACAGGTGACAGCAGTCGTGGCACAGAATGCAATATAGATGTGTGCTCTTCAGTATTTGGTTCGATGACAAATGTCATTGATAAATAAAATTGCATTTCGAATTGCAATCAAATATCTCAACTTACCTCAATGCCATTCAAACTGACGCTGCGCCTGCGTCGCAGCTCAATATGCACGGCGTCGGCGTTGGCGTTGGCGTCGACATTGACGTCGACGTTAGCAGCGGCAGCAGTGGCCAGTGTGTCCAGCCAGAGGGCGGCTAAAACAATTAGGCACAAGCGATGACAATAACGATGACGATAACGATAACGATGACTCTGGGGCTCAGGCTGATTGGCCGCAATCTCAGACATAACGACGTTTTTTCAAGTTGACAACAATTAAGCGATTTGTGTGGCGCCTTGTAATACTATTTACATTAGTTGCTATTGTTGTTGTTGCTCAAGCGATGGGACTTGTTGTTGTTGTTGTTGTTGTTGTTGTTGTTGCAGCTACCACGCGAACAAATTGCATTGGTTGCAAAATAAATGTTGTGTTGTTTCTTTGTGGTGATTGCCTTTTGATTCTGCTGCGCAAGCTAATTTGACTTGCGTATTTGCGTCATCATTTTTACTTGTGTTACATTTTCTGCAAAACATTAAAACAAAAAATTGGGTATTTCACTTAATTTTTCGATTGCAGCGGCACAAGCCGTAGAAGCAACAGGCCAGAGAGAAAAGTGAATGCACGCAGCGCTGCTGTTAGCGACGGCGACGGCGACGGTGACGTTGACTGCGACGTCGACGCTGACGTTGACGCCCGCTGCTGGCAGCCAACTTTTGCGGCAGTTAATTTAACTGTTTATGCACTAATTAATTGCCGCTGTTGTTGTTGTTCTTCTTGTTGTTGTTGTTTAGCAGCGCTTTGCTTTACTTTTTCTAGCATGCACCAAGCTTTTTTATTTGCCCAATTTTATATGAACAGCAAAGGCAAGTTTGTTGCTTAAGTCGTTTGTGGTATCGATAGCGATACTCCGATTAGAACATTAATTGGCCACACTTAACACATCAATTGGCGCGCTCTGTTTGCATTTCCTGATTGCACCGCAAACAGATAACGAACGCACTTCAAGAAACAATTCAAAATTCGCCAAGTGTAGCAGCTGCTGTTAAATAAAGTGTTTCTTCTATGCGCTGGTTGTTGTTTTCATATTTATACGCATTTATTTTTATTTAAACGCCGCCGTCGCGCACACACAAAACATCAACAGCCGCTCTCAAGCATAACGATTTTGAGTACAATTTATGATTTTTACTACACTTTGGTCCAACTATAAATAAATATATAAGCCACCGTGTGCAGACCGTATTATTTGGCGCTCAGCTCAATCGATTTAACAAAAGTTATATATTTACTCGGGACAGATACAAGAACCGGAGAGTTTGCCAGAACTTCAAACTCGAATGCGCGCAGGCTACCAAAAGATCTTTTCACGGCAGCGCCACATTCGCGAATGACGAAAAATCACGACTGCGGAAAACTTTATGCATGCGGCGGGGCGCACGATCGACGCCAAGCGCCGTCGGCTCTCGCGGCTCGTGAGAGATGTTGGGCAGTCTTCTTCTTGCCAGCTGGCTGCCTGGGTCTGAGGTCGAAGATTTAGCTATATGCTAATGAGCCAGAGTCGGACGGAAAGGAACAATGGAATGGCACCGTTAAGTAAAGCAGCCGAAAAATTAGCAGCAGAAAAAAAAGCCATAAAAAATTATAATAAAGAGAAGCAAGTGCAGAGAACCGAACGGTACGTTGCCAATTGTTTGCTTGGTTTTTTTTTTTTTTTTGTGGTCAAGTGCCTGAAAATGATGGGGCAGTCGGCCAGACGAAAACTTGACACTGATCATCACAGTCGAGTAAAAAACAAACTAAGAATTATGCTGCATTTCCGTTCGGCTTGAAGTTGCAGCAGCAGCAGCAGAAGCAGAAGCAACAACAACATAAAGAAAAGCATTGTGAAGGAAATCTTAAATCAGCAATGCAAATGTAACGCAAGCGCTAAATTGTAGAAGTACATTTTGCATGAAGCTGTAGAATGGCAGCCAATTGAAGTGATCAACTTTTAATTGATGCAATCAGTCAAAGAGACAATGATAAATCACCAGCTGAAAGTCATTTCTATTTTACTATATCAATAATACCCAATTAATATATCAACTTTTACAATTTACAATTTAAAATTTACTTGCAGATAGTTTTGCGGTATAACGTATCAAATTTAAATCATTTGTTATGGGCAGCACTTTTTTGTAGCACGCAAGAGCTGGCTGCTACATCTAAGCAACTTCGATTCAGTGTTGCACTTAGCAATGCAATGCACATATCTGAGCCCATCTGGTCACACTATTAGCCGCTATTTTCGGATTTACTTCATTTGGGCACATTATTTTCATCATCTTGCGTGCTTTTCAAATCTAAACGGCAGCGGCTTGCGTTCGCATCGTGCGCAGAGCTCGAAAGACTCCAAACAAATTCGAAATAAAGTAGTAATCGTTGAAAAATATAAATTTTAAACTAAATCTGTGCAATCTAAAACAAGATACAAAACAAAATTACAACAATATATTTGCGTTCAAACTTCAGCTAAAGCGACGCGCTCAAGTGCAAAAACAAAATCGAAGCGTTCTTCTTAATTATAATTATATTTGTGTAAAAAAAAAAGAAATAAATAAATATTCAAACATGGTGAGCACAGCGCTTAAAATGATCATGGACGAGGTAAGAACACATTCAAATGCACATTTTTATTTAAGTTTTAATAGGCTCTAGCAGCAGCGGCATTGCGTTAGCAGCGACGCCGCCGCCATTGCGGCGTCTGCGTCGGCGCAGCAGCTAAGCGCAAAAGAGAGGGGTAAAAAAATGCCGTTTTGTCTAGCGTTGTTGTTGCTGCTACTGCAGCAGCGGTAATCGTGTGCTTGGCGCCCTTTTTGGTGCTTTTTGGCAGTGTAGCGGTACTTGTACCGCTAATTGCATCTCTCTGCTGTGCACCGCACACAAAATGGCCGCCATGCATTGACCCCATGCGATCTTGAATACTTGCAGAATGCAACGGAGAAGTACAATAATGTCCAAGTGAAGAAATTGACGGTGCCTTCAAACGAGGCAAACCACACAAAGCGCGCCGCACTCGGCGATCTGCAGAATCGAGGACTGAACCGTGGCGTTGTCTCTAAAGATGCGGCACAAAAGGAGTGAGTTATAGGAATAGTAAAAAAAAAAAATTAGAAAATTTATTCAAAATAAATATCGCAGACTGAAAGACGTGAAATTGGCCAAGGCGCGTGTGGACACACACTGGAAGAAGCAGCCGCTGGGCGTGAGCAATGCCAATGCCAACGCAGGAGCAGCTGCAGCCAAAGCAACAGCCGCCTCCCTGATGCGCTCCAACTCGATGCGCACCAACGGGCAGCAGCCCGCTGCTGGGGTGATGACGCGCCAGATCTCGGCCAGCACGCTGAACGCTGGACGCACTGCTGCAACGACAACGGCCAATGCAAAAGTGGCCGCCGATGCAAACAACAAGCGTAAGTATCCAATTAAATGCCATAAAATATTGGCCCGGCCCAAACCCCACATACCCTTCCAACGTACAGTTGCAGCTGCAGCCAAGCAGAAGTCCATCTCCGACGAGAAGGTCAACACGCTGCGTCGCGAGGACAGCAACTTGTCACGCAAATCGCTGACCAAGCTGCGCGCCGCCCTGGCCAAGCCGAATGTGCCTGCTGCCGCGGCAGTCAATGCACAGAAGAAGGAGCCGCTGGTGCCCAGGGCGCAGCCGAGGACTGCAGCAAATGCGCTGGCAGTTAAAAAGGATGCAGCTGCAGTGCACCTAAAGAAGGAGCCCATGGCGCTGGCCAGGCTGCCCAAGATGCGGCCCACACCAGCCGTGGCTGCCACAACAGTTGCATCAACATTATCGCTGGCCGGCAAGAGGCTGGCAGAGGTGGAGGACATTGATGCCGATGATCGGGAGAATCTGGTTTTGGTGTCGGAGTATGTGAACGACATTTACGACTATCTGTATGAACTGGAGGAGCAGCAGCCCATTCATACCGATCACCTGGCCAATCAGCTGGAGGTGTCGCACAAGATGCGCGCTGTGCTCATCGATTGGATCAATGAGGTGCACTTGCAGTTCCACTTGGCTGCCGAGACATTCCATCTGGCCGTGGCCATTATCGATCGCTATCTGCAGGTGGTCAAGGATACCAGGCGCAAGTATTTGCAGCTGGTGGGCGTAACAGCTCTCTTCATAGCCACCAAATACGAGGAGCTGTTCCCGCCGGCCATTGGCGATTTTGTCTTCATAACCGACGACACCTACACGGGTCGCGAGATTAGGCAAATGGAACTGCAAATACTGAAGGCCATCGATAACAATCTGTCGCGTCCATTGCCCATACACTTTTTGCGTCGCTACTCAAAGGCCGCCAGCGCCGAGGATGAGCATCACGCCATGTCCAAGTACTTCCTGGAACTGGCTGGCATGGACTACGAGCTGGCCAGCTATAAGCCCTCCGAGGTGGGTTTTCTGTGATCTTGTGGCTTGATTTGTTTGATTTTGATATATTGCCTTACAGATCGCAGCTGCCTCGCTGTTCCTGTCGCTGCACTTGCTCAATGGCAATGCACGCGCCGCCTCGGGCTTCAATGACAAACACTGGACGCCTACTCTGGTGCATTACTCACGCTACACGGCCGCATATTTGCGTCCGATTACACGGCAAATTGCGAAGCTGGCGCGCGATGCGCCGACTGCCAAGTTGCGGGCCATTTACAACAAGTATCAGGCCAACAAGTTCCAGAAGATTGCACTGCGTCCCGAACTGAGCGGTCCGCTCATGGACTCGATTGTGGGCAAGAAATAGTAGATGACCGCCCGCCCACACTAGGTGTCGACTTTTGGCCCATGGCGATGCAGTTATTGTTAATATTGACTGCATTTTAAGTTTAGTTCAATTTGTTTTCTATTTTAAATTTGTGTATTTTTCGTTTCGTGTTCCTCACTTTATGTGCGAATGTGTGTGTGTGCGTGTGTATAATAATCATTATATGATCCTCATCATGATTACGTTTAATGTCCACTCCTGTGCGCGTCTTGCGTTTGTCTCGTCGCCGCTTTTTAGGTGAAGGCAGTCCCTCTTCCCCCTCCCCAACCCGTACCATGTAGCAGGATGCAGTCCATCGCAGGCTCAACAGCTTTGCTTCATTTGGCCACAAGTTGTTCGAGTTTGTCCCCGCGTCCCCCCCTCTACTGCAGATATGTATACATGTGTATTGTATATGTATGATTGTGTGAGAAGATGGTTGGACACTGAGAGCACCAATGAGCAAATTTTATATAAAAAGAAAAAAAACAGAAAAACCGGTGAGCAACGAGCGCATTTGCTGGCTGAAGATATCGGCGTTGCCTCTCAAAGTATTTTAAGTTACTTTCCCAAAAAACAGAAAAAACAAAAACAGGCAACAAATTCGCCATTTTACGCATATATTATATTATATTTAGTTTAAGCAACATTTGGATTTGGAAATTGTGCTCTATGTATTAAATCAATTTATAAATATAAATATTTAACGAAAATCCAATAAAATTCCCAGCGAACTTGCAAAAATCCCATAAAATATCCCGCCAATTTGTTTTTGTAATCATAATTTCCCTCAGGGCGGTCATTGCAAATAAATTGGTACTTTTTGCAGCTCCCTTGAGCGTGCTTTACCAAAAAAAAAAAAAAAAAACGAGCAGCTGATGAGGTCTGTGAGAAAGTTGAAAACCGGAGCGTAACACACAAAGGCGAGCGAAGAAAAAAAGCGAGACGACCCCTGCGCAGTCCTTATCAACTCCCAGATACACACAACCGTCTAAAATCAGACAATGCCAGCAAATGGGCATTGAAACTTGGGTTGCCTTTGCTTTTGCTTTGCTGTCTCTTCATTTTTGATCGCAGGTCAGTTTTTCCGCCCTTATGTTTCAACTTCTTTTGCTGGCTGAGCACATGTGCGTGCGTGCGTGCGTGTGTGTGTGTGTGTGTGTGTGTGTGTGTGTGTGTGTGTGTGTGTGTGTGTGTGTGTGTGTGTGTGTGTGTGTGTGTGTGTGTGTGTTTTCTCTCCGTTCTTGTTTCTTTTGGGCTGCTTTATGGCAATTGCCTGGCGGCGGCAGCATTGGCTCGACGCCGACGACGTCGTCGCTGTGTGCACGCGCCCGTGTATGTAAATGTGTTGCGTACGTGCCTGTGTGTGTGTGTGTGTGGGGGTGCCCATGTGTGCGTGAGGCTGACTGGCACCGAGAGCTCGACTGCGACTGCGAGTGGCGGCGACTGCTTGCTGCGGCCGCTGTTCGCCTGTTCGAAATTTAAGTTTGACGGTTTTATAGCTCCCATTTATTTCGACACTTTTACGAGCAAACAAATGCAATAAAAAGAAAGCAGGCCCGGCCCGGCCCGCCAGCAAAAACAACAACAAGGTGGAGCACGCAGCGACAAGCCCGAGGCCTAGTAATTTGTGCCCCTCCCATGGAAAAATCGCAGTCACTTTTTGTTTTTGTCTTGTGCGCTCCCCGCCAGGAGCCAGTTTTACCCGTGTCCTGCCGCACACACACACACACACACACACACACATACGTACGAATTATTGGATATGGGCATCTGCTACAGTCGATTGGGCTCGATTCTAGCCTTGCGCCTTTTTCTGGTTGACTGTTAACCAAATATGCAGAGCGTGAAGTGAGCGGCCGTACCCGGCTGGCAGGCTTGGCTATTGAACTGTGGCGGCGCCTTCGCTGATGAGTTGCTGTTATCCTGACGGGAGCGTCTAGTCAGGTAGTGGCTGCAGATCCCGCTGAGGGGTCGCAAGGTCACTGCGAGAGGTTGTGAGAAGAAGGACAGCTGCTGGCTGCTGCTGGCGGATCAGCTGAGACTTTGCACAGATTAGTTGAAAGGATCTCGTCTTCCTTCCCGTCTGTCTGTCTGGACTTTTTTTGTAATTGTCAGCGACAATTATTGGCCAATGTTTACATAGGTCAACCTGGGAAAATGTAGAAAATGCTTAAAGTTTTATAATGATAATGGATCAGATAATAATAAAGATATGAGACCTGCTTTCTAATCCGAGTAACTTTTGACCCAACTGTTTGCATTTAAATATTTTATGCTTGTTCAAATATGCTCTTACTATTTTTTTCAACTCAGGGAAATAGCTTAGATCAGATAGCTGTACATACTCACTATATCATCCATATAATAGACTACAAACAGATTAACTGATTCTCAATGCAACATTGGGCTCTTCCAACAAATGGGAGTATCTATGTTATTCCGATTCTATACGATAACTCCGCCTTTTATACAGCCATTGATGATGTGGAATCTGCGAGGGTTTATTTTATTCAGGAATACCTTAATTTTTACATTTAGATTCGGGAGTGAAAGTTGTTTGTTGTAGATTGTAGTTCAGTTAGGACCTCAAGAGGTGATTATCAAAAAGTTAAAATCTTAAATGAGAATTCGTCGTTAATTCAATTTTTACTCAATCAGAATATATTAGTAAATTAGAGTATCTAGTAAATCCATAAGGCCAGCATATTTTGTTTTTAGTTTATAATTTAGTATCGTTTTTATTTTCATCGTTTCACAATCATCCACAAACGGTATTTCGACTATTCTCGATTACAATATTTCAAATATTGATTTTGTTTTTTTTTAAGCTAGAACAACAGAGTTTATCATTTGAGTGGGGCTAATGCTGAAATTCGAAGTGGGGTAACTTTCACTGCGCTCTTTACGTCCGTCCCGCTCTCTCTCTCTCTCTCTCTGTCTCCCAGGGTGTGTGTGGCAGGGACGAGACGTGAATTGTGCAGCAAAGGAAAACATGAATGCGCAAAGGTTTTTCTTTAGTTTTATATTTTTTTTGTTTGTTTATATTTTCTTATGGTGTAGGTTGGTTTATCTTTTCTCCGGATGATGTTGTTGTTTTTATCATCTACGCGCAGTTGGCAGCTTTATTCAATTATTAACGTGACTTTCGGCTCAGACAGTATTTCATTTATTTGCTTGCAAGATGTTTTGTTTGCCTCATATCTACGATATGATAACTGCACGCGGCGATTGCCGTTGTTGTTGCTGCTGCTGCTGCTGTTTAACCCTGGAAGGTGGACATGAACTTCTGGACAATGTCCTTCAGCTTAGCATCGGCGGCCTCAGAGATCTGGCCATCCTTGGCAATGCCATCGAGAAGACCCTGCTCGGATGTCTTGATGTGCTGCAAGAATTCCTTCTCGAACTTGGTGATCTTTGAGGGATCCATCTTGTCCAAGTGACCGCGCACACCGCAGTAGATGACAGCAACCTGAGCGGAGTAATCATATGTAGTTAGACATATGCATGAACCATATCTAAATCAATGAAATCTATACCTGATCCTCAATGGCCATGGGCACATACTGGCCCTGCTTGAGGAGCTCAGTTAGGCGCACACCACGGTTCAGCAGCTGCTGGGTGGATGCATCCAAATCCGAACCGAACTGGGCGAAAGCAGCGACCTCACGGTACTGGGCCAACTCCAGCTTCATGGAACCGGCAACCTGCTTCATGGCCTTGGTCTGGGCAGCGGAACCGACACGGGACACAGAGAGACCCACGTTAATGGCGGGACGGATACCCTTGTAGAACAACTCGGTTTCCAAGAAGATCTGACCGTCAGTGATCGAAATGACGTTGGTTGGAATGTACGCGGACACATCACCGGCCTGGGTCTCAATCACGGGCAGAGCGGTCAATGAACCGCCACCCATAGCGGGGGACATCTTGGCGGCACGCTCCAGCAGACGCGAATGCAGATAGAACACATCACCGGGGTAGGCCTCACGACCAGGGGGACGACGCAGCAGCAGAGACATCTGACGGTAGGCCACAGCCTGTTTGGACAAATCATCATAGATGATCAGGGCGTGCTTGCCCTTGTCGCGGAAGAACTCGCCCATGGCGCAGCCAGAGTATGGAGCCAAGTACTGCAGAGGAGCGGCATCGGAGGCGGTGGCAGAAACAATAATGGTGTAACCCATGGCGCCGGAGTCGGTCAAACGCTTCAGAATCTGGGCGACAGTGGAACGCTTCTGGCCAATGGCAACGTAGATACAGTACAGCTTCTTCGACTCATCCTGGCCATCGTTGAAACGCTTCTGGTTGATGATCGTATCAATGGCCAGAGCGGTTTTTCTGCATGCCAAAATGTTCATGATGTTGAGTTCAGAGCCTTATTATTATTTATGCAGAGCAGATTACTCACCCAGTCTGTCTGTCGCCGATGATCAGCTCACGCTGACCACGACCGATGGGCACCAGCGAGTCGACGGCCTTGATGCCAGTCTGCATAGGCTCGCGCACAGACACACGGGGAATGATGCCGGGGGCCTTGATGCCGACACGGAAACGATCCTTGGTGTTGATGGCGCCCTTGCCGTCAATGGCATTGCCCAGAGCATCGACAACGCGACCGAGCAGCTCATTACCGACGGGTACATCGACAATGGCGCCGGTACGCTTCACAATATCACCCTGCTTGATGAGCTTGTCGTTACCGAAAACGACGACACCCACATTGTCGGCCTCCAAGTTGAGGGCCATGCCCTTAAGGCCCGAGGAGAATTCCACCATCTCATCGGCCTGGATGTTGTTCAGGCCATAGACACGAGCGATACCATCACCAATGCTCAACACACGACCAGTTTCCTCCAGATCGGCCTTGGGTGCAACGCCCAGGATTCTCTCCTCCAAAACGCTGGAGATTTCCGCGCTGCGCTGTGTGCTGGCCACATGGAGCTTACGGGCAGCAAGGCTGGTAGCTGGATATGCAGCTTTGCAGGCAACCTGTGGACGAAATCCAATGGCGGCCGACATTATATAAGGAGCAAGTGCGCAAGGGGGGCATAAGAATTGAATAACCACATGAGCAGAACTGTTGCTGTCTCGCTCTAGCACACTGCAAGCAGCCACACGCAGGCGGCCGGCCTAATTCAGAAATGTACAATAATTACTTTACACTTGTTAATTCTTATTAAATTTTGGCAACATTTTGCTTTACATTCTTTGTATACGTTTTTTTTTTCGCAGTTTCCTTCTGCAGCATTGGGTGCACATAACCTCAAAGTCAACGACCAGCAACAGCCGAAGCTGAGGCCCGTTGCCAAATTATGTAACCTTTTATAAAACACAAATTGTAGGCAAAAACTCACTTTGAATTGGTTTTAAGAATTCAACATTTGCAATATATTTGCACGAAGTACATTTTACTAGTTATGTAACTTTTTCTTTTTTTTTGTGTGCGGCAGCAGCGGTTCGCATTGCGTAACACAAAACTAAAACTTTAGCCAGCATGATATGAATGTAAGTGGTATATGAAACGGCAGGTAGCTGAAAGTATTATCCAGTTGGAGTTGTCTCCGAGGTTTCAATTGCGCATTTTACTTGCAATTTACGGCCAATTGGGTTGGGTTATGTGTGGTTTGAATATTTTCGTTTTGCGACTTTTCTACTCGTTAACTGCTTTTTTATACCTGTGCGGCCGCCTTGGGCAAGTTGCGAGCGACCGACGACGCCAAACGAGCAGAAATCATCGTTATTTTTTTGTATATTTTTAACTTTTTATAAGCCGCAGAAATTATTTAATTCCTACACCGACTGCTCTCCAGACTCGTAGGTATTTTTCACAAAGATGGTTGCCGTTCGGCTCACGTTCGCTGCACGTCTGTGTGCCCAGAGCAGAGTGAAAAGAGCCAACGATACTATCGATAATTGTGCATGCAACATTGCGACCCATATCGATACTAAATGTGTCAGCTGGTCACTCCAAACAGAGCTGCGCCTAACAGCATGTTGCTCACTGTAAAAGAATGCTCCACCGGCTTAACAGTGTACGTTAAGAAGTAGTCTGTTAAGAGTGTAGAGATTTTCTATGTTAGTTGTGTGTTCGGCTTGGCGCTCGGCAAGGGGGACTTGGGCTGGAAAGCGCACCCGAGAGCGCCAGCATCCTGCGAAACTCTACACAACTGAGAGCACCAGCCGAAGAGGAGGCTGTGTGCGCGCCACACAATCTCAGTACTAAATTGTAGAGCCATCCTGAAGCACTCTGCCAGTTCATAGTCGGAGTTTGTGCGGTGTTGTTAACGCAACGCGGAGATTAAAAATATATATATATATAAAAAAAAAAAAAAATACAATAAAGTGAATTAAAAAGATGTGAGCATGTGGTGAACGCAGTCGTGGAAAAAAAGAAGTAATTTAAACCGTTTAAAATGTGCTTGCGAGCCTTGCACGAGTTCAAATGAAAAAAACGTGAACAGTAAAGCGCATCAAAGCAATAAAAAAGTGCCGCATAAAGAGCGCACTTTTGAAAACGAATTCAATTCAGAATTCGTGGCAGAATTTTAATGTCAATTTGGCGAATTTGCATTTGTATTGGTGCAGAAAAGTTTCGGCAAAACTAAATTGAGGCAAAGCATACTTTCTTTTTTTTTAGCGGGCGGCGAGCAGCTGTTTGCCAAAGGCGACGCAGAGCGACGCAATTAGGCGGAGAAAATTCGAGCATCCCAAGGGGCAGCGTGGCGGCGGGGCAGCGGGCGCCCCTGTCAAATCGATGCCAAATGCTGACAATGATTGCCACGTGCTAATAGCTTCATGTTCGCATGTTCGCATGTCCACATGTCCGCATGTCCGCATGTTCGCATGTCCGCAATATCAGCTCGTTAGCCAAGTGCAGGCGGATGACAAAAAGTAAGAGCGAATCGGAAAAGTGAAAGGATTAACGGCAATTGCAGGCGTTCGCCTCGCCTCTCGCAAATTATGCAAACAATGCGATGAAAAGGAAGCAGCACCGCACCAGCGTTGCCAATTATTAAAAAGAAATATGAGCACAAAGCCAGACAACAAAGCGAACCAAGACAAAGCGCAATAGCAATAGCATAGCAATAGCAATACGCAAGCGAAACACATCCAATCTCCAAAAAAACAGATGAAAATAGCAATAAAAACGTTCAAAGTGCACGCTAAAAAGGAAAAGCAGGCAATCAGCAGTGCCAGTTAAAAAGAATAAAAAACAACTGGAAGTTTTGTGTTTGTCTAGCAACAACAACGACAACAACAACAAAAAAGTGTGCGAAAAATTTGTCATCAGGCTGGCAGCACCCGCGCGCGCGTAGAACAAAAGAAAACGTAGCAAACATTCCAAGCAGCGCGACAGCATCCAAAAAACATACCAATACATAGACGACACACACACTCACACACACATACGCATACACGGACAGACGCACTCACGCGCACATTTTGAGGCGCATAAGCTTCGCACTTGACTTGAACATTAAACGTGTACGGCAACCCGCGACACCCTCGCTTCCGCATCCCCGCCCCGTACATCATGGAAATTCTCGAGGCTTACTTTATTCTGTTCTTTCTATGGGTGATGCCGAACCGGCCGCCGCAGCTTATCGCGGTTTACGTTTGGTGTCTGTGAGAGCCTTTTGCACCGAACATTTTTGACAGCTGTCAACGTCGCGCGTGTTGTTGTTGGATTTCGCCTGCGGTCGTTGGCTCGCGCCTTTGTGTTGCTGCATGTGTGTGTGTTTGTGTGCGGCATAGTTTTTACCACTTGCCAGCAAGGTCAGCAGCAGCAGCAGCAGCGTCGCGTCGCCGCCGTCATGCAAATTGCAGAGCGCCTAAGCAATAACAAAGCTAAAACAACGCCAGCAGCAGCAGAAGTCGGCCGCAGCAGCCGTCGCAGCATAAAAAACTGACGTCGCCGATTCGCCGTCGCCGTCGCCGCACGCAGCGAAAATGTTTGAGAAATATGTCGCCACATATGTGCGCGTGTGTGAGCAAGTGAAATTAAAATTCCCGCATGCCTAATGAATTCTCGCGCTCTCTTTCTGCGAAATGTGCCAAGCAGCAGCAGCAGCAGCAGCAACAGCAACAACAGCAACAACAAGAACAACAGCAGCATTGTCGTGTGTGCGTGTGTGTGTGTGTGTGTCCTGTTGTTGTATGTGTGACGCTGACTTCTAAATGATGGACGCCGCATACTAAACAATGGCGTGTTAAAACAACAACAAGCTGAAAGTGAAACGGATTTGCGAAACGAGGCAGAAGCGTCGCGCAAAGGCAGAGCACAAAAGCGAATCGAAACGTAACGAATAACAAAAGAGAGCAAAGCGTTAACAGCCAAGGATCACGAATTGGCAACGTATATACATAAATTGAGGTGAATGCAAGTAAGCGATTTTTCTCTCTCTGTCTATGTTTGCATTTACATATGTAACTGTAAATTTATGATGCCCGTTAACTTTGTGCATGTATTTGCAAATTGGGGATACTTTGAAGAGTTTTCGGGTTGCCAAAGATAAAATACCTGAATACATGACATTGTTTTGTACTTTGCCACAGAACAGTGTTGTAAAATGTTCAATAGTTACAAAAGCAGTATAGTGTTACGATGCGACCAACATCGACTGCCTATCTAAAAACCAGACAATCGGAAGGATATACTGAATTATAATATACAAGTTTTATATTAAATTAAAAATGTTATTTTTTATAGTTTGTTCAATAAAAATAAACTTTCATTATTGTTTTTATATTTATTCTATTCATGATTTAGTTATTATGGAATTATTTAAGTTGACAATTAAAATAACTTTCAAAACTATTCTTGATGTGCAATCTATTAATCTTTTAAGTTTTATGTATGAATCCCTTTGAAAATACACACACACACACACATCCGTTTTCTGCTCAAAAAGTGTCTATTTCGCCATTTTTCAACACTGTCAAGCTAGTGGTGAGTAAAAAGCTAAGCTCATTATCAGCTGAGGTTAACCCAGCAATGAGATCTTTCTGTTAAATGCGATCAATGTTCTCAGTCAATAGACTTCTAGACTTCTATGTACATATGTGCGACGATGTCTGCTTTATGAGAAACATTATAAAAGAGAATGTCTATCAGAATTTTGCGCACTACTTAGGATTTTCTCCGATGGAAAAATACGTACATGTTTATTGTTGTGCAGCATTGCAATGCATTGTAAGCTAACTATCTATTTGAACTTTGAACTTAGAAGCTTACAATGTGCATGTTTTTAGTCTCAAGCATGTTATTTGTGAATAAATGAACTAGTCAAAAGCCATGCAATATGCAAACATGCACACGCATACACGCATTTATGCAAATTATAAACCAAATTGATTTTGCAATTGCGGCTGCCACACACACGCGCACACACACATTCACACGCACACGCACGCACGCACAACTCTGGAAGAAGAACTACAACTTTTATAATAAGATGTACAAACAGAACAAGAGATGTACAAATAAATATAAATGTGTGCATACACACACACACACACCCGCACACACACACACACACACACATGCATGAGGATGTACTCGTATTGCAGATGAAATCACTTCACCATCACTTCCCCAATCGAGTGGCGGGGGTATGGAGGGCGTGGGGCAAAACCAATTAAAATTATTTGCCAGCCAGGCGGCAAAGGGCAAAGGCGCTGCCGAATGGCAAATAAATAAACGTGGCTGGCAATGTTGTGAACTGAAATAAAATGAAATGTAATGAAGAAATGTGAATGGCTACGCAACAAACACACACACACACACACACACACACCAGCTCACACCCTACTCATCAACTACTCCCACTTTTGGCAGTGTCAGCCCCATCGTAAATAATGCGGGGCCTTAGAGAGGCGCCCATTTTCAAGCTTATGCTTTGACTGTGATTCTGCTCCGGCTCCTGCTGCTGCTCCTGCTCCTGATTTTGGTCCTTGGCGTCCTTTTCGTCCATTGCAGCGGCGCATAAAAATGTTAATTTATGTCGGCTGCGCCTCGCCGTTTGCATATATATATATATATATATATACATATATATATGTATATAAGATATATACTGTATAGATTCTTATTTTTTGTTCGGCTGCTGCTCATTTTCAAAAATGTGGTACACAAAAAAAAATAAAACGAAAATAATAAAAATTGCCAGCGTCACGCAGATAAAAACTCTTTTTACCCTGTACCCATGGGAGCTGGATAAAAAAGGGTATGTATGTAAAAGGCAGATTAAGTGTATAAATTAATGTATATTATATGTAATATATTTGATCTCCGATGCCGAAGAGATTTTTGCATATATTTGAAAGCTATCTTTAAGCCCTGATCTTCATAATGATCGAATAGTAGATTCATTGAGCTGCGCAGCTCAGTACAGGGTATCTATGAGTCGGGCGCTGCTCACTGGAGCACTTGCGCTTGCATATTGTTTTTGTTGTTTGGCGCGCTGCGGCGGTTTGGTACGTGACTGAGCTCCTAAATATGAGGCGAACAGCTTGCCAATTCGGCCAGATAGAAGTTTTTACGGATATTTCCCACTGCAATTGGAATCTATGGAATTTTTGAATTGCTATTTGTGTATTTATGTATTTAAACATTTGTTTTCGTTTGTTTGTTTATTTTTATTTGGGCTGGTTCGCGCAATTAACAAGTTGGCACTTTAAAATGGCATTTGGGCGAAAAGGATTCGCGGGGATTCCTGGGGGAAAGATTGTGAGGCATGCGTGCGTGAACATTTAATTAAAGCAACTTATTAAGTATGCAAATTTCCGCAAATGATTAATTTGCATATTTATGAGACTAAAATGAGAGCCATAACAGCAACAGCAACAACGACAACAGCAACAGAAACAACAACAATCTCTGACGGCGGCAACTGTCAATAATAATCAGGCGTGTGATGGAACAGGCGCGCAGGGCGGACGGGGAGAGGGAGCTGAAGGGTTTTCTAGACCAAGTAAGAGAAACTGACAGCCCGCGACAGGCTATAATAACAATTTAAAATTGAAATTATGAATTTAACATATCGCCAAACGGCGCGCATGAGTTTTATGCCTTTTAACTGCAGCTTAAGAACTTAAGCATTTCCAGCGCTAATTAGGAGGCGTAAAAAGTCAGGGCCGGGCTGAGTTGATACTAACTTATGCATATCACGTAAGCGGCTTAGACAGACAGAGAGTGACAACAAAAATGTTAATTTGCAACTGGCAAAGCTGTCGAGAAATGCCAGTTGAAAAGTTCTCTGAGTTGCCTGGAAACTTAGGGCCGCAGACAAAAGCAATTCTAGTTAATTTGTGAATACAAAATAGACCGCCTGGGCTTAGCTGACTTGTCCAATGTTAACCAAATGTTAGCTTACCACGCATTTTCCGCTTGTTTGCGTGGATTCCGCCAAATCGTTGGCATCCTATTAATATATTTCCACCCAACCTTGAGTACAATTTTCTCTGAAGCAACTCTAGTTGCGTTAAGTTTATTCATCAAGCTTAATAATAGACACATCGAAATTTATAGTTTTTCTAATTTTCCATTTGCAAGGCATTCGATAGGCAAGAGCGGGAGGAAAAAGCTAGATTGTAAAACTAAAAGCTAATAAAGAACAATAATTGTGAAGTAAAGAAGAAGTAAAGATACTTAAATACAGCCTACATAATTAAATGTTGTTGTTTTTTCTTAAATTTTTTAAGTCAAATTCTCAAAATTCAAGCTTTTAAGTTCATAATCTGTTGTGATCTAAGAATTTGATTGAGTTTTTATTAGCATATGATGGGAGAGGGCAAATGCATTCCGAATTCGTGCACAGCTTGCTTTCCCTCATTCTCCTCCCCCTGCTGGAACTCGGTCTCTCCCTCTAGCTGTCGACACAGGCACTAATTAATCATATGGCAGCCACGAATAGCAGGAGGAACTAACGCCTAACGCACTTCGCTTGCTCCAATTAAGTGCATTTCTTCGTTTTACGTACCTTGCGCCGGCCTCAGCCCGAACCAGCTGTCCTCCATGTCCGCTACGTGCTCCAATTAGCATGTTAGTGCTGGTGGCTGGTGGCAGTGGCTGGTGGCAGTGGCTGGTGCCTGGTGCCTGGTGGGGCAGTGTCCAACAGGATTTTCCATTTGCAGCACACATTTGGGCAACGTGCTCGCATTGCGTGTCAATCAATAGCATTTTCGCTGTGCCAACAGCAACAGCTTTGACATTCTATTGATGCTGTTTCTTTTTCTTTGCTGCTCATTCTTATTGCATGCCACACACACACACACACACACACACACACACGCACACTCACACTTTGACAGCCTGCCACATTTTCACATTTTTGGCACTTTTCCACTAAGCTGCTTACAGAAGCAACGATGAACGCTTTAGAGTGACAGCGAGCCCTCAACACCTAGCAGCTCATGCCTGACTATGCTTACATCAATGTCATTTATATAATATTAGAGTAAATTACCCGGCATTACCCGGCGCAAACAGATAAACTATCTTTGTTCAAGAAAGCGGGCTGGCATTTGAAATCCTAGGGATTAAAAAAAATAAAGGTTATTTAACATACATCTTCTTGAGAACGAAGCTTAACAGAAACAAGCAAATTTGACAAATCTTGTACTAAGATCTGCCCGTGCGATTTCTTCCAAAAATATTTTAAGAGGAAATCTGCTTTAGTGAGCTTTCACTGTATGAACTCTTACTGTTGACTTGTTTGCTGTGCCGCTAATTGTAAGCGTCAAATAATGTGTGAGTGTGAGTGCGCAAATAAATGCGAAGCCAAAGCAGTGCCACGTTTTTGTCACAACTTGCCGCATTGTCACGTTGCCACATTTTACTGGCTGTTGTGCCACATTTTTGCAAAAGTCAACAGTTTTTAATATGCCAAACAAACCGTATATAATTAATGAAAGTTAGGCTAAAGGCAGCTGGGCCAGAGCCGAGCAAGCGAGTGCGAGGGGGCGGGGTGTTGAAATTAGAAATTAAAAAGTAGCCATACAAGTACAGTAAAGCCTGTTACACTTGAGCAAAGGTCGCTCAGTCGGTTTGCTGCTATAGTTGTTGTTGTTGTTGATGTTGTTGTTGTTGTTTCTCTGCATTCGTTTTGTTTTAATATGCAAAGTCAACAGCGTTCTGTATCAGCCAAAGGGCAAAATCAACAAAACTATACACACAGGCACAGGCACAACATAGCGAGGGGGATAGCGAGAATTGGGGGCGGGCGATAGAGGGAGGGCGAGTTGACTGCCCAGTGGCCGCATTAGCAGCGAGCAGGCCATGTCAACTAGCTGGGCCAACTGAACTGAATCTGTCTAATCGAGCAGCAGACAGGCAGCAGGCGGATAGCTTGCAATAGACAGAGATGGCGAGCGTGTGGCAGCGGGAGTTTGAGATAGAGATAGAGACAATCGCCACGCGTCGACATGCGAGAAATTTGCATAACCCATAGTTGCTGTTGCCATTGCCCAGTCGTGCCTGCCCCTCCATTTCAGCCCATTATCTTTTAGAGCTCGATGTGTGTAGCTGCCATTGGCATTTAATAGGCGTGCTGCGGCTTGCGTCACAGAAGGCACGCATACGCACACAGCAGGACAGACAGTTGATGACGTTAGCAAATATGCTGTCGCCAGGCTAAGTGCAACATGTAACAGGTGCAAAATGTTGCAACACTGTCAAAGAGACACTTGCAAAGCAACGCAATTAAATGCCAAAGCATTCAGTTCGATTAAGATGCAGATGCAGATGCAGATGCAGATACATTTGCTGATGCTGCTGCTGTGACAGTTTCAGATGGTAGCTGCTGATGCATAAACTACAAAGAGCTACAGCATGACACTCTGTTGACTGATATTGAAAATGAATTGAGGTACACAGAGCTCAATTAGCACATTTCTTACAGTTGCCTATGAAAATGTTTGCACAAATTAAGCTCTGCTCAATTAAGTGATTTCTTTAAAGTGAAAAGTGCTTGAGAAATAGTTCAAACTGTTTCTCTTTTCGAGTGGATAAACTATTAAATAATGGAGCACAGCTTTAGTTGAGTGTAAATTAAGAACCAGCTCAAGTGTAGCTACCACAAAATAGTACTTCTCGGCAACTGGCTCAATTTGCGTGCGTTGCAAATAAACGGAAGGCATATCCGAGCTAAGCAAATAAGTGAGCTCCAGACGGAAGTGAAC
The DNA here is from genome assembly GCA_018903485.1 of Drosophila littoralis. Taxonomy (NCBI): domain Eukaryota; kingdom Metazoa; phylum Arthropoda; class Insecta; order Diptera; family Drosophilidae; genus Drosophila; species Drosophila littoralis. Next base: position 9,943,186 of record JAEIGF010000297.1, on the reverse strand, counting down.
GATTTGCAGATACTCAGAGCTTCACCTTTACAAACATTCCAGCTTTATTCTATGCATACATACACAAACACACATGTATTGTAATAACTGTACGACAGGGTGTATCTAGCTCTTATAATCCTAAATCGACAGTTTTACATATGGAAATGGCGCCAGACTTCGACAAGAAATGGCTCGTTCCTAGTTTATGCAGTTTTCAAGATCTACAGACGGTCGGACGGACAGAAGACGGATGTGATTAGATAGATTCAGCCCGTTGTCCTGATCCTGGCTATATACATTTTTGGGGATCGAAGATGCCTGCTTCTACCCCTTTTATATTTTTTCAGGCCATATAAATACCATATTATAACTAAGTTACCATAGTTAACAGTTCAGTTTCTACCTTCACTGCAAACAAACCAGTTTACTTTTGAGTACAAACGCTAGAACTAGAAGCCAATACCATAATTGAGTGGAACTGCATAATTGTATTTAGTGAAAGCCAATTAACTTCTTTTTTTTTTTATTTTATCCAGTGAAAAGCAATTAAATATTCCCTTACGGAATTGATGCACATTATGAACTACTCCAAGGATAAGTGGTTCGCAGAGCGTCTTCAGCTCTCGCTGCAAATGAACTAGTTTAATATACCTCTGATAAATATCATGCAAATTATGTGAATGCGGCAACGCGTAAAAATGTAATTTATCGCAAAATTACTTGTGTGTGCTTTGCGTGAGCATGTTGTGTGTGTGTGTGCTGTGTGTGTTATTGCCAATTTGCCGTCAATCAATGGCAGACGTTGCTGAAGCCGCAAAATGTTTGCCAGCGAATTTATAAGCCACATGGGCAAAAGCTGAGATACAACAAATAAACATGTGTTGCTGCGTATATAAAATAAATTTATTTATGTCTATAGATTTATATGCATTATCGCAAAGCATGTGCATACACATTTGTATGCCATTTAATACGTGTGCGTGAGTGTGGGCGGAGTGTGTGTGTGTATTTTAATGGCAAAGACAATATATAAATATGTTTTTAATTGGTTTGTAATTATTATTGTTGTGGTTCGGCTTGTTGTTGCCGTGGCTGCTCTGGTTGTTTTTTATTTTTTTTTATTGTTTGTTGCAGTTGCCGATTGTGCCGGCTAGCTTTGATATTTGTTTAATAATTAGTGCATTAAATGCATTTCAGCTAAACATAAAACCAAAGCTCATAATTGAAAAGCACGCAAACAAAACTGCAAACCCACAAGCATACACACACTCGCAGCTAAACAGCTGCTGCTGAAAGGCTGGCAATTCGCTGTGCATACAAAATGAGTTTTTGGAAATGCATCTGAAAATTGTTGCATTAGCCCGATTGCATTTTCCGCATGATGGCCAACAATTTTGGTTACATAAACATTTATATGAGCGTTTGGATATATGCGCACACAAATATATATATAAACGATCTTGATATCGATCATAATTAAACGGCCGCGAAATGGCGTCATAAAAATGTAAATGAAAAAAGCATTGCCTACTTTTGCGGGCACACATTCGACATTACGAATGGATGTGCGAGTGCGCCCGCGTGTGTGTGTGTGTGTGTGTGCCTTTAGTGTGTATCTTGCTGGGCCATAAAATGCAAAAGCAAAAGCGTAAAGCTGCGTAAAATTGAACTTTGCCAGCGAAAGCAATCAAAACACGTGCGCTTAAAAGTTGGTCACGCTTCAGATGCAGATAAGCAGCAAACAAATGACGGACAAGGATAACGATAAGAACTCGCTCTCTCGCACTCTCGCTCTGACTCTCCGTCTCCCTCCCGCACACAGCTGTTGATCTTGGGGTCCACTGCAATCACAATAAAAACCGCTCGCATACGCACAATTTTCATTATAATAAAACAGCGCATAAATATCTAAATGAGCAATAAAAATGTTTTATGTGCAATGCGACGCAGCGCATTAAAGGCGCCACCTAATGTGGGCACGGCTCACACGCACACACCAACATACACACACTTAGATATACCTATGTATATACATATATGTGCCTGCATATAGATAGATATATGAATTTAGATGCCAACGCACTGATACATCTGTGATTGGCAGCCTAAGAACTTGACCTGCCCTCGTCAGTGTTATACGGAACCCTATGTGGCCAGCTCACAGAAAAAACCACGCCCCCTACGCCGCCTCCTTTTGCTGTCTGCCTGTCAGTTGAAATGCGCTTTGTAATTCATATTTGCATGAAAATGCCAAACGGCAAAGTGTCATAAACTTTTTCAAAAGCAAATAACAGCAGGGGTTGGGTGTCACAAGGGCTATGCCAGGCGGATGAGCAGAGGACACGCGGGTAGGGGTGCATATAAAGTCGATACACATGTCAAAAAATTCATATATTTTAAAGAACAGGCGTCGCACATTTTTTCTGTCTTTTGGCAGCACAATAAAAAAATTAAATAAAAAAAATGCCAGAAATAAATAAATATTTTTGCGATTTTTGGCATCCGTTGTGTGTATATTGTGTGTATATGCATGTGTGTGACAGTGTGCGTGTGTGAGTGAGTGAGTATGCTTATTATTAAAATGATATGCAAAAGTGTTAAAGCCCCGGCTAAAGCTGAGATGAAGTGCATAAATATGTGAAAATTGCATCAATAAACAATGTATTTATTCAAGTTTATATACGCATCAATATATATTACTATATATTTATACATATGTCTGTGTGTGTGTGTGTGTATGTGCGTACAATATCAATTGCAATTTTTTGCATATTTTTACAGCGAGTAAATTGCCAGAGAAGTTGATTAATGCATTTCACAGGTGGCAGCAACCGCAGCAGCAGCAGCAGCAGCAGAAAGCAGATTGCTTAATGACAGCAGCTGCAGCAAAGGGAAGGCTGGCCAGAGGGGCGTATGCGTGATGTTAATGCAATTTCAGGTTAAGCGTGTGTGTGTGCGTGCCTCTGCAAAATGTTAATTTGCGCGATATGTATACATACATGCGTGTGTGTGTGTGTGTGTGTGTGCGCGCGCGCGTGTATGCAATGCAATAAGAAACTTGTAAGCCCGCATCTGTGACAACAACAGGAACAACAATCGGCAAGGCAAATGTTTATGCCCTGGCAACAAAAAACAACTGTTTATTCATGCTCTTTGTGAGACAAGCGATGTGGAGAGGGACTGGCGAGGAGTCCGGTCCCACCATGAGCGTGACGACATGGCAGCTGTGTGGCGCCTGCTGCGTGGCGCGCTAAATAAACCCACTGATATCCTTGTTATCCCCCAGCTCTGGGTCTACGACTGGGCCATCGTCATCGGCACTCTGACTTCCTGTCAGCTGCAGTGGCCAAGCTGATGCTGTCGTTGCTGTTGCTGCTTCTGCTTCTGCTGCTGCTGCTGCTGTTGCCTGGCGGACATGTAAAAATATGGCACACGTTGCGTATACGTCACGCACAACATGCACAAACAAATGATGGCGATGCCAGAGTGCACAAGTGGGGCAACATTTTGAAAGATGCAATGAACTTTAAATACACTTACAACAAACCTCTAAAGCTCGTGTTAACGTGCACTTTTATTATATGTACATACATATAGATGAGTTTGCTTCCTCTGTGCTGACGTGTGGAGTTAATGAAGGATGTTTAGTCCAACAAACCCAAATTTTTTGGAAAAAAGGAAATATAGTATAATAAAATGTATTCTTAAGAATATTAAAAGGCACAAAACAGCTTGTGCTTGTTCTGCAAGTTTTTAGTATGTTTGATGAAAAATTTTAACAAATTCTGATTTTATAAGCAAGAAATAACGAAATGCTAAATATAATACACACCTGCAGGCATGCATTATTTATATTGGATTTTTATATATTTTACATCAATTTTATACAAAACTCAATTTTTCTCGAGGCTGCAATTCCAATTTTTTATTGGCTTATCAGAATTTATTTGTGTTGAAAATATCGAAAACCGCTTCGGCACTAAAAGTCTCACTAACTTTAATAAATATAAAATATGTAAATATAATTAACTCTATAATAAATTGGAGGCCAAAAAAACCTAACGAATAATAATGTTCTGCTGTGATTTTTATTCAGTCATTTAATCTAAAGCTAAAATATATATAGAATGTGTGCGCTCGTAAAGAAAATGTATTTTGTCAACGTATAATTTAATATTCAATGCGTATACTTAATTTTTGGAATAACTTTTTTACTTCTGGTCACACTCTTTTAAGCGAAAATCTACCATTTATATTGCCGAAATGCTGGCTTTTACAATGATTTCCCTTCGAGAATACTCTGCTAACTGAACACTCGTATTCAATAGCATACTTAAGATACTTACACACTCTTGCATAGTCGATGGACCAAAGTTATTTTATGCAATACAAAAGAAAATTGTACAGGATACAAAATGGTGAATGTGCCCAGTCAAAGGAAGATGTCATGTGTGTATCTGAGCGTGTGTGTGCTTGTGTGTGGGGCGAGGCAGTAGAAGCTCGGAATCTGCCATTGAGCCATGACGTTAGGCTCATTTATTTATTATTTCTGCTGATTGAAGTGCCATCAATAACCCAATGCAAACAATGCGAACCGAGAAGGAGACTTGGACGTGTGCGATTGAGAGAAAGAACGGAAAAGAATTTGCATCAGAGAAGAAAAGACGCAGCTGCGGCATTGACTCATCAGTTAAGCAGTTATCGGCTTATATATAGCCAATTGTTGTGCCAAGAAATGCAGCTTGCTTTGAGCCAAGTTAAAGCTGTGATATTTATGCCTTATATGATACACACCATATAAAAGAGTTGGCTTAAAGTTTGCTCAGTTATTTGCATAAATCATAACTTTTTTTCTTACTTTTTGGGGCTGCAAACTTTTTCCCACGTGTGCCATTCATTTAGATGGTGCCTGTAGCGTGTGTGTGTGTGTGTGTGTGTGTGTAAGCGTGTGTTGCATTCTTTTCATACATTTTATGTATGGACATGATTTAGTGCCAACGACGCGCCTACTGGCCCCCGACTAATGATGTCAATCTGCGTGCCTGTGTGTGTGTGTGTGTGCGCGCGCATGTGTGTGCGCTTTAAACTACGCAACCTGCTGCCCGCATATTTTGGCCGAGTTTATTTGACCAGCGGCGGCCCGCATATTCATCATAAAATGTGTTGTTTCCGCACATGCGAGTGCTGGAGGGGGGTTTGTGGCGTGTATGGCAATGGAAAGGGTGAGGGGGAAAGGGCGACACGGAAAAGCAATCGCCGTACAAAATGTGCGCATTTTTCATAAACCAGTCTGTCCCAGAGCCAAAAAACCACCCCGTACCCAAATACTCCCTTTTATACGGGGTCAGATCCAAAAAGGGTCGTTGCTCTGTTATGAGGCTGCTTGCCAAAAAATTACATGGCCCATTGGTCAGCAACAGCAACAGCAACAGCAGCAACAACAACTAAAACAACAACAACAACAACGAAAACAACAACGTGCGGAAGTTGTCCACTCGCATATTCATAAAAAACACCTTTGATGTATGTAATTTTGTTACCGTTTTCATATTTTTCCTTCATATTTTTTTTGTTTCTGCCGCGTCCCTGGCGTATTTCCCTCAGTTGCTGTTTTGTTCTGCTTTCTAGCAGTTGTTGTTGTTGCTGTCAGTGTGCATGTGAGTGTGTGTGTGTGTGTGTGTGTGTGTGTGACACAGAAAGCAGCTTGTGTGTGCGAGGTGCGAAAATGTGACGTAAGCAGCAGCAGCAGCACCGACCATTAAATTGGGTTATCACCAAAAAATAAAACAGAAAGCGCAAAAAACAACTCAAATAAGTATGCTTTTAGGGCAGACTGTACAACTGAGAGATATCCTGTTACTTGACAAATATCCCATATTTATTCCAGGCTTGTTTTAACTAATGCTTGGGTATAGATACCCTAGACTTCTGTTAGGGATAATTAATTTACTTTGTAACTTTGCTTTCGACTTGTTTGAGTTATGCGGACAACCTTAAGATAATTAAAAAGTACCAACTCGAGCTGAATTGACTGTTGCTCAACAGAAATATACCCTGTACTCCTAGCCAGAACGTATTATTTCTTGAAAACACTTTGCGTTTGCTATCTGATTCGTCTGAAATTTTAAGAATATATTTAAAATATTCTGATGCAGAACGCAGGTTCAGCTACCATATACCCTGTACGCTGCAAAGAGAGGCATCGGACAAGATTCTTAGATTAACTAGTATATCTAGCTGATTGTTTTTCATAAGTGCACAATAATTTATTCAATCTAGAATATCTTGCACATTCCAGACGGGTTGATTAATAATTTAAAACATATATAACTGCCATAAGAGCCCACATACCAAGTTAGGGTCCCCAAGAGTGACGCCTTTTATGCTCTTGAACAAATGGAAATTACAGAAACTTTTGGGCCGTTAACACAGAATCAAGAGCATATATGCTTTATGGGGTCTTTAACTTTATGATGCCCCTTTCGAGCAATTTTATGGCAACAGGGTATGAAAAAACAACAAAAATATATGTATATATGGTTTATACGCGAGAATGCTTTACTTTTTGTGCTTGGTTTTACTTTTTCTCTTTTGCCGGCTGCTGCATGCCGCCACAGGGGAAATGAGATTTGCGCCTCTGAGTATGCGTCGTGTCAGTTTCGAAATAAGAACGTGGGAATTTGGACAGCCAGTCCCAGTGGCAGGAGTGGCAGCAGCCGCGAAGGGCAAAGGGCGGGCACCTTTGTGGTCGCAAAGGGACAGGACCACACTCTCGCACACACCAATACAAAACCACAAAGTAGTCAAACAAATAAATAAACAAACACACTGACGGCAACTGAATTTTAAGCTGAAATGGTCTCTCATCTGTGGCTTCTTTTTGGGCTTGAGTCTATAAATGTGCGCAATCAGTTTTCAGCACTTGTTTAATTGGCAACTAGTTAAAGCACTTGGCCAAAAGCATTAATAACTACACTTATATATCAGTTATATCATTAATAGCTAATGCCGAAAGTTTGCCCAATTAAGCGGACTGTCTTAGGGGCTGGAAGAGGCGGGCATATGAATAAGGCATAACTTTCTGTTGAAGCACATTCGAGTGCGAGCGCTCTTAAGACAATATCACAAATTAGAGAAGCAGCCCACATGTCCCACCTCCCTGAAATTACTTTAGTCCTTTCTTCCTTTGAAATGTCAATAACTCAGTTTACCTATGACATTTGCATCAATTTATTGTTTTTGAACTGTGAATTTGTTTTCAAATAACATTTTCTTTACAGGCAATTGCTTTTCGAGCTTTCATTTATTTAATCATTTGGCATGCTAGGTCAATATGTAAATCTATATAATCTACCTATAATATAACATATTTATTTATGTAGATATATGTCTGAACTGATTTAGTTTGTTTTAATTTTGAAACAAGTCTATATTCTCAATGTAAGCATTAAATAAATTACCTGTCTTTACAGTCAAATAGACTTACCTTAAATAACTATCCCTACTCAAAAACAACTAATAAATAGTTTAACGAAGCACTTCAACCATTTTTTTCCACATCAAAGTTTCATGCAGCTGCCTTATCACGCTATTATCTAAAGAATACGCTATATCTTTGAAATTCCTCGAAATGCCTCGAGCTAAATACGTAACTGCTCAACTCAAGATTAGGGCCCAGCAAAATAATTAGAAACGTCTTTAAATTTGTTCAAGCATTTGGCCATTGTTCAAAGACTGTGAACTTAATTACTGTAAACTAAACTCGAGAGCGTTTGACGATGAGGCTCCACGTGGAACTACTTGAGGGCGCTTTATAGAGAAGAATGCTGCGTGTCCATTTGTGCTATGAGTTTTGGCCATTCCCGTTAGCTGACAAAGTCATCAAAATTTCACAGCCACTTGGGAAAGCAGAAAAGCGCAAAATTTTTATTGTTTTTTCATTAGGCGTTGGCGTGGCGGCCTCGCCCGGCGCTGGTCAATGCTCACAATGCTCACAAGTTGAACCGGGGGCCGAAAAGCATAGAAACCAGCCCGGCAATTGACGCTTGGGACGCACGCAAAGAGCTCAACTAAGAGGCGACCAGGGGTAGGCGTGAACATGGGGCCGGGCGCTGGCCAGGAGGTTAGACTATAAAGCATACAGGGCATGCTCTTTAGGGACTCTTTGGCATTGCAGAGACAAGAAACTGGAATTTTTTTGCTTTTCTAAGTATGTGACTTAAAAGCTGTGCTTTATGTTTGGAAATCTAGAAGAAGAAATATTTTTCAATTGAAAATTAGTGAAAATGTAAGATCTTTGCTTAGGTATATGTGTATATTAAGAAACTTACTCTAAACTATGCTGGCAGCTATTCAATAAACTTAACAGATAGGTAATAGCTTAATTGAAGTGCAGATATTAAGCTGCTATGGAAAATCAATAAATTGATATATATATACATATATTTATATATATTTTGTATTTGCTTCTGAATCAATTGCTGTACAGAACATAAGCCAACCGAAACAACCAGAAAAATTGAACGATATATAAAGTTTGCAGACAAGCATATGATTTGTTAATATACCCCTTTGAAACTTAATATTACAGGGTATATTGAGTGCGAACAGTCCGAAAACACGCGCCACATTGAAAAGGCAAATGGATGAGCACGCGAAAAACTTAATGAACTCCATGAAAAGCGGACGCGGCTGATTGTTGCTATGTTTCCTATGTGTATGTGTGTGTATACGTGTGCGTGTGCGTGTGTATTTGTGTGTATGCTAACTAAGCGCATCACCATTGGGAGTTTGTTGGTGGCGCACAAGTATGCTTAGAAAATCTCCAGAGCACGTTTCCGGAAATAAATAAATAAAATCCGAAGAGGAGCCAGGCGAGAGACGAGCTCGAGCTGAGGCTAGGGGCGCTGACCAAGCTGCCTACTTTTGTGAGGGGTGAAGCATTCAAATTCCAAAAAATAAGTAAAATAAGAAGCACAAATAAACTAAAAGGCAGAGAAACGAGCTTTGCATAGAAATTGACGTGTCCGACGAAAAAGGAAGGCAGCAACAAGGATAACAGCCAGGAACATAAATTCCCGTAAAATTTTAATGATACAAAATTATTTTGGCAACTGAATGAAGCATTCACAAATGCGGCTGCCACAAATAAATTTTGCTGTTGTGAGTCGATGCCAGTGTGTGTGTAATTGTGTGTTTGTGTGTGTGCGTTGTGTTTTTCTGCTTACAGCTGCATGCACTTGATTTGTAATTTAATATTAATTAAAACGTAGTAGCAACAGCCGCATCTTCTTCAATTTGGCCCCGTTTGTAACTTAGAGCCCACCTGCATAGTTTTTAAGGACCCCATCCTACCCCCTCCTCCCGTGCACCCTTGGCTTGGCCCGTTCTACCAGCAGCTGATACCTTGAGGTGGCTGCTGGCCAAGTCAACGAACCGAGCTGAGTCAATAATTTTATTGCAAAGACATTAAAATTTTAAATGCTGCCCCTTAACTAAACCTCTTTCTCTCTATCTTCCTCTCTTTGTCTCTCTCTCGCTCCCGCTCGCCTTGTCTCCAGTATATTCTCTATTCAAAGTGTGTTTGTCTGGCGCACCTCTTCGCTTGCGGCAACTTTGCGCCTGTGGATTTTGCGTCGTCAACAGCCATGCGGCATTTTCTGTTGCTGCCCCTCCTCTAAATCCCTTGGCTCCTTCCCACTCTGCCCCTTAGCTCCTTTTCGTTGTTGTTGTTGTTGTTGTTGTTGACTGCGCCAAAAACTTTGCCACTGGGAGTTTTTGCCGGGCGTCTCGGCGTTTGCTCGGCTTTTACGACATCGCTACTGCTGCTGCTGTCGCTGCCTTTGTGTTATCGTCCAGCGTGTGCGTGTGCGTGTGTGTATGTCTGCATTAACGAAACTCAATTTCAACTTTTCACTCTGTTCATGTGGAAAAGTTGCCAGCAGCCTCAAGTGTGGGGCCAAAAAGAAGAAAACACCCATGGAGACAATCATTATTCCCTGTACCAAATTAGTATAAAGGTATGTCCAATGGGAGGAAACCCCATAATATTTATCAAAGTTCTTCATAAGTTTTTTTCATTTGATCAGGAACAAGAATTTTAATTTATTTATTGTTAACAAAGTTTTGTTTTTCTTCATAAGGAAGCCAAACATTTATCTGCATTAATGCAATGCATTATAAATATTCCTTGATTTACCAAAATCGGAATCTCTATAAAAGGGAAATATACTTATTTTGTAGATTTCTCTCTTTGTTCCTCTTTATGTCAATACAAATTTTCCAAACGAAGAGTTGAACAGAAAAAGTAAAAAAAAAACGTTTAAAGTTGTATAGAAATATTTATTTGCGATATAAATTAAATATTTATGGACTCGGCAGAAGCAGGCCCCATATTTATTTAAAAGGAATGCCTCACCTTAAGGTTCAGTTGGTAAACCTTGTTTTTCAAATCTCTCAAACAAGGTTCAAGTCCGACATTTCAATAGAAATTTACAATTTATCATAAATTGAATACATTTTTAAAATATTGTTCGGAACATATTTTGTTCCGCTTAATTTATACAATTAATCTGTTTTAAGTCTAACGTAGACGGGGCTTTGGAAGATAGATTAAAGGGTATCTGCATAGTATGGAAAAATATGTTGCGCTCTCACTCATCGCTTCGTGGCAGAAATGGAATTGAAATACTTATTTGATGTACGCATTTTTTGGGAGAGGAATTTTAATAACAACCTACAGAAAATTTAATGAAAACGTAAAAGCCAGGCATGCATAAATCAGTTTTATAGTTATGTAAAATAATCGTAATGCACAATTAAATATGCTGGACAGGGCTCAGACGGAGCAGGGTGCAGGCGAAAGTTGGCAAAGGACCTGGCCAACACAGTGTAATTTATGTAGCTAGCGACAAAGCCAAAACACAGAGCAAGATAAATATACAGTCGGAGTCGGCGAGCTGGCAGAGCTTACTGAGTTGGCCGGAAACCGGATGCAGGAAGACGCCATAAAGGCAACATTTTTCATGGCTGGCCTGGCCTCAAATGCAAACGTGTGCAGTCTGCAATTGGGCGTGGCCGCAAATGTCTCTAATTAGATTCGACCAGGACTCGTTTTCTTTTTCATTTTCTTTCCATTTTGGCAACTCATCGATAAATCAATGCGTTAAGTTCCTCGCTCGGCTGTGGGCAAAAGAAATCGCAGTCCGACAGCTGCCGACAGACGACAGCTGATTGATGATCCACGAAATTACAAATTACACAAATGTTATGCGAATTGGCAGATAAAAATCGCGCAAATTCCGCTCACCAAATCACTTAAGCGTATCACCTTATTTGCTTTGTTGCCCCTCCACCCAAGCCCCAAGCTCTGCGTCTTGGCTAAATGAATTTGCCCAATACAAAATTTGATTGATTATGGCCATCAACAATATAAAGGTGCCACTGCTCGAACCCTAAGCTATGGAAATGTTATCTTTTCATTTTCTGGGCTTGATGAAGATTTAATTTGCTTGCAGACATTTTAAATTGAAATAAAAGTTCACTTAATTAGATTAATTAAAATTGCACTAATTTCATTTCTTTTCCGTAAAGTTCCACTGTAACGCAGTTGCTTTAGTGGAAACTCTGTATAATAAAGTTGTAGAATTTTGATACAAATTTGTAGCCAAATTTCATACACGATTTCCTTATTATACGGGTGTATCTTTCCGTATCCCACCCATCTTTTAGATGCGTTTCCTTATTTGAAATGGAAGAATCTTTCAGCATTATTAAAACAGTTACTTCACACCTTATAGTCAAAATCATGTGGATCAACCTCGAAGCGCTTAAAACGCTCTGAGTATTGCCCAAAGAAGAAACCCTCAATCTGGAGTATCATGAAATTGCGGTAATCCTGTTCCGAACTGTAGCGGGCATTATAGGCACAGATGCATTGATTTGGCAAGGTCTCAATATATTTACTGATATCCGGTAAATCGAGATCACAGGGCAAGTGTGAAATATTTAAATCGGTAATGTTTGGTGGGCATTCGACCTCTCTACGGCGCCGAATGTGCTCCAATATAGCAGCCTCTGTATCACTGGTAGTATAAGTAAGGATGGCAGTATCGCCATCATCCAAACTATCATCATTGACATCGACATCGACATCCATGACCACGCTGCTGTTGGTGAATGTCGGCGAATCGGTGGCATCCATTAGAGTGGATGACATTGCATTTGCGTTGTCGGCTGACACGGACGCGGATACTGGCGGAGGTAAATATCTGGCCCAGCTGCTGGGTAAGCGATTCTGTGGCGAGCACGTGAGGGAGGGAGGGAGAAAGTTGGCGAGGGGGGGTATAAGAATATGCTTACCAATGCAATGAACGCGGCAGCCATCGACAGTAACAGTTTAAGTGGAAACTGCATTTTCTTGATATGTTTGTTGTATGTGTTTGTATGTGTATTGTGGGAAAGTCAAGTACAAGTATACTGAGGTTTGCCTAGCCTGCCAACTAACCACCTCACCCAACCTCCCTCTCCCTTGCGCTATTTGCTTTATGTAATACGAAAGTCAAACAAAGTTCGTTTTAGCCAAGCCACACACGATTGCTCATAAAATGCGCGCACACTTGCAAATTATGGCCAACATGTGTGCCAGGCGAAAATTGATAACCAGGCGCCCAGCAGTTTTCACACCCTAACACACACACTCTCACACACACACACACACACACACACACACACACACTCCCTAGCACACACATAACTCGATACAGCATCAATTACCCACGCCATGTGGTCAGACAGCAGCATTTGTAGACTCCTGCCCGAGGCGGGGGCTGGTGCGAATTGAAACAAGCGAGCTTATCTCGAGATAAGTTGACTTGAATCGCAGATACCCTGTTATTTTTTTCGTTAGTCTATCAACCCATTGTTATGCATCTTAGAGGCATGAATATGGCAAACTAAAATATTCAGCTTGGCTTGTCATATACTTTCATTTGATTTTTGATTAGACTTAAGCTTTTCATTTTTATCAGAAATATATTGAGAAACAGACTTAGGCTTTTAGTACAAAATATATTGGAATTCCGTGCTTGTAACGTTTCGGGACAGTCTTAATTAGAAGATCAAAAAAGTAGCTAAGAGATTAAACTAGATAAGCAATAATTATCAACTATCAGACGATGTCTCGCTATGACTTACAAAGTACAGATGACCTTTGGGCAATTCAAGATGGGGCACAGGGTATAAAAATGCGCCAACTGAATCCAATTGGTGGGCGGCTTGGGTGGCCTGTCCAATAGTGAGTGCAATGACTTTGACAGCGGATACTGGGATATTAGAAAAGCCACACGGCCGAAGTGAAGCATGTTAACAGTGACAGCCAAGTGCCACAGACACACACACACACTTGCAAACACTTTACACACATTCACACACACACAGCAGCATTGATAATGACCAGCACTGCAGATCGATATGGAACATTTCAAGTGTGAAAATAATATGACAGCAGTAATCAAGGCGACAACAGGGACCAAGCTACCCCTCGCCAACAACGACTCCCGCAGCTATTGATATTGATTTCAGGCGTGGTAAAACGCGTCGCAACGCAACATCGCAAATTGTAAGCGAGCTGAAAGCGGCCTCTAAGGCTACAGGAAATGGGCAAAATAACTGTGCGGAAATGTTGAGAGCGCATTGCAACGAGTCCCAGTTGCCTGACTGACTGCCTGACTGACTGGCTGACTGGCTGGCTGGTTGGCTGGTTGGTTGGCTGTTTGACTGGGCTGTTAACACGTGTCACTGGACCATAATTGCAAGAAATATTTTGGAGTTGGAGTACGATGTGAGCTAGAGCAAAGCTGGGAATGAATGACAATTGTTTTGACACGCCTGACAGCTGGCGGGTGCGTGGGCAGCTCCGGTGGAGTGTGGGGGGCAACGATCAGAGACAGCTGTCAAAAGCAGACAACAGCTGCCAGGACACAGGCACACAGCCAACGCATAGTCCATGCATATACAACCGCTGATAAAATTCATGGTAAACACACTCGCACACACACTCACACACATACACACACAAGCACACATTCTTTCTGGCAAATTGAATTTTGCATGCTGTGTGACGTGTAGAATTTATGCGAAAATTATTTTGTGGTGCGTTTGCGTTGAAATGCAACTTCATCAGGCAAGCTTGAAGCAGTTTTCAATTATGCAATAAGCTCGAGCACTTTATTGCCTTAACAGTTAATTTCGCATTCAATTAGGCTAAAGGCAGCGTAAGAGAAGCCCAAAGCCGAGTGCCACACAGCGTTTAGCCACTTAAATGGGCAACGTGTGGCATGCAACCAAGTGCGGCATTGCGCTGCAGTGCTTGATTATGGCCCTTAGCATCCTAACAAATCTCTTTAGTTGACTGCGCTCAAAAGTCCAACCATTGATTAATAATCTCTCTAAAAAGCCAAAGTCTACGTTTTTCTCGGCCGCATTCCACATCCTGCCTGCCTGCCTGGCTGCCTGCCTGCCTGGCTGCCGCCTGTGCCTAAAGCTGCCAGGATAGCACATATTTCGCCTGCACCAGCAAATTTGTTACCAGCTGCGAGTGGCGACTCCCCTCTATTCACTTTTATAGCTGCAACTGACGCTGTGGTGCCCGTCGCCCGCATTTTGTTGCCTTTTGTTACATACCCTGTGATGCATAGAAATGGGCAGTATTGAGTTCTGACGAGGCAGAACCATATTAATATCTATCCATAATAATCTGTTCGACCGAACATAAGAAATTTTGAATATACTGTATGGGGTATACGACACTCTCAATAGAAGGAATGCCTTATGTTAAGAAAATTTATATTATTTAATAAGTAGGTCGACCTCATTACTACCAAAGTCTTTTCATTCGTCCTCAAACTATTAAACAATAAAAAATTTGTTTTTATTATACATAATGTATTTTTATTTCCAATTTTTTAAAGGCATATCTTAACTATGCTCAAAGATATACCATTAATCAATATTTCATACAAATATCGATCATTGATAAAAATGAATAAATGAAGACATAATCGATATTTGATAGGCTTATCAAAAAGTATATTAACTTTATATATTCAAAAGTCGAAAATATTCTACACAAAGATATTCCCTAATGCAGGGTGTTTCTCTTGCAGCCGCGCATACCCTACCTGCATTTAAGCTAGGTATATTTTTTTTGTTATTTTTATTGTTCTTGACGTCGTAGTTGTATTTTATTTTGTTTTGCTTTTTGCACGAGGCGAACCTTTTGTTTATTTGCGCTCCGGCGGATCACAAAAACTGTAATAGCAGCAGTCCGGGGCAGGACATGGGACATGGATGAGACGCAGAGGCAGGAAGCAGGACGCAGGACATGGGGCGCTGAATGTTGGACGTAGACGTGAACGCGGACGCAGGCACCTCGGCACAAAGGCGAAGCAGCGTGGAGTTAAAGCGCAGCTAACAAAAATGTTTATGTGCAGCTGGCTATGTTGGAAGGGGACTGCTGAAAAATGAGGACGGGAGCGTGGATGGAAGGGGGCGTGGCAAGATGGCAGTCTGCACGTATGTGCAGTTATAAATTGCAACTCGTGCGCAACGTTTGCCAGTCAGAACTGGGCGAAACGGCATCCGAGATGGCGTCAAAAAGAGAGCACAGCTAAGAGTTAGAACCAAGAATAGTTTGGTGCAAAAAGAGAGAGAGACAGACAGAGCAAGAGGAGGGGGGAGGGGGATGTTTGTTAGTGTAACGTTTGGGCTGGATAGTTGGTTAGTTGGGTTAGTTGGTTTAGTTGTTGTTTGGCAAAGCCGCAGGCAGAGAGGTCGCTTGAGCTGCAGGTGATGCATCTGCGGCTGTCCAAGCATGTGTGTGTGCGTGTGCGTGAGCTGGTGTGTGTGTGTGGCAAGTAAAGGGCGGAAAATAGTTACAATAATAGAATTAACAAAACAAAATAAAAGCTGGGCACAATTAAATATTTGCGCGGCCAGCCATGGCAACAATGTGGCCGTGCAATTTTACGTTGTGCATTGAAAATCGCTAAAAATCCAACGCAAACTGAACAACGTGGGCGGCGGCAACAGCTAGCTGCAACCTGCCACACGCTATTGCAACATTTCAAATTAAACAATTTTAAATGTGCTCCATATGCGGGGTCGCTGTTAAAATGTAACGACTGTAACCGAATTGCAGCTGCGGTTGGCTGCATTTATGTTTATTTGCATTTTGCATTCTGCAATTTGCATTTGGCAGGTGGGCGTGGCATTCACACACACACACATCCCCGCTTCCACCCGTCAATGTGAATCGCTTCAATAAATAACGCCCAGCGAAACAATGCGGGAACTGTAAAAAAATGTTTTAAGTGCTTTTAATTTGATTTTTATTTACCCGCAAAGAAGAAGAAGAAAAGGAAGCGCACAGCCATAAAGCCATTGGGTAAATATGTACCCAGAGACAGCATCGACAATTGAACCGATCTTAAACAACGTTTGTGTAATGCTGCTTTTATTAAAAAATACCAGCCAATTGGCAGTTGAACACTATTTTAAAGCGATTCAGAAGTTATAGCTATTGTTGAAAGAATGGTGCTCGGAGGAGAAGATATTTCCGACTCCATGCAGTACACATATATTGTACCAGCGGCGGTTACCCGGCCTTGCCCGTGGTACGTATTAAATAAATAAACAAAGAGCCAAGCCTCGTGGAAATCGGATGAACGATTTAGAGGCCCGAGTTATGGGGGTGGAAAATTTTAACCTATGTCTTTATAGGATAAATATCCTCACATATGGTATTATTTTAAGATGAATTCTGACCAAGAATAAAGTTGCCAGATTTAGATGCCAAATTGCCTGAGGCAAACCATGACCAAATAGATAAACCTCGAGGAAATCGGATGATTTTTAATTATTCGAAACATGTTTCACACTTTCAGCAGAATCCACCTTTCTTGGGTCGAAAATTCGAATAATAGGTTGTATGAAGGAAAGTTGATTTTCCGTCTTTAAATTTCTCGTCACGTAACTAAATTGAACGGAAAACGCAGATTCCTAATTTTGGTTTTTCATTCGTTGAACTTTTAACGTAAAATATTACTTTAGACGTGGACATTGGCGGGAAATGGATAGAAAATGAATGTATAAAATTTGAAGCAAAAAACTTGGACCGGATAAGGTCGGTAAAGACCAACTAGCATATATGGCTTGTATATATGGCTTGTAAGATTATAATCTAACCAAACCAATAGCAGGTTTAAAACGGTTATAAGCTACGCATGAACTGCTTGTGCACTCATTTTGAATTGGCTACAAAGGGTTGTTTTTAGTCTAAACCCATTTGTAAACGAAACGTAAAACAGTTTTGTAATGAGTTTGTTTTGATTATAAGCCGACCCTTAATAGGTTAATAAATGATCCTAAATAAATTCCCTTATGAATTATGTTTGAGCTTCTTGTTGACCATTTAAGGAACGGCGTTTGGACAAGGCTTCAAGTTAAACTTTGACAAAACTTGGCAGGCTTTCACGTTTAATTGAATGTTGACCCTTGTTTTTGCCTAAATCGATTCTGCATCTGAAATGCATAATTAGCTGAAATTAAATGCTTTTATGCCCCGATTTTAACCAATTTAATTGCTTGTGAATTCATGAACTGTCCTCAATCAATTTTAACTGTTTGGTATTTTAATAGCTTATTAAATTATAAAGAATCAGTTTGCAAATACAAACTTTATTAAAACCGAAGAAACGCTTTCGAAGTAATGATTTTATTAAATTATATGCAAATATATTTTTATTTAAGGCGAAATATTTATTAATTTGTTAAATGCGTATTTTATGGAATACATAATAAATGAACGTATCTGCCGTCAAGTATTCATTTATCAGGAAGTTTTGGCAGGCTATAAATCATGGCCTCTCAACACATTTATTATACAAATTCGTTTTGCCTGTAATATAATAACAATTCTGTAGGAAATTTACCATTTTTTACATCAATAAAATATCCAGTGCTGAGCACCTCAGCGGGATTAAAAAAAAAATCGACTGAAGGCCCACTTTTAATCAGTTTATTTGGCAAAATGACAGCGAAAATGCAATTAGTTTTCTCAATTGTGGTCTGTTTTCGTGAAAGATGTTGGTATTCCATCAGCCTGACGAGTTGTCGTGAGCCATTCGATGCTGTCACATGCATCTGACAAATGTGTGCTGGGCATAATCGCATACGCCCCGTATCCTGGGTTTTATTTGCATACCCTGTCTACATTAAGTGTACTTAAAGGGCTTACCTATTGCCAAAGCATTTATCGTAAGTGTTTACTTGTAACACCGGCATGATTCATAAGTAAATAAATTAAACAAAAGGATCATCCAGCGATGGACATTTCTTTATAGGTATAGAAAAAAGAGAGCGCTGAATGGAATATTTTTCGGTAAAAGTAAAGTAAAAACCGAACTGCGTAGCTGACAGGGTATTACCCAGTCGAGCATAGTTGAATAAAGAACCACTTAATCGTGTTGTTTTTATATTTTAAGCTTTTGGCTGGGCTAGGATATCAGAACCCTAGTCTGGCAAGCAAGGCGAAACCGACCCCGCTGCCCACCAGCAAAACCCCTTTCGCTCGCGCTGCTGAGGTACTGTCAACAGCTTTGTAATTAGTTGCCTTTTTTGTACTCCATGGTCACCATCGCTCTTCGGGGTTTTCCGCTGTCGCTGTCGCTGCCTCAGTCGCAGTCGCAGTCGCTGCTAATGTCAGCGCGAGATTGATGGAGATACATTTTTAGTCCGCTGTCGCTGCTGCCATGCGAGATGGACAAATGCTGACCATCATTTTCCGCTGACTCGCAGCCGGAGTCACATTGCGTATACATAAGCTTTAATTAGCCAAGTACCGTTAACTCGGCGAAAATGTGAAAATGTGAAAATGCTGAATGCGAATATTAGATCGCATCGCGCCGAGAGCAAAGCGTATCGCAAATTCAAATATTGTCAGGCGAGAGAAATTGTGAAATTGAATTGCGTTCTATTTGCAAATTTGCATAGCGGCTAAAGCCGCACTTGTCGGTACCCGCTACCCGCCCGCTGCTCACAGCTTGGTTCGCATACGCCCCGTGGGCCACATAAGCGATGCGATTGTAATAATATTGACTAAACTTTCAATTGAAATGCATATTGAAATAAATATAAGTGTTTCTTTATTGTATATTTAATATATTCAAGCGTCGAGCAGCTGCCATAGTAAAAACGAAAAGCTGCCCAGAGAAAAAAGAAAAGGAAATTACCATATTTCTACACACTTTGACAGTCACAACACATACAATGTGTAACAATAAAATTTGATATTTGTCACAATACCTGATAGACTTCAAAGAGCCCAGTGTTTGCCCAATATATTAATAGGTGTATAGATAGTGCTTGTATGGATCTTTTAGATAACATAGCATACATAAATAAAAGTAATGTGGACCATAAATCCATAGTTTATTTCAGGCAGTTTTGCCTGTAAGAAGTAACATTTATTTTACTTTCCATATTCTCTTTTCTGCTATTCAAAATAATAATACGTTAATTAAGTTTTCTTCTTTTATTTTATTATTATTTATTTAGCTTTTATCTTTGCAAATTGATTAGAATTTATTTATTTTTTTACAATGTTTTAGGCCACTTTAGCTGATATATAAAAAAAATACAAGCTAGAGACAACTAGAGAAACTTGAAAATTGCTCAAATAGTTCAAAACGCCCCAACTGCCTGTCAATTACAGGGTACTGACCAGCAAAGCGTTGACAAAACCCCAAAAGAGGTAAAAATTTAACAGAATTGCAAATGCTGTTGACACTTGCACAACGCAAACAATTGTCCGCAATCTGCTGCTCTCTCACCTCGTTGCAGTCTGCTCCCTCACTCAGTTTCTCTCTCTCTCTCTCTCTCACACTTTGTCGCTCTTTCCTTCTTTCTCTCACGCTTGCTGCTGCGTTGTGTGCAACTGCAATTTCGGCTTGGCTTTGGGTTTGTATTTGAAAACTGGCTGTGATGCATTGGGTAGCGTTTTTGGCAATTTTCGTGTTTGCATAGTTTTTGGCAACACTTGATTGCCTTTTGGCTTTGGCCGGAATGTAGTCAACCTGGCCAACAATCTGCTCATAGCCTGTTCGCACAGTTTTTGGCTACAATTTTTAGTTTGTGTTTTTTTTTTTGTCGCTTTGCTTAATCAGAAACTTCGCATGCCACAAAAATCGGATATGCAATAAGTTTGGCACGAGTTTGTATCCCAAGAGCCATGCCGGCGTGCAGCGTGCAGCCACGCCCACAAATTAGCCGAGCTGAGTCACATATGTTTGTGTGTGTGTGTATCTGTGGTTGTGTATTTGGGTGGCACATAAATCATATTTAGCTTTGCGGCGCCAGCGAACATTCAATCAAAGTGCAACAAATCCCTCAAATTTGTTATGCGTCACGTACAAGTGTCAAGTCGCAGATGTGTGCGTGCGTGCGGGTTTGTGTGTGTGTCTGTGCCATTAGTATAGGACTTTAAAGTCGAGCGAGCCTAAAAGTTAATATATATTTAAATAGATATATATTTATATTTGGATATATAGACTAGGCACACATTATGATATTATATAATGCAGGGTGCGGTTTGACTTCGGTCTTTTTTATGCTTATAAAAGTAATCGTTAGGGTAATCGTTATCGGAATTGAAATCGAAAGCGTTGCGTGCTCCGACACATTTGCTAGGTTATCAACTTTACACTCAACTGAATATATTTGGGGGCATTCAGCATTTCGGCGTTTCTTTATGCCTGCCACGGCTTATTAAATATTAAATTGATAAGGCAGCAGCGCCCGAGCAAGAAGTGTGCGACAGTTTTTTGTTACTTTCGTTTTCTTCTTCTTATTTCTTGTGGGGTATTGGCATCTATAAGTAGCATTTGTAGCCTATTTTTCTTGTTCTTGCCGTTTTGTGTTTTTGCCTAAGCGGCTTTTGCCCGCATTTCACTGTGGAGCACGTGCCCCACCCACAACCCACAACCCACACCACACTCTCCATTCCTGCTCTCAGCTGATACAATGCTGTATGTATGCTAATATTGCGGGCATATTTTTCATGTCGCAATCATTTTGTGTGCCATTTTTTTTTTGTTTTTCATTTTATTTTATACTTTTCATTGCTGTTGTAGTTGTTGTTCTTGTTGCTTTTGTTGTTGTTGGCATTGCTTAAGCGTTGATTGCAAGCATTTGCATAATTTAAGATTGTTCTGTTCACTGACACTCAACACGCACACACACACACACACACACAGAGAGAGAGAGAGAACATTTCAGCATCCCGTGTGTTCCACTCTGGCGGCGCATTAAAATGAAAATTCCAAGCTCAGTCGGCGCTCGTTCAAGATTAACATATTTCTTTGAAGCTCTGCTAAATTATTAAGGTTATAAATAGCAGTGTTGGTGGTCGGCATTGTATTTAACCAAGCACCCATTAACTGAGTGTAATGGTTGTATTAAGATAGCGCAAGTGGCAGCAAATATTGTTGGTCAACAGCTGAGACGACTCGAACATGATTTTAAGATAAAATAGCAGTCGCAGAGATATAATTTGGTACATGCATTGGTTTTCCCTTATTAACATGTCGCCCTTCTCTGCAAATCTCATGGTGGGAAATAAGCTTGTTTGAAGCCCTCTTACTGTCTGTGGTTCTCCAGCTCTCTTTTCCTCTCTATCCACCTTTTGTTGCTATTCTCCTTTTTACAGGGTATCTCCTCTTTGATCCTACACGCTCGCATTTGTTGTAGTTTTTGTGCTTAAGTTTCGTTTTTGCTTTTGCAAATATTAAAAAAAGTTTCTCATTTCCATTTCAATTTCTCATTGCAGTTCAGCAACCGGAGGAGCTTCAGAGACAAAAACGACGACGACGGAGACTACGATACGACACGGCAGGTAGTAGAAGTAGTAGGAGGCGGCGGTAAGCATCCGGTGCTGTGGGTATGTCCACAGCCAAAAGACTGGTGCTCTCGCTACGTGGACGCAAGAATTCGCAGGGCAATTCGGCCACATCGTCGACGCGGCTCGTATCCGCTGGCACCTCGCCGGGCCATGAACTGGACGAAATAGCCGTTGTCTCCGGCACCGGTTCGACTAGCCATCATTTCTCCTATGGCGGCTGCATTGGCAATAACAACGACGCCAGCAGCGCCGCCGCGGCTGTGGCCCGTTATTCAACAGGTAGGCATTGCACAAACAAAATATATAAATGAAAAATACCTACACACCCGAAACCCCTCACCATCACCCTGCCTGGAGCTCCCACCCATAACAATCAAATGTTTAAGTACTTTTTGTAGTCAATTTCCACCTCAATGCACATGCAGCAAAACCACCAAACCACTAGACCAATCAAACCCACCATAGGCAAGCTGAACTTGTAAACTCGCCACCACCAACCCTCACACCTGTAACCGCATGCATGCTGTCGCATTTTTTGTGTAGACCGTATTGCTACAACTTTGACAGTTATATATATGTACATATATCTAAATAGAAAACTGTGTGTCCAGAATTGCTGATTGCTGATCAACGGAAAAAGGCCTTCCGTACAGCTTGCACTAATAATCATTAAGCTATCAAGTTAAAATTAGCTTTACAAAAATATCTGTTTGTCCTGACTGCCTGACTACAGTACAGAGCTCTTTAAGCTAAGCTGTGTAAGTACAAGAGCAAGTATTAGATAGTTCCACCAGTAACAGTGAAAAATTGGCGGAAAACGGCTGAATAAAACCTACTGGCTTCAAACTTATTTTTTAAGATTTTTGCAAACTTTTCTTTGCGTCGTGCTTCACATTTATTGCAAAATCCATTCCTTCTGGGGGCAAATGTAAATCAAATGGTGAAAATCAAATTAATTCGATCATTTCCAAGAATTTATAATCTAAGCAGGAAGAATATTTGATTTGCCGCTTACAGAAATCCTTTACATTTAGAATTCAAGATAGAAAGGAAAGTTTTACAGTGGGAAGAAAAAGATGTAATAATTTCAGGAAAAATCCTTGTAATCAATTGGACACTTAATCTGCCTAGGATGCGATTACAGGATATATGTATAGATATTTCTTTTGAAATTTAAATTTTTTCTAGCTAAATTAAAATGTACTTATGTTTTAACATTAATTTTTGCGATGCTGCCTATTTAACTTCTCTTTAAACCAAGTATAAATAGCTGAGTATACTTTTGAGTTTTGCGAGTGAGAATTTCATGGAATATATGTCATAAATGTGGCATATATAAATATATATGTAACTGTTTGTTTTTATTTAAGTGCTTCTGCACCTCTTTGCAGTGTCATTGGCTTTGTCTTTATCTATTCCTCCGACTGCAGATTTTTCTCTCACTGACCCTTTTTTCGTAGCATTTAAATTTTATATGCCCTGGCTTAAGGGACGAGCGAGAATTGCCTTCGACAGTTGCAAACAACTTTTGCCATTGATTGGCATTTCGATAATGTCAGCAAAAATAGACAAAGCCAGCTCCAAAGCGAAACTGCAGTCAAAGGTGCGCCAAACGATGCCATTTCGCATTTGCATATTTAATGCAGTTGAATGACTTTCAAATGGCACAACTTTAATGCCATCATCAGATCCAACGGCTCCCCACAGTTCGCTCAAGTTCGAGCGCATTATGTTATGAACATCGCTATCCCACCGAAATGGCAACTGTTTAGACAGTCACCTTTCACCTTTCGTTATGTGCCTGAACTCATAAAAGTATCCATTCTATTTAGTTTTGCATATTTATGCGTTGCGACTATCAAAAGATATGGTGTGTAACTTACCTTTATTAAGTGAAGCATTCGTAATTTCTTTTTGGGTCATTCTAAGTCTTAACAAGTTTTGTAGAAATTGATTTTAGATGACTATATGAGATGACTATTGATTGACTATGAGGTTTTTTCGATTTGATTCTTTACTTTACCAGGAAAATGTGTTCTTGATTCATTATTATTTTTCATTATAGTCCGATCTTTATGCTATTTTCAGCTATTGCTCCCCAGCATCTAGCTCTAATAATATTCGGATTGTGTTAAAAAAATCATAAAAAATCATCAAAAAATCTGTTTTTATTGATATTATCGGAATGGGGCAGGTTCTACATATGATAAGCTGCAATATATATTTGAAATATCAGGTCTCTTGCTTTTGCAATTTTCGAATACGAATTTAAATTTAATAAAGCTATTCAGAATTATAACTTCTTAAAGTCCGTCAAGAGCAGTTATTCTCAGGGCGTTTTAATAGACGTCCTAAACATTTTATGTACATTTTGGGCGAACTCAAGGAGCGGCATGAAATGTCATATGAACCCGCCTATGTGCTTGTACATTTGCTAGAAAAGTTGATTTCACCTCACTGGCCTGTTAGAACGAAATTCTATTTATATGCCTCTCAAAGAGCAGTTTTTTTTTTCGGTCTACTTCCCACAACTAAATAATAGATGGGACTATAGTAAAGAGCACCTGTTATTTGAGCACGCACCTATCTAAAGCTGCTGCCCCGGATGATATGCTTAGGCTGCTCTGATTTGACAAAGCGCCTTAGTTTGGGTCCAACTTACGGGCAACCTGTATTTGGAATGCCTGTCTGTCACAATTGAGCCACAAGTCAGTTTGTCCCAAAAATCTGGCGCTTTGTGTCTTTTGTATGGCAAGGAAAAATAAATCAATCAAATGACAAATATGCTTAGACAATTGCCAGGCCAAGGCGCTGTTCAGCCTACAGCTTTTGTCCTAATTTCATTGCCAGGCTGCAGCAGTAAACTTGACGCTGCGGTCTCGCACACACAAAGCAGACACACACACACACACACAGCCAGAGACACAGGCGTTGTCTTAGCAAAGCCACAGTCGTAATTTGTTGTTGTTGCTGCTTCCTTTTGCGGTTGCTGCTTGTCACATTTTATAGGCTGCATATGTTGCGACCATTTTTCTTCAGCCAGCTGTTGTAGTTGTTGTTGATTGCGTTGTGGCACGTTCACTTTGGCTTACAGTTAATTTTGAGCGAAATTCAATTTATCACTGTGCGGCCCATAAATCCAAATTTCGTTGCCACTTTTACTGCTCTAACGAGTCGAAAGCATCCGAGAAACCTGGTCTACGACTGGACAAAAGAGATTTATGCGAATGATTCTGTTGTTGTTCCATATGTTTCAGCATCAGCTGAAAACGCCTGCAATTTACACGGCGGCAGCAACAGCAGCAAAAACAATAACAACAACAGCAACAATTAGAACAACAACAACAGCACCAAGAGCTTCACTAAATGAGGGCCAACGTGACGTATGCGCTATGTGTTAAGGACTGCAGCTGCCCTGCATAATACTATATGCAAGTGCATATATGTGCTTGTATGTATGTGTGTATGTGTATGCGTGTGCAGCAAAGTTTTTCAGGCACTGCTATTGACATTTATCGCTTGGTGGCTTGGATTTAATGACTGTTAAGTTGTTTATGTCCAAATGAACGCTTTAACGCTCACACACATACACACACATAAATGCACATATAAACAGTCTGACACATTTAGTGTAAGCAAAAATGCCAGACTGCAAGCTATCCTGCAAAGAAAGCTACTTTGAGCTAAATGAAAATTCAGTGACTGAATCAAAATTGAACAATTAAAGATATTAACTCTTTACACACAAGTCCACTTAAGAACTGACTGCTAGCTAGTTTAAAGATACATCTGCCCACCTTCATTATATCGATCAATAGACCATTATCTAAACTTAACTTAAGCGAAAATCTTTCTATCTTTGTGATTTAACCTAATGAAGGCGTTGCTCAGTTGCCTTCTGCTTTGTACTTGTAGGGTATCTTTAGCCGTCAGAAGCACAGTCCTAGTTCCAGCCGCAACCACAACAACAGCCAAAGCCAGTTGCCAAAAATAAAACGAAACTTTTCAACTTTTGGCATATTCCTTTTTTTTTTTTTTTTTTTGGCTTTGTCAATGAAGTTGACAATTTTTAGGATGTACGTACATTGCTCTTTTAAGACTGTCAAGCGGTCTCTCTCTGTGTGCGCGTGTCTGTGTGTGTGTCTATGTGTGTGTGTGTGTGTGCTTGGTCGTTGACAATAGCAATTTGGCCGTGGCTTTGATCAAAGTTTTTTTTTTTTTGCCTGCCATGGTATCGCTAAATTGAATTTGACTTTTACAAAGAGACGACAGCGAGCAGAAACTCTGAGCATTTTTAAAAACTGAACGTGCAATATAGACGCTTCTCGATGAATAATATAAATAGCCAAGTTCTGTTTTTGGAGTGATTTTATTAATAACAGAGGGCAACAAGCGTCGCCAACGGCGAGTCGCGGCTGTGATACCCTAACTGCGATGAAGAAGTTGTATGTTGTAGAGTATATCCAATGCAAGTCGAAGAGTTGTTTGAATTTATTAGTTTAGTTATGAGCATATCATTTTATAAAAGCTTACCTAAAAATGTTGTCCAATCAATATTTTAGAAAGAAATTATCATACGAGAAGGTTAATAAATTTTTCAATCAAATAAATAAATGAATAAACAAATAAATCATAAGTGAGAAATTGGAAAAAGATTAACGAGGTTGTGTGTTTATTGGGCATATATTATTCTGCATGTGGCACATAAATATGCGTATGCAATGAATTTAGTTCGATTTTATTGTACAAAATATATCTCAAAAGTTTTCCATACTTCATTTAATTACAAGCGAACATATTTTTGTGATTTATTTATACGAATTGTGTTTGAACTCTAAAACGGCAATTTGAAATATTATATTATTTTTAATTTTATTTGTTTTTTTTTTTCTTCTTAAAAAGGTATATATATATTTTATTATTAACAAGTTCACTATATCCCTAATATTGGTAGCTTAAGCTACTTAGTTATATATAAGGGTAACAATTTTAGCAAGACTTACTGTTAATTAGTCTAAGGTGTACAAGGCTAAGGCGATGAAGCGGAAAGTTTTTAATTCGGCTGATGATATCAACAATAGATCCTGTGGATGGCAGTATTCTCTTTTTTTCCTGTACGTAATAAATAATCTATAAAGTTGCCATAAATAAGAATTTTAACGGATTCCGTGGCACATTAAGGGAAATTAAATATCCACTGTGGGGCATAAAAGTGAGCATAAGTTCAAATTGTTGCCGCTAAAAAGAATGTTTTTTGTTGCCTACTTATTTGGGCAGCGTCTTGCAGCAGCGCCAATCAATAGCAACTGCTAAATATGTGGGTATATATCCATGTATCTATCGGATACAAATATCTTTAGTCCCTTTCAAGCGCATTTGAGGCTTAGCTCAAGTTGTGGATGATGGAGCCATCAAGAATGGCCATGTGCATGCCTTTGTCTATGCCACACTCTATCTCTGTCTCTCCTTTTCTCTTCTCTTGCCATCTCCCTCTGTCTGCCTCTGCTTGTTCGCTCTGTTCATGCCATAATTGAGCTTAGAGGTCTTATGGCAGCTGCATCATTGATTTGGCCGCCCTCTGCCACCGCACCGCCCGCTACACACGCTTCAAGCTCGGACAAAGTTTTGTGTAAAGTTTTTTTGTTATAGTTGTTGTTGCTGCCGCTCTTGTTGTTGTTGTTGTTATTGTTGTTGTTGTTATTGCACGCTCGTTACGCTTGTTGTTGTCAGCTTTAGCGCCGAACTTCAACAACAGACATAGCTGCTGCGAAAAGTTTTTCCATCTCGTTTTAAAGGTGATGTACCGCCTCACGACCCCGCCGTCAGCCATCCCACCTAGATTGTCGATGATTTGCGCATGTATAATTAGTTTTATTTACCACCTGGCACACAAATTTTAATTAGAATTTATGCATGATTCCCAGCCTAACGGGGCCTGTGTATCAGCTGGCCAAGGAGAACAACAAAAAGCAGCAGCGCCTCAAGACTAGCTGTAATCCAGCCCCGACTCCTGACTTCAAACCCGACAGCTGCAACAACAGCAGGGATTGGAGGCAGCGTCGTGTGGCAGACAGTTTGATTGCCGTGGCTTTAGCTTTGCCGTGGTTGTTAGTAATTTGAGCATTTCAATTATAAAAGCAATCATGACGCGCTGTGTTTGTCGAGCTCTTGGCCAGCGTTTACATTGTTGGCCATATTAGTTTACCAATTTGATAGCCCGGCTTAGATCAGGCAGGGCGGCGGCATTGCACAGTGCGAAATTAACAGCAACTGCAGCGTCAAATTGAATGCTATTCAAAGCGCGCCAGGTGGCACAAGAGGCAGCTGATGCGCCACCAAAATAGTTGGCAGCGTTTAATATGGCCACAATGTTGCATTGGCAACGCGACTTTACTTACGGCTGCGTTTTAATTTTCGTTCACGTTTGTGCCAAACGAGCTGATGACCTGGCAACCATGTTGCGTATACGCCGCGTCGTCTACCTGCGACAATGTTGCCGCGTTAGTCGCTTGTCGCACACACAAAACTGTGCAACAGCAAAAAGCGTAAGCCAGGGAGCGACAGAGTGCGGGAGATAGCAGGTATAGAGAGGAACACAAAGGGGCACTTAAAGTTGGCACACACACACACACACACAGACAAGCACACCCGCACACACACCTACGCAAGTGCTTTCAAAAGGTTTTGCTTTGTCGGGCTCGTAATGCAATTACAAAATGCCAACAGTGGGAGGCATACAGGTGTGGCAAGCGCTGCCTGGCAGACAGCCAGGCCAGCCGGTTGGCAGGTGTTGGCCAAAGAACGCTTAAGAATAGTCAAGAGAGACAAAACGGAGAGTGGGGGGAGAAGGAGAGCTGATAGAATAAAAGAAAGCCGAGATAGCCATGGATTTGCCGCTGCTCTCAAGTGGTTGACTTATCAACTAAAGTGCAGCATTAAAAAAATTACCAAAGCTGTTCGCCTGTTTTTCTTGCACATTTGCCAGCGGCAATGCGTCGGCGGGGGCTGCGACGGTCCCTAAGTGTCGCTTTTCACTCATGCACAAAAAGGCCGCAATGGATGGATCAGACTAAGCAGCCAAAGATGACCAGCACATGCAATGGACTTAGTGCTTGATGCTCAAAAAGTATGCATGGAGGACATGGGCTTAGCTAAGTGTCACTTATTTGACATAAAATGTGTTTAAAACTGGGATTGTTTTTGGTCGCCGTCAGGCATATCCATGTAGCTAAATATCTTTATGTAGAAGCTTGTCAGTTGAAATGAAATGTAATTAAAAGATCAGCTTTGTTTTAGCATTCTCACTAGTTTAAGGTACTTAAGCACTTGAACAAAGTTTTCGTGGCTAGATAAACTTTCATTTATATTGGCAAAGTAGCCGTGGAAGGAATGTGACAATATTAATATATGTATAACATAAAAAATGAAAATCTAGAAAAATAACTAAAACTAAAACTTTGATAATAATAAACTTAGGCATGAGCAAAAATCCTTTTTTTTGAACCAAAGTAACGATGGAGGAATTAAAAACTTCGACTGATAAGATAAACTGTAAAATGCGATGGTTAGAAAATAATACTGTGGTAATTGCTGCTAAATTTTGACGAGTTTGGCAGAGCAAGCGAGCAGCGTTGACAGCGTCGAGAAAAATGAAAAACTTTTTTAATGCAACTATTTACTTAAACTTAATATATAAAACTCTTATTTTATAAAGTTTGGCCACTTAACAAGTCTCAAAGTTAAATCAAATTTGCAGCTATAGGTGTTTAAGAGCAGAGCTTAAACGCAAGTGTCATTGACAAACACACGCACGCACACAGACACACACAGACAGAGTACATACACACGACGAACACACACACAGGCACAGCCACAAATCAAATATTAAGCACATTAAAGTTGAAATAGGCTTTCGGCCATTTGTTGTACATTGTTGTTGGACCACAATTACAGCTTCAGTTACGGCGACAGTTTTGGCATATCAATCACATGACTGATGCCTGCAGAGCATAAACCTATTATTTTTCAACCACAGGCGTGTCTGGCAAGCAGCTCTCTAGAGAGACAAGGAAAGAGGCAGGGTGGGAGATGTGCCGAGATTGCTAAGCTGGTGTGACTCCTACACATGTTTGGCCTTATCGGGTTTGGTCAACTGGCAGCGATAATTTGCTAGTCAGTGGCTGCCGGGGCTGGCCGACACACAGGCTCTCACATATGCTGGCCCGCCCGGGATTAGCTGGTTGGGATTAACAGAGCTAACCAAACCGCAGACAGACAAAGGGACGAAGAGGGCAATTGTTCTCGTCTGCATCAGCATTAAATGTCAGCTAACTAAATGCCTCGCAGCTTGCCAGTTGCTGCTTTGCGAGTGAAAACTTTTTAAAGAAGCAATTTGGCAAATTTATGTTGTAATTACCCGCCCCAACGCTCCCCTTTCCTCTCTTCTCTCCTCGCTGGCCGGCAGCATTGCCACGCAGCAAATTAAGTTTTGCGCTTTGCTCTCCCTTTGCCAAATGGCAACTGGCAACTGACGATGGCAGCTAAGCGGATTATAAAAAAAAAAAAAATCGTTATATTTTCTTTTTTCTTTTATTTTAACTTTATGCCGTGTGCCAATTTCTTTTGCTTTTATTTTTGGTCCTTTTTTATTGTTTTAATTTTTATTTTTTGGCTGTTGCTGCTGCTGCTGTTGCTGATTGGGCACGTGGCGTTGCGGCAAATTTGCCTTCTTACAATGCGATAAGCGCAATTACAGCGCCAAGGAAATTATAAGAAGAAGAAACAGCAGCAGTAGCAGTATTAGTAGCTAAAAACAGAAAGCAGCAGTGCAGTTTGTAGTGCGCACACGTTTTTTGGCAACAAAAAGTGAAAAACGAAACTTTTTTCAAGCGCAACAAAAAATTGCAAGCAATTTTGATAACACAGCGTGGGCGAGGGCAAGGGGAAGGGCGAGGGTCGTGGCTGCAAGGTGCAATGCCTGCAACTTTGTAGCTGTAATCGCATTTGCTTGCCAATAAAAATGTTGCCCAAAAGCTCTTGACAGCCAAGCGTACGAACGAGCGGACGAATATTTTGACTGAATGAGAAACGTAACTGAATTGAAGAGTAGCTGCTAAGGGCAGATGAGTTGTTGCCAGGATGCGATGTCCATGTCCATGTGATGAGCCATGTGTGAATATGAATACCTAGCAATACTATGCTCTCCCCCCACATGGCTCTCCTCGCATGGCTGTGCGGCATTGATAGTGCGGCCCCTGCGGTAAACTATTATGACCACAATCAAATAACCAAATGCGACAGTTGATGCCAAAAGCAGCCGGTTCCATTCAATCGCAAACTGTCAACTGGACACAGTGGGCGGTAGAAATTGGGGGCGTGTTAGCTGCCCCTGTATATTTAAACACGCACACATTCGCATACTCGCACACTCATAAAATAATCAAATTAGAGCGCATCCAGGGAGAAATCGAAGAGAAAATGCTGCGACAAATTATGAAATGAAAATTACCAAATGAAGTTAGCTTTTATTGTGTGCAGACGGACGGCAATTGACAATAAAAAGTTCAAAGTATGTTATTTTCATGATGTTTTCAAAAGAATTTAACACACACACAGACAGCCAACGAATTGAGTTGAATTGAAAATTGAGCAGCAGCAGAAAAGGGAGAAAAAAGTAGCAGCCAGCAGCATTCGAATGAGAGCAGAAATTGCTTGACATTAAATTCAATGCGATTAGGTCACACACATATATAGCCATAAGATGAGCGCGAGGTTAGCTTAAGAAGCTTACACAGCTGGAAAGATTTACAGTAAATCAGAGCACCCAAAAAATGATCAGGTTTTCGGTAGTACCTGTTTTAAACTACCTGAGTTTATTCGTATAATAAATATATAACGTAATGTTAAAAACAAAAAAAATGTAGAAAATAAGCGAAATGTTACTCGGCATAAATAAAGCAAATTACAAACTGTAAAATCACTCATGTCAGCCGAATTTAAATTAAAACAAGTAATAGACTAAACAAACTATGCTGTAACATTGTAACCAAATGTGACAGATAGTTAATAGTAATTGCAATGAGAGTCTCTTAACAGAGTTATAGATATATATAAAGCCGTTAAAGTAGTAGTTAGCATAATTCTTTAGTTGTTTCTGAAGAAATCTTAACAGAATTAAAAAGAGCCTAACTCTTCTATTTTCTGGTAGCACAATGTTGTCTTAGCAGAATGTTGTCTTAAACTGTTATATCTTACTTAACAGTCAACTAGCATAGCGCTGTGAAAAAAATGATTCATGCAAATGTTACTTTTGATTTAAGAGAGTATTTAATATTAACAGCAAATGTTAAATGTGTGGGATACTGTTGATAATAAACATACATTTAAATAACTAAAAGAATAGCCCCTTGGAGAGCTTCCGCTTTGAACTCTCAAAACTTTTGGCATAACCCTCGTCCCTTAGTGTCTGACCCGCACTGATGTGTGTGTGCACTTAAATTTGATATCCTTTGTGCGCTGTGCTCAGTGCTCAGATGCTTGGCTCGAATTGACTACGACTTAAGGCATCCACATTCACTCAGCAGACTGCCGCACGCCCCCTCTATGGCACAGTAGGCGTGGCTCTTATTATGTTTGGGCTTTTTGCCGTTTGTCCGGTTTGTCGTCGTTGTCGTTGCCGTTGTAGCTGGGCAAGAAAGCCTTAGCCGCATTGCTGTTGGGGCCATTAATGCACAAGCATTGGAATCATGTGACCTAAATACGCTGCCCAAGAGCTAATGGCCTAATGGCGGAAGCCGGAGTAACAGCCAGCACTAACCAACAGCAGTAACAACCACAACAACAACAAATGAAAGCAAACATTCTACCAAAAAAAAATATAATGTTGTGAGTAGCGGCAAATGCTGGGCAATTTCTCATCTACCGCCCAAGCGACGGCGGCGGTTGCCACTTTAAAAGTTGCCCACAAAACGAAATTGAAAAGTCAATACAATGTAATTGGTTGCTGCTGCTGTTGTTGTTGTTGTTGTTATTATTAGAAGTCAGCCCTTTTGGGCAGCTTTCTCAATTTATTTGTAATTTTTTAACAATTTTACTGTTCACAAAAGCAAGTAAAACAAATGCGATTATGCAAACGGGCAGCCGCAAAGGCAAATGCAAAACAAAAGAAAATAAAAATAAAAACGCGGCCACGCCCCTTCACAGCGGTCAAATGGCGTACTCCCAACCCAGTTAGTCGCGTGCCTCGAATGTGAAATTCAGTTGAAAGTTGCGTAGCTGTCGACAGAAATTAATTTAACTTTTAAGCAGAGCGACAAGCGGGGTGCAAGGGTCAAGGGTCGCTGCTAGCTATTGTTGTTGGCCTTGTCGTTGTTGTTTTTGTAGTTGTTGTTATGCATTTCGTCAATTAGCAAGCGCCGCAAGCGGCTTAGCGGCCCAAAGCGATTAATGCATTAATTCCATTTAAGCAACTTGCTTGAGTGCAGCGCCAGCATCTTGATGTTTACATGGACTACATGACATGTAGTTGGGCGTTTCGGGTGTATGGGCGTGGCAACACTCTCGTGACTGTGCAAAGTTTTAATTATAGTTACAGTTTGTTGTTGCCCTTACCCCTTGCTGCTGCTGCTGCTGCTGCTGCTGCTTCCACCCATATCCTTGAGGCATTTTGTTGTTGTTCTATGGCTACAGCATCGGAAATTGCAACTTGAAGCGGTTTTAGCTTAATTTGAGTTGCTACAACGCACACACACACAGCACACACACACACGCAAACAGACACACACTGTGTAAACACAACACGCAGGCCTGGCTGGATGCGACTGGCTTGCATTGCCGTGCCATGCGTTTCCTCGCCTTGGCATTTTTGGCATTGCCGGAAAACTCTGTGCGAAACAATGAGGCAAACTGCTAGCCGCATAGGTTGCTGCAACTGCTGCCAAACTTGAAATTATTTGTGGCATGCAAAATAAACTACCAGCAAAGCAGCGCAGCCACAAAAACAAAAAAAAAACAAGAGTTCCTCAGCAGAGCGTACTTGGCTAGAAAATACCCCTTATCGTGCATACAAAATTACTGACATGTATTTAGCATATCTATAAACATACATAAACAAATAATGCGACTAGTTACATTTACATTTTATCCTTTCGGGAAGTGGGAAAAGACCAAAATTAATTAATTATCTGTATATGGAAAGAACCCCGGCATAACATATAAGGGTCGTTGTTTTTGTATTCTCCAAGCTATGCTTCGAAAATCACAATCGATCTTTGTCGATTTTGATAAAAAATGACGGCTATCGTAAGAAAGGCCAAATGTTTTACCTTTGAACCCTTCTTCCTTTTGCCTGTTACGTACATTTTCACAGCTTAAATATACCCTTTTTTTGACCCATTTTCAAGCAGCCCGAGGCAGCTGCAACTTAAGCAAATGACGTCAGAGCTTGCTGGCTGAGGGCATTGTCAGCTGCTGACTGATTGATTGATTGACCATTCGACCGATTGATGCTTTAGCCAGTTCGTGTCACACACGCATACAGCAAAATTCTGCAGCATTTGCAATTAGTTGAAATTTGATAAAAATGCTGTCACTCTGATAAAAGTTGCTAACATAGAGTAACAGGATACCAGATTTTGAAATAAACAAAATATATTTATATTAAAAGAAAGTAAAAAGATAAATATGCAAAAATGTACTTAGCATACGCCTAGGTGCTGGCATAACACATGTGCCGCTTGCGACTGCGGAGGAATTGGCATATGGCATCTTCGATATTACCCTGCCAACATTTATAAATATTAAAAGAACCTTACATGCATGGCGTGTGGGCATGGCAATTACCAGCATTGGCCTTACTTTGATCGCAGCCAAAAATTAAAATCTAAGCCAACACAAGTTGGGCACAAGTTGGCGACATTGGCGGCTTTGTGCTAATCACATCACGTGCGACGCGTTCCCTTGGACCTAAAACACACACCTACACACCCACACACATTAACTGATGGTGTTTATGCAACTATCTTGTGCCACAAAATGTGTTTACATTTTTTTTTGGTGCCCCGCTCTACCCCAAAAACAAATGAGACGCCCGATGTGCTTATGGGGCGGCTGCTTTGTCGCTTGTGGTATTTGTCGCAATTGCCGTTAACTGTCAGCGCGTGTCTGTGTGACAGTACGTGTGCGTGTGCGTGTGCATGCGTGTGTGTTGGCTCGTTTCATTATCAAAGCCAAGTTTGCCACTAAGCACGTCGTAAACAATAAGTTGGCCCAACACGGTTATTACATTGTGCCCAGCAAACGACGACGTTTATGCCATGTGTGTGTGTGTGTGTGTTGTGTGCTGCCGTGTGTGTGTGTGTGCCTTTGCTTGTGTTGTGCTCCGGAATGTCTTTATGGCATATATAATTTTTGCTTAAAATTGTTTAATATGCCGCACTCTCCTGCTACGCATGTCCTGCCATATACTTTCCGGCCCTACCCTTTTATTTGATATGTGTGTCCGTGTGCGTGTGTGTATTGATATTTCTGGGCTTACTTTATATATGTTATAATTTCAATTTGGACAGTCCTTTAATGCGACTTTTATAAGGAACTTCCGGTAACACTAATTGATATATGGCAATTATGTTTGGGTGGCTGACTCTTTGAGTAGACGTAGCAAGGTAATGTATAATAAAGACCAATATCTATTTGTATACTCATTTATCGTTTTCATTTATAGAAACGATATGTATCATTCTGTAACATTAAGTTCTTAAGGAAGCATTCAAAACTAAGATTTGTATGAACACTCTTAAACAACTTAAAAATCCATTAAGGCCTGAAACCTATTTTGGGACTAGAGAGGACTAGAGAATCAAGCAATGTTTATTCTTCAACTCGTCTGAATAAACGTGTCTATTTTAATATATAATCGATTTAATATTTCTCTTATAACATTTCCCATTTTCATGACATCGATAAAAATCGATTTTGAGGCTTGGTTTTTTATGCATTGATCGAAAATTGTAGATAGTTCAAAAGTAACATGCAGATTCCCATAAAGAGCACCCTTACTTGCCTGATTAGTAATTTACTAAAGTCTTCTCTTAATGTCGCCTGCGCCAAAAAATGTGCTATGAAAACGGAACCCAACATGAAAAATAAAAGTTTATCTAATTCTGTCCAGCATTACAAATGTTTGGCACAACTAAATAGTTTATAAATCCCCAGGCAACGGCACATTTATCTGTATATATACGTATGTGTATGTATATGTATGTGTGGACTATAAACTACTATATAGTGTTCTGCTTTTTGGCTTATCCAGTTAGCAATTGACATTTAAACAGACTGCCAAGTGCTTGTTTCAGTTGTCGTCTTCTTCGTTTTACTCCTTTCAGTTGCATTCTAATTTAAATTAAACTAATTTGTAAATCTTAAACAAGCGCGCATACAGAGCAAGCAGCTCGACCGAGGCACTTGCTACAGTTGTATGCCCTCAACATGCCCTTGCAACATAGAACGCGCACACACACACACAGACACAGACACAGACACAGACACATGTACACAGTGTATTTTTAACCCAAATCCATTAGAGCAGTTACTCAAGAACGCTTTAGATATTTATGTGCTGTGCACAGTTACAGATACAGATATACACGGCGCTTGAGGGACACTCAACAGATGCACAGATACAGCTACAGCTACGTAGAGGTCACACACACACGCATACGCACACACACGCACACGCGCACACCCAGACAACAGCTCAGCGGCAGGAAACATCAAGTAAATAGCGAACGGCGACTGCACTTGGGGGCAAATAACGCTGGCAAACAAATACGCAAACATTTATAAGACTGCTAAGCTCATAACGAAATGCACTTACACTTGACAACGCACACACTCTCACGCGCACACACACACGCGCACACGCGCAGTCACAGTCACAGCTATACCTCAAGCATGCAGGCAGCTTTAGAGTCAAATGCCTGAGCAGCTGCTGCGACTGGTTGTATCTTTATACGCAGCACAAGTATACGACCCCTAGTCCAGGTCTGTATTTGGAAGCGAACTCATCTGACATTCATACGGCTGCCCCATGTGCCACAGCCACTAGCGCATACTCAACCACTTTGAGTGTGTGCGTGTGTGTGTCGGTGTGTGTTTCAGCTGCTGCTGTTTGGCTTGGCTGATGAACGCTGCTTGAATACTCGTCAGTTGCTGCAGCTTAAGACTAGCGAAAAATGTAAGTGTCTGTTGCGTGTGTGTGTATGTGTCTGTGTGTGTGTGGCACGTGTCTGTGTTGCAGCTGCGACTGCAAATCGCAGCTGGTCAAATGTAATTAACTGCATATTTCAGGGGAAATTAAGAAATTGCCTGCCCAGACAGCTGCGGGCCACACGTTTTGCACACGCTCGTTACCAGTTCACATGCCACACACACACAGCAGCTGCTGTCTGCACTGTCTGGCCCTGCTGTCACTCAATGCCTGCATATGGCGCCCGCATTACACACACACACACACCCAGTCACACTCACCCACACATAAACACGTACACTTTACACACATTCTTCCACATGTCCGCGCATATTAAAAGTTTAATGTAAATGTAATGAGCGCCAGCGCATGCAAATGAACAGTTTGGCTTTGGCCTTTTTACTCTTTCGTTTTTATTCTTTTCATTTTAATTTTTTTATTGCGTGCTGCATGTGAGTGTTGTTCTTGAACACCAACTCAGCTGCTGCTGCTGCTGCTGCAGCTGCTGCTGCTGCTGCTGCTAATGAGCGCATTCACTTAAACGCGCTGAGGTTGTTGAAAAATTTAATTTGTGCTTAGCGCATTGACTCTGCCGCCAGACCGAATTAGATTCGGTTAAACGCGGCATGCGGACTGCCCGTTTTGCAATTTGCTACAAAATGTTGCAGCTCGCTGTTTGCTCCCTTTGAGGAAAACGGAAGCTAAAGACTTTTTGGGAGCTTCTTATGACTGATAAGATAAATTCCGATCATAAAAGGGAATTTGGTAAAAATAGACAAATCGGCAAGTGTTCTAAACAGCGCCTAAGACAACAAGTTAAATAACGATTAAATGAAAATTCTATTTTGTCCTTTGACCGTATTACAATTGATTGAGGTGTGCAGTAGTTGAACGCAAGGGGAAGAGGTTGATTTCAATATACTTTTACAAGGTGTTCAAGGTAGTTTAATTAGGACAGGATAGAAACAGAAAAAACCTTGTTATCCAAGCAGCAGACGCAAAAGCACATTTTCTAAGTTTTATTAACATAGCTTTATGATAAAGAATTTTGAAAAATATTATAGTTCGGCTTCCGAAATTAACTTAATTTGCGTAAGATTCTATCTCTTTAAATTTCTATTTAAATAGTTAGAAGGGGGAGTTTAAATAAATAGAAGTTGAACATTTTTTATTAATAACAATACTGCAAATGTAATCACAAATAACAGCTTGTGCTGCAAAATATTTTATGAGTATAAACATTCATTACAACAATTTTTAATATCTAGAATATTAAGACTAAGTCTCAATGATGCTATTATTATATTAGTTGTATGTATTTTGATCGCAGCTCAATTTTAATTTGGGCCCTCAACAAAAATGTGCCCAAGAGTCTGTCAGCTGGGCCTAGCAAACCCATTTTGGTTAGGTTATTAAAAGCATTATGAATAAAATGCCAGCTAAGCTTGGCCATTTGGTCAATATAAGAGTACACACCTTTATATACCTTATGTATATATATTTATATATATATAGTATGTTGTTACTTTGTGGGCATGCTGCAGCTGGGACGTTTGTGCCTGTTAATTGAATTGTCTGATGCCTGCTGCTGTGGACACATCTCTCTGTACACCTGTCGAACACACACACATATTTATATATATATATGTATATATTAATATACATATATATACGTATTTACACGCACGTGCGCACAAGAACTACTACAGCGGCGGTTCCGGCTGCCTGCCACGCCCACTTGTCGCACACAGTCAATGCCCAATTCAGTATTCCCAATGGCGTGCACCTTAATACGCATTCATGCGTACAAAGAGGCGTATGAGTGCTGCGATATTTGCCTTTCTGCCAGATATCTGCTGTTATCTGACTCAATGATGACTATGACAAGGACGCCATTTTCAGTTTCGTTTCGGGTTTGCTTTTCTTTAGCAGCCGCTTTTCCCTCCTGTTTCTTTCTCTCTCCTAGTCTCTTGGTCTGCCTTTGCGGGCGTTTAATTAAATGAAGTCGTTTGCATTAATGTTGTCATTACGCATTTGCCTACGGCGCGGCGCAGCAGCTCGGCAAGTGTCGGGTAGCAAAGGAGCAGCCACAGGAGCTGGAGACGCTGTGGCACGAAATTCATTACATAAATGGAGCCCAGGTGCCGCCTATTGTCCATGTTCTGACATATGCGCAGCGCCAGCCTTATAGACAAATTTGTAGTATCAGACATCGGGGTTCATGAGTTCAAATTCGATATGACAACACGTCGCTTACAGCTCGAGGATAATTTCTAACTTAATGCTGATTGCAATCATTACGTAATTGCATTTATACAGCTATCTGTGAATGGAGAGGCTTTGCAGGCAGCTAAGATATTGTAACTATTAATTGTCGCAAATCAACTGCACGCTTGACACAAGTTGATGTGGGGTCAAACAGGTTAAGTTATTGCGAAGCACTCATGGAGGTGTGCTTTTATAGCAATATTTCCATTACTATCAATTAAGATAAATATACTGTATCTTTTCACAATTAGTAAATTAAATGTATTTACAGATTTAATCCAAGTTAATATGCAACAAGTTAATATGCTAACTCCTTGCAGCCTGAGAAACCATAAATCTGCCGTTAGATAAGGTTCGTTGAATACAGGATTTTTCAATTCTTGAATGAAGCAATTTAATTTTAAATTTATAACTGAAGGAGCGCTCAGTGCATAAAATCTTTCCCATTCAACAGCTTATCAAATATGTATAAAAATATGTTGATTTCGGGTTTATCGATTTGTTTAAGGATAGTAAGGACAGTAAATAATAAAAAGAAGTTCCAAGCTCGAACCAGTTAAGCTGAAAACTGGATTTCTTTCTTTGGTTTAAGCACTATAACATGCATAAGGTTATACATATTATATTGAACAGTCTGATAAATATTACTCTTGCTATCCAATCATAGACTCAAGATGAATATTTAAATTAAAATGAAGACGTTTGCGACAAGATACGATATCATAGCATAGATAAAGTGTCCAGACGGATGTCAAGACTTTGAAATATAGTTTCCAGACAATACGAACTCGATTTTTAAAAAGCGTGGAAAATTCACAGAGCAGGAAGTTACCAAACTCATTTCCTTCTTCTCCACCAAACTCCGGCACGGATCCCTTGTGCTACTTGCGCTTCTACCACGATGAATGGTTGAGTTATTGCTACTAATTAAAATGGTGTCGTGCTGCACAAAACTCGTGCTGATGACCTGCTTGGTGGTGTTTGTTAACTGCACCATGTTGCAGAGGTCTGTGCTGTCAGCGCTGATGTAGACACCATCCAACAGCGAAGAATGCATGTGGAAATTGTGTGGCACTTCTGCCAATCCATGCACCATGCACCACAATGCCTGTGCTGGCAGTGGACTCTATATTCGGTTAACTCGGTTTATTCGTTCTACTTCAGTGATTCAGTACGTGGCTACACTCAACGTCAATTTGGCCACGCGTGTGCGTATGGCCATCATCTCTGTTGAGTCTCGATCGTGGTGCGCTGGTTTATGTTGCAGTTGCAACAACTTGTGGCCGCTGTTGTCTTTGCACACGCAGATTGTTTGCTTGCCAGGCGCAGCAATATTGGGGCACAAATCAAATCAAACACGGTTTCAAGCTGCCCCAGCAACCGTCGAGGCAGCCCACCAAGCTGCCAATTCATCCACAAAAACGACCTCAAGTTGTGTGCGTCCACCAAGCGACTAGGCAGCCAGGCAGGCTGGTTGTGTGGATGGGCATCTACCTGTCAGCTGCCACCTGCCACCTGCCACTTGTGTCGATTGGTTTTTCATTCCTTTCGCACACACAAAACGTTGCCGCTCCTCTTCTTGACCCAGCAACATGGCAAAAAGCACCGAGATGTGGGCCAACTGGCTTCTAACCGAATGACCGACAGGCGACCGGCTCACCATGTTCTTAATTACTGCAAACTCGGGCCGCGTCTGTGCGGTGCTTGCGAGCATTTTAATTGCCTCCTCCCAAAAGAAAAAAGGAAAGCAATAAAGAACTCAAATTTAGATTTAGGAGATGCTGCCATGCAACAAAACTGGCAACTCAGGCCTTAGCTTGCCTCAAGAAGCACTTCAACTTGTGATACTCTGCAAATACTGAACCTTACTGGGCTATCAAAGTGGAGTGTGCATAAGTAACTTAAGCTGATGAGCCAAGGGTATGGAAACATTATCTTTGATTGCATTCTGGACAATATACTCTACAAATAATTTTCATATCAAGCCGAAGAGTCTTCAGATAACGTATGCAGCAAAACCTTGCCTCTCAGCTTGAAGGAGTAAACTCTCGTTGAAAAGTGACCAGTTGAGACCATGGCTGGCGGGTTCACTCGGTTTTGGGCCCGAACTATTAGCTCGCCTTAAGGTTTGACGAGCAGCTGATTATTAAAAACCATCTAGGTTTAGAAACGCAAAACGCTAGTCTATTCATTTTATATGACAGAAAATGAGCGAGAATATCAAGAATAAAATACAGCGCCTAGCTGCAATCGGGGTAGATGAGTTGGTAATTGTGTCGTTTATCCAGTCCATGTGGTACCACACATCAGTGTAAATCGAAGGCGTTGACCTAGTGCCGCAGCCCAAGCGATGCGAGACGATGGCTACTAGCGTGTTGTTTTTATCAATCATGGGCCCACCGGTGTCGCCAGCACAAGGACTACTGTCCCCTGTCACGTCAAAATCGCCAGCGCATAGCATTTCGGGATGTAAGGTCTTCACCATGCTCAGACAAGTCTTACGATCCATCAGCTTCACAAAAACATGCACTAGATTGCCAGTCAGTGGACCGCCCTGTGGGCAGTGGTGCAAGTTGAATGACTGCGACTGGGTTACTGCCACATCTCACCTTGAACATACGTCCCCAGCCAAGCACCATATAGCTGATATTATAATTGGGTTCCGCCTTGGGCAGGTTAATTATATCGATGCTCGGATTACCTATTGGCCACGAATCTTTCAGCTTGAGCAGCGCAATGTCGTTTGTTCCGCGCCCTATAAAATTATCCGCCACAAAGATCCTCTGCACCTCCTTAGTAACTGTATCTTTGACGGCTATTAGTCGGTTGGGTGCGCCGCCAACGACGACAATAGATCGCAACGTGTGCACCACTTTGCGATTGCTTAAGATAGGTTCGTCTCTTAGGCTATTCGTATTTATAAAAATTCCAAGAGATACTCACCTCATGGTACACATGGCAGCGGTGAGAACAAACCTGGGCGCTACTATGGAGCCCACACAAAAATGATTGTCTCCAAAAATGATCTGCGGCTTTTGGGATCGTATGGAAACAACATATTTGGCCACCATCATTGTATGTTCATTTTTTAGAGCTGACGTCAAACGTTTCGTGCGTCCCACAGTTTTGCTATCGGCGTGCATGATCGCGTCCAACATCAGATATAGCAGCAGAATATCTAAAACTGAATAATTTCGGTGTTGCATTTATACAAGTTTTGTAAAGTGGAAGAATTCGTAATAAGGCTGCAGGCCGAGATGGTAATGCATATTTCCAGGGCCAACTGATGCATGTTAATGTGTAGAGTAATACTTTGAAACTAATTCTTTTTTTCGACTGACAACTAGTGTTTCAAATAAATATAAAAAATAGACTACTTGACTAGGGCATGCCCACTACTCAGCTTAAAGTTGCGGAAATATACATAACTAAGCTTTTGGTTTTTCTCTCAGCACCTTCAAAATTGCATTCCTTGATTACTTTTCGTATTTGACCAATCATTGATACATTTTTTTTTTTTTGGTTTCCAGTGTGTGTATATACCACAGCACACAATAACTTCGAAAAGCTTGTGAAGAGTGGGAAAAAGACTGATAGATTGATGTGAATTGACTTGACTGTTGAGACCAACCAAAAGTATATAAACATGTATATGCTAAAAACACCTTCTGCCTGTAACAAAAATTTGCAAAAAGGAAATATGGCTTTTCTTCTACCGATAACTGATACATGGCAATAAAAACTAACATCGATATTATAATTAAGATACATATATTTCTCTGAGCCCAATCTAAAATGCTACCACTGACAGTGAAAGCAAGGTGATCTTTATTATCGAATGTTGCGCAGCATTAATTATACTATTGATCCAATTCATGTGATACCACACATCCGTATATACCGAGGGCAGGTGAGTTTGGCCACAGCCCAACCGATAAGCAGCAATACCGTACACAGTATCGTTCAAAATCAAGGGCGAGCCCTCGTCACCCCCGCAGGGATTCTGATCAACGGTGTCATTGCTATGCTTGGCGCACAGCATCTCGTCCTTAAAGGTCATCAACATGCATTTGCATTTCTCACGATGCAATAAGATAATATCGATATGCAAGATGGTGGTGGCCAATGGTCCGCCCTGTAAGTAAAATTGTGAAACAGTTTAGCTGTTGCAACACCCTGAACAACAATTAACTCACCCTATATAATTTGCCCCAGCCAAGGACAGTGTAGTTCGTATTGTACGTGGGATTTGAGTTGGGAAGATTGATAATGCCAACGCGTGGATTATTTTTGGGAAACGGTTCTTTCAGCAGCAGCAGGGCAATGTTGTTGGTATTCTTACTGGTAAAATTAATGGGAACATATATATCCTTAACAGGCGAATTCAC
This sequence comes from Drosophila littoralis, assembly GCA_018903485.1. Taxonomy (NCBI): domain Eukaryota; kingdom Metazoa; phylum Arthropoda; class Insecta; order Diptera; family Drosophilidae; genus Drosophila; species Drosophila littoralis. The sequence goes on along the minus strand of JAEIGF010000297.1, from coordinate 9,899,349 downwards.
AGAGACATTGTCAACGAACTTGAGTCTGTTCGGCGTGCCAGCCACAACGAGTATCGACCGGCTGGCGTACTTGAATTTGCTCTTGCTTTGGGCAAGGGACATACATTAAATTTGATCTAGCGGTCATCAAATGCATTTCTACCCACTCCATGACGCAATGGGCAGCAGTTAGTACGTATCTGGGCGCTATTATCGCACCCCCACAAAAATGATTGTCCCCAAAGTAGAAATGAGGTGTACGGGACCGAATTGAGACCACATATTTCGCCAGCGCCTTCACTCGGTTCTTGTCGTAGTCAGGCGTTGAAAGGCGTTTCACGCGATTGTCGGACAGAGTGGGACCTACGAACAGCAACAAAAACAGCAGCAACGTCTCTTTCACTGAACAATTTCGATAGTTCATTTCGAGCTACGTGTTTCCAATAGTTTTTATGAAAATTTTGAATAAATTTCCTGGCAAATTATCGGTCGAATTGTGCTCCAATTCCGACCACTATATCCATCCTCCGGCATTGCAAACTAATTTATTAATGCGCGAATTAACTAACTATTTATTATCAAAATATTCCAAGTACAGTAAAATCATAGAGCAAGTGTTTTTAAAATTTGTTTCTCTTTTGAAATTTGTTTTACCCTCAATCCATTGAAAATGGGTAAAATGGGTTAACTGGGTATACAGATATACAAATCATTGATAAAAAAAATAATATGGTTTGGTATGAGTTTCGGGCTGACAGTTTTCTAAATCGGGCTTTGTTTACAGCTTCCAGTTCTTTGATTAAAACATCATCAAGTGTATAAATTTCTCAATCAAGCAGATATTCCGCGGTTTGTTTGTTGTTGTAAATTTGAGACATCTTTTTTCCACGCCTTATTTTATTGGATTACCTTAAAATAATTGTCTTAAATTATGTATTCTAAATAAATCTTATAAAATTAGCTGGCAATAGGTCGATTGAAGGAATTTTTGCTTGCAGGTGCAATTTCCCATCGAATAAGGTAACTGAAGTAAAAGTTTTAGTTTTCTAGCTCTTACGCTTTGGGCTGAACATTGACCACCAATTTGTCAGTCAGTCAGTCAGGACAAACAGTTTTATATGCATATACAGATATGTATTATGTATCTGCAAAGTTTCTGAATCTTCGGCACTCCTAAAATAACTTCTCTTGCTTGCCAATAATATTGTTATGTTTTTTTTATAATATTGCTAGACTACATTTAACCTTTCCTTTTTTTGAGGAGCTTATGTTTCCATTCGTTCGGTTTGACGCTGTCAGTCAAGTATTTCTATTTCAGTCGAACATTTGATTACATTTTAAATGGTTGCTCCACAACATTTAGAAAGTTCAGCTCTGGGTACTCAGCTCAGTTATGGTTTGGCCAGTTGTCAGTCAACGATTCTGAAATACTTTTAGTGGACTTCTGTGGCTGCGGCTGGGCCAGTGCTTGGGTTGGAGTTCGTTCGAGCGGGCAACCCGCCTCAATGTCAATTCAGTTGACAGCTGTTCCACTAAACACTTGACTATTGTCATTTTCAATGTGTCAGATATGTGCGGGTGGTATATGATGGGGGGCTTGGTATTTCAAGTTTTTATTACGTGACTTCCGTTTTGTGTCCTTATTTGTATATTGCGGCAATTCTACAGCCACTTGCAGCTACCAATTGCCAACTCTTTTAGCTGTGTGTGTGTGTGTGTGTGGCGTTGCTTTCAAGTATGTTTTAAGCAAAGTTTGCGCATAAACTTTTTGGCAAAAGTATTTCTGGCTACAAAGCTCAAATATTTTCATTTGCTTGTGGCAGCTGCACCAAATAATTGTGGCTCTGTTGGCCATCTCGACCTCGCTCACAATGTCTTTGGCCACATCGTGACTGGCTGCTTCGCTGATTTGTGGCAAGCAAATTTATTGACAATTCATGGCGCCAACATCACCACCACCACCGCCAGTACGAACACCAACTCCGGCACCACTCAACAGCCGCAAAAGCTATTCAAGCGGTTTTTTTCTGTTGAAGTTTGGCGCAAGTTTGTCGCAAGTTGCGCTTTCCGGCTGGCCGCCCATGACAAACTGCCTGCCCATTTAAGCCGTAGATTTTTCATTTTTCATCTTTTGCGCTTCTTCTTCTTCTGTAAGCACTCGCAACCCCCAGACGGAGCGCGGCGCGGCAGAATCTGTGCCTGCAAATGGCCAAAAGACAACAAAGTTTAAATTAATGGCACTCAACTATTAGCAAAAATTAAAAAGCCGCCATGGTTTGAGTCTTAATGCGAGTCAAGTGGGGGCGAGTGCCGAGTTTCTGCGGAAAATTGCAAGAGGGCGTGGCTAGGGCGGCTGGCAGCGGTCACGCCCATGGCTTGGGCCACAGTTATTGGGGCCAGAAACCGCGGCAAACTGTGGGCCAATTAGTGTTGACAGCGAATTTAAGTCGAGCAACAGGCCAAACTATCAAATGTGTGTGTGTGTGTGCGAAATGTCTCACATTCGTATATACACAAAAAACTTTTGTTTACGTTACATGAAAATGCACTTTCACTGGGCCAAAAATGGCTGCCAGTCAACTGTAAATGTAACTGTAATTTTAACTAACTCTGTAACTGCAATTGTATCTGTTAACTGTAACTTGGTCAACTGGCTGAAAGTAAGTGGCTGCTGCTGCTGCTGACACATTTATTAAGAATTTATGCACCTGAATTAATAAATTAATTTGACTGATTTGAGTGTGTGTGTGTGTGTCTGTGTGTGTGTGTGTGTGTGTGAACGCTGTGTGTGAATCTGTGTGTATGCGGCAGCTAAATTAATTCGAATTTATTGCGCAACTCGAGCAGCGGTAAGTGCAAATACATGTCGCTCATACGCCGCGTTTGCCGCGCAAATTAATTAAACAATTTTGCATTGTACGGCAACAGGGACGGGGCGGGTGGCCTTTGAGGGGCAGCATGAGTTTAGTCGGTTCTCAGCCGAGGGCTGATGCATTGCGTTTGGTGCTCTAATTGAATTAAAGGCGCTTCAAGACAGCGGAGCGCAATAATTAAAAGCGGTTGGCCTGATAATCAATTGGCAGCACAGCTGGAGACAGGTACAACAGGAACAACAACAACTAGAACAAAAAAAAGTTGACAAAGCAACGGCAGCCACAGTGGCCGTAGCAACTGTGGCAGCAGCAACAGGCCAGCTAGACAATTGGCAGCATTCGAGTAATGGAAATATATTGGCGCCGCACGCAGCTTCAAGCAAGCTTCTTGGCCACGGCAGTCAAGTGCCACTCGTGCTGCTCTCTGTGTGTATGTGTGTGTGTGTGTGTATGTGTGTGTGTTGGCTCATGAATTGCCAAGAGAGCCAGTTCCCAGCAGCTGCTTAAAACTAATGAACCATCCGCTCGGTGTGTGTGTGTGTATATACGCATCCCTTCATGTGTTTAGATGTCTTATTTTCTTCTATATACCCTATAAAGGCGCACGTAATTAAATCTAACTTTATTAGCACATTTGTTCAAGTGAGCGAACTCCTTGCATGCTGCCAAGCGCTCATAAGAGACCCACAGCCCAAAAGCAAAAGTCAAGGAAAACAAAAGAGAAAAAACCCTCGATTATCTACATACCTGCTCATTGTCCGCACGTGCCAAATGTTCAATGAATTTTGCTTAAATAAGCCATGAGCAGAACATGGTGAATTTTTTCAAAGGCTTTTTCGACTACAGTCGTAATAGTGCGGGGAAAGTCAAATTTAAACAAATAAGAAATTCAATTTGAGAAATATATCTTTTTGGAATATTCTAAGTAAAATATACCTATTATAAGGTAAAGTTCAATATGTTATATTGGGTTGCGCCTAAAAAAAAGAAAGAATGCTATAGACACTGGTGTTTAATTCTTGTATAAAAAATAAGAGAATTAAAAATAAGTTGTTGCTGTGTTGTGTTTTTGCTCCGTACTATTGGAAACTTTATTGAATGGCTTCCGAAGGCTTGAATTCGATTTTTCTATTAATTTTGTGGGGATTGAAGGGTTGTAAATGCATGTATATTCAAAAAAAAAATAAGTATACAGAATATATAGAGAAAAAAAATGTATAAGATCGTATTGCGTATTGGTATAAGGAAATATATTTCTAAAATTTCAAGTCTGCAGATTTTATTGTTTCTTAGATCGAGGTGTTCAGGTGTGTTATATATGAAACAGAATATTCCCTTGCCATACAAGAATATTTATCCATGTTGTAAAGTTAACTTTCAAACCAATTTCAACAAAATAACTAAAAAACAGTTTTTGTTTGGTTTGGAAGAACAAATAAATCAAGTTTGAGCTTGTAGTAGTGTCATATATTTGCTATGGAAGTTTTGTTATTTATTAAGTTATAAAATTATATAGTGAAATATATTTACAATTTATAGATATAGAGCACAATTAAAGTCGATACCAAATATTGAAGAGAAATTAAAATAAAAAATTTGGTTTTTTAAATAATATTGCTCTATATTAAAAAAAAACATCTTAGAGCCATACAGCTTAAGCATTAGATAACTTTAGATACTAAACTTTAAATGCATTTCAAATGAAATTTCTCAGCTGAGTTTTGAATCGTTACGAAAGTTAAATTCACAGCATGACTTATTTACTAGTTTTAAATTGTTTATTTTTTACCATTTGCTCTGCTTCTTCACAATTTTGCTACCTTTTGCCCCATCTAACCTTATGTCAACGGAAAAAAACAATTAGTTTAAGTTTTATCCAGTATTTAATTTAAACACTATAAATAAATATAAGTTGTTCGAATCTTGTTGTTGCTGTTAATTGTTGTTGAATGTTGTTGTTAATTGCAGTTGTTGTTAAAGGCCCAGACACCTGTAGCCATAAAAATAAAACCACCAACCACTACATCACCACTGTCCGTCACTTTAGCTGCCCCATCCTCTTTTTCTTTATGTTTCACTCTGTTTAAAGCAGCTTCCTTTTCAAGTACACACAAACGTTTAAAATGATTAAAATGCAAATAATCTTACTATCTGCTCACATTTCTCTTGTTTTTCAAAAATAAAAAAAATAAAAATAAATAAAACAACAAATAAACAACTACTCGGACATAAATGAAACAAATTATGTAATTAATGCAAAAATCTATCAAAAACAATTGCAAATTATTTCAACTGAATCGCTTGGATGGCTGCTGCAGAGCTTAACAAGGCCACGCCCAGTGGCCGCTTGTGCCGCACAGCGGCCATTGATGGTGGTGACGCAGACGTCAACGCGGACGTCGACGCCGCCGCCGACGCCAATGCTGGCTGTGACGTCAACGCTGCTGACGGTGATGAACGATGGCGGCCAAATGTGCTGAATGCAACAACTACAACACTTGACAGCAGACAGACCAAAACGACAGCAACTAAAACAAAAACGACAGCAACAACAATAGCAAAACATCAAAACAGCAAAAGAAATACAACAGCAACAACAACTAAAACCAGTCAAAGATTGGCGCCGCGCGCCAGCTTTCCTGAAATAATGCAGCCACGGCTATCCCTGAACGGCATGCTAAATCCACCGTATCCATCGTTAATGCCATCGCCGCGTCCTCTGTACCGGGATCACAGCTCAAGGTCGATAAATCCGCTGACCGCTTACGAACAGCAAATGGCCGAGCTCGATGGCAGCTTCTATGGCAGCAATGCGGCATATTTGGGCGCTGGCATGAGTGGCAGCGCCGGTGGCGCCACCACATGCACCAATCTGACAGTGGGCGGTGCTGCGACAGCAACTGTGTCTGGTGGTGGTGGTGGTGGTGGTGTTGGCAGCGGTGCTGCCAGTGGTGGCGGTGGCGGCGGTGGCGGTGGTGGTGGTGGCAGTGGTGTTGGCGGTGGTGGTGCTGGTGCCTTTCACACAACCGAACTCTCAATAACACCAACAATGCCAGCTGATGAGCAGTTTATTGATTTGGGTAGCCTGCGTCGCTTCTCAATCGATCGACAGAGCTTTCTCGGTAAGACTGCAAGTCTCTCTCTCTCTCTGTGTGTGTGTGTATCCTGCTGTGCGCTCTGTATACCCTATGCCCCATAATTTCATCAACCAGCAACCTGTACAACTCCAATTTCTTGTCTCTTCTTCAGATTTAGGCCCCAAGTTTGGCATGTCCCAGCCGAAATTCGGCCAGAGCGTCTCGCAACAAGGTTTCTTCACGTCGCATGACAGCCTGGCCACACCATGCGCCTCCAGAGCATCGAACTCGCATATGGCCACCGTAAGCACTGCCTCCGAAATGGATTTATTGCACAACAAGCAACGCCCCAACAACAACAAATCGCGCGGCCGTCTGAAAACGACCGGCGGCGATCAGCCACTGCTGGGCACCTGGAATCGATCGACAGGCCGTGGCTCGCAGGATAACACGCTAAGTGGAGGTGGTGGTGGTGCCACCAGTGTGCTCATGGGCCATACACAATATGGGGGCAACTATTGCAACGGCACCGATCGGTGAGTACACAAATTTTCCATCCACTCTTATTATCTATTCTAAAATCTAATTCAACTTCGATTCCAACGACAGCTACCCGCGTTCCCGTTCACAGCAGCAGTCGCACCACAATGCCGGACAAGCCACGCACCACCCATACCAGTTGCAGCACTCTGCCTCCACGGTGTCGCACCACCCGCATGCGCATGGTCAGTCCGCACATGGCGGCCCTGGTCCGCCCCATGGCGGCCATCCGCACCACCAAATGCATGGTAGCGGCGGTCCTGGCAGTGGGGGTGTCAGCGGACATTCAACACAGCATCAGAAACCGCATCGCACTGCCTCGCAGCGTATACGCGCCGCCACGGCCGCCCGCAAGCTGCATTTTGTATTCGATCCGGCGGGGCGGCTCTGCTACTATTGGTCCATGGTGGTTTCCATGGCCTTTTTGTACAATTTCTGGGTGATAATTTACCGCTTCGCCTTCCAGGAGATCAATCGGCGCACGATCGCCGTGTGGTTCTGCCTGGACTATCTGTCCGATTTTCTATATCTGATTGACATATTCTTTCACTTTCGCACTGGATATCTGGAGGATGGGGTGCTGCAAACGGATGCAATCAAACTGCGCACACACTACATGAACTCGACGATCTTTTATATCGACTGCCTCTGCCTGCTGCCGCTAGACTTTCTCTACTTGTCGATTGGCTTCAATTCGATACTGCGCAGCTTTCGGCTGGTCAAGATCTATCGGTTTTGGGCCTTCATGGACCGCACTGAGCGGCACACCAACTATCCGAATCTGTTTCGCTCCACGGCCCTTATACATTATCTGCTTGTGATATTCCATTGGAACGGCTGCCTCTACCACATAATTCACAAGAACAACGGCTTCGGCTCACGGAATTGGGTCTATCACGACTCCGAGTCGGCGGACGTTGTTAAACAGTATCTGCAGAGCTATTATTGGTGCACCCTGGCATTAACCACCATCGGGGACCTGCCCAAGCCCCGCTCCAAGGGCGAGTACGTGTTTGTGATATTGCAATTGCTATTCGGCCTGATGCTCTTTGCCACGGTGCTCGGACATGTGGCGAACATTGTGACGTCGGTGAGTGCGGCGCGCAAGGAGTTTCAAGGTGAGTGCATGATCACAAATAAGTTTTATCGGTTGAGTGGTGAATCGGTTATAAAGTCAATGCAGAGCGAAAAACCTTATTAAAATTGAAGAGCTTTCGCAGGCTTTTGATTTTATCGGTTAAGAAACCAAACGGTTATGATTGTATTAATTCGAGAAATGAACATATAGGTAGGTATACATATAGCTAGACATAAGAGGCAAATTGAATTATTATAACATAATCGAACTGGCTATTAATCGGTTAGATTTTATTTATTTATTTATTTATTTATTAATGGTCGACAAAACGAGTGTCTTCCTCATTATACATACAATACATAATGGAATTATATGCTAAAAGCCTAGTTAGATAACACAGTTCTCTAAATAGCATCACCGACCGATGGAGGTGTTTTAGTTGCCAGTCCGGCCAGCTGTGCCTCTTTTCACAGCTAAATTTGTCAGTGACGCTATTAGAGCCTACATCTAAGCAGAAGGGAGTAAGTAGGAAAAAAGTGTTCTTAAGTAAAATTAAAGATAATCTTAGTTTGCTATATTAATTAATAAAATACAATAAATAAGAAAAAGGAAAGTAAGAAGATTGTTAATAAAGTAAAGAAATTTAAGGTAGATGTATAGAGTGTTAAGTAGATAGGACAGAGAGAAAAGTAATGGGAAATCACCGACCCGGTGGGGGAAAATTTACAGCCTGTCCGGCAAGCTATGCCCCTGCTCATAGCTGGGAGTGGTCAGTGACTTCCCGAAGGTATCCTGAAAGCAACGATTTTATTAGGGGTAGAGAAAGTTCTATAGAGAAAACGTGATGCAAACTATTATAATTTTTACATAGCACGCGAAAAGGATTGTGCATAGCGTAGTCTGTTGTGCACGTAGACAGGAATAAGGGGCGGTAATTTCTGGTTGGTCTAGACGGGACAGAGAATTGAAGACGCCCTAGCAGAAAAGGAGAATCTATATCGCCAATAATCAACTTATGTAGAAGGACAACACCAAGAATTGTCCTACGGTTGGTTAATGACGGAAGGTTAAGAAGAAGCAGCCTGCTGGAGTAGGATGGCAAACGAAGATTAGGGTCCCAATTTAAACCTCGTAAGGCAAAAAGCAGAAATTGCTTCTGAACAGATTCAATACGATCCTGGCTATTGTTATACTGCGGAGACCAGATGCAAGAGCAGTATTCAAGGATAGGGCGAACAAGAGAGATGTACAGAAGTTTCGTTATAAAAGGATCGTTAAACTCTTTAGACCATCGTTTAATGAATCCAAGTTCACCTTTTGCCTCATTAACGATGGTATCTATGTGAAGATTGAAACAGAGTTTAGAATCAAAAAGAACGCCTAGATCCATAACTGTTAGTATACGTTGCAAAGGGGTATTGTCGATTGTATAACTGACAAGATAAGGTGTAGTACGATAAAATGTCATAAACATACACTTTGAACAATTCAGATGCAATTGATTGGCCGAACACCAAAGTTGCATAGCGTTCAAATCGTTTTGTAGACGAGAATGATGTAGGGGATTAGTGTATGATAGAATAAGTTTCACATCATCCGCATACATGAGTACACGGGCATGTGATATAACAGAGGGGAGATCGTTTATAAAAAGAGTAAAGAGTAAAGGTCCAAAATGACTACCTTGAGGAACACCAGAAGTAACGTGAACCTGTTTAGAGGTAGTCTGCCTCAGCATTACTCTTTGGGTCCTACCTTTTAAATAAGAATTTATCCAAAGCAAAAGAGACGGAGGGAAACCTATTCGGTCAAGTTTAAAAAGTAAAATGTCATGGTGCACAGAGTCAAACGCCTTACTGAAGTCGGTATAAATGACATCAGTTTGCATTTTCGAAAGAAAGGCATCATTTACCAAGGAAGTAAATTCAAGCAGATTGGTCGTAGTTGACCGATTCTTTACGAATCCATGTTGAACAGGGGAAACAACTGATTTGCAGAAATGCTGCAAATTCGAAGTGATTATTTTTTCAAATAATTTAGGAATAGCGGACAGTTTTGCAATGCCCCTGTAATTTTGTATATCAGACTTTCCACCTTTCTTGTGGAGAGGAATGATATAAGATTCTTTCCAAAGAGATGGAAATACAGAAGATTCAAGAGATAGATTAAAAAGCTTTTGCAATGGATAAAGAAGGGAAGAACTACACTCCTTGAGTAGACAACTAGGAATATTGTCAGGCCCAGGAGAGTAAGAAGATTTTAAAGAGTTTATAGCTGAAAGGAGAGAGGAGTGTGAAATAATAAGAGGAGGTATAGAACTAGAGGAAGAAATAGTATAAGGATAAGAATTATTATTAGGACAGACTGAGGAGTAAGTAGATTGGATAAAATTAGCAAAGAGGTTAGCAGAATCAGAGTCATTACTAGCTTTATCCATCCCGAAAGAAAAGAAGTTGGCAAACTTGAAGATTTACGCTTCAAGTTTACAAAATTGTAAAACTGTCTCGGATTTTGGGCAAATTGCCTTTTACAACGAGTTAGATAATTCTCATAGCATTGAGAATTCAGAAGAAAAAAGTTCGACTTGGCTATGGAATATTTAGCCAAGTCTGTACACGAACCAGACTTTTTAAACTTTTTAAAATATTTAGATTTTAAGTTTTTAAGATGTGACAATCTGGGAGTAAACCAGGGTGGTTTTGAAGAAGTAGTCGAAGGAATTGACTTGGGAATGCTCATATCTAAGAGGGAGTTTAGGGTGCTATAAAAAAAGTAATAGCAGTATTCATATCAACCGAGTCATATAAGAAAGACCAATCGGTTGCATAAATAAGCTGATTCAGCAATGAATAATTTCCTTTGCGAAAGCAGAGGCGGGGCTTATTGGCTGATGAGCACGAAATGAGACGATTACAATTGAACATTGTAATCTCTAAAGTAGGATGATATACATCCTCAGGAAGAGATAAAGGAGGGTACCTAGACACATTAGAGATAAGGTAGTTGTTAACAAATACAAGGTCAAGTGTTCTATTCTAATGATTAGAAATTGAATTGATTTGAAACAACGAAAGATCAAGCATGCAGTCTATAAAATCATGCTGTGCTAAGGGCACTAGATAATTTTCGGCAGTGAATAATGACCAAGAGATGTTCGGCAAATTAAAATCACCCAACACCATAAATAGGTCATTATCACGCACGTGTGAAGAAACTTCTTTAATACAAGTAATATGTTTCATATAAACTTGAATATCAGAAGAAGGAGGAACATAAGAGCATGTAATATAGATATTCCGTGTAGGAAAAGACACCTTGACTGAGATAATTTCAGCGTCAGTAGGCGTACTAAAACAGAAAAGTTCTAACTGGAGAGTGGCTTTAACGGCAATTAACACCCCACCACCTCGAGTCGGCCGATCATTTCTATGCAAAATAAAACTATTCGAAAATACCTCAAAATCGGATATGGTTGAATTTAACCATGTTTCGGAAAATGCTATTATATCCGAGTCGAAGGAAGTACTGGCTATGAAAAGATTTTTAAGCTTTGAAATAAGACCTCTGACATTCTGATAATGAATACAGATTTGGTCAGAAGATGAAGTTAGTTTTTTGGGGCAGAAATGGTACCCGGTATTGAAGGGACTGGAAGGGTGACAGGCTGAGATGCATTGTAGCTCGAAACGGTTAAACAAAGAAATGCTTTGAACGGGTAGATATGTGTTTAACTGCAAAAAATAAAAGATGACGAAAATGCGACAGTCGAACCAGTTATGAACCTGTTATATGCATTTTTCGTTGAGCAAGAAATTGTTAATGAACAGATAGACGTATAGCTTAAAGCCACAAAAGATGAAGAAAATTTGAGTAATTGAAGAATTTATTCTAATCTGAAACGGTTAAGAAAAGAAGCAAAGGGAAATTGGGCTAAAGATATATACGGTTCCCCGTAACATATTACATACAATATGCATATATTACAATAGGCTATGCACCGTCAATATATTATCACAATATAAGTATGTATACATCGGTTGTACATTTAAAACGCCTTTGCAGCGAATTGATTTAGTTGCTTGGCAATATATGGATATGTGTATAAGTATGAGGTGCAAAGAAAATCAACAGGATAGCTGGCAAACAAGTCAAAAGCAGAAACGGCTCTAAAGTGGCAGAGGGGAAAGCTCGAAAGATTTTCGACAAAAAAAAAGAGGGCTTGTGTACATTGGAATGGTATAACGAGGACAAACAGCTTCTACTCGAAATGCTGCCTGATACGGTAAAACTGATCTTTAAAAAGAGTACAAAGGCAACACGTTTTTGGGCCCAAGCGAATTAAGGCCAACATATAATTATTAGGCTCAGGAGGGTACCATGAATCACAGCATACAATGTTGAAATGTAATCATTATCCGTTGTTGGTTTTTCTTTTTTGCTTTTCCTTTTTCTTCTTCTTTTTTTTGCAAATCCTTATCAAGACAATTTTAAGCTGGAACATATAAATTGTTGTTGTTTCTTTTTTTGGCTTCAATATTTACGAGCTGTCTGATTAAACTGTTGCTCAGAGCTAGGTTAGATACGCACACATATGGGAACAATAATCCGCAGCTAACATAGCAACAAGATGAGAAAGCTGGAGACACAAAACGGACAGACGGATGGGACGACGGACAAACGGATGGGATACACGAATGAAACCTGTGGGGTAGAAACATTTGACAAAACAGAACAATGAGCAGAGCTCTCAAAAGTATGCAAAACTTTTTGTCTTTGCCATTTTAGCTGCTTAAATTGAGGAAAATTTTGTATGCGTGTGTGTGTGTGTGTCTGTATACGGGCAATTGTATACAATATATACAAATCCGGGCTGGCTTAAGAGACGTTGCTCCTTTTGTGCCTGACAAGACTCTCTGCTCTTGCTGCTTGAGCACACGCTCCTCGAGCAGTGTGCACTGCCAGGCAGCCTCTTGTGAGCTCAGTAGGCCATGCGGCCATTAGCTAAATGAACTCGTTTATTTGCTCCATAAATAACTGGACAAAATGCAAGTGTCGCCATTGCAGTTGGACGGCGTCTTGTCGTTTTAATTTCAAAAGACCGCCCAAGTCAAATGCCTGGCAAGAAATTCAAGAAAAAGGCAAAAATGGGGCTGTCCGAGAACGGACTTTCATTAGGCAAACGTCAGCTGAAAATATTAAGGCCACTCAACGGCAACGGGCCACAATGGTGAATGCCCAAGGGACAACGGATGCTAAACTTAGCAGTGGACATTGGCCGGCAGCTGGAGCCGTAGCTTGGGGCAAACAAAGCAATTCCTCTGCTCATTGATGGGCGTGGCAACAGTTTACACCTCTACAGAGAGTAGCTGGCAGATGCAGCATCAACATGTTTACACAACACTTTTTCATGTGCATATGTGTGTGTGTGTGTGTGTGTGTGTGTGTTGTGTGTGCGAATGTTGCATGCACACAAGGGAGTCCAAGTGATTGAGGGCTTGAGTCTAACGGAGCGGGAAGCGAGGCAAAAAGTCAGCAAGCAAAGCTCAGCGGCTTAATGGACGAAACGTGCTGCTGCATTAATTTCTGGTTTTATGCACTCGAAACTTTTTCTCATATTTGCATGCAGCAAATCTCAATTTTTATTGCACCACTGGAAATTTTGTATGCCGTTTTTATGGATGCCCTTTCGCCATTTCGCTGGGTCCACCCGCATGCATATAGTCGAGAAATGCACTTAATCTCACATGATGCTCGTTTTGGGTGCCCATTTCGTTAATAATTATGCTGCTGTCCGTCTCGCTAATCACCTCACCCATGCTGGCCATCACGGTGCGCAAATCGAGAGCGTCAAAATACCCGACACCCTTGCGATCGAACACATCGAAGGCCTTACGCAGATTCTCATCGCTCTCGATTTCGCGCAGCTTGGGCGCTATCACTTGGAGGAACTCCTTAAAATCTAAGCAGCGCAGTTCACCGACGTCAGCCGCATCGATGAGTTCGTTCAGGTCCGCTTCGGTTGGCTCGTAGCCCACGTCACGTAGGATGAGGTTCAGATCATCGGCCTCAACGGACCCATCCCGATCCTCATCATATTTGTTGAAGACCCTTCTCAGTTCTAAATGCAGCTCCTGGTCCATATACTGGGGCATTGTGCGAGCTAAATAGATTAGCCAAGTATATTCGCGAATATTATTCCAAAAATATCTACAACAAAAATAAATAACAATATAAAAAGTAAATAACTGATTCTCTAAGCATAAACCAACAAATAAAAACAAATAACGAGAAACCAACTGACAACCAACTCAGAGCTGCAAGTTGAACTCGAGGGCTAATAAAACACTTAGGTGACCGTTGCGCATCGCTGAATCGGCAACTTTTCACGTAGTTTTTGCCCCAAAGCCGTCACAACTTTTGCCTTCACCACAATAATAATACATCATATAACCATGGACATGCAACGAGCACCATCCATCAATTTGTCAATTCAGCGCTTGCCGCTTCAAGTGCGTGAGACCACAAGAAGCAAACGATGCTCGATGCTCGATGCCTGATGCCCGATGCCTGCTGCCTGATGCCTGCTACTTGCTGATGCGGAGCGCTTAGCGATGCGGGGGCGGGCTGAGTGGATGTTTGGTCACAACCAAGCAGAAATCGCAATAAAAAAACATGACCGAAATCAAATGCAGCATTTGGTGACGCTCAAATGCTCTTCAAGTGCGGCCACAAAGCGTTTGTGTAATATACTGTCGAATATAACTCATGCGCCTCGTGGACCGCATGTAAAAGCAGCGAATAAAATGGTGTCAACAGGAAAAGGTTAAGTAAAAAGAAAACACGGAGCACGTTTGACATCTAACAAGTGTGCTGCATTTTAAATTCTCAGCGTTGTTGCAAATTTCCATGTGTTAGTGTTATTCAACATTACAAGTTTTCGAAATTTGTGCAAAGGCCCTTGTCAACTTTGAAAGTTTCTTTGGGCATTCCTTTAATTTAAATTCTTGTAGTGAGATTTTGTTCATAGGATAAAATGCAACTCATAGCTAAGATTTGCATACGTTATGCAACACTATATGTCTGTACGGGAATATGAAAATTCTCATTTACCTTCCTGCTTTCATTTTTAATCATTTTTCAACACTGCACTTAAACACTTACTGCATAATCCTTTAAGAAAAGAGCTTCAAGTCACGTTATATCTTTTAGTTCAACTTAAAAACGTTTATTGTGGTCTGCGAGTTCTTTCAATTAACTTTCAGTGCAAGCTGTTTCAATAAATCCGGTCGATTTATGAGTGTCATAGCATTAAAAGCTGTCTTACTAGGCTGCCATTAATCTTAAAGTTTCCGAAAGTACTTACATTTCTTAAGAAAATTTACATAATCCTTGTTTTAATGAGAATTTTCATCATCTTTTTATTATTTTTCTCATTTTTTTTTGTAGTTCCGCTTGCAGCTGATGCAGCAATAATTATCATTAATAATTATTAACTCTGAAGCTTGACATGATCCCGCTGATCTGTGATATCTCAACCTTTTGGCATTTACAAACTCATTTAGTTTTGTTGCCGTTGCTACCCTATTCTACCTTTTCCCTTTTTTATATTTTTTTTGCACGCACTTTGCAGGCAAATATCGCAAATACCGCTAGTCATGGCTTAGGGCGCAACACTTTAGTGATGGCCTTCTGCTACATTAAGCAAACTCCCTCTGGCCAACAACTTAAAAACTTATATATTTACTTAGTAACAGGCACCCCGCTTCGCATCACAGTATCTCTGCATCGCAGCGTCTCCGCATCTCAGCATCTCAGTATCTTCGCATTTTCTCTGTTGCGTACTCATCTTGGTTTTCTTACTCGTTCAGTTCGTTGTGTTGGGTCGAGCGCATGAAAATTGATTTTCAAATAGTTGGCCTGCCTTTTTTCAAATTTGATTGACGTTATTACATTACATAACATCACATCGGGCACTGAGGCAACTTACACGCGCGCACACACACACACGCACATGGATACGTATACAAGCATCTGGTTTAAGTTATTCATCCATTTAGCCCCACTTACGGCCCGGTTAGCTGACTGGTTGGTTGCCTGCCTGCCGCCTGCCTGCCTGCCTGCCTGCCTGCCTGCCTGCTTGCCTGGCTGACTGGCAACAACAAGTGGAAAACTGTCATTATATTTGAGTTATTGATGGTTTCTCAAAATCATTTTAGCAACAATGTTGTTGCCACATATACCAGCACACTCGCACACTCGCACACCCCAACGCAGCAAGTTACATTTACGCTTAGTTAAACGCCATAGCTGCGGCTTGTTAACGCCAAACAGACGCAAACTTTAAACGCTGTGCGGAATTTGTTGCTGTTGTTATTGTTGCAGTTTTTTGGGTTTGGCATAAATCCAAAAACGCTTTTCAAATATGCCATTCAAAATTATGTTAATTTGTTGCTAGCTGCCTGCTGCCTGCTGCCTGCTCTTATGTAATTATTATTGTAAATAGTTTTTTATGCAAATTATGCGTCAGCAGCGCTGTCAACGCTTTTGATTGATGTTGTGCACACAACTTATCTGTGTTTGGTGTTCGAGTGGGTGTGTGCTGAGTCTGTGTCTGTGTGTGTGTGTGTGTGTGCGTTAGTTATTCGCTCTGCTGCTAACATTTGCGTCTGTGGCTGCTTCAGCTGGTCACTTGCAACGCCTTTTGCTGCAGTTGTTTACTGCAATTAAAACAATTTATGCGCTCAATTTACTCACACACACACACACACACACACAGGTTCACACAGATATATATATATGTATATATCTATATACACTAGCTGGGCAATGGCACAGTACTTTGAGACTTGTAGTACTTTACGTGCGAGATTTGCAGCCATTTTGACTTGAACCCGTTTCAGTGCTTCGCCTCACTCGTGCACTGGCTAGCTGTGTGTGCTTGTGTGTTTTTATTACTTTTTTTTATATTTTTTCTTTTACTTGCAACAATTGTTGTTGTTGTTGCTTTTGCTCTCGCACAATGAGCGCGTGTCTAAAAATAGAATTGAGCGACGTACGCACGAGTTGCGAACGGCTGAGCGAGCATTGGCTTGAGAGAGGGACGCACAAACTCGCAGTCGGTGCGCTCTTTTGCCTTTTGCCATTGCCTTTGCTTCAGTCTTCAGTCAAGGCGAGCAGCGGCAGCAGCAGCAGAAGCAGCGTCCATTATCCACTTTAACTTGGCCGACTTGCCAGTGTTGGGTAGCGTGTGTGAATTTGGTTGGTGTGTGCTGCTGTTGTTGTTGTTTTTGTTGTTCGTTTTGCTGTTTGCTTTCGCTTGCCACAGCTTCAACAACAACAATAAGAGCAACAGCAATGTGCGTATGTGTGTGTGTGTGTGTGTGTGTGTGTATGTGTGAGTCTTTCTCGCTCTGTGCATGTGTATTTGTGTGTGTTTATGTTTGCTGCTGCTGCTTATGCCCTACAGCTGTAACCGTAACCGTGAGTGCGCTCCTATGTGTGACTGTGTGTGTGCGTGTCTGTTTGCGTGTTTGTGTGTGTATTCCAATCAATATTGTAGACGCAGTCGCCGCTGTTGGCCGCTTTTGCCCGCTTTTGCCCATTAAGCTGCATGTACGCCAACTTACCGTCGTATTTTTAGAACATGGCTTTTTTTTGTAGTTGATGCTGCTGGCATTGTATGGCATGTAGCTGCCCTTAAAGGGCAAAATATTCCATTATCCTTGAAAAGCGAATTTGCCAAGGATATTGCTAGTGCTGCCACGCTGCTGCAGCGGCAGCTGCAGCTAACATGCGCATTGTTATTGTTAGTGTTATTGTTAGTGTCATTGTTATTGTTATTGTTATTGCAACGCTGGCTAACGGAGCGCATTTATATTTGTTTGCCGCCCGAACAAATCTACGAGGGCATCGAGCATCGAGCATCGAGCATTAAGCATCCAAAGTACAACATACAACATTCAACGCCACCCGGCACCTCATCAAGAGCGCGTGTGTTCAGCAGTAACCGCATATGCATAATTAATGATACAAATTGGTTTTTCTGGAAAACTCAGGCAAGCGCAAAAGAAAACCCAACCATCAGTCTTTGCAGCGGAAGCTGCGAGTGCTTACGAAACCGTGGCCAATATTTAATTATATCAGCTTTTAAAACATACCCCGGTTTTGCTTAAGCCCCTTAGCAAAAGTCAAGAATTTACTGGTTTTATCAATTGAAAAAAAATCATGATTAAATTTTCTTAAACAAGACTTGCCCAAGCCCAAGCATAAATTGTCTTTTCGAACCAGTTGTTTTCGTTAAGGTTATTCGCATCCTTGAACCAAAGTTTTGACTTAATACGAAAATTAAGCTAAAATTTTAATTGCCGTACCTATTTTCATATACATGATTCAGTCTTACCAAGAATGGTTGGATACATTGGAACACATTTATTGTGATTAAATTCTGGTTTGGTTCGTGGTTCGGATCGGCTGCTTTCAGGATAAAGGGTATGATTTAATCCTTCCTAAAAAAAAAAATAAAACTCCGGGCTCGAACCAGTTAGGCTGAAATCCAGTTTGCAGCCTTGCATTCAATACATGGAATACCATTTTAAGCTGTCTAACTAAAGACTAAATGTTATGAATGGGCAATTTTTCGTTTTGAGCGGCAAATATCTATCATCTTTCATTTAACCTGGAATAATTGCTGCATTGTAAGCCGAAAACCACTTTTAAATCGTTCTTATGCTACTCTCCATCTAGTTTTCAGTCCCACAACATATCAGCTCAATATTAAGCTGTTTTTTATTTTTTTTATTTCTTTTCAATGCAGTTCCGCAGAGAACTTTTAGCTTTTTCATAGCCAGCCCATTGCTGGGCTGGTTCTTTCTCCTAGCAACTACATGCACATGCACATCAGCGTCGCTCTTAAGTGGTTTCTAGTTAGTTTGAAATTTTCACTTGGCCAGTTACCCACAACGTATATGCATTCAGCTTGGCCTGCACCCCGAACCGAGCATCCCCTTGCTGTGCTCTCCGTGTGCTTTTTGTCTTGGGCTTATGAAAAGGCAGGAAGAGCAAGTTTTTGTCACGCATATTTACTGTTTGTATAAACTCGTGGTGCCACCCGCTCTCTGCTGCATCCTGCTGGCCTCAACTGAAAAACTTGCTGCAGCTTGTTTGCCAGACAATGGCTTGAACTTTTGCACCCCAGATTTTTATATTGTTGCGCCACAAAAGGCAAAAACTCACACATGATGCCAAGTTTTTTTTTTTCTATTTTCATATTTTTTTTTTTTGCGATACGCACTTAATCCCAAACCCAGCGACAATTGTCTTGATTGCCAGACTGTCAGACGCGCTAGCTGTCGGCTCAGAGGTCAGATTTGTTGCCACTTGAGCTGTTGATCTGGACAAAGCGGCCGTGTGCAATATCTAAATGCAATTATGGTTACAGATTAGTGCTTGAGGTGGCAGGGGCCGCAAAGTGTGGGCCACAAACTGCTGTAACAACAAGAATAACAACAACAACAGCAACAACAACAAGAACAACAGCAGCAGCAGCGGATCAAAATGCGCCAGAGGCAACTGTGGCCAAGCAGAGCATAAAATGAAAAATAAATATGAAAAACGAAGAAAAATAACGGAAAATCTGAAGAAAATGTGCGGCAAGATGCGAAGCCAAATGCAGTTTACTCAGCAAGCTGCCCCAACCCCAAGCCACAGCCCAACCACAACCCCTGCATGGCCACGCCCCAGCTGTGCTTACTTCAGGGCAAAATGGCAAATTAAATTTTGTGTCGGCAAAATGCAGCGGAATGGAAAAATGCGTTGAAAGCAGAACGCAACGCAATGGGGCTAAGGATAAACTGTGCGCCACAGCCAACAACCACAGAGAGCAGGAATTAAATCTCAAATAATTGCTACATAAACAAAGTGTACAACTAACCACAATTATTGAGCCGAGACCAAGCGAGGCAACGCTCGAAATATGTAGATATATATATATAAATATATAGTTTTGGCAATTTCCATTTTCTACACATACACAGAACAGCATACTCGCACACACACACGCAAATAAAATGCTGCTATGGAATATGCAATTAATATTTAGATTGATTTTCAATTGTTAAAAAAGAATCCACAAAGCGTAACGTGACATGCACAACCAGCACTCGAATCCGTAACCACCATACCCCGCTTCCAATTCTGTCACCCATTCAGAGTCCCAGTCGCCCCTCACGTCTCAGGCTTCATTGCCGGAATGCTGGCAGTGTCATGCAGTCAAGCAGAACCGCAATAAAAATCGCTGTAATTTTGCATACTGTCGCCCTGCTGCTCGTGTGCCACGTGTGTGTGTGCGTGTGCTTGTGTGTACTTGAGTGTGTGTTTTTGCTATCAGCAAGCATATCCGTTGTATGTAATGGTTATGTGTTGTGTGCCAAGACGCTGCGTTGCCATGCAATAATCCTTGGATGCGTTTCGTTGCCAATGAGGCAAAATTGTTTGCAGGCAAAAGAAGTAAACGTATGATAATCGATACCTCGATACCCGATACTGCTGCCAGCATCGGTTACGCAATATTTCTTACACAACAACAACAATAAAATAATAAAAACCCACAATGTAACACGCTTTGGGGCAAACCATGCAAAGTATTTCAAACAGCAAACGGATAAGCCCAAAAGTATGCAATGAATTCCGTGCAAGCCATGGGCTACAATATTCAAAGAGATAGAGACAGAGAAGCGAACGAAGTAAGTCGAGTCTTGCTTGTATTTGATGTACGCTTAAACAATGTCCATAGACTAAAATGTAATGTAAATAATCCATTCCTTAGAGTCCTTTGAAAGTAAAATACTTAATCATGGTAATCTAAACTAAATACGTTTTAGTTAAGACATCTATTGCCTAGTTGCAAATGAGCAGATAAACGCAGGCAGGCTTTGACCAGATACTTAGGTTTATTACATTTAAAAGAGTGTCTAATCGAAATTGAGAAATTAAGACAGAAATAATATTTGACAGTGTGAATTTAGCTTTAAGTTGTTTTAAAAAAGTGCCTCTAAAATTTTAACTCTACCACCTCTCCAGCTACCGACTGTAACTGGGTCTGCGCATTGACTTACAAAAAGGTACAATCATAATAAAATAGCATGACAGAAAATAGCAAACGATAATAAAATAATAATAAAAATAATAATAATAATATATCTAATCTACCATATATATATCATATATATATATATGTATATTTACATCATAACTAACCAGCAGACAAAACTTTACATTTTATAACATACTAAAGCGCATACCGACATTTTAATTTATTCAAATTCAATTCGGAGGTCAAAGCTCTTGACACTATAATTGAAGATTATCAGCTGCAGGTATTGCCTTTACCATTTACGAAATGCATTTGAGTCCATCATATTAATCATTAATTGGACACACATCAACTGGCATAGTTGGCAGCATAGAACATCATGCAGTTGCCATTAGCCAGTAGGTATACTTACAGCCCTGGGCAAATATATTGCCGGCTGATCAGTGCTCTGCTCGTAGAATTTAATCACATTGCCGTTATTGCTGCCCGTGGCGCAGAACTCCATTTTGTAGAGTGCAGCTACGTTCAGCCAATCGGTAGGCAGATTCGGTTGTGTGTTATTCTGCAAAGCGACCAGTCTGGAGCCCCGAGAGCAGCAGTCGCGTATTAACAGTTACCAGTCGGACCATTTTGCAGCCACGGGCTGCGACAGAGCGAAGCTGACCAGTGAAAAATGCAGCAATATTTTCGCAGTAGTTGCCAATAACTGATTAGTTCGCTATATAGCGTATATGATACCCGGGGCTTACTGATATGATAAGTTTCAAGTTTCAGCTTTGCATAAACAAAAGATAAGAATAGCGATAATGACTATAAGCTATCTAAATTTGAAGGAAGCCACATTCATAGATATTTAGAATATGGCTCTGAGTCATTAAAGCAGCAAAGTCTTTTAATTATTATTTTAAACTCTTGATATGCAATTCATTTCCATCAGCACATATCAGATGGTGTTTAAATAAAATGTGTGTTTATGTAAAATACAGTTTGTACCCTTGCCCTCTTGCAGGTTATAAGTATCATACTTTAATCGGATTCGTTGAGTTTTGAGCTTCATCATATACTTTATTTATCCTCCGCCAAATTTTCACATTAGCCTAACATGTATAAGAGTCCAGAAAAATGCATTTTTAACTTTCAATGAACCATTTTTTTATTATTATTTATGTTTTATTTCATTTTATTTTTTTATTTACACTACCACCTGAGCCATATCAAAGGAGTCGGGCTTGAGGCAAACGCGGTTAGTCCGATTTTGTAACTGCTGCTCGCAGACAAGAACAGCCCAGTTGGAGCAGTTTCTGATCGCCAGGCGATAATTTCCAACGCCCAATCCGCTGTAGGTTCCAGTTAGCATCAGGCAGTCGCCGTCAGATGGTCGGGGCTGGCCCGTGGCCCAAGGCAGATAGCGGGACTGTTCGCCAGTGTTTTGCCAAAAGTAGACGCCCTTTTGGCCCAGACTGTTGCCCGAGGTCCACAGCTCCAGCGTGTTTGCCAGGGACGTATTCAGCCACTTGTTGATCAACTGCAGCTGCGTATCGTTCTTCAGGCTGAGCAGCCCGGCGCCCTTGGTGTGACAGTAGCGATCTGCCTCGTACCAGTTCAACCAACTGTTGACAGCCAACAAGCACTGGCCGCCCACCTCAGTGAAGTTCTTGCCACACTTGGATGTAGCTGTTTGGCTGCTAGCAGAGTGCAGCTGGGTCAGCGCCAGGGCGAGGACTGCGCAGACAATTAATTGATGCCACAACATGTTTGGAGTATAAAGAAATCAATACTAACTAACTGTTCTGTTGGGCTTGGTGCTTATATAGTCGCTGGCCAGTTTACACTCAGGGTCGCCTATCTAACGCTTATCACTCGGGCGAAATGATAAGCTTTGATTGACCAGAGTCGAAAATAGATGAATTAACTATATATGTCGCTTATCTTTACAAAGGAATCCCAAGCGACTTCCCAAGAATAAGCTGATGAATCAGTTAATAATTAACAATAAGTCTAAGGGAAGGCACTCTAATAGGCAATATTTATGTAGGCGTTGCTTAGCAGATAGCCAACAAGTCAAATGAAATTAGCTTGTTACTTAGTGTTAAGTGGATGAAGTTAATTGAAAACGAAAATCAAATAGTTCTACAACTGCGCAATTGAGACTCTGAAGATTGCCAAACTAGGAAAATGGGAACTGAATAGAATCTACCAAAAACAGCCGTACAAAAGATCTCTTCACAAGACTCTGGAATTACCAACTTATAAATTCGCCTCACGTCTCTGCAAAATCGCCTTTAAGTCTTTAGCATTATTTCTTGTTTGCTATAAACACAAAAATCTCTAACAAGTACTTAACGAATTCCATAGTCAAAGATACCCTGCAATTAAAGGCTTCTCTTAGTCAGATAATAGAACCTTTTATTAAATTGACAACAACCTGCGCCGTTTCAATGGCATTTGGCGTCAGGCAAACTCGCGTCTCAAAGGTGCGTGGCTCCTGCTCGCAGATGTAGGGCGCCACTTCATAGCAATTCTCGACCGCTAATCGGTAGTCAAGAACGAGCAAACTGTGGTCAGCCAAGAGAAGCAGACAATCGCCATTTGCAGCTCGAGGCTGACCCGTGCTCCAGGGCAGCTAGCTCGCCAGCTTGCCTGTGCTCTGCCAGTAGTAAGCCCCTGGTTGCTCAGACTGTTGCCTGAGGTCCACACATCGCTGCGATATTCATTGAGCCAATTGTTTAGCTGGAGCATGTGAGTGGTTATCCAGGGTAAGTAGTCTGGCGCCCTTGGAGCGACAGTTGCGATACGCCTCAAACCAGGTTAGTGCATTGCTCTCATGTAGCACACACTTGTCGCCCACCTGGGTGAATTCCGTGTCACAGCTGGCCGCAACGAACTGGCTGCTAACTGCAGCTAACTGTAGCTGGATCAAAGCCAGGCTGATAATAGTAAAGGCGGCTAACTGTGAAACAACATTTTTGGAGTGTATAGAAACAGAAAGTCAGTAAATGTAGGATTGGGTGCGCTCTTTATATAGTCGCAGATCAATTTTGTTTGGGGATCGCAAATTTTAGATTTATTTTGTTGACAATATGATAAGCACTTATTTTCAACATCTATATGACCTTATCAGTTTGATATAATCATAATTTTGCGATAAATAAGCTAACAGCAAAACATTAGTAGAACGCGGTAACCTTTTATGTTGAAGATTGTTTTCAATTTATGAGGCTTACTTTGAGTTTTTCTATCAAAACTACATATTTTATTGGATTTTCAATTCTTAACCTAAGTAACACACAAGCCCTTCCAGAAACTTGTCATTATCAAGTAATTGCTAATAAATTTTTGGAATTCAGAATGTCTTTCAACGAAATTCCAATTACCTACATTACTATTGAAATGGCTTTTAGTGAGTTCTTTTATTGCCCTTGTTTAGTTGACTTTTTTTTGTTCTTTTGCAAGAAAATGAAGAGGATAGAGCACAAATAACAATATTGCAGCCCAACTATGAATGCCGTATACTCTTTCCCTACGAAAAATTCAAGCATGTCTTTAGCTATCAAGATTAAGGGAATAATACCCATTCAAAATTGCCCTAATTAATATGCCCCTGTTGTAGGGAGGTTAAGCTGATTAAATTTAATCAAGTCAGGTTGAAAACTGTGAACTGTGGGTTATAGAATCTTTTCACTCTTTTCACTTTCAGAATGATTTAACTGAAACAACGCTCATGATCTTAAATGGTTTTTTTCGGGCGAATATCAATTATGAAAAGCCACCCACAGCATTTGGTGTTGGCTGCTAACCTTTTGAACCTTTTCACTTCGACTGACTGAGGGGCGACAAGGTATTGAAGCCAACAATGATTCAATGATAAATGAATGTGGCTGTATGTGGTAAGAAAACGCGGGGCAACTGTGACTGCCTCGCGTCACTTGCATTATAGATGAGTCTGTGAAATTAGGAGAAGCTCTGTTGGGAGTTTGCCTGCTGGGCCGACAAGCAATTTTATTTATTTGTTTTCAATCTGTTTGCTTGTTTGCCAGTTGGTTTGCTAATGTTTACACGAGCAAACAACTCCTCCCGCCAAAAGCTCTCAGCCGTTGTCTGTCAATGTGGCACCACCACCACCATCAACAACAACAACAACAACAACAATAAGGAGAATAACAACAGCACCACCTCCACCCCCTCCAACAGCACCGCCAACATCTACAGCCAGCCGCAGTTGTCAATCGACAAATTGTGTCAATATTTGCTGGCAGTGACGTTGAGCCAAGTAGAGATTTAATTTCCTCTCATCGAGCGCCGCTTGGTTATCCAGTCAAACACACACACTAACACACACACGCACAACCACACATACCTGGCAGCCAGTGAAACAAAGACGTCCGGAACTGCACTTAACTCTAGAAAACGAACGTACATTTCGATTACATCGTCTGCAAATCTAGCTAAGGTTCAGCATATAGACTAGTTCTAAAAATAATATTCAAGAAATAGCGACATTCTGCAAACATCCCTAAATAGCCCGAACTAATTGCAACTTAATCTTAAGCATACGCCAGGTGTTACAGCTTAAATTGATTTTCTTTTCTAGGAATTTGGGCTAAGCTCAAATATCTTTTACACTGAGAGAAAGCGCAGCTTCCAGTTGAAGTAATTCTAATTTAGTTTTAATTTTAAGTAATAAGTTCGTCATTAAGAATTACTTAAATGAAGAAGACTTTTTCGATAGTTGATTTATAAATTTTGTCATTAAACAATGTTCTCTCCTTTTTACGATACTCTTATTTGGGCTCAGAAGAATCTGTCTCACAATAATTTTATAATTTTACCTAATTCAAGTACAAAAAGCTTGGGGTTTTCTCCGAGTGTATGCGCATAATGAAATTTATGCAGAACAAAACGCTGATTGGGTCTGAAGCCGCAGCGATTAGCTGGAGGCGCCGCTGGCCAATGGCCATTTGTATGCGGCGAGCGTTTCGATTTGCGTGTAATCCACAGCACAAACAAGCATGCATATATAATAAGCATATCTATATGTATATAGATGTGTATGTATAGATTGAGATATAAATCGAATACTATTGCCATTTGTAGCCAAGCTGGACGGAGTTAAGACGTACATGCGCATGCGGCGTGTGCCGAATCATCTGCAGGTGAAGGTCATCAAATGGTTCGATTACCTGTGGCTCACGCAAAAGTGCTCGGATGAGGAGCGCGCCGTATCCTGTCTTCCTGATAAATTAAAGGTAAATAATCCGCACCGTACACAAAACAGATGCCCCAACCAACTGCTGTGGCAACATGAATTGTCCATTTTCTGTAGCATGTTATCCTGCTACTGGTTACGCCCTTTGTCCCCAATTCCAAAACAGGCCCAACCGCTCAGCTGTGTCTCTGTTTTCTGTTCTGTTCTGTTTTGCAGGCTGAAATAGCAATTAACGTCCATTTAGATACACTTAAGCGGGTTGAGATTTTTCAAAACACTGAAGCGGGTTTCCTTTGCGAATTGGTGCTGAGACTGCGGCCCGTGCTCTTCTCCCCGGGCGACTACATTTGCCGGAAAGGTGAGTGACCAGAGAGACGCCCAGCTTATGCTTTTATATAAACACACTTACATATATATATATATCATCTGAGAAACCACCCCAACTCATTCTCTTCCCTTTTTCTCTCCCACTCTCTCTTTCACTCTTCCAGGCGAGGTGGGCAAGGAGATGTACATTGTGAATCGTGGACGATTGCAGGTCGTTGCTGACAATGGCAAAACAGTCATGGCCTCCTTAAAGGCAGGTTCCTATTTCGGCGAGATTAGTATACTGAATATGGGCACCGCAGGTAAAGAACTTGGTAAATATCCCGTTTTAGTGCGACAGGCGGAACAATAACAATAACAACAAATTAATGTAACTACAACAACAACAACAGCAACAGCAACCAATCCAAATAATTAAAACAAAACACAACACAAGTTTTTAATAAAATATCTCAAAATATTTTTTAGCTATGTATTTTATACGTGTCTATAGAAAGTACATTTTGCAAATGAAGTCCTAAAAGAGTATTCCACTTCACATTAACTTAGTCAACGCTCCTGTTGCATTTCATTTAGCAGCACAGTTACCTTATCTGGTATTCGCCCCTTTTCCTCTCGCCGCACACCCTCACACCCTCACTCATCCAAAATCACACTCACTTTTTGTCTGCGCTTTTTGCATATATTTATTTATTAGTTTTACAATTTCGGTGTATTTTTTAATAGAGCAGCCATCAGCAACGCGCACTCGTAATCGTTTAAATTCCATCAATTGATTAAAATATACAAAAGTACAATTGATTTATTTAAATTTATTTATGCTTACATTTATTGAAGCATTACAATTGTTTATAATACGCTTGCGGCGGGTATCATTAATGTGTCATTAAATGTGTAACTCATTTATTAGGGCATATATTAACTTTTAACAGGTTGTTATTTATATTATTGGTCTATATACAAATATCGCATCACTACAATAGAATAGATAGGTTAAAAATGAAATGTTTTTGTATACAACTCTTAGGTTATTTAAGTGTTTTGATACCTTTTCTTATTTCTATATTATATAGCTCAAAGAGAAAGATTCAGTTCACAAAATCTAAATATGTTTATGCCCATCGAATTGTATGTATTAGACAGCGCATCGTTATAGTTTAAATCTGCCATATTTACTAGCTGTCGATAATTGAGTTCTTCTATAAGCCACTCGTTTAATTTATAAGTTATTTAGACCAGCTTAATCAATAATGTGTGTTATTATTTTTAAAGCAAATTGACAAAAAATATCCTAAATCATGCTATTATATATATTACATAGCTCACATATAGATAAGATGGGTCAGAAGTTAAGCTTTTACTACAAAATCAAGATAAAACTCAACAATAACAATTATTATGTCAGCATAGGAACTTGCTAACGAAAATGTAAATTTCGTGTTAGGAATAAATATAATTTATTTTTTAGAACTGATCGGCTTACTATAATTTAGTGTATTTCTACTTCGGCAACATGAAGTTAATCCTTGTTTCCTGTTTTTATTATTTGTTTTTTTGTTTGCTGCTTTTCACTGGCAGCTGCAAAACGCACGCAACAATTTTTTTGCTCTTTTGCATATTTTTGCATTTTTCTACCGACAAATTGTTTTTATGCTCCGTCCCAAAAGTATGCAATGCACTTTTATAGCACACAACATACACGCAAAAACAACTTTATTTGCCCTGTTCTCTCACCCTGTTTACCCCCCGCTCACTCACTCGCTTTGCCCTGGCGCTGAGCACAATTAATGAATGCCAAATGTAATTATTACACCTGCATGCGCACCGTTATATTTACCAACATATATAAATGGATATATATATATATACACACACATATGTACTGTACATTTTGCACAATTAAACAATGCAATAAACTACAAATAAATTGGCTTAAATCAGCAGTAATAATGTGCAATTTATTGTTACTGTCAAAGTAAATTTTGGTTTTAATTTTCAGTTGATATCGAGAGGCAGTTTAAAGCGATGCAACTTGATTTTAGCTAAACGTAACTCAACTCAGCTGAACTCGACTGTAAATTACAGCGATAAATCACGTATACAAACCTTATATATACATGTATATTCCTATATATAATTTATATATAGCTTTCTCATGTGTGGCACATAATTAACAACAATGCCAAAATTTATCTTAGCGCATCCATTGCTGGCAAATACTGTGTGTGTGTGTGTGTGCTTGTGTGTGTTTGTGTGTGTGCATGTGGGGCATTGCATACTGCAGTGGCGCTTCACTTGCAGCCGCTTAATTCAATTTGCAACAGGAGCAGCAACAACAACTTAATTCTATTTGCAGCGGCTGACAAAAGTTGCCGTTTGCCGTTGCCAAAAACTTTTGCCTCGTCTGGCTCAATTAGTCGTTGACTTTGGCAGACAATTGGCCAAGTTGCTGTCAAGCTGTTGTCACCTCGAGCGAACTGCTGCTGATGTTGCTGCTGCTTCTGCAAACTTGGACACACAAATCGATAATATCGAAGCATTTAGCTTATCATTTAAATTGTGTATCGTTCATTGTTTTGTGCACTTGCATGATTTAAGGGCTTTCATTAACACCCAAAACACAATCCAATTATTATGTCCCTTAAGTAGTTGTAAGCGTGAGCAACTGAATATTTAAAATATCTATTAATTTCTTTTTCTAGTCAGCTCTACTTTCTCTTTATGTCTATCCCTCTCTCTGTGCGTGTCTCTCTCTCTCACTCTCTCTCTCTCTCTGTATCTCCCTCTAATTATATATTTATATCTGTCTCTTTGTGAGTCGTTGTTGTATTGCTTTGCCTGGCCGTAATTTAAACGTTTGAATTGTGTTTGACAATTTTAAAATTAAGTGTACGTCACCTTGTTGCCACAATTTACATACATTTCGACGTTCCACATACCAACACACACACACAAATGCGCAAAGACATTGAAATTGCACGCCAACTTTTACCCCAATAAATAGATAACATAATTTGCTACAATTTATGCTGCATATCTTTGGGAGTTTCTGTAAGAATGTATCAAGCTATCAATTTTGTTATTGTTTGTTGTTCGCAATATTGCGTTTATATGATACTGCAAGCTGACAAGAATTTCCAAATTGGATGAGTTTTTAGGTCGCATTTTTCTATCTCATGGTCAATGTCAAGTTTGGCAATGCCGAATTAATAGTGCCGATAAAATTCTTAAAATTTCTTATTAAACGCTGCCAGTTTGCCGAAGACTTTCTGTCAACTAAGCAAATCATAAATCAGTCATAAAGTTACTTAAGTCAAGGTGGCAACGCTATACCTTGTTATAAATATTTAACAGCTGTTTTGTCTAGCTGGTAAGTTAAGGCAGGTTGTTCAGTCCACAAAAACTTGTGAGAAGAACATAAAATTTGACAATAGGTTGAAGGAAATGTTACCCTCAGCTGGAATTACCCTGCGAAAACGATCAAAACAGATTGAAAACAAAGTTTATGCTAATTGCAAACAAGTTGAATTGAAATGTTGAAATGGCAACTCAGCGACTTAGCACCCGCCCAACTCGGAACGGCTCAACTAGCTGCAATCTGGCAGCTCGAAAAAGTATGCAATGAAATATTTAAGCACAATTTGATCTGTTGGTCTGAATAAACTGTTGCTGTTATAGCAGCCAACGCTCGATTGTAGCAAAAGGATGCCCGAACAAAAGCAACAGACAGGCAGACAGACAGACAGACAGACAGACAAACAGACAGACGTACATAGCATATCTTTGTAGCTGTATGTAGCACTTGTGCATCCAATAAATTGCCCTGTGAAATTGTCAGCCCAATTTCCCAACTTCCAATTTCCAATTGCAACAAACGCCCCAACCCTGTGTTCCTCGCAACCAATTGCCTGCATACCTTCAGTTGGCATGCAATATTAATATGTGTGTGTGTGTATGTATGTGTGAGTGTGTACGAATGTGTTTGTTTGTGTGCAGACAACAATAAGAACAACAGACTACACCAACAACAACAACAAGAACAACAAGAGCAACGAGAAATACCTTTGGCAAGTTATTGATATTAAACTTTATGCCTCATTCTCTTCATTGCTGCAAACGTGCAACATCGCCACATTTGCCAACTGGCCAACTTGCCACACTGTGCTACTTGCGCAGGCAACAGACGGACCGCCAGCGTTCGGTCTGTGGGATACAGCGATCTGTTCGTGCTGAGCAAAAAAGACATGTGGGACGTGCTTAAGGAGTATCCAGCGGCGCGGGTCCGTTTGGAGTCGATAGCCGTCAAGCGTTTGGAGAAATACAAGAAGGCGCCACTGGAGAAAGGTAAGTTGCGAAGCAGCTCATAAACTTCTTTACATAGTTATACCCCACACACAGCCGCTCCAATACACATCCACACACACACACACTCGAAATTAAGCCCAAAAGCAGGGTATGTGAATACACTCAGAGAAAAACTCGTACTCAAATGTTGATGATAATCAAATTCGTATTTCAACTATTCTGAAAACCGATATTATTCATTTCAAGCGTGCAAAGTCTTGTAATAAGTATTTTGTACTTAGTTCAAGCTTTTTTGCAACACACTGCGTTTTTCTCCGAGTGTAAGAATTTGAATGCGAATACGATTGCCCCCCTTGGAATAACACAAATCGATTGTTTTGCTTTCCGTTGGTTTTCCCCCACTTGTTTTTTCTGTGATCGTTTTTGATTTTAAAACACAGTCAAATACTTTAATGTAGTTGCCATGGGCCGCTGCCAGTCAACGCCGGGCCTGGTGGAGAGCTGCGGCCGCACCACGCTGGAGGATATGTGGCTGCCGCCGGCCTCAGTCAACGTGCTGCATCAGGTGCATCAGCATCAGATGCAGCAGCAACAACAGCAGCTGCAGCTGCAGCAGCAGCAGCAACAGGCACAACAGCAGCAACATCACCAGCAGCTGCCGCATACACATGGCTACAGGTGAGTCTTGGCTTCTGCTCGCTGAGCTGCCCCTGACTAAATGCTTGCAGTCCACGCAGCTATACGGAGCATTTGGTGCGTGCCACGGACTCGCCACGTTCGGTCAGTCCCAGTGCACATGGCTCTGAGGAGCGGCCGCGCAGCCGCGCCACCTCGCACCACTCAATGCGACCGCAATCTCAGCCCAGTCACACAGGTGAGCACGCGTTCTCTCTCTCTTTCTCTCTCGGTCTTTAAATAAAACCTAACTTACTCTAACACGCCCATCCTCTG
The DNA here is from genome assembly GCA_018903485.1 of Drosophila littoralis. NCBI lineage: Eukaryota > Metazoa > Arthropoda > Insecta > Diptera > Drosophilidae > Drosophila > Drosophila littoralis. The sequence continues at coordinate 9,867,923 of JAEIGF010000297.1, read as the reverse complement.
TCTCTTTGTTTTTCTAACTGCTTAGGTCACATTTGCGACTCGAGCTCGCAGCTGGAGTGCTATGGCGCTGGCGTTGGAGGTGTTGGCGGCGGCACCACACCGCTGCTCGGCTCTCACGAGGCTCTGGAGGATGAGATCAAGCGTTTGAGAGAACGTCTACATACAGTTGAATCGGAGAATCAGGCTCTTAATACCAAACTCTCGCAGCAGCAATGGGATTTGGAGAATCGCCTGGCAGAGATTGAAATGCAAATCTGCGGCGTTTCGTCCACGTCCAGCGTGGATCCCGATAATGAGGCCGAGGAGCTGGAACGGAATCGCGAGAGTATCATATAACACGGGAGCGTGCTGCCCCATCAGCATCAGCCGATCGGTATGGTGTACATATCATGTTCCTCATGACTCCATGATTCATTCGACATTCGACAAAAATCAAACCAAAACTAAAAAACGAAATACTGAAATGGGCGTGACTGTTGCCGTGCCGCCCGCAACGAATGCGAAAGCAACGCCTCATAAACATTTGCATCATACTCTCTGTCTCTCACGCCCTCTCTCTCACTCTCTCTCTCTCTCTCTGTGTTAAACTCGCTGTGTGTGTGCCGCGCCCCCCTCCACAAATTTGTTGTACATGTGTTTCATACTCTCGCTCCCTCTATCTATGTGTGTGTGTGTGTGTATGTGATTGTTGTGCATGCGGTTGAAATATTGCCAAATTGACAAATTGCCTTACTAACTGAATGACCCCGACGCAAACAGGAGCAGCAGCTGCTAGCACAAGCAACAGCACGGCGGGCGAGACGGAGCTGCAACAGGAGCTGCAACAGCCACAGGTACAGCTACAGCCACAGCCACAGCGACAGCGACAGCAAACTGGCCAAATCTTGCGGCGCATGCAACGCGCCAGCAACAATGCAACACAAACAACAACAGCAACAACAACACACAACATTAACAACCACAACAATGCCAAATATTGCTCGCTTTAGGACAACAGAGAAACGAGAAAGTTTAAACAATAAACGAGAGGCACACAAGGCGCAAGTAAGAGACATGAGTAAAACAGTTAATGAATATTGTTTTCAGTGTAGGCAGAGCTATCTGAATAGTCTAGTGTTAGGTACGCATGTGGCTTGCGCTAGTATCCACCATTCACCCACTAAATGGCACTGCCAGAATTGTTTAGACACCTGCAACAACCGCTCAGAGGTTCGCAAAGGTCAAAGCAATATGTACATAAAGCTAAACCTTAACTAATCAAAAAATGATGATGACAAAATGAATAAATAAGCCCATTTACTAGTTTAGTTTTCATCTTTCAAATTCCAAAAAGAAAACAAAGGAAGTTATGGTTAAGTTAAGACTTGTGAAAAACTTTTTTAAAAACTAAACCAATATATTTGCAATGTATGTATTTAAGCAAATACCTATATCGGAAAAGCTTTAATAGATATTCCGAATTACAGAAACTCCAAACAGAAAACTCAACTCAGATCATATAAACCGTTGTTTGACAGCTCTAGCTGTAACTACCACTCTATACAAATATATACCTACAACTTTTTGCCATGCTACCGTATTCATAAATATATATACATGCATATATCTATATATATAGCTAGGTGTGTAGGTAGCATCATTAGAGTTTAGTAACTTTGTTAATTTTAATTAAATGATTACAAATTACACACTCATTATTAATCCATATACAACTACGCGCATTGTATGTAATTTGCATTGTAAATATTTTCTATCTAAGGATTCAATTAGAAAATATCAAAAACGAAAATGATTATCTACCAAAAATACAAAAAAAAGTAACATAAACGCAAACACAAACAGACCGGTATTTACTATAATAATAATTTAATTTAAATTGAACTAACTAATAATAATGTAATAATGAACAATTAGCGTATTGTAATATTTGCTAAATGTAAATGTAATTTGACAAAATTTACTAGATGTGTATATGGGAAACGATTTACTTTAAAATTGAAAATAATATTTAAAACAGAAAAAAGAAAAAACTAAAGAAATTTATATAAAATAATAACAAAACTAAACAAAAGATATTTGCAAAATATTTGTACTATTGGAAAAGAACTGCCACAGCATACAACAGACACTAAAAAACTGAAATACAAACAAAAATAAGAGAAAAAAATATTAAAAAAAAAAACATTATACACACAAAATACATACAAAATCGAAACGCAAAACCAAAACCAATAAATGGGTAGAAAAAGCAAAGAAAATGGTAAAAAAAAGGAAAAAAAAACTGTCAAACAAATTTTAATGCAATATTATATTGTGCTACTATATTAGTATATTGTATGTAATATGGCATTGGGTATGTTGATATATATAATATGATATATATGCTATGGATACTCTCAACTGAAAGATCTAAATGTATTGTAATGTTAGTTAGTTGCCAAGCGAAACGAATGCTGAAGTCACATTTGAGATAAGATTCAAAGATATATAGTTGATGATGTCGATGATAACGATGATGATGATCATGATGATGATGGATTCTAAACGCTGTAGAGGAAGTTCTGTAGCAGAACTAAGCGATGATTTTGGTAAACCCATAATATGGGAACGCACTGCAGGCTTAAGTGATCGAAGACAGAAGAATTTAGATATTAACTTTAGAAATAACAAAAAAAAAAGAAACTTAATTAGATGTGTACAAGGGAAGACCAAATAATATTTCAGAAATTGTTCTGTGTCAACACAAATACACACACACATACACATTCTCACTCACACACACACACACATATATATACACAGGCATAAATTCCACAAGTAATAATTACGAGTATATACGACAAAAAATTAAGCTATTTACTTAAGTGTATCAATGAGTATGCGATTAATTGACGATTGATTGATAATTGATTGATTGATTGATTGATTGATTGATTGATTGAGTGTCTATAAGCCGCTAGTTAATGTGCTATTGTAGCTCCAGCTGCGAGCAAATCCCATGTAGAAAGAAAAACCAACTATAACAAACTAATTCACTTCATGCTGATGATGGAAATTCCACGCACACAAACTCATTTTGTTAGCATTTTCTCTTAGATTTTTCATACTTTTTTCGGGGAAAAAAATATAAGCAAATCAAGCAACTACAATTTCATAATTCTTTTTCATAGTTTAAACCTAATTGTATTGTATTTCAAAACATTTTTGCAATTTATTATTATTATAAACGAAAGAAACATATATAAAAAGAAGTTTATTCATTAATATGCCTACATTAAAAATTACAATAAACATAAAATGGGGTTTCATCTAAGACGAAAAATGAAAATGAAAATGAGAAAAAAATATTGAAAACAAAAAGATATTATGCTAAAAATTGTTGAAGGTTTTTGATTTTTAGTTAGCCAAGTGAAAAAAAAAAATAACTTTATTATTAGATAATTATAATTATACATTTTATTGCTTCTTAGCATGCTTAAGCATAGAGAAGGCTTGAACTAGAGCCTGTAAGGGTTTGGAGATGATTTTATTGAAGAAAACATCAGAGAATCTCGATATAGAAAAACATCCTTTCCCGGCGGCATCTACAAATGTTTGTTGGCTTTTCTTTGGTTAGCTCAAGGATTTCGTTATGCGATTTGTTAGAAGAGTATATAGGAAAGAGGAAGAGAAGAAACTACATCGATTTGGTTGTGTTGTTGCTAATTGTAGAACAAATATTGGGGAGTTGCGGAAGGTAGAGCCGTGAATTTGCCGAATGTTAAAGCTTACAGTTTGTGTAAGGCTTGAGAAATGTGCTAAATAATTTTATGAATTAATTTAAAGCACTGTACTATGAGAAAACCAACAACATTTATAGCTTTATTTTGTGACTATAAATTAATTAATTAATTTATAAGATTATACAATAAATTAATTCAGCATGACTTCATTCACAAGTAAAAAGAAACAAAAAAAAAAAATTAAGAGAACATAAGAGCAGCAGCAAAAATGAAAGCAAAAAAAATCGTATAAAAACAAATTAATGGCATTTTTTAAGATAATATTCAGAGCAGTCAGCGCCGATTTGCAGCAAGTGAATCGAGCTTATCTAATACACCTGTATACCCAAATACTTATGTACTTATGATCGTTCAGTTCGATCATAAACAAGAGCATTTTAAAGCCGTGTCTGTGTTTAGCTACAAAACAACACAAAACTGACAGCAACAGCGCAAGCAAAGGGTAACAAATATGACAAATTGATGAAAAAACGAACAACAAAACACACAAAAAAAAAAAACACTAAAAATACAAATAAAATCAAAACAAACAAAAAAAAAATTCTTGATAAATGAAAGAAAACGCATTGTTTCCACTTATGAGTTGGGGATTGGGCGAGGGAAAACGCTTTAAGAAAGGAGACGCCAGAGGGAGGGCGCCAGTAATAGCTCAAGCTGCGTTTTATAATCAATAACTTTTGAAATAAGCCGCAGCGACCCATACAAATTGTTCAATTATCAAGAGAAAAACCACAGAGTCATCGATAATTAACGTGCAGTCCATTAAAAGTAACTGAAATAAAAACTCCAGAATCGAAATGCGTTTCGTAAACGGAAACGCCACTAAACCACTCGCAACAACAGCAACAGAGGGAACTTTAAAGCGAATGAGGAGCCCAAAACAAAAGCGCAACAAAGCTGGTAAGCAAAACAAGCCAAGATCGCAATGTGGAAACGATGACGTCTTCGGCTGGCTTCCAGCTAAAAGCTTTTTTCGGCTGGAAATGATCGCAACTGAAACTTGGCTTAAAGCGCGCTACGTAGTTCAGTCGTTGTGAGCAACTCGTGCGCGCTGGACGTGTTTTTTCGCTGAATCAAAGTAAAGCTAAAAAGGGGCCCCGCCCCGCCCCGCCCCATTCGAGGCAAGTGTAAGAAGAGGCGAACAGTAACAAGTGCTAAACAAAAACAAAACAAAAACAAAGATAAAAAGAAGATAATAAACTATGATATAAAAACCTAGCGAGAAATGCTATAAAAATAAATAAACCGCCGCTTAACTTGGCCCCAACTAACTTTGATATAAAACTAACAATAACTGCTCAAGTGCACCGCGTAGCAACGCCCGCTCCCCGCGCCTCGCGCCTTGCTCTGCCGCCATCCCTAGCTAACGCTCAAGCATAATTTAATATTTATGCATAAGTTAAGCGAGTAGTGTTTTGACTTCACTGTGTGCGTTGTTTTTAGCCAAGTTTAAAACACATTCTCAAAGTTATTCTCTGTGCCTGCCCGAGACGATACACAGGCACAGCTGCTCGCATCTCAGCTCGCGTTGCGTGCTGTTCTAATTTCCAGCCACAAATTAGGCTGCCATACACCATTATTGTTGCTCTACCTCTGCCTGTTTATACATATATATATTTATATATATATATCTCTTTTTTTTCTGCCTGATATTCGTGCTAAACACGTGAACTAAATGCGGCCGTGTGAACAAGGCAACGGCAATAATAGTCGTAACAGCAAACATCATAATCACAATATCAGAACGACTAGTTCACAATGGAAGTTCGTTTTTGGGCGTGCAAATACCAAAAGTCGCGGGCGTTGTCTTTGAATATTTCTGTTGCTGTATTTGCATTTTCTTGGCCCATTACGTAATGCCGCATACGACGATCAGCGCTAAAACCGAAAGTTATTTCTTGTGTCGGAATCTCTATCTGAATCTGGTTTGTCGATTGGTTTTTAGTTTACTTTTTTACTTTTTTCTGTTTTAGCTTCAGTTTAAGTTTTTAGTTTTTGCTCGCCTCAGTTGCAGTTAGTTAATGGTAATTGGGCTGTTATGGACTGCCTGGCACACTGGCTTTTTTTCTTCATTTATTTAAGTGCCCCAAAGTCGGGTGTGTAAAATAATGAGCAAAAATTAAAAAAAAAAAAAAAAATAGAGGTAAAAATACAATAGAACACACGGCTGCGCTTTGGTGACGTCTAACGGCATAAATCAAAAGACTGAAGACACAAACTTGAAGCGCGCCTCAAGTGTGCTAGGTATGTGTGTGTATGTGTGTCGGCGTGTGTGAGTGTGTGTTTGCATTTGTGCGCTGGTGTGTGTTCTCTTCTATTTATGAACAGCAATAAATGCTGCCAAAAATAAACGCTCGTTTGCCAACAATTCATAGGAAACGCGACGTTAATGAGCTGCCAGTTAGTTCAAGGCGTGTCCAAAAGCCAAGTTATAGATAAATAATGGCTATATAGCTGACATAGCATTTGCCAATGAGACAGCCGAAAGGCATACAAGGCAAATAAAATTAATATGAATATCATGCGATTCCAATAATAATGGAAACTCGTTGTATTATGAAACAAATTACAAATAACAATTCGTTGGCATTTCCTATTATATGTAAAAATATATGTATTTCACATAGCAAATTCATGAATGGGCCAAAACGTATGTAAGCTTCAAATAATATATACATTCACTTGGCGCCAAGCGCTTCAACTTGTTAAGCTATTGAGACCCTTTTGCCGGAGCAACTTATTCTTAGATCTGTTAGCCTGACTGCTATGAAAACCTTTTAACAGAGTCCAGGAATACATCTTACATCATTTGACTTTGTTTTTAAGTTAACATGACTGTCATGCAAGCCACTTAACATAGGGAGGACATGTAATCAGATTAATATAACAGATCAATGTAACAAGAGATCGATTACAGAGGACATTAACATTTTCCGCTAAATTAAAGAACCAATTTAGATTCTCTTCAGTAATAATCAAAGTATTGAAAAAACAAAAAACTGAACTGAACGAACACATAGACTGGTATTTGTACATTAAATATTTATCAATATCATAGCTTAAGCACTCAGATACTTAACTAATTGCTCTGTTCTGCTGAGTGTTACTCAAAAGCATTGAGCACCTTCTAACTCATAGACATAATTACTCGAAGCCATAACTGACTTTCAACCCACACAATAGCAATTATTTCCTTGCAACACTAGAAACTCCCCTTTTTATCGTTGACTTGCCGACTTGGCTATGCCTTCAGTTTCGCTACAAGTTGAAGCATAATAAAAGTGTCGTATCTTACATTGTTTTGTATCACACCATAAAATCATTCACAATTCAATGCGCATTTGTCGCTTGCTTTGGAACAAATCAAACTTGAAACCTCGCCCACGTCTAGAACGAGGCGTTGAACCACCACAGCACAACGGCCAGAAGCAGCTCCGTGTTCATGTGGGTGCTCTGCTGACGCTGCTCTGGGGTTGTGTGTAAATTAGGTGTGCGTGTGTGGGTGTGTGGGTGTTCTGGCAAGGCGAATTTCGGACAGTAAAATCGAACCAAATCGAAAAATGTGTAAAAATGCCACACAGCCAAATGGGAAAAAAATAAAGGAAAACACCTACACATGCAATGCATGATATCGTTGCAAAAACTTGGCCAGCTCCAGTTTGGCCAGATTTAGTGGCTAAGCCTAAAATATTTTCAGCCGCTTACGTAATGTAACTGGCATGGCCCTAAAACTAAAACTGGGCGTGTACATGTTGTATTGTTCGGCTCAAACAAGCCGCTTGAGTCACGTTAAAGATGTTAACAGAAAACAACAACCACAACTGACGACGACGACAAAAACAACAACAACAAGGCTAGTAAAAAAAACGGCAAACAAATGAGGCAACTAGCCAAACACTTTCGTTGACTGTTTGCTCTCTTGACCAACTGTTTAAACAGCGCATTGCCTCAATTGTGGCTGTAGTTGGGAGTGAAGTTAAAGCATAGAGTTGTTGTTAAAGTGGACGTTAAACTGCAGGCTGTGCCCATTCCCATGACCTTGCGAAATTAGCTGGCGCTGTCCCAGTAAAATGACTCGATTTAGAACGCGTGCTCATTAACTACAACTAATTACGACCAGGTTCATTGCCAATGCCAATTGCAACAACATGACATCAGCAACAGCAGCAGCAGCAGCAGCAACAGATCACAATTGACTTCATTTCAGTTCAGTTCAGATCAGTTGAAGTGAGTTGACTTCAGTTCAGTTTAGTCACATAAAGTATAATATATACTATACTACATTCCACATGTACGAGTACATAAATCCATAACTCATTTCGCTGGCGACCTTAACGTTTTTTTTCAGCCTGTTGACCGTTTACACATGTGGAATTCACTTCCAACTATTTGCTGTCTATCTAAATTTATGCAATTTGCGCAGCGCAATTCATAATGTAATTATACCCTGTAGCCATAAAATTGTTTAAAATGCAGGGTATCATTAAGATCCACGCGATCTAGCCTTTATAGTAAAATATAGGTACAAATCTTATTGCAGATATATACGCCTACAGTTCGCATTAAAGCTGCTGTGAAAGCAGAACTGTTAAAAGAGGCACTTAACAGAACGCAAGAGTATTGCAGTCAGAGTGCGCTTGATTGACTGTTAAATAACATGAATGTTGATTATCATTCTGTTAATATATTATGAGTGAATATATGACCCTCTCGGTCAATTAGGGTCTCAATTAACACTACTTGGGATCAATGTAGGTAATTTCGCTGTCAAGTTTTAAACATCTTTACAATGTGATGTATCTCTGAGAAAGAGATTTAGAGACCAAACGAAGTGCGCACAGGGCATCAGCTCGTCGAACACAGCCGTTAAGGGCGTTCTTACTTGTTTTTTCAATCAGTTTTTGTACAAAACAGTCAGCACAGAGCTTGTCGACTTGTCGCGCTTCCATGGAAGATGCGTGATGTCATCATCAAATACAGTAAACACGTTCAACAAAAATTGTTTCTCAATATGCGAAAATAAAACAATTTTGGTATTTGAAATGTGAGCCCCCAAGATGATGTATGATAAATGGCTAATACAAATTTTTGTGTATATATGAAACTATAAAAACCGGATTTCCGATAATTAAGGCCTTTGCACCTTTGACGCCTCGCTGTCTTCTGCCCAAATGCAAATGTCGGCCAACTTTGAGTGGGCGATCGGGGGCCTTTGGACCGCAACGACAAACCGCAATTTGTGTTTTTTGGCAGCATTTGCTAATCAACCTATCAAGTAGACCCCAATTAGCGCATATCAAGTAGCTTTCAATTTTGCCAAAATGCCTGCGGTAAAAGCGAAGTGAAATTGTCCACATTGATCAATTGCCCAGACAATTACAATTGCAAGTGTGTGTGTGTGTGTGTGTGTGTTTGTCTGAGCTGCCACATTTGCTGGCGCAGTGCGTCAGAGCGACACCCACCCAGACACCAGCGAGACCAGGCCGCAGCAAACGCTGTCTATGTTATATGGGCTGTAAGCAGAAACCTTGACGGCCTTCTAACTCGCTCCACGCTGTGGTTGTTGTGAAAGACTTACAGTTTCCTACGCTGCGCCAACAACAACCACACACTTTTAATACCCTGTAACCACCGAAAATGGCTAAGCAAGGTATAGTAGTTTTGTGCGAATGTATGCAACAGGTCCAAGAAGGCATCTGTGATCGCATAATCTAAGGAATATTCCAGATCAGGACGACGAGCTGACTTAATCGTCTGCTCCCAGTCTGTTGTAACATGGGCACCCGAAAGCTTGAAGATCAAGCCTATTCTAAATAACCAAGTAACATGCCCATAGAGTTATCTGCGTTTATCAATAACACCTTCCCTTACAATAATACCGACTGATATTGACTTGGATTGCTTGGGTTTTTTTTAGCATAACTCGAAGATTATAACAGCTAAAGATACCAAGTATGGGATATGGGTTCTTTCTATACTATATACAGAGTAGGATCTCTAGTTACTGGATACTGGGTACAGGGTATCTCCTAGCTTGCACTTCCTTACTAGAGCAATCTTTTTGTTTTATTTTATTTTTTAGATGCTGCCCACCGTACTGAGATCGCAAAGTTTTTGTTTTTGCGGCGAAATTCCAAACTAAGTGAATTTTTTCTGCTGTTGTTTTTTTTTCGTGTTTTATTGTCAGATACTTTTTTCAATTTTCCTTTTGGCTCGCTTCGCTTTGGCTTGGAACGAACGTTGCAAACCTGTTTTTCTATAGCCAGATTCGGATTCGGATTCGCATACCCACATTTTTGTAGCTCTTGTTGTTGTGCTGGTGGTTGTTGTTTTGTTGTTGCCGTTGTCGAACCGAGCTTTAAGCTCTGTCATGACGTCATTGTTTTTGCACTCGCCGCCTCGCATGCTGTTTGTTTTGGCCCGAAAGCAAGTGGCCCAAAGTGGCAGCCACTCAGTTCGCATTGGGCAATGATCGCGTGCGCTCGGCAATCGAAATCGAAATCGAATCGGAATCGGAGTCGAAGTCGGGGAATCGGACGTTGAAATCGCAACGAATCGCGTTTCCCAATTAACAAGTTAATAGAATTTTTGCTTATCTTTCGTTTCACGCTGATTGGATAGTCATTAAAATAAATCAAAAAATACAAATACAAATAAAAGCAAATACAATGAAACAATTGCCAGCTGAAGTTGCATAGAAAAAACTGAGGCAAGCGAAACGCAACGAAAGTGTAGCGAAGTGAAGTGAAGTGAGTTGAGGTGAAGTGAGGTGACGAAAAGTGAGCGCCACAACGCCACAATGGACGTCAAAGATATCAAGGGCGCCAAGGTGACGCACGCGGGTCTGCTCAAGCACAACACGGATGGCACCACCGAGACCCAAAAGATCACACATGCCGGCCTGGTGGCACGCAGTCCCGAAGGCACCGCCGCCAAGGGCATGAATATACGCGGCAACGAAGACCTGTGGGTGGAAATCCAAGCGAACACCTTTCGCAATTGGGTCAACGAGCATTTGCGGGAGACGGGCATGCAGGTGAGTGCTATGCATATGGGCTAGGCCGTAGACGCTTATATAAGAGGCGAGCGTTCAGTGAAGCGCAACTTTCTAACAATACGACGCTCGGTTACTCAGTCAATGGGTCGGCCAGTCAATAGAACTATCGATTACCTGTACGTAACATATAAATGCAGGGCCTGGGCTCATTGGCATGCCCAGCTACAGTTTGCACGCTTGGACAGCTCGTGGGCCTGCAGGTCTGGTATGCTGCTCTTCCGCGGGGCCTTAAAATGCCTTAAAAGCCATACGCCACCCCGGTACAGTCATAAATATCAGCTCAAATCTCGACTCATTGTCGCCCACACATACGCACACGCGGCGTATACATAACGCCCACGCCTGGAGCAAGTGCGACGACTTCAATGGCAAACTTTACTCACACAAAGCCGAAACACTCGAAGGCGACATTTTCAAATTGCGTCGGTCAATTTAATTACAATTACAAACATGCAATCGCTGCTTTGCGTTCAAGTGGCATGCATTTCATTAGTCAATTTGAAAGCCAGCTTCGAGTCGAGTCGCCTTTGTGGGATTTTAGTTGTTTTTTATTTTTTATAGATATTTTTCTCACACATGAACTGGCCATATTTGGGCGCTTGAATGCCAAGGCCGCAGCTCACAAAATACAACAAATTAAAATAAATACATATATAAATAAAAAACACAGCATCGCTGCAAAGCCATTACGTGTTACAAAACAAAAGCCAGCGACAGATCTTTCAAGTTTTATGCATACATTTTGGGACAGTCCAAAAAAAACCGAGAGATGATGAGACGGAGCAGCCAGGCAACCAGGCAGCTGGGGCAAGGCCGCAGCCCTCCAAAATGGGCAGAGTTCGCATACGAGCCAGGTTGTAAACAGCGCAGCCCAGCCAATGACAATAGGCCTTAAAAAATGAAAAACAGCATGCCAACAAACCTGGCTGCTATATTTAGGTCAAAATGCCAAATTGAGACTGTCAAGTGTGCATTTTATATTCTAGCTTATGGCTAATGAAATTGCAATCAACTCTGTGTGCCATATTCTCTTTCGTGCCATAAAAAACAGCTAAGGAAAACTATGCTTGGCATGGCACAGCTCAAATACTCTATCAGGTGCATTTAATTGAGTATAAAAGGCATTAGATTTTTCACATAAATTATTCACACACTGTCCTCATAACAAACTGTTAGTATTCCCATGCATTGTTTTCTTGACGTAACAGCAGCCTAAAATGTTATTAACAGCGGTTACTAATTACTAGCGTAAAACGTTTTTCTATTTTGCAATAAATTAAATGTTCATTTTTAAGGTATGAAGATTCTGTGGTATTTTGTTTGTCATATAGAAAAACAATTAAATTAAAACTAGAATTCATTAAATTCATTCAAAAAAGCTTGTAAAAAATTCTCACACATTGTCAGTTAGTATTACAGCTAGTTAGACTGTTGCTAACGCCCCTTTAACTTGTTTGACATAAAACGCTTTTCAGTTTTGCAATTAAAGTAAAATGCATTTGCTTAATTCAAATTGGTGAGAAAACTAATTTAAAAAGAGGCTGATTTTGCGTTTGTTTAGGAATAAAATATCAAACAGCTATTGGATAGTAAATTGTGTATATCTAGAAAATTCTCAACAGATATGTATTAGTCGACCCAAGAATCGCCAGTTGCTTTTCTGTTACCCATTTTAAATATTGAAAATCTAATATATATATCAAATCAACAAAGATTGTAGGAAACTATATGTTAAACTATTAACATCTAGTGTTTTACATAACTTAGATGTTATCGATTAACAGCAGCTAATGTGAATGTAGCAGATGTCGGCAAAGAGTCCTCTGAGCCAGTCCCCCCGCGCATGTGGCTGCCTCTAGGATGTATGAGATGAAACTTTTCGCATAGCAGACAATAGGAATTTATGAGCGCTTCTTGATAATATCCACTCCCGCATAGCATAGACTTGCAAATTCAAAGGTTATGCGCACATGACAACAAGAAGAAGAACAGCAACAACAGCAACAACGATAACAGCAAAAGACAACACCCCCAACTGCCAGCCAAAGTGGAGCTGTTGTTGCCGCTTGTTAGGGAACAGCGCGTTGGCAACTATGTGCGTGATTTTTATGGCCATCCACAGAATATTTGCTGTATGGGGCACGAACAGAAAACAAACAGCAACAGACACGCGATTGTCTCGCCGGCTGCTGACAGCTCCAAGATAAAAAGCTTTATGTCAAATGGCAAAAATTGCAAAGACGATGCCGGAGAAAGCCAACTGGCAACAGCTCCAGCCTCAGCTACAGCTACAGCTTCAGCTCCAGCCTTGCCGTGTGAGTGTATTCCGGCCAAGTCAGAAGGCGGTACACGCCCAATGTGGGCCACAACTAGCGGGCTTTTCTGCTTATTGTTGTTTTTGTTAATATTGTTGTTGTACCTTTGCTGCTGATTGCCCATTATGAAAGCTGGCTGACAAGCAGCAGGCATGTAGGTACATTAGCAGAAAACATGCATAGTTTCGCGCAGACAATGCTAATTAACGCCCATTGAAAGATTCGCCATTAGTGATTAAAAATAAAAAATAAATAAAAATCTAAAAAAAAACAATCTGCCATTTCTTCCATTGGGGGCAGGTGCATGACTGGGCTACGGACTTCTGCGATGGCACCTGTCTGTGTGCGCTGGTCGAGAATCTGCAGACGCGTCCGCTGAAACCATCCTGGAATCGCCGGCCGGCCAATCAGCATCATTATCTGGAGAATGCCACAACCGCTCTCAAGTCGATTGAGGCGGATCACATAAAGCTGGTGAACATTGGCAACGTAGACATTGTCAATGGCAACGTGAAGCTGATATTGGGCCTCATCTGGTCGCTGATTGTGCGCTACCAGATCGGACGCAGCAAGTTTCCGCCGCGCAAGCTCATGCTGGCCTGGCTGCAGGCCGCGTTGCCGGATTGCAAGATCACCAATCTCACAACGGATTGGAATAGCGGCGTCAACTTGGCCGCGTTGCTGGACTACTGCCAGCCGGGTCTGTTTCCGCACTGGCGCAGTCTCGATCCTAGTCAGAGTGTGCGCAATTGCACCAATGCCATGAATCTGGCGCAGCGCGAATTCGGTGTGCCCAAGGTACTGGAGCCTGAGTATCTGGCTTCACCTTGGTTAGATGAGCTATCCGGCATGACGTATTTGTCTTACTTCATGAAACCAGGTGGGCCCGGCTACAATGCCACCATGCGTTGGGTAAACACACAGGTTAAAGAGCCCGTCAAGAACTTTACTGTGAGTAATAATAATATATTGATCCTTAATAAATACAAGCTCACACGATCTTTCTATCGCTCATCGTTATTCTCAATCATTCTTGTTCCCCCTAATACTGTTACTGCTAAAGATCTTCCTTCATTAGCTCCACAAATTTGTTTAACTCCTTAACTCTTTTTCTTTCCTTCCCTCTCATATCCCTCTCTATCTCTCACTTTCTCACTCATCCCTCTCTTAATCTATCTTTCTCTCTCTCACGCTCTTCCTTACTTTTCTATACCTCTATCTCTTCCCTCTCTTCACATCTCTCTTAACCCCTCTGCACTTACTTCCTCTCTCTCTCTAATTATACTATATAATAGTGTTATTTTAAAAATGGTCTTTTAAAAAGCCATTGCTCTGCTTACTCACTGTTACATTAGCCCTTACTCTGGCTGAATATACAATTGCGTGCCCGTAATTTTAATTGTGTATTTAATTGTAATTGGTTAAACTTTTAATTGCATTGCATTGTAGACCGATTGGAACGATGGACGCGCGCTGTGCGAAATCATCAAGGGATTGGGCGGCTCGGCGCCAGCGCCAGATAAGCTGAGCACCGATCCCTTTCACTATGAGAACAATATACGCAAGGCCGTCGATGCGGGCGCCAAGCTGGGCGTTCAGCCCATATTGACGCCCAAGGACATGGCGAATCCGGATGTTGAGCATCTGGGCATCATGGCATATGCAGCCCATCTGCAGTGGGTGCCGCCACGTCCACCGCTCTCCGACCTGGTCAACGTTTATTTGGAGAGCACATCCGGCCGTGTGGGCGAACCGGTATGTACCACGCATATCTGAGTGCTTGGCATGACCCGCATTAATGCTTAATACCCATTTCACACGCAGACGCATTTCCGCATCGACGTGCTGTCGCGGGACATCAGCTTGAGTTCGGTGCGCTGTCACGTGGTGCCTCCGTCCGGTAATCCCGGTCAGCCGGTGCGTTTAAATGCGCATGGCGAGGGCGTTTACGTGCCGGAGCGCTATGGTATGCACGAGATTGTTGTGGAGATTGGCGAGGATACCCTGGGAGGTCATTTCTTCCGCGTGCTGCCGCGTCTCCTGCAGGTGGCGCCCCCTGGTATGGCGCCCTGCGCTTTGGGCAGTTTGGTCGAGGTGCTGGTTAATGCAACAGGCGCGCCCAAGACGGAAGATATTCTGGTCACAGCAGTTTCGCCGACGGGCATCTCGCACAACTGTCCGCTGAAAAAGATCGACGAGGGACACAGTGCCATATTCAAGCCGGATGAGGCAGGCATCTGGGAGATAGCCATTACCTATCAGGGTCGTCACATCCAAGGCGGTCCATTCACCTGTGCCGTGTTCGATGCCTCTGGCGTCTCTGTGCATGGCCTGGATGGCGCCATGCCGCTGCGCGCTCACACCTTCGAGGTGGACGCACGCGGCGTGGGAGTCAACGGCGAGCTGCATGTGGACATTGTCCACGACAAGCACTCGCTGGTCTGCTCTGTGGAGAAGATCGTGGACAACAAGTATCGTGTGACCTTCATGCCTCGACAGAATGGCAAATATCGCGTGTATATCTACTTCAATGGCTACGATGTCAAGGGATCGCCCTTCATGTGAGTAAAACAATCGATCCTTAACATGTGCTCTGGCCTAATCCTCCACCATATTGTGCAGCATGCGCGTGGGCACAAAAGGTCGCTCGGGCAAGACGCGCAGCAGTCCGCTGCATGAGAGCAAACACCGCTCGGAGAGCCCCTCGATGCACTTCATCTCCACGACAAATACGCGACACAACGACTATCGCAATGCGTCGCTTTCTCGTCGGGATTTGCACGGTCACAACACGGCCGAGCGCACCAGCAGCTACTCGCCGCAGTATTCGCCCAAGCTGGACACAACCGACTACCACACTTCTAGCTCCAGGTACTACAAGCGCGAGAGCGAGGTAAGTAAAGACAGGCAGCATGGCTTCTGTTCATCCTAAGCACGCGGCGGCACGGGCTTCTTGTTAATGCTTTGCACACCAACCACAATGCACACCACAAAATTGAATGTTTGGCTAACACCTACACACACCCCCTTGTACCCCCTGACACACACTCAAAATTACATTCGACAGGAGAACCACGGCTCCCCCACACCGCCCCTGCCGCCAACGACTGGCGGCTCCCCCACAGTGAAATATTTGAATTCCACGGACCTTTACACGGAAACCGCCGGCGGTCGGCGCGACTCGAAGACCTCTAATAGCAGCTCAACTAGGAATGACTACTACTACGACAAGGAGAACGAGCTGTATAGCCAGCGGCGCATCGTCAGCAAGCCCAAGCTGGCGCCGCCGCGCGAGGAGCGCGAGCTGACCACCAACAGCAACAGCAGCTTCCAGCGACATCAGCAGCTGACCAGCTCGCTCAGTCCAATACCTAGTCCCACACTGAATGTAACTAAATTTTTGTTTGATCCGTTTGCTCGATTCCAAAAGATAAACTAGTGCTCTTTATATGTGTCTGCTCTTCAGTTTGACAAACTAAAGTTAATGTTGTCATCTCTTCTACCTCATCCACAGACGCGCTCCAGCGAGCTGCACTCGCACAGTCCGCTGACCATCAAGACATCGAATCAGTACGAGAGCTCCACGCGCAACATAACCAGCAGTCCGCGGCATGCCTCCGCCTCGCCGGTGCAGCGCTATTCGCCCAACAATGCGTACATCAGCACAGCTACACACCGCATAGGCAGTCCCGTGACCAGCACCCTGAACAAGGTAAGCATTCAGGTAGATGCACGTAATGCCGGCTCAGAACTTACTCTGCTGTATTTCTAGAACGGATACGAATCCACGCGCGTGGAGAAGTCATCCACCTACAAATCCACCTCGAACTATGTCACCGATTCGAATGTGCGCGCCAGTCCCTCGCTCTACGGCACAGCCGAGCGACTGCGTCGGATTGGCTCGCCGGAGCCGCGGATTGATCACTCCTCCAATGTCCGCGTCTCCTCGCTGAAGCCGGCGTCGGCCCGACGGGATAGCTGGGATGTCATCAACAAGACCAAGCACATGCTCTCGCACAATTCGCTCGAATCGCTGGCGAACATGACCGAGACGCAGCTCAACACGGAGCTCAACTACGCACGCCCCGATCTGGACAACGAGACGCAGCGCAATACACAGTACAACAAGTTCGCACTGCACAAGCAGCAGCAGCAACAGCAGCAGCAACAGCTTCAGTCGGACTATCGACGCGACTCGCCCGACGACGTGGATCGCTACAAGTAATTGATATATTTTCTAATATTATGTCAATCCTTTAATCTCTCTCTCTCTCTTACTTTCACTCTCTCTCTCTCTCTGTGTCACCATGTAGACCCAGTGCCATCACCGTCAAGTCACACTCGAACAATACGTACACGGACAAGTCCGGCGGCTATATCAAGACCGTCAAGGAGTCCAGCGAGCATGTGGTCACGGAGAGCAATGGCCATAGCTCGGCTAATGGGCCGGGATACGGCTACAGCTCGCTGTCGCGCTTTCGACCCATAGACAGCAATGCGACAGGTGCTCGGGCCATACGCGTACAGGACATACCCAACGGCTCCATTGGACGTCCGGTGGAATTTGAAATCGATGGCTCCAAGGCCGGTTCCGGCAATTTGGAAATTTTGGTTAATGGCGGCCGGGTCACATCGTCGGTCCGCTCGCTGGGCGGTCAGCGCTTCATAGCCAGCTTCACGCCACACGAACATGGAACACATACCGTGCAGATCACGTTCAATGGAGAAACGGTACCAGGTGAGTCGGGGCAAAGATTATGATCACGCAGGAAGCTCAAGTATGACGCCATAAGCTGCACTTAACGTGGGCGTTGCGCACTTTTAAGTCAACTTCGGCATTCTTGCGCTGCGAATCTCGTTGTGCTACTCGTTTTGTACCCTTACCTAAATTGGGCATGCTTAGTTGATTGGCGTGTTTGATTTAAAGTGTTTTGAAAATTGGAATGCTAAACATAGCTGAGTGAAAGGTTGCTAGTGCGTAATAGTTAAATATTTTGGAAAAGTCATAATATTTAGCAGCTGGTATTTGTAACATTATGGTTATATATTGTTAACATTCATATGAATTGAAATGAAAATGAGTTTGAGGTCGATCGGATGGTAAATAAAAAAGATTCATACAAACGTTTTTCGCTATTTTTTCATACTTGCGGGTGGAACCTCCCGAAACGCCAACTTAACGTACACCTTCATCACATAAGGTAACTACAGTGAACATTTTAGCTTCTTAGCTCTTACGGAGTGGGCTGTGCATTAATCACCGATCAGTCAGTCTGTCAGTTAGTCAAGACAAAAAGTTTTGTATATAGAGATGTATGGTATATCAAGGTATATCCGACCTGTTCAAGCTTAAGTCCAATTCATGTTGCAATGCTGTCATATCTACTCTCATGAAATTTGAACAAATTCGCTTAGATCAATAATGATACTCTTATGAGACTAATGTTTCCTAGATTAGATGTTCAAATTCAAATTTTCTAGCTATGAATGACCTCGAGCCAGCCAACGAATATTCTTAAATATGGAAAGGTCGCCAAAACCATCAATATGAACGATTTCTTTATTTATTTAATATAAATCTTCGACTGCGTCGTAGAGATTTGAAGGGTGGTATTTTTACCATTCTTATATAAGTACTTACATTCATATAGCTCGAACAGCTGATGAACTGTAGTTCAATTTTTCATTCAAACAGATTCTTTTTGTACACTCTTTGTTAATTTATGGATCGAAGCAAAGGTGTCTTTTCCATTACTTAAATTATAAGCAGGATAAGAACAGTATAAACATATACAAGTATATATATACGAGATATACATATAATAATATTCACTTAGTATTAATTTTTTCTGATATAATATAAGCCGTAGCCGTGCTTGAAAGAGTCTATTTGATTTCGCCCCAATTGATGGCACTGCAGACCACAGTGCGGCGAATTCGTGCAGATCGCTTGAGAGAAGCAGAGCTGTGCTCTCGCTCTCGGTCGCACTCACACTGGCGCTCACTCTGCCGCTACTGATCACTTCTTGCTGCGCCTACTTGCGCTCACCTGCCGCAATCCGAGCGCAATCTTTTACGCTCCGTCGCGCTCTGCCAGCCACAGTGAGCGACCTGCCGAACAAGTTTTGAGCAGCGCTCTGAGTCGCGTTGGCAGCAGCCGCCGCCAGTCACA
Organism: Drosophila littoralis; assembly: GCA_018903485.1. NCBI lineage: Eukaryota > Metazoa > Arthropoda > Insecta > Diptera > Drosophilidae > Drosophila > Drosophila littoralis. Next base: position 9,848,597 of record JAEIGF010000297.1, on the reverse strand, counting down.
GCTCGCGTTCCGAACATAACTGACACGTCGGCGCACCGTCAGCAGCGAATCGCAACGGTTAAAGCCAAGAAAAATTTAAAGAAAAAATATAAGAAAAACAACTAGATAGTAAGGAAAAGCAACGGCTTGAAGTGTGTGTGAATGTGCAAAGCGAAAAAGAAAAGAATTGTTTGTAATCAGACAGCGCAAGCAAAATCATTGTCAAACGGTTGAGAGAAATACCAAATTCACCCAAAAAAAAAAAAGAAGAAAAGAAAGATAACTATTTTTTGTGGAATGTTAAGCGAAACGAAAAGATTTTGTTTGTGAGATTTCTATGCCAAAGAAATATGCTAATATAACCAATGCGGACGTCGCGTTCCCGTTCCCGTGCCCGTTGCCGTGTCCGTTCCCGTTGCCGTTGTCGTCTCTCAAAACAAAGTTGCCCTCATCGCATTTGGGTCTCTGTTTGTTGTGTGCATGTGTGAGTGTTGCGTGTGTGAGGCGCGCGCTACGACAAAAAAATGATATAGATATATACATATATAAGTAAAACAAAACTAAAACCAGTTTAATGAACCTTTTAGCTGAACATATTTTCAATGGAACTAGACAGCTGCTTGGCTTAAAGGTTGAAATCGGTTGAAATCAACGTCAAAAGCGTAGAAAACTGTCGCCCTGCAATTTGCAATGTTCATTGAACACGATTCTGGGGTGTGTGTGTGTGGCAGCCATTTTGTTAAGAGCTTGCAACATGCCACAGCCGCAATTTGGCTCGTTTATTGGCCAAGTTAAAGGCCCCGTGTGGCAGTGCAGCTCACATAATCAAGCGACAGGCGCGCATAGTTCAAACGCAAGCTCATAGATACATACACACACATGCACACACACACACACACACACACACGGGCGCACATTCGCGCAGCAGCGGGAAGTGGTCTGCATTTATATTTTTTCTTTCTTTTTTTTTTTTTTGCGCTCTTGCTGTTTGCTTTGCAATTTTCAATCTGTTGTCGTCGACATCGACGTTGGCTTTTCTATGTGGTTCAAGGCGCACTTGTTGCATGCCTTTGTTAGCCGTTGCAGAAGGAAGTTGCACGCCCTATGACAAAGCCACATACAGCTGCAACAACTGCGACTACAACAACAGATCCAACAGATACGCGTACTGTTGTTTGCCATGCCACTTAATGCGGCTGCAGCTCGAAACCCGTTGGGATAGGTTGCCAGCCTGTTGTAGTAGCCGTATGCCACATTTATACATACTTGCAACTGACGGTATGCGGCAAGGGCGTGCCGGACAGGTACGCGTGAGATCAGCCGCACAGATTGCAATTTCTTCGACTGCCTTCTGCGACAACGTGGCTGCCACTTACTTTCCCACTGACTTGACACAACACACAAATATTTGAGCGGACATTTCGTTTTCGTTGCGTTGAGTTTCGTTTCGTTTCGTTTCATTTTTTTTTTCTCTCTGGTATAATGAGTTGTAGCCACACCTCTTTCTTTTGAACAGAGCTTTTACCCCGCTGCCACTGCTGCTGCTGCTGCTTATGTGCTTATGGCTATTTCCGCTGTCCAACATATTGGCATACATGCCCAATTTCACAGCTAGTCCGCTGCCCCTGCCCTGCCCCTGCGCTGCCCCTAGCCGCTGCCTCTATCTCTCTGCATTTTTGTGATTTTATGAGCCACATTCAAAGTGAAATTTTTGTTTGGTACCCGCATGGCGCACAGGCAACTGGTTTTTAAGCGACGGTCAACATAAATTAAAGCAAAAAAAATAAATAAAACAAACCAAATACGCAATTAAAACAACTGATAAATTACAAATCGTTTGGCTTTTAATTTTGTTTTGCGACGGCCGCGGAAAACGTTGAAAAACGCGAGAAAAACGTGCGCGATTCGTGATTTTCGTTGAACAACATTTTTGTGCAATGCTCGACGAAATGTGAAGAAAAAAGCAAAGAGAGCTCTTTAAACTAAATTGTTTTGTTGAAATTCGCACAGTGCAGCATTTAACACAAGAATTATAATATACATAAAAAATACACAAGTTATTTTTTTAAAAATTAATAATTAAAATAATACAAAAATAACAAGCCGCTGACATAATCGCAGCGCGTTTAACAACTTGACTTTCAAGTGGTTCAAGTTCAGACGTGCCGCCCGCTCAGCAATTGTGTATTGATATACAAAAGAATAAGGTCCAATCACGCGTTTTCAGACACAACATCTTGCACTGCCCCAACAACAACAACAGCAGCAACAACTACAACAACAGCAACAAAAGCCTCGCTACCAACGCTCCAACGCATCATCAGCAGCTACCAACACAGTCACCACAAAACGTAAATCTCCATTCTGCGAAATCAAATACTAAAGATTCTATAGCTAAAGATACATGTGTATATAGATACATATGTGTGCATAGATACATTTATATACATAAACTATTCGTAACGGTCACTGTCAGACATTCTGGCTTTGAATTCTTCTGCTGCTGCTGCTGTGGCGACAGCTGCTGGCCATCTAACGGTTTGCATGCCGCAGTCACGTAACCGATTTCGTATACGCACACACACACACACGCTCGCACGTAGATACTCTGGCACTCACACAGATACTCGTATGCATATTGAATAACAGCATTCAGCCATCTACTCTTAACTGCACTTGTTCTCTAGCCACATGCCGGAAAAGTTGGTCGCTGCCAGCGACAGCTACTCGGCAACCAAACCGGCCGCGGCCAGAACCGCTAAGAGCAACAGGTATACACACCGAAGTCAAAAATACCCTTATTCGTTACGTGAAAAGGCACAGGATGCATGGGGCCTACATTGGGTAGGGGTTGCCAGCCCGAAAAGGCTCGAACCGAACATAAAGCCAGATTGGTTGACCAAAAAACGTGTTCAAATAATCGTGTGTTTCGAATTGGTTCGAACCGTTTCCTGGCTATTAACTTTTAGTTAATGTTCTATAAGAATGTCGCCGGAAATAAACGTGGGAATAATATCCGTCGTATGCGTAAAACTCGCAAAGAACTTGCTTGAAGATAGTTTAAGGTTTTTTTTTTTCAACCGAACCCAGACTTTGCTTAAGCTACCTGCTTTAACTCAGCTGCTTTAGGTCAATTGTATGACAAGCTGTAGCTCACTGGGCTATGTCAATCTAGAGATAAATGGACTAGTCTGAGATTGCAAACAATTTGTCTTAAATCACGCTTTTATTGTGTTTATAGAGCAGCAAATTATGCAGAAATGATGCCAGCTTATATTTGAACATGATTTAAGAACTAGGACTAGCGGCTAGATAATTGTATTTGTTAATTGTATAGATTGTTAACTGGTTGAATCAAGCTCAAGATAATTGGCAGAGTTTATGTCTGACTTATAAATTATCAATACGAAGAGAATAATGAACTACATCTAGTCTATTTACACAAATCAAGTCTTAACATAAAGTTCTGGACATTCTTAAAAGTATATTCTCAAAGTTCAAATGCAGTCCATCAAGGTTCAATACTTTAATTGTTTAAAGCTTTATAATGTTTTATAATTAAGCATAAAACTAGTTTTTGAATGAATAACATACCAGTATAGTTACTTAATATTTGTTATACATATTATGTTCTGTTCCCGTAAAAGAGTATATATGAATCGGAACCCGAGCAGCAAGCCTTGCAACTTCATACGTTCGTTTAGCACACGCAATTCGACCGAGAATTCGCACTTACATGTGCTTCACACACGCCACAAGATGTGCATAAGACTCTCTTGAGATAGCAACAAAAAGAACAACAATAAGAAAACCCCACCAAAACTGAGCCCGTTAGAGTCGCAAATGCAAGCAAAGTTCAAGTTAGAGGCTCGTCTGTGCAACGCGTAGAATGTGGCAGTGACAAGGAGGCAGAGTTTAATTTATGAGCATGGGAAACTCTAACTTGAAGCTGTTGCGGTTTATTAGATGACCAGCTAACTGTTGTTCACATGGAGCTCGAGCTGTATGTGCGGCTGATAAATGCTGGCCCAAAGTGTGCCGCCAGTTGGTGGCCAACAAACCCCACGAGCAGCATTCAAATTGAGCTGTGGTAGTTTTGAGTGTGGCAACAACAACAGTTCGCGGCCGAATTCGGTTTCAATTTTGTAGTTGGCGCATCGCAAGAAGTTTCCCAGGCAAAAAGGTGGTTTTTTTTCCGACCAAAACGAAATGTTACGTTGAACGGTTTGCGCAAGACAAAAAAGTGCCAACTCAAATCGAGTTTTGAGCGACAACGCAACAGTTTGATTTTCCATTGAACTGAAGCGACGGTACGAGGCGCAACTCAACTGCTGTGGCAATTTTCATGGAAAAGCCATAAAAAGCAGCACCAGCAGCTGCAACGGAAACGAGCGCTAAAAGGAAAAGTGCAGCAGCAGCAGCACACGAAAAAAAAAATATGAGAAAGAGAAATGTGTGGAAAGTTGCAAACAAAAGTAAATTTTTGCGCCAAGCTAAAACACGACAATTGCAAGTTCAATTCGCTTAGCGCCAGCTCACGAATGTTTCTCTGTCTGTCTGAGCCTCGAGCTTTAATGGCTTCGAGCTTGTTGCGTTTCTCAATGCTCCTCCAGTCAGCTCTATCTACATCTCCATACCCATCTCCAGCAGTAGCTGTAGCAACTGCAACTAACTTTGGCCAATTAATGTGTTATAATCTGCCCGAGTTGATTGTCTAAGCATTTGCAGCCTACTGGCCGTGCCCACTTGGATGCCCACAAATGCAGATACAGCTACATCAGGCAGAGATACATTTGCAGATACAAATACGCAGCTCAAGATACGCACTTATGCCTCACCCTCAGCCAGCTGGCAACGAGGCGGCACAAATTGTTGTTGCGTTTGCTCCGTAGAAATTGCGACAATTATAATGGAACGCAGCGGAAAACAATTCGAAATCCAAATCGAAACCTTGTTTTGACTTCCACGCGGGGGCTGCCACAGAAATGCTGTACGTTTCATTTGGAAAGTTCAAAAATTGACACAGAAACAACCAGATTCCAATTAAATAATGGGATGTGGCTGATTTTAGGAATATAAAGAATATGACATGATATTCATTTCTTTATGTATTGAGGTACACGAATCTAAGAAAAAGGTTATATTTTTATTTATACAAGAAATTATAGAAAGTTAAATAACATGTTATGCACATGTCAACTTTTGATATAAAAGTATCCAACAAATAATGGGAAATATACTTATGTGGGCAAAGGTTTATAAAATATGTTAGAGGATAGAAAAACGAATATATGTTAGAATATGTTAGAGAAACGAAAACGAACGAAACAAAATTGTTTGTGCTTCATTCGTTTATTAAAGCGAAAGATTCTTGAGTCAAGTAAAATTCCTACATAAACGTTTTTAATATGAGTTATAATTATAATGAAAAAATCGTTTTTGGCAATAATTGTACTTTAAACAAGCCTTAAAATATTGTGAAAAATCAAAGCTGCTTTAAATAAAATATCTCAAGTAAAACTTTATTCAGGTTTTTACGTACCTAAAAAGACCTGCTTGTTCCTTTTACTCGCAATTTCATAGTTAAATCAAGGATATCCTGCCATGCTTTTGAAATAAGGTTTACTTAATTTAAGCTGAAGTTTTTGAATTTTTGTCCCTGTGTGTGTGTGTATATATATATTAAAATAATAGCTTCACAAACATATCGTGCCTTTTGGAATGATATTTTCTTCCACATCTCCTAACGTCACCAAGCTTCGATAGACTTATCGCTTTTTTTGTAGCTTTACTTGCATACCTATCATAAGTCTGGGAATAAGATCCGGTCTTTTATTCAACTATATATTTTAAACATTTTAAGTTTATGTAAATTTATTGAGCCACCCTCGCTATAGCCGCGAACTGTGTCGCTTGTCTTAGTCAACGCGAGCAGCGTCTCAATTACCAGCGCTGCCGCAGCATAAAGTCGCTTTGTGGGTCAAATAACCTGGCCAGAGAGCGTATAAGGGCAGCTCAAATCACAAACACACGCATATCTTTTATCTGAGCTCTTAACTGACAATCTTTTTCTGATTTGTGCTTGATTGCAGGTTCACCGTGGCACGCTGAGATCATGTCGTCACCCGGCTTAACCGCTCTGGGCGAATCCACACGCCTTGTGCCCGCCAATACGCCGGCGGTTTTTGAGATACTGCCGCCTCCTGGACAAAGCCTGAGCAAAGGCGAGTGCGTGGCAACGGTCTTGACTCCAAGCAAGTCAAAGCTGAATGCCAGAGTCACCCATGAGGCGGCAAATGGTGCTGCACGCATTGAGTTCGTGCCCACCGAAGTGGGCACGCACATCATTGATGCGTCCATCAATGGCACGAAGATCGCTGGCGGTCCTTTGATAGCAAAGGTCTACGATGCCAGCCTGATCCAAGTGACCGAGGTTAACGGCGGCGTGGTTGGCCAGCCATGCCAGTTTCGTGTGGACGCCAGTGCGGCTGGTGAGGGACAGCTGGAGATATCCATAAATGAGGGCGAGGTGCCCAACCATGTCCAGGTCGTTGGTGGCGGTCGTTGTCTCGTCTCCTTCACCCCTGAGCAGGCCAAGTCCCATTTGATAGACATCAAGTTCAATGGGGAGACGGTGCGCGGCTGCCCCTTTGTCTGTGCCGTGGCGGACACCTCGCGTGTTCTCCTCAATCTGTCCAATCTGGAGCTGATACCGGTCAACAGGCCCTCCTCCTTTCACATCACGGTGAGCGGTGGTGGAGCCGCTGAGCTTGCGGTTAGCGTCCGAGGGCCACACGGCGAGTTGCCCGTCCGCGTCACTGGCGATATACACGCCGGCTTCACGGCGGAGTTCACGCCCACCAGCGTGGGCGGCCACTCGATAAATGTGGAGTACAATGGCTTTGCGGTGCAGGGCACACCATTTCTGGCCAAGTCATATGATGCCAGCAAAGTGGTCGTTGGTAGCGTCTCCCGTGGCACCATGGGTCGACCCGTGCAGTTCACTGTGGATGCGGGTGATGCTGGCGAGGGCAATTTAGAGATAACCATATCGGCCAAGGGTCAAAATATACCCACACAGGTGCATCCCCAGGGCAGTGCAAGGTAAGCATAATAAGGTGTTACCTGCAAGATGCTCTTACTTACACACACACTCTCTCTTTGTCTCTGCAGATTCTCCGTTTCGTTTGTGCCGACGGAGTCGTGCGAGCACACGATTAATGTCTCCTTTAATAAAATGCCCGTGCCCGGCTGCCCAATAACGGTTAGCATTAGCGGCGGTGTCGCCGGGCCCCAGGTATCCCTTGGCGGTCCCGGGCCGGTGCATCAGACCAATTCTTTTGTTATCAATCACAATGGCGGCCGTTTGGAAGATATTGAGGTCAACGTCGAAGGTATGTAGCTAGCCAGGATCTGGATGAACGGGCTCGCTCTCACACTAACACAGGGTACTCATCCGCTATGTGTACCTCCCCCGCCCCCCCTCTCACATTTATAAGCCCCTCCGCCCAACCCACTATCATTGTGCTCTGCTCGCCTTCATTTAGTTTGCGTGCGGTTTGATTTGCATTTTGCATTTGATTTTGGTTCAAGTTATTCGTAATTGTAATTAAATTGCTCGTTACTTAAATGTTAATTGTCTATGTATGTGTGTGAGCTTGTGAGAGAGAGTAATCGATTTCACACACACCCACACACATACACTCTCACACATACGCAAACGCATACATATCTGCTCATAATCTGTATCTTTAGCCAGCATCTTATCCGTATCCGCATCGGCACACAAAAACACATGACTTTTTTTTCCCACCCACACACATTTTCACACTTTACAACACAATCTACGGAAATTGTTGTTGAAACTTTTAAGCATGCCAGCACGCCCCGATCCGCCCACCACCCAGCCCAACCCTTTTCAATTGTAATCCACCCACAACTGGCCCCTTAACTCGACTTTACTCATAGCTCTACTTCTGCTTCACACGCAGCGCTCTTGACAATAGCTTTGCTCCACCGTGTGGCAGTTTGTAAACTTGTGTGGCACCCCGCACCACTTAGCCACTGTGGCTAGCTGTGTAAGCGTGTGTGTGCTCATTTAGTATATGTAATTATGCGTCATATTTATCATTTTGGCAATTGCTACGGTTACATTTTGACGCATTAGCATCTGTGCTTAGGCTTTAAAGCTGGGAGCAGGCTTCACATATTCTGGATTATGTCATGGCCGCAACTGTGTAGGCGTGTGTAACAGTGTTTGTATGTGTGTGCGTGTGTATAGACATTAGAATGTACGTTATGTAATTGATTTCACTGTAGTATAGCAGCACATTTCAATATAATTACTTTTTAATCTTACTGTATATAAACATTATAGTATGCTTATGCGTATGTGTATGTGTATGTGTTTGTGTTTGTGCCTGTGGTTTTTATTTCTATGTATGTATGTGTGTATGTTCTGTATCTAGTTGTGTTTAAATGTTTTGTAATCTTACGCCCTTTAATTTGTAATAATTTGCTCACTTTTATATCTGTATTATATTTCAGGACGGCGAAATCTTTTGTACTAGACTCTATAAATATGCATATACTTACCTATCTATATATATATACAACTTTATAAATGAGTACTTTCTATCTCTCTCACTCTATATATATGTATATACTAGCTCTTTATATCTATTCTACATATATATATATATATATATATATATATATATATATATATATATATTCCGCCTAACAGTCCGTTTAAATTGAAAAGAAACCATAACCCAACAGCGTGTTTACCAAGCGAAGTACTACTGTATCGACCACGAGTGAAAGAACCACAACAGCAACAACAACTATAAAAAGCACCCACTACACAACACTAAACAACAAAGTACTCGTTTTTTTTTTTTTAATTTACTACTAATGTCCTTTTGCGCCTCAGGGCAAAATATTTACTAATTTGTTCGATTGATTTTGATTAATGTCTTTTAAAAGAAGCGCAAGCAAACAAATAAAAAGATGTTTTACAAACATTATATATGCATAAAGGATTGTGTGTATTAGTATCGTTTTGTGTTCAGGCAGACTTTCAGTATTGTACATAAGCTATATAGACACTAGAAGTATATAACTACAGGGATATATAATTATAATATGTCTGCTCGCTACTCGCTCTGTCTCCTAAAACACAAGCAACATCTCAAGTTTACTAACCGTTTCTGGCACGTTCTCGGTATAATACTCAAGACAACAACAGCAACCACTGCAACCACTAACAACCACAACAATTACAACACCTGACAACCCACTAACCAGCCCGTTGGCATCGTTCATATTAAGTTCCTTACAAAAACAAATCCAAGCCTAATGCCGTTACTAATCTGAGCAAACATTTTTCCAAATTTTTTACCAATTACGCGAAACCAAAAAAAATACCATAAACAAATCACTAACTACACCACACAACAACAATTACGACAACTACAACTACAACTACAAAAACAACAACAACATCCTCTATATATGAATTTCAACAAAACAATCAAATGAAACACTCTCAAAACTCATTTCCGGCCGCGTCGCAATCGAAAATTCTTGATTGAAAACTTAAAAACCTAATAATACTAAAAACCAAAAAAAAAAAAAAAAAACTAAATATACAAATAAAATGCAAAATGTGCAAAATCGGGGCAACTCAGGTCCCGCCGGACAATCGGTGCCCGCCCAGGTGCATCAGTCCGCCGAGGGCATCTTCAAGGCGGAGTTTGTGCCCCGCGTCGTCGGCGAACATCGCGTCAATGTCACTGTCAATGGTTTGCCCACAGCTGGCAGTCCCTATGCGGCTAAGGTAAGTTCATCCATCCTTAAAAGCAGGAAGATTACCCAAATGTAGGTCCATGTTCACTTTCCTAAGCCCATAACTAGGTCAAAACTCAATCGATTTTCGTAAGAGAAAGCTATTTGGCCTTGTCTTAACCTCTAGATTGACATGTCGTCATTTAGCTCTTAGTCAACCGCATTCAAAATATTTCGTATGGCAGCTATTCGAAATTGCTGTCCGATGTCCAATAGGACTTTGCATACATATAAACGGCATAGTGAAACTAATAACTCTAAAAACTATATGATAGCCTCAAAGCTGCATTGGTAGCCTTAAAACTGACAGAAAAGTTTTGCATAGAAACAGACAGACGGACATGAATTTATCAACTATTAATGGTAAGAAGAATATATATACTTCTTGGGGTCAAAGATGTCTCCTTCTGTGCCTTTCACCTTTCACGACCAAATTATAATACTCTCTGTCTATCTTTGAACTATATACCTCCTTCCAGTTTCGACTATAAAACCTATATTTGTACACTTTCAAAATTAACCTTTACCCTCTCCACAGGTTTATGACGTCAGCGCCATCAAAGTGAAGAATGTGAGCAGTGGAACGGTGGGTAAACCTGTTACCTTCCTGGTTGAAACATCCCAGGCTGGTCCCGGCAATCTGGAAGTCACGGTAAACGGTGGTCGCGTGCCCACCTCGGCACAGGCACAGGGCCAGCACACATATGCGATCAGTTTTACGCCGCGCGAAGCCGAGAGCCACACGGTGGAGCTGCGTTTCAACAGTCAGGATGTTCCCGGTTCACCATTCACGTGCCGCGTGGCGGCCGCAGCGCGCATACAATCGCCCGAGACCATGGACAAGGTCAGCGTGGGTCGCCTCTTCGAGTTTGTGGTGGAATCGGACACCAAGCCAACGGTGGAGGTGCTCGGCCCGGCCAGACGAAGTGTCCCGGTGAAGATCGATGCACTCGGCTCAACGCTGGGCTACAATATCAAGTTCGAGCCTATGGAGGTGGGCGATCATTCGGTGGAGGTGCGACTGCCTGGAGGCGGTCACGTGGAGGGAAGTCCCTTCCTACTGAAGGCCTACTCCGCCGAAAAGGTCATCGTTACGGACATACGACCTGGCGTGGTCAACAAGAGCGTCAGCTTTGGCATCAATGCCTCCCAGGCGGGCGCCGGCAATCTGGAGATCATTGTCGCCGTCAACGGCAAGAATGTGCCCAACTTTGTGCAATCCGAGGGCAATGCGCGATTCAAGGTGAACTTCAAGCCCACAGAGGCGGCTGCCCATTCGCTTTCCGTGCGATTCAATGGGCACCCGGTGCCGGGATCACCCTTTAGCTGCCACATAGCAGCTGCTGCCGCCAGTTCTTCGGGCTTGCCACGCGCCCAGGCGATGGGCGAATGCCTAAAGCAGGCGGCCGTCAAGATGGACAACACCTTCGAGCTAGAGGGCTTTGAGGGCATCGAGCCACAGATATTTGTCACCTCGCCCGCCGGCGACAACGAACACTGTCAACTGAGTCAGCACGATGGTGGCAGCTACAGCGCCTCCTTCCGACCCAGCACAGTAGGCCGGCATCTGATAAGCGTGCTTGCGAATGATCAGCACATTAATGGTTCACCTTTCAGCTGTAATGTGTTCGATGTCTCCCGCGTGAGCATCAGCGGCCTGGAGCAGCAGTATGGACCTGCCACGCTGGGAGTGCCTGTCACCTTCAGTGTGGATGCAGCTGGCGCTGGGGAGGGAACACTTGAGCTGGTGGTGTCCACCGACAGCAGCACCGTCAAGGCCGAGGTGGTCGCCTGTGCACGCGGCCTCTATGACGTCACATTTGTGCCGCAGAGCACCGAGCCGCATTATGTGAACATTACGTTCAACGAGGTCGCCGTGGACGGCAGTCCATTTCGCGTGGACATCCAGCAGCACACACAGCACATACAGATTGGCAGTCTGGCAGCCATTGATTTTCCGGCCGATGATCAGATTGTAGAGATACTGGCGCCCGATCAGAAGCCCGTGCCGTACACCATCAATCGCCAGACGGCGGAGTTCCGCACCCACATGACCGGAAACTACACGCTGCGGTTCATTGACCGCGAGACGCGCCAACATATTGGCACCCGCACGCTCTGTGCCTTCGATCCCATGCTGGTCAAGATCACCGAGGTGGGCGAGGCCCTGTGTCATCGTCCGGCCAGCATCAGCGTCTCGCTTAACGAAGCCGGGCAGGGTGATCTGTCGGCGCTGGTGCGTTGCGGTGTCACCGAGGTGCCGCACACCATACGCGGCCCCAGCAAATCGGGCGTCTATGAGATTGTCTACCAGCCCACGCGCGTGGCGCCGCACAAGATAAGCATACTCTTTAACGATGTGCCCATATCGCTGAAGCCACTCGAGATTAATGTGCTGCCTGCCAGTGCTGGCAAGGAGATCAGCGTCAGCGGGCTGGGTCTGTATCAGGCGCGCGTGGGCAAGACCACATCCTTTGCCATTGACACAGTGAAGCGGCCGGCGCGAGAGTTCGATGTTGTGGTCTCTGGGCCCGGTGGCCAGGCTCTGCCCGTACGCTGCTATCAAACCAAGAATGGACACCTGCAGGCGGAGTTCAACATTAATAAGCCGGGTCAATGCGTTATCGGTAGGTACCGCCATCACACCCTTGTCCTTGACCAATCTCTAATCTCGAATCGTGTTCTTTTGCAGAGGTGCTGCATCAGTCGAAGCCATTGCCGGGCAGCCCCTTCACCTGCGAGGCTTTTGACAGCAGCAAGGTCAGTGTGCAGGGCGTCACCAAAGAGCCGCTGGCGCTGCACAGCTCCAATAGCTTCACGGTACGCACAGACAATGCCGGCACTGCCGAGCTGGAAGCCTTTGCCATTTCGCCTACTAACCAGAGCCTGCCCGTGCTCATCAGCGAGCAGTCCGAGGGCATTTACAACGTGGAGTTTGTGCCCTCCCAGCCGGGCAACTATAAGCTAACGCTCATGTATGGCGGCGAGACGATTCCCAGCTCCCCGCTCAACTTCAGCGCTTCGTCGAGTGGCGTGCGAAATGATGCACGCGCTGCTGGCCACGGCCTGGAAGTTTGTCATCGCAACAAGGAAGCCTCCTTTGTCGTCTATTGTCCCATTGCACCCAATGTGCAGATCGAACGCGTGGATGAGTTTGGCGAACGCATCGAGCCCAAGATCAAGGCGCTGGGCAACAACGAGTGGCGCATCTCGTATGTTATTCTATCGGTGGGCACATACGAGATTCGTGCCAGCTGCCCCAACCGCGGCAGTCTGCCCGGCTCACCTTGGCGCGTCTGCTGCGTGGAGTCCACGAAGGTCACTCCTGTTGGCGGGTGGGGCACGCTGGTTGATCATGACGGACGTCTAATATTGCCGGCACGCATTATCTTCGATGTGGAGAATGCCGGGCCCGGCAAGCTGGTCTGCAGCATCGATGGCATTGAAATACCCGTTGATAAGCTGGCAGATGGCAAAATGTGTCTCAACATCACGGGCGACAATCTGGCCGCTGGGGAGCATGATCTGGACTTGACCTGGAGCGGTTTGACCATCACACAGTGCCCACGCAGTGCTTTTGTAACTGGTCAGCAAGCCGCCGACAAGGTGGTGCTAATGGGTCGCGGGTTGGCTGCCGCCCAGGCCGGCGAGGCGGCGCACTTTACCATCGATGCCTCCAATGCGCCAGCCGGCCGCCCGGAAGTCATTTTGATCACACAGGAGAATACAGCGCTGCCCGTGAGCCTCGCACAGCCGCGGCCCAGCGAAAACATTTGGCTGGCCTCGTACACGCCGCAGAAGTCCATGACGGGCACCCTGACGCTCTCGGTCAAGTGGAATGGCCGGCTGGTCAAGGGCTGCCCGCTCACTGTGGCCGTTGGCTCCTCAATGGACGCCTCGAAGGTCATTGCTTCTGGTGAAGGTCTGCGCCACGGCATCGTCGGCAAGGACATAAAATCCTGGATAGACACCCGACGCGCCGGACCTGGCGAACTAACCGCACACTGCGCCGGCGCACGCAAGGTGGCCTACTGCGAACTGTATGATCATGGTGACGCCACCTTTACGCTGAACATTAAGCCACAGGAGCCGGGTCGCCATCTGCTGACCATCAAATACGGCGGACAGAATGTGCCCGGCTCCCCGTTTGCGCTCAAAGTGGCCGGCGCACCGGATGCCAGTAAGGTGAGTAATAGAGAGTAGGGCTTTGACCAGCTTTTACGCATAATCCGTTGCATCTTCGGCTCTTTAATCAAACAGGTTCGCGTTTATGGTCCCGGCATCGAGCATGGCGTGCTGGCTACCTTCCAATCGCGCTTCATATGCGACACACGTGGCGCTGGCGCCGGGCAGCTGACGGTGCGCGTCCGCGGACCCAAGGGCGCCTTCCGTGTGGAAATGCAGCGCGAGAGCCAAAAGGACCGCACCATTCTGTGCAAGGTAAGTAGCTTTATACGTTTGAAGAGTGTGATTAATTTGGCTTGTTCGATGCGATTCCCAGTACGATCCAACGGAGCCGGGTGACTACCGCGTCGAGGTCAAGTGGGCTGGTGAATTTGTGCCCGGTTCGCCGTTCCCCGTCATGATCTTCGACACTGAGGAGGAGTTACGAAGGTACTTGCAGGGCATATGAGGCCAGATCAACCATCCCATCATCGTCTTCCCCAGTGGCCTGAGTCCGCCCATTCGCTATCAACCTGCAGCTGCCACGCAGCAACCGCGTCGTGCCGCCTGTGTGCCACTCTAGCGGATGGCATAAATATTTATGAGCACACACATGTAGCTACAATCGCAGATCGTTAAGGTCAACCATTAAATATATATATATATATATATATATATATATACGTATGTTACGAGTACTAGTTAAGTTTTAAAACCGAACGAAACGAATCGACTACCGTAAGTCTAGATGAAGTCGGGGGCCGCTAGGCTCAGCTCTTCGGGCTACAAAAGGCTTCTGCGCTACGATAAATAGCTTTCTGTTCTTATAGTTTTAGACCTAATACCTATGTAATACAATGTTATTATTGCGAAACAATTTGATCCAAATGTTTAACAACGTATTCAATACAAATACACGACATTAAAAAAAATCACAGCATACTTTTGTGCGACCTCAAAAGATGCAATCGCTGGTTCGTGATGCATGCTTCTTGGGACTTCAATTAACAAAAATGGCTCAGCCAACCTAAAAGATTTTTAAAGGACAAAGTGCGCTAGGATCACATTAACTTCATCGATTATTAATTTATATAAGCCCAAACAAAACTACCAGGACAATTTCAATGTCATTTGACCAGTTGATAGCATAGTTCTCTTCTCTTCTCTTCTCAGACTCATCAGGTCATGGCTTTTTTTTTTTTTTTTTTTATAAAAGCTTTATGTTAATTTTTCTGTTATTATAAGAACAACTTAAATTAAATTTATTAGAAAATTTACAATACTACTTAGTATACTATTAAATCTAATATAAAATTAACAAGGTTACGGTGACTATATATATCGATCTAGGAGATCGATTGGATGAGACCTCCGCAATCTCCTCCGCGTTCGGATTCCTCCAATTCGACGCCTCTTTAGAAGGCGCCTAGCCAGTCGATTTGGATGGTTTCCCAGTCGCCTTATGTAGTTTGCAGTCTGTTTGTTTATGACGTCCCCGACCTTGGGCACTCCTAGGTCTTTTTCCAAATCGGAAGTTCGCATATACCAGGGGGCACCAGTCAGATAACGGAGCGTTTTTGCTTGAAACACCCTGATTTTCGTGAGGCGCGATTTTGCAGCAATACCGTAAACTTGAATACCATATCGCCAGGCAGGAGCTAGGCAGGTTTTTTTTTGTTTAAACCTATCAATTGACTGCAGTCTCGTGAGCAAGCAACGTTCAAAGAGTTTGCCAATCGTGGTCAACAGACTAATTGGTCTATAAGAGTCTAAGGACGAGGGGCTCTTTCCAGCCTTATGGATCATGCATATCCTTGCCTTTTTCCACTGACTTGGTACATGTCCCAGTCTCAATACCGCATTGAAGATTAGTACTAAAAATAGCACTGCACTAGCCGGCATTGCTTTAATCGTTGTGTTGTCAATCCCATCTTCGCCAGGGGCTTTTCTAGTCTTAAGTCCTGCTATGTGCTCTGAGACTTCGTTGACTGTAATTGGAGCAACTGGGAGGCTTAACTGGCCTGGGCTCTCCAGTGTGAGTTAAACCCTTCTGTTCATGTTTGCTGAGCTTGTATTAAAAGGCTTAAAGCGTTCCTCTAAGTCTTCAGCGAATGCATCAGCACGTTCCTTTGGAGATCTGGCCCAAGATCCGTCAGGCTTTCTGATCGGAAATTTGGGAGTCACTTGCTGTTTATACCTTCTCGCCAGTCTCCACAGGGAGTGGCTTGAAGACTCATTTGGAGAAACATTTTCCAAAAAACGGTCGGTTTGCCATTGTCTCTGCGGTAGATCCTGTCCACAATTGGATCTCCGGTGCGACAGTACTGCCTTCTAAGCCTTCTCTTAATCAGCAGTAATGCATAGATTGCTGGCGGAAGTCTCACCTGTGGTCGTGAGCTTTGTGATTGGCTTACTGGCGCTGAAATGAGGGCTGCCGAGTAAACCTTGTTCAAGAATAACGCATGTGCATCTTCGATGTCTTCTGGTGTTAGTATTTCCAAGTTTAGGTCAAGAGTTTCCTCTAGGTCTCGTCGAAATACAGCAATGTTGGCTCCAGGAGGCAGCAGACGACCTTTAAATGTTTTTCTCTTTGGAATACAGGCGTAACCAACCACTAGTGTGATATGATCGGAGGATAGCTGATACTCAGGCCTTATACTTAAGCCACCTGGGTGAAGCCCATTATAAACAAAGAAGTCTATAGCACTCGGCGTGTAGCTTTGGGCATACGGGAAGTGAGTGGCTTGTCCAGTCGCTAGTATGTCAGCTGATGTGTTTTGCACAGCGTCTAGTAAGCAGGTGCCTCTTGCGTCTGCTCTAAAGCAACCCCAGCATCTGTTTTTGGCGTTAAAGTCGCCTCCCATAAGGAACATTCTTCCTAGTCTGCTGAAAATTTGCTGGAACTCCAGTGTTGACCACGACAGTTGCGGCGGGAGATATATCGAAGCGACTGTTAACTCATCCCTACTAGTTGCAATCTGGATGCTGGCCATTTGCAATTTCTCAGTCCTTACTGGCTCATTTTGGGAAAATTCGATCTCCTGCTTAATAAGCACTGCCGCTCCTCCTCTTGCTCTATTGCTGGGATGATCCGCTTTGTGGATTTTGTAGCCTGGAATAAAGATGGATACACCTGCCTGTAGCCAGGTCTCTGTGATAAGCATCACATCAATGTTGTATTCAGTTAGGAAGTGCTTAAGCTCCTCCACATGCCCAGAGATACCACGGGCATTCCACAAACCGAGGCTTAGTGAACTGTGCATCATTTTTTGGCGTTCAAAAGACTCAAACACATTTGTTTAAGAAAGTGATCCGTCTCCTGAAGTTCCTTGAACATAGCTGGTCATGGCAGAATTTGGCCATGTTGTAAGCAATTTGCTTGAGGTGAACTAGCAACAATATAAAAAACTTTTCCTCAAATTCTTTCGCATTTTGCCAGCATGCGATCATTTAGGTTCGCGGCAGAAATGGATCATATAGGTTTCGATTATATGCATAGGCGTGACAGATTTGGCTCTAAACTATATATAAATAATACATTCTTTTGCTTTTGCAATCTACAGATCATCGATAGATTTGCCGTTTTTAACTTAGCATATTCTATCTATATAGATTGCAATCAACATTTTTGTTTCAGAAACGATATATTTTGTCTAATTCGGTCATAATTGAGAATGTGAATTTTGCAGTAGCCGTGTTAGTAGTGTTTACACAAGATATTAGAATTAGGACATTTTAAAAAATGGCTAAAAATTTTATAAATTATACGTATTAGACACAAAATCTTTCATATATCTCTCTACCAGGATGACATGAATGTCCTGTAAGCCCGCATGTTTAATTTGTCTTGATACAGCGGAATAGTTGATATTTTGATTAGAAAAATGTGCTTGTTGCGTTTTTTTTTTAAAGGATTTTTGTCCCTTTTCTGGTATATTCCATTTGAAAGAAATCCTTATTGTTTAACATATATATAAGTTTAAAAACATTTGGTTTAGTCTTATACATAGCACGTATATAACACAAGTGTATGGTTATTTTATAAAATAAGCCTAAAAGAAAACCTATTGAAAACACTGAAACCTATTAGAAACCCATATGAAATGTAGCACATGGCTACCCCTGTCTCTCTATCTCCCAATCCTCGGGCAAGGCAAATTCGTTGATAAACTCCTTACGATATTTGCGCAGAAATTTGAGTAGATTCGCTTCCAGAAACTGTTTGCATGCCTCATCGAAATCGGAATCGCCAATATGCATGCCCTTGACGCCGAAGTGCATGTGCTGCAGCAGCGAGATGAGCGTAGAATGATTTTTAGTCTGCATGTCATCGAAACGATCATGCATTAGATATTCGGTCCAGGGCTCCTCAAAAAAGCTAACGAATTCCTTGAGCAGACCCGATTTCCAACGACTATGCAAATTATTGAGCAGCGTCTCATGCTTTCCGCAAAAGTACTCCAGAAAATAGAGGGGCTTATATAGCTGAGCAGAGATATAAAATGCATGCAGATTACATAGGAATCTCATTACATATATGTATATAGATATATTTATCTTACCTTACGTGTAACGCACACTATTTCCTCTACAATCAGCTTCTGGCTCATGCGCACGCGAAAGAAATCACCTGAGCTTGAGTAGCTAGTCATGAATTGGCTATACTCATTTGAGAGATTGCCCAGTAAATAGCGCTTGGGCACGGTTATCTTGATGACCATATGACCCAGGGGCAGTAGACAGTGAAATAAACATGGCTTGCTAAACTTGCGCTCCTTGGTATACGGCTCCTGGCTCAACTGCAGTATGTCTATCAACTGGAAGAGGAAATGTTTCGAAATCCGTGATGAAGCATGAAGAAGCCAGCTTTCACTCACCTTTTGGGCCATCTCACGTTCGCTGGTATAGATATACTGGTAGAATGCTTCCCAGGCAAAGGTGACATGTTTGCCAGCCGCATAAATGTGCGGATCATTTGTGCAATAGTCCTCATCGACAAGTATATTGCGATTCTTCATATTAATTTCGCTTTTGATAAGCACTGAAAGCATAAAAATACTTTAAGGCATTAAGTAAATATTCCCCATCTTCAAAGTACCCACTTCGTTCTATGGACATGGGCATAAAGTTCTCCATAAAATTGATGAATATACTACAGGACAGGGACAGAGGATTTCCGCTGGGAACGAACTTGAAGTAGACCTTATCTATGAAGTTCGCGTATGCGTACATCGAAAAGCGCTCGAAATTGGTAGATTCGTGGACTTTAATGCCCAGATCAGAAACCATTTGCACCAGTATGTTGTCCAGATTCTTGTCATTTGTGGGATTATTTAAATACTCGGGCTCCATCACCTTATGCGGCTGTACATACACAATATTTTCGGGCCGTGTGTTGTGCTTCAGCAGGTAGTCAATGCACTCGTATAGAGCCAAGGTGTAGCCATAGATGATAACCTTTTTTTTGGACAGCTCGCTATCATTTAGCTCCTCAAGCTTTTTATGTAGCATTATCTTGTCTAGGCGTCCATTGATGTGCGCATAGTTGTATGGATAGGCTTGATGGGACTCATCACGCCTTCTTAGCGTAGGCAATCCAAACTTGGTATCACACAGCAGCAGCAGCTTGTCATAGAAAACTTTGCAGTTGTTATCCAGATGAATGAACTTTTCATCACTGCAAAACGGTGCGTATATGTATTGTAACAAACAAGCCCAAACCAAGTAAAGTTACTCGAACACCCACCGATTAATAAACGACACCTTTCCAGACACAAAGTTTATCCAGTTGCGCATATCCAGGCGTTGTGTGGTATCCATTACAAAGGGACAACTGTTCTTATTGCTCAAATAGCATTCCTCCTTGCAGTGACAGTATTGGCACGCGACATTGGGATCGTACTCCGCCTCAATCTCGCCATTTTCGACAATAACTGTTATTTCCACCATGGGCAGGCAGTTGTTTACACTCACGTTCTTGAAGCTAAGAGAAGGACATTGAAGACTAATTTAAAAAGAAAGTCAAAAACATTTCAGCTCCTACTCGGGCGTATTCCATCCAAAAACCATGAGACGCAGAAAAGCCTTGCATATGTCCGAGAAACCGACGATAACTAAAGGATTTTGATTGCCAATGAATTTGGAGGGAAATAGATTGTGTCGAAACAAATAAAACTTATCCATGACACAGTTTATCTTCGACAGATCCACCTGTGTCGACGAACGCCTGTAACAATGCTCGCTCTGGGTGTCTATGAACCAGTTTCTACGCATGCGACGCGGCTCCACCGGCATCATTTTTTGGGCCAAATCATTGGGTAAGGGATCGCCGATGATTTCCTGAAAGTAATAGATTTCCCGATAGCCCGATCTTATGGCCACGGTGCGCAGCACCTCATCGGTCCACATGTGAAAGTAGGGATGCAGACGCAGCATCACAAGCTCGCAACGATCAAAGGTCATGTAGTCTTCGTCGTAGGGCAGCACGAATTGCTTATACACCGCTTCGTAATTCGAGAACGGTCTGCGAAACGCAACGTTAAATGTTGTTCCACTTGCCACGCTCACCTACCGTAATATGACAAAACCAACAGCAGTGGTATTCTCCCTGCTCGTGTGACCGCAACGTATAATCCAGAAGCTAAACTCGGACATCGGGTTATGCAGCACATCGGAGCTAATCTGTTTAATGATTTTGATCTGTTGGCTGACTGCCTCCTGGGTATGCGCTTCATGGCCACTTTTTAGGCTCTCACTGCTCAATTCAGTTTGGTTGTTAGCACTCAGCAGGTTGATAACATCCTCGATGTCATCCTTAACCAGGTGGTAGATGCTGAGCTCTGTGTTTATGGAACAGCGATGTGCCACGAAGACCTCGTCGGACATTTCGGAGCTGGGGCGATGTTGCACGCGCTATCAAAGTGGAACTCGAGCGGTTGTTAAGCCCATATCTATTCGAAACTACTCACTATAAAGAACTTGAGTAACGCCAAGAGGCTGACGGAATTCTTAACGCTGGGTGGCACGGGCAACACGCAGTAATCGCGATCCGGATATGCGCTGAACATCGCGCAGAGGTAATAATAGGTATACTCCAGTCTGAGACTCGGGTGCAGTATAAAGTTCTTCAGCACAAACGCACTGGAGGCACTGTTCAGGCAAAATTTCTTATTCTTGGACATGCTCTTGCGCGGCGGCATATCAAATGATATGTTCAGAGTTTTCGGTACTTTGTCCAAATAGTTGCTGCTATTACTAAGCTCTGCAATTGTAGAAGCTTACAAGAAGTTCAATTAAATGATCTAACCTACCATCGGTTATGTATTTGAATTTAGTGAAAAGGTTCTCATATGCAGCCACTACACCGGTATCAAATTCGGAAAAGACACTGCGTTGACTTCCTTTTCTTAGCGAGACAGCGCGCCGCTTTAAATAATTAAAATTTGTCTGGAAATTAAAATATTGCCGCTGCTCTGCCGTGCTGCGTGGTCAGCCATTATCATAAGCAACTAATTCTGATAAACTTTAATTATCTTACTTACAATACATTGAATTTCACAGTGGCGTGTGGGACATCGGGCGTACACGTCACCAGGTTGCCCAAGCTCTCCAGATCAAAGTTTCTAATCAACTCCTCGATGTCCACCTCCTCCGTGAGCCACATCATACCCGTGCTGCCATCAACTGTGGAACCGGCTTCCTAAATAATATGAGGCAATAACGTGTAAGTGCTTTATTTTCCGCCAATGTAGGTGAATGTTTTTAAATCGGCGAGACTTATGGCTTAGCAGAATCTTTAAGCTGTTCGAACGAAGATGCATAAAGGTAAAGATCAACAACTTTTCCTTGGCAATCCACCCTTGTTAGGGGAATTAGCCAGGAAACTATTATCAGTCCGTCAATCAATCAGTCAGGACAAACCGTTCTATAAATGGAAATTTCGGATTTACTTTGTACCTCTGTAACAATAATTTTATCCCTTTCCATATTGCCGCCTGCTGTGCCCAGAAGCAACTCGGCTATAAAGAAATCTCCATGCTCTTTGCGCAATTCCGGTTGGTGGACATCAACCATTTCAACAACATCATCATTGTCCTCAGGTCTGCACAGTTATAGACTTTGCATTAATCTTTAGTATTGTGGTAGAGCTACTTACAGGGCTTTACGAAAACATACGGATGGCATCAATTTGTTGCGCGATATTACAATAATTGTCGGCAGATTCCTGCATGAGAACATATCAAAGGCAATGGGATAATAGACCTTACCAATGCTTTCCAGCTGCTCAAATTCCTCGGGTGAATAATTTGGGGGCCTAGCTACAACCAAAAAGGATACTTTGTGCTCGCGATAAAACACCTCCATTAAGAGTTTTATTAAAATATCTTCGTGTTCCGACATATGTATGTAAAAGTTAAAAAATATTGTATTCATCAGCGTAATGGGCAGATCCACGCTATAAGGCACAACACGCAGGATTTTAAATGTTCATAAATGGTCTTATAGGCTCGTAATACCCTAGTCGAATTTCTCTTACCAAAAACGACATTTTAGCCACTGTGGCCAGCAGTCATTGGAGAGCACCGGTATATTTGGATATATGCAAAACTCGCTATAGGCCAATATAGCCTTAGGATCCTTTGGTTCGCAGACGACCAGGCGATGAGTTTGATATTCATGGAACAGCTGCTTCAGGGGCGGCTCTCGCTTCTCGCCAAAGTATTTCGCCAAATTCGAGGAGAAGAGCGACTCAAGCAGCTCAATATCGTATTTGCTAGCCGTACGTATCTCATACTCTGTCGCCATTTTTAGTATATGTGAGTAATTATTGTTTTTTTTTTTTTATGTTTGTAAGTAATGAATTGTGTTACATGCAACTACTCAGTTTACAAGTTATTTGAACATTGAAAATTTTGATTAATTTCCATGACCCGAGTGAAGGGGTCCAAAGTTGTCCGCTTGTAAATAGTCCTCAGGCAGTACGAAATCGTGATGAAATTCCCCTCGGCGTTTTCGTACAAAGTCCAATAGATTCTGTTCCAATAGCTGTTGGTTGACCTCACGTAGATTACTCTCGCTGTTCTGTTGAAAAGAAAATAAAGTTTATAGGTGCTATATGCGTATGTCTAGGGTCAAGGTCTACCCAGTCGAAATTTTGTATCATTGGCATTAGCATTTTATGATTCTCGGCCTGAAAGTCTTCGAAATCATCGTGCATTAACAGCTCTGTCCAGGGCTCTTGAAGGAACTGCAAGAAGCACTTGATGCTACCTTCCTTATGGCGAGCTTTCAAATTATTCAACATCTTCTCGTGTTTGCCACAGAAATGTTCCAGATAATCCAAAGGCACACTCTACAAACGAAAATTGCATGACACATACAGTGACTATAGAGGATGCTCCACACTTGAGCTCACCTGTTTGGTGACAACAACTATCTCATCTACAATCATTTTCGGCGTGAGTCCAATACGGCAAAAGGTATGGTTCAAGTAAGTGCTCAGAGAGCATTTGGCACAGCCGACGACAAAGCTGGCCAGATAGCGGCGAGGCATGGTGACCTTGGTGATGAAATAGCCAAGTGGCAGTAGGGCTTTAAAGAATGAGGGCTGTGAGTATTTATAGTCAAGAGGCGTATCGTATCGACGCAGCTCCAGTATTTGCATTAACTATAAGAGATTTTAAGGAGCGTTAGATAAAGACAAATTCCATTCCATAGCACCCAACCTTCATAGCTGTTTCCTTCTCGTTTGTGTACTGGTACTGATGATTTATGGGCTCATCGATTTCTATGTGCTTGCCCACGGCATAAATGTCCGGATCGTTTGTCTGAAAGTTCTTATTAACCAAAATACGACTGTCACGCAGATTAATTCCCGATACTTTTAGCCCTGTGGTAAAAATAAACTTAAAAATCAGTTAGGCTTGACATTAGTTAACTTACATTCCTCGGTGTTGGAGTCCATGCAACCCTCCTGGAATGATATGAATATATCGCAATCGAATGTAACTGATCTCTTTCCTTTCAAGTGCTTAAACACAACCTCAAGTATGAAGTTCGCTGTGCCATGTTGTACCCAATGTGCAAAGGTGAGATCCCTATATATTTGTACACCGAGATCGTCCAACATGTCATCGAGTACATACTGCAGATTCTGATCGACGAAAGGACTGATAAGCTTCTGCTCCTCTTCAGTGCCAATCTTCTTATAAGGTAAGACAAGGATGATACGCTCCGGCGCAACACCATGGGATATCAGGAAGGCGATGCACTCATAAGTATGTAAATTGGAGCCATACATAAGTATTAAATAATCGCGCTTGTGCTCCTCTATAAGCACACGCAGCTTATAGAAGAGCAAAAACTTGTCGAGGCGGTTGTTGAGCTCAATGAAATTAGAGGGTATTCGCCCGGGATGATCCTCTTTGTGTTCGTCAACTTTTAGTCTGAAGCTCAAATAGTTCATTAGCAGCAAAGTATCGTAGTATATCTCGCAGGTCTTATTAATTTTTACAAACTTCTTTTCCCTGTGACAGTTAAAGGCATTTGGAAGCGTTCATTAATCTGTAAGACTTACCTGTTAATGTAATTCACATGACCGGGCAGAAATTGGACCCAAAGGCGCAGATCCATACGCACCACGACATCGCGCACATAACAGGAATAGTTTCGATAGCTTAAATAGCAGTATCCTCCCGGCGGGCAGTAGGGACAATTGAACATACAATCATATTCTGCCTCCACGAGACCGGGAGCTGCAATAACCGTAACCTGCAAGCGTGGGAGACAGTTATATGTCTCCGAGTTCTCGTGGCTGCAGGGAATTTTAGCGATTAGACGGTGTAATCCAGAAATTAAGCGAATGCACTTACTGCTTAGTATTCCACTGAAAGACCAGCTGACGCAAGAACGCCTTGGCGCTAGCCGTAAAGCCAATGATGACCAATCTGGTGGCCTTCCCAAACCATTGCGAGGGATTCAGCCTGTGGCGAAAGACTACCAAATGATCACGATAGTAATCGAAATCAGGCAAGCCCGTAATCGCGCTTTTTGAATTCCATTTGAGTTTTTTGTCGATAGGTTTGAAGAAAAACTTCTTCATGGGCGTGGGCTCGATGGGCATCATCATCGTCTTCAAATCGTTGGAGAATAAAAATTTCTGCGACAAGAAATCGAGTGTATATAAAATAAAGTAATATACCATATGTAGGGTATATAGTAAAGGCCTACATTACGTGCATATATGAAATAGAAATCAAAATATCTGGTCTTCGCTGCCAGGTTACGAAGTATCACATCGCAGCAATTACTGAAGAGTGGATGCAATCGAAGCGATATAATCTCGGCACGTTCATTATCCAGATGATGGTCGTTTTTGGGCAGATGATAATGATAATGCAAATCGTGATGCTGAAGGTACTTGCGCAAGATCACAAACCCAATGGCCGTATTATGAATGGCTGCTTTGGTGGAAATGCCACAGCGTATGGTAAACACATCGTACTCGCTGTTCTCTTTTTCCAGCACGTCGTTCATGATCTGCTGTATGACCTGCACCTCATTCTCAATGTTGACGAACGCATTTACCTTGGAGCTATACGAGAAGCTGCTGTCCGCCGACAGTTCTCCCGAGTCTGAGACCATTTGGCCGCCCTTGGCCAGATTTAGTATCGTTTCAAAGTCTTCGCTTTCCAAGCGATAGAGGCTAGACAGGTCGTTATGGGTAATCTAGAGATAGGCATGAGTACATTGGGACCCCACTTACCTAATTTCTCCGAAAATTGCGCTACGGTGCGTGATATAGATATCAGTCAAGTTGGCCACCTTGGTGGGACGCATCGCAACGGGCTGTTTGAAAGAGGTAAAAACTACAAATCATGGAATATCATTGTGGGTTTTTGTGACTTGCCATAAAATATTTAAGCGCCTCCAGGTGACTTCGCAGAGAGTTGGCGCTCTTGGGTATAGTCATTATGCAATAGTCACGGTCCGGAAAGGCCGCGTACATGGCATTCAGGCAGCTAAACAAACGCGGTAGAGGAAAGTCCTTGTGCACACAGATGTACTTTAGCTCGAAAACATTGGAGGCAGATTGCACGCCATCCACCTCTCGTTTCTTAGGATCCTCATTATAAAAAAGAGTAATATTCTTGTTTTGCTCATTGATGTAGTAACCAGTCGTGACTAGCTCTGGAGACATATGTACGTATAAGCAGCGCGCATTAAACATGAAGCATTTTCTCTAGGACCTTAAACTTACTCTCAAATATATACACAAACTTCAAAAACAGATCTTCACGCATATAGAACTTATCCAGACTGGTCGAAAGTTTCGAATCCACGATATTGCCATGAATTGAACTCACCTTTAGCTTGCTCAGACTGGCCACACTATTAGACAGAAGTGAGAACGCTCGAGTCGATTTTGACCGACGAACAGCTACCCTGTACCCAGCTCTGAACGCACTACGGACACTTTATTCCGAGTTCGGGACATCAAGATGACCCTTTATATGTGCATTACTTTATACCTAACGGCAAACAACATACCAAATTTGATAAACTTAGGTGTAATAGATGCGAAAAAATACAAAAGCTAATGTTTCATATGTATCGATATCGGAGAATTGAATGAAAATATCGGAAACCTAATACACGTTCCCAAAAAAAAAAACAATGAGACAGGCACAAGGATGGATTACATACAGTCGAAGATTCATTATACCCAGCGGAAACAGGGTATGATAAGGTAAGGTGTTCAGAGCTGGGAAAAAGGAACATGATGTATCTAACCTGATGCCACTATCATTGCGCTGCACGCCACCAATTATGGTCGTTGCGTTTAGGTCGTTCATGGCATCGGCTGTGAATAAGTTGGCCTCAGCTTTGCGCTCCACGGACCTGGGTAGAGGCCAATTGAAGCGATGCCTGGCAAAGATACACGTGGATCACTCACGACACAGTTATTTGCTCGTAATTAAACGGCTTGTTGGCTGTGAACTTGACCAGATTGCCAAACATGTCCATCTCAAAGTTCTGCACGAAGAAGCGTATGTCCACCTTTGCCTCTAGCCAGATGAAGCCCGCAGTAAACGAATCCTGGGTTTCGTTCTCTATCTCGGCCACAATTAGCACCGTATTCTTGGCATCCTTATCCGTGCGCAATAGCTCTTCGGCAATATAAAAGTCACCCAGCTCGGCGCGCATCTCGGGCAGTTCGTGTTCGTGCATCCCGATGATGTCGTCATTATCTTCGGCGCTAAGGGTGCACTGGCAGGAGTTGAAGAATTTGGCAATAGTTGAGACTCTGACAAGAACTTACAGAGCCTTGCGATATGTGATCTTGGGCAGAACTCTTAACCGCTCAGTAATATATAAGGACTGCGTATTCGAATTAGAGGAAATGCTAAACTCGCGTGGATAATAGACCTTCGCATACTTCTCCAGATCGTCAAAGCTCTCAGCATAATACAAATCCTCTTGCAGCACGGGCGTTCGAACTGTTATCAAGTACCAAGCGCGATTCTCTATGTAAAAGACTTCACGCAGCAGCGTTAGCAACGCCTCCGGATGTTCCCTTCGATAGACGCAAAAGTTAAAGAACATGGAGTTCAGCCAGCTTATGGTGTGTCTGATGCTGATGGAGCAGGCTTTTTTAACACTGCCAATTCATAGATATGTGCCAGACATATATTAAATTTTTTACCAATATTTCTCATGCAGCCATTCCAACCAGTTGTCGCTGGGCAATGGCCCGATTGCTGGATAATTGCGAAACTCTGCATAGGCTATTAGGGTGCTGTCCATGGGATCATTAAGCTCGACGGCCATGCGATGGGTCTGGTACATTTTGAAGATCTCATTCTTTTCGTATTTGGGACGCTTGTTGCCAAACCATTTGACAGTCGGCTCATAGATCAGCGCCGAGATGCTCTGCAGGTCATCTTTGGTGGCCCCGCGCACTGTGTACCCTTGCGACATTTGTATAAGTACTCTATATGTGTATATATCTATGTGTAATTGTAATTTATTTGTTTATTTATTGTTCACTGTGTTTGATTTCTGAATAGTAAGGCACATCAGGTGCTACTGTCTTCGGGTGCTGCAATCCCATCGATCTCATAGCACTTGGCCTTGGCATCGTGGCACTGTTGCTTGGTGCCCGCCTTCTCGTCGCCCTCCCAGCGAAAGTAGGGGCACTCGTGCTTTTGGTGATAGTCCGACTGGCAGAGGTATACCATCAGAAGAAAGGGTCGACATGCGTTCTTCAGCATAGCCTTGGCTGCCGGACTGGTCTTTAGCAGGTTGTAGACGGTCATGGCTGGACAGAGATATGACATTTAATAACATCCAGCTGGGAATTATTTAAAAGATCCCACCATCCTTGCGACAGAAGTCAAACATTTTGATGTGATACGCCTGCTCCTTGGGTCGATCCGCGTACAGTGTCTCCGCATCGAGCTTTACCATTTTCATATTGATCGTATCGCTCTTGCCTATATACTTGCGCTGCTTATACAGACACTCCACGAAGCACTAGAGATCGGTCGGAGATTAGATTAGGAGAGATCAGAGATCCAAACTGTATATATACCAACCGACAGAAACTTGAGCGTTTTGCCCATGTCTTTATCGCCATCCGGTGGCAGCCGAGTGGAATGTATGGAGAAGCATTTCATCAGCGTTTCCTCATCGCCCAGATACAGATCCGAGCAGCATCCACTGCGCTGACATTGCCGTTAACTCTCAGTTATTTCTGGGTTGTATATAGTAGACTCAGCTGCTCACCTTCATGCCACACTGTGCCTCGGTTAAGCTCTCTACTGAGCCCGCCTCCACAGCCGTCTCCTCAGAGTCCTGTGCCAATACCTTCCCGACCAGCAGAAGGCCAAGTAATAGGCACAATCGTCTAGGCATTGTGTTGTTAAATGAAATGGAGTTGAGTTTTACACGCTGCTTTATAACGTTTCGCACTTTAATTATGCATTTAATTAAAATGGTTTTGCTTAATTAAATTTAGAAAAAATTGCAGCTCCACTTGTGTAATGGCTCGCAACAAAAACAAATCTATTAGTCTGAAGATATGAGATCACGATGAAGCCTCATTTAAGGCAATAAGTTACATATAACCGGAAATCGCCAAAGTTCCGGACTAGCATCTATATAAAGGCCATCATTTGGATTTAGTAAAGAATCAAGTTTGGCACCAAAATGTATATGAAAATTTCTATTGCATTCGTCTCTCTCGTCTGGGTAAGTTCCCGATTAAACTATATATTTTGATACTCAACTAATATTAAACAGTTTGCCGGCGCGCTCAAAATTGACTGCGATAAGGCCGATACCATAAACGAGGATCAGATCCATCACTGCTGCAAGCATCCCGACGGGCATAACGATATCATTGCCAGCTGCGCCAAGGAGACGGGCTTCAAGGTGCCCAATCCGAAGGAGCAAGCAATTGTGGATCTGACTGCAGGTCGCGCCATTGCCGGCACCTGTTTCGCCAAGTGCGTCTTCGAAAAGCTGAACATCATGAAGGACGATAATCTGGACATGGATGCAGTAAGAAAGTACTTGAACGAAAAGTACAGCGATGATCCGGAGTATGTCAAGGAAATGATAAGCGCCTTTGATCATTGTCATGGCAAAAGTGAGTCGAAGCCAAAGCGAATCCCCTCTCTGTACACAATCTCATCGAATGTCATCTCATTTCAGCTGAGGAGAATACAGCCAAGTTCATGTCGAATCATATATTCGTGCAGATGTCCCAACATTTCTGCGCGCCCAAGTCTAGCGTGATTATGGCATGTGTTATAAGGCAATTCTTCCATAATTGTCCCGCTGATCGTTGGTCCAATTCCGCGGAGTGCGAGAACGTATTAGCGTTTAGTCAGAACTGTCGCGATTCCTTGGCCACTTTGTAAAGTGTTGAATGATTTCACAACAATAAAGAATATATGTAACATATATCCATATCATCTAATCATCTTATCGATCTATCTTAGCTTAGCTCTTTTTATTCTTTTCTTTTGAGTTTTCACATACATGTGGGGCTTTAAATTAATAGTTTATTACAAATAAGTGTATTATTTAATTAACAAATGAAATTGCTTGTGATTGTTAGCATTCTATTGAAAGTCACGCGTCGATTGTTCTCAGCCTTCATACTACACAGGTCCAGCGTTGAACTTTCCGTCTTAACGAGGAAACATCTTCTGCCCGTCGTACAGCACTTCGCCCTCGTGGCTTTTGTACTGTCTTCGTTGATGCTCGTTTTTTTAACTCGCCGTCTGCGAATTCGCCGTACCCTTTGCTCGTTGTCATCATCGTGTATTCTTCGTTCATCTCTAAGCGTGTTCGTTGTCTAGGGATTCTTGTGCTGTTGGTTGTGCACAGTGGGATTTGGGTATACAGCATTAATCCAATCCACATATATCTATCCCAATTATTTATGAGCATGTTCCGAGCCCTTTCGCTCTGTTGCATTTTCGTGCCTCTCTTTAATTCTCAACTTAAAATAAAAGTTAAATCCGTATTTGTGTATGCTGCTTTGTTCATTTAATTCTTTTTATATATATCGTTCTATAATTATATAAAGAAATATATGCTTAGAAGTCCATCGACATCTTTTACATGGTGGTTAGCACATCCTTGCACTTCTTGGAGAAGGCCAAGGTCTCCGCACACTCCGTGGTATTGGACCAACGGCTTCTGGGACAGTTATGGAAAAAGTTCTTGATAACACAGGACAGTATAATGCTGGCCATGGGCTTGCAGTACTTTGCGGTGCTGAAGGCGCGTACAATGGGCAGGGACAGAAACTCCGCCGTGGCCTCCTCAGCTGTAAGTGTGCTCATACAAAATACAAATTCCTATTGAAAGTTTAGAGGTGTTTGCTTACATTTCGAATGGCATTGCTCGAATGCATCCAACATCTCCGTCTCATACTCG
Source organism: Drosophila littoralis (assembly GCA_018903485.1). NCBI lineage: Eukaryota > Metazoa > Arthropoda > Insecta > Diptera > Drosophilidae > Drosophila > Drosophila littoralis. The sequence continues at coordinate 9,817,652 of JAEIGF010000297.1, read as the reverse complement.
GGATCCAGCTTGTGCACGGTCCTAAAGTGACTGCGCACGGCTAGCATGTCGAGCGAGTCGTTCACCATAAATTTGTAATGATCGAAGACGCACTTGGCCCAACAGTTGCCGGACATGACCGCGTCGACAGTGATGTCCTCCATGGCCTCCTCGTTCCTGGAGGGCAGCCTAAAGTTGGTCTGCTGAGCGCACAGCTCGGTGACATCGTTGTGACCGTCCGGATGCTTGCAGCAGTAGTGTATGTGATCCTCGTGAATGCGTTCCATGTGGCGGCAATGCACGCGAATGCCCAGTGAAGGGCGGATCTGTGTGGGCGCAAACGTATATTGTGAATCGAGTCGGCCGACTAGACTTGACTCACCACCACCAGCCGCAGCGCCAGTGCAAAGGCCAACACATATATCGCTCTCCACATGCTGACAACTAGCTGCGGATGCCAGTTGCCAGTGGCCATTTATAGGTCGGCGTTTAGCCCGAATCAGTTGTTGAGCTTTAATGGGCTTTGAAATGAACAGACGTTAATTTAATGCACGTTCAATTGTTGGGCATTACGATGACAACCAGCGAGCAACCCCTGGCAACGAGCCGGCGGAGGGTCGTCATGGCAGCTGTCAAACGGGTCGCGAACGTTTTTCGCTTGTTGTGGGCCTGCGAGCTGTGGGCATAATTAGTCCGACTGCTGGCCTTTGAAATTTGATAAGCGGTTTTCAATAAGCATCAATCAATAGAAACACTTAAAGATGGGCAAAAAAGGCAAGGGCAAGGGCAATAAGCTGGCCAAAATGTCCGAGGAGGAGCGTGCCAGATACTTGCAAATGCGCGCCGACATGGAGGAGGAGACCAGGCGACGCAAAATGCAACTCATTGCGCTCTACATGAAGGTATAGACGCACTGCTACCCTAACAAAACTGCACTACTCGACGACTATACACTCTCGATCCCATACAGAACAAACTGAAACGTGAGGATGCGTTTTGCCGCCTAAACATGGCCAAAATCAACCAGGAATGGCGTTCCATACTGCGGCAGGTGAAGATACAGGATCTGCGACGTGAAATCGTCGATGTGGCCCAGTTCTTCAAGGAGGCACTCAAACGCAAGAATCAGGTTATACAACGACTCATCGGCGACATCAATACCACGGAGGATATGTATGCCAATCTGCAGCAGTCACACATGGAGAACATTGACCGGATCATAGGTGAACTCTTGACACGTGTGGTATATGCATGTATTTTTCTTAATTATTTTTTTAAAAACCCCAAACCCAGGCATTCACAGTAGCCGCATACAGTTCTTCTGGCGCATCTACGAGGACGATAAACAGGCGGTGCTTAGAGAATGGAAACAGGATGCGTCCATCTTCAAGGAGCTGCAGGCGGAAAAGCAACAACAGCTGGAGTGCGTTTTCTATCAACTAGAGGATAGCTCCGATCGAGCTATTAAGGACAATCACGAGCGCTTCCTGGATCGTGTCGAGGATCTGAAGAGCGGCGTGAGTGGTCACCAGCTAATTAAACAACATGTTACCATATTCCTCCCAATCGTCACATTGCGCCTTCGCGTACTCGGACATGCATTTGATTAGCTCCCGCGACTGGCTGCACTTGTTGTTGTTGTTACTGTTGTTGTTGTTATTGTAGCGGGAGTGCTCCAGATAGCGAAAGCATTGCTGCACCGTGTCCATGTAGAAGTTGCGCAGCTCGCGATCCCTTAAATCTTTGGTCAGCAAATAGCTGACCTTGCGGCGATCCGGCTGCCCGTTGCCATCGACCTGCAAGAACAGGCTTTAGCTGTTAGTGTGGAGGGGCCTCCTACCTGTGGTTGACCTACCATGTTCATTTCCTCGAAGAAGCACTGTGCCACACAGGCGCCCCCCATGTCACCCGTGTGGCCCACCTTGTTGTCCGTTTGCTTCACACTGCGCTGCCAGCGATTGCCATAGGGCTGCTGCTGCTGCTGCTGTCGCTGGCCTTGGCCCTGTGTCTGACCTTGCCCCTGGCCATAGTCCTGACTATTGTATGAGTTGTCAAAGTTGTATCTGCCATTGCCATAGCGTCTGTCGTTGTCCTCCTGGTTGCTGCCGCTGCGCTGCATGCAGCTGCGCACAATCCGCTTCAGCTCCGAATCGCTAGCGCCATCCTGGGAGCGACACTTGAGGCTGTGTATGCCGCAGCAACAGGCGAGTAAGAGGAACACCAGTAGACGCATTTCAAGCACTGTTGAGGGGCTCATGACTCCACGAGACATTTATAGCCAGACGCATCTGACACTGACGCCCTAATAGCCGCCCGCTTGACTGACACACAATGGCAACATTGACGTTGACTGCAATTCTACTAATTCCACTTTCAACGCCAATTCTCAGATGCAATTGGAACTCGAGAACATTACGGGTAGGGGCGAGGGCAAGCTGGAGGCGCTGTGGCAGGAGTATCAATCTGTGCTGGCCGGCTATGGCAAGCACATCGAAGGTTTCTACTCGGAGTATGTGGATCTGAAACAGCGTGACGAGGAGAGCGCCCAACAGATCAGCCAACAGAGCTACGATATCGAGCATCTGATTGAGGAGCTGTCCAATCTGCGTCTGCTCGCCGAGGAGCAGCAAATCAAGCAGCAGGCCCAGCTGAAGCAGAGGCAGAGCATCAAGCAAGAGCTCACGGAACGCCTGCGCGAGCTGCGGACTTGCGTCGACAAGGAGCTGGAAACCGAGCACAAGCTATTCAAGCAAATGACCGTGGAGAGCTACGAGGCCATTGAGGTGGGTGCATGACTAGTCTACAACATGTCATAACACTTACTGATAACCATTTCAGACACTCAAGAGCCACTTGACCAAGGTCGAAACGTTGTCGCAGCTGTCGCGCATCTGTGCCAAAATGGAGACACAGCGGGAAAAGCTGTTTCTACTGCCGCAGCTGTCACGTGAGATAATTGAGATACGCGAGCTGAATACGCCAGTGGAGGATGCAGTCAGCGATCCTCTCAAGGTAAGCCGAACTTTAGAGCAGTCAGAGCAGTTATGAATTTCCAATTTAGGAGGAGGTTGCCGCCTTGCCGCAGATGGAAACCTTTTGGCGACGCGTCAACAACGTGTCCGTCGACGTGGCCTGCCTTAAGCAGCAAAAACGCAATCTGGAGGCAGACAATGCACGACTCAAGGCAGAACTGCAAGAGTATCTCATCAATCTGAACATTAGCAACGGTTCCAACAGCCACATACACGACTATCTGTCCAAGCGGCCCAAGAGCATGTCCGTCGACCGAGTAACCCAGCTGCGCCTGCAGCCCAAGCAGGTCAAGAGCGCGATGGCAGCAGCGGGCGGGCGACGACCGCTGCCGCGTCCAGCGGGCAGTTATGTGCCCACTTGTGAAGCAGGCATCTCGAGTACTATTCGATCTCGTAACTTGCTCAGGGGCAAGCCTCAGTTGGCTAAAATTGATTTGAAAAAGCACTTCTAAATTTAAAATTTGGGACTGCTTTTAAAAATTCCGTCTAGACCTACCATTTCAAAATTATCTAAATTTATGTAATAAGCCGAAATGCATCGTTCCCGGAATATTATCAAACGCTTTGTGCTAAGTCGCTGCCCACCGCCCGCCTTTGGAAGGGTGCCCGTAAGAGATTCCATATCCAATGGCTATAGCCATGCCCAAGCCAATCTTGCTGCCAGCTGCCGAAAGCTATACACAAAACTTTTAGAATCTGGCAGGGATCAGCTCGTAGATATACGAAGGGCATTAATATCGCGACGCCGCGACAACGACATGACCTGGCTCAAATTAACTTGCAGCCTAAAAAAAAAAAATATCAACAAGAAACCTAAAACGGTGGCCGATTATCTGAGCATGCCGCTCAGGGATTGTTTCGACTTAAAACCGTGTCGAATTGGCTATAGGAAACGAATTCTTTGCTCGGAATGCATCGGGTATAACACAGCCGATAGGGAACTGAATCTCGATGCCCAAAAAACCAGCCCGCCTATTCAGTTAGAGCCGCAATCGGATAATCCGAGCGAAGAATTTCAAAACGGAAGAGTGCGCTTTCACAGTCTGCGCGTCACCTCGAGAAATCCGCTGAAATCTTAAGCTAAACAAATCTCTTGTAATAGCCTGGGACAATACAATAAAACGTAGCAGAAATTCCATCTTAATTTGTAACGCCTTTCTTCCGATATGGCGCCAGACGACTCAGGCTGGCAACCCCAATAGTGCTGCCAGATAGCTAAATATTGTTCACAGAGTATTTTTCTAGTATGTTTTTCGTTGTGGCTCGCATACACGTTTCACATCCACATTGTTCCGCAGTTTTCCACAGACACAACCCATGTCCAATAGTCGTTTACACAGAAATCAGATTAAATACAAAGAATAGTTCAAGTTTAATTAATAAAAGTTTGCTGCCGCTGCTGCTTAATTCAGCGCACAAATTAAAAGCAATGGACAAGTGAATTAAAGTCAAAATCAAGCCCGCATTTGGGGTGTAAAAATCGGATGTGTTTTCTACATCTGTGTATCTACCGAATTCAAAGTGTGTGTGCGTGTGTGTTGCCCTTGTGTGTGTGTGTATATATGTACGTACGCTACGCACTGTTATAGATACAACAACAAGCCAGCAGCAGCAGCAGGCTGACAGTTGGAACGGCAACGGGCACGGGAACGGTGAACGCTGAACAGCAGGAGCATGTTCTTGTTCTTGTAAAATTACCAAAAAGAAATTTCATTCGGAAAATGCGGAAATGAGGCTGAGAAAGAGAAACAACCCCGAAAACGCAAACGAATTATGTACATAAGACTAAAAGGCAAAAACAACAAGCAAAAAGGAGAGAAGACAAACGCTTTGGTCTTTTAGCTTCGATTTAACTTTATTTTGTGATTAATAAAAACAACGAAAATAAATAGATACGAAAGCTGTGCATAGAAAGTGTGAGAAACTTGAAAGAAAAAAACGAAAAACCCATCAAAATCAAAACTCTGCGTTGCGCTGCATTTGGATTGTAAATTTTGTTTGTTCTTTTTGGGCCACGCCGTCGCCGTAGGCGCTCGTTCTTGTTGGGCGACGCGAGATAAACATAAAGAGAGATAAATACAGAAATAAAAAAAAAAAAAAACCAAATTAATGGAAAAGCATAGACACAAATAAGTATATATAATTTTATTGGTGTTGCGCGCTGTGCAGTGCTTATCTATATGCATATGTCGTCATTGTCGTCGCCTTCGATTTGGGTCTGTCTAGGCGCCTGCAGCTAGAGCTGCCTGCATGGAAATGTAACTGGAGCAGGCGTAGAATTGTTTTCCGAAATGTGTTCAATGCAGGCCTGAAGATAAAAAGAAAGAAATCGAACGCGGAAATCAGAACGGGCTCAATAAAAGGTTTGTAAATGCGCCTGCCACAAGACCAAGTCTTTGTATTCAAATACTGCCACACCTCCCCCGCCACATATATGTAAGAATATACATATGTGTGCGTGTGTGTGTGTGCGAGTGTGCACTTCATTTGTGCTTCTTATTGACTAACAGCTGCCGCATTCTTTGCCATTTTCATTTGTGCCATTAGCCAAGCCAAACGCTAAATCAAAAATATAAAAAAAAAGCAAAAACAATGATTGTCACCACTCACAACTGCGCAATATAATATTATCCATATAAATATATTTATATTTATATAATATACATATGCATATGTATATATATCCACCACATCGACATCGATACATCTGGAGCACTAACTATCATCCAGCATCAAACATAAAAATTATGACCCGGCAGCTTCTACTGCTGCTGCTGGCCCTCATCCTGGTCGCGCTGCCAGCAGCCAAAGGTAAAGCCATCCGCTCCATCCATTTAAGCATAAGTCTAGATCCCAGTTTTTTGTCTTTCGCAGCGCAATATCAATCGCCTCGCATCATCGAGCATCCCACGGATCTGGTGGTCAAGAAAAATGAGCCCGCAACACTCAATTGCAAGGTGGAGGGCAAGCCGGAGCCCACCATTGAGTGGTATAAGGTAAGTGGGGAGAAAATGCTAAATAAAAGTTTTCCATATATAATCTGGTCTCTCTGATGTGCAGGATGGCGAGCCAGTCAATACCAATGAGAAGAAATCACATCGTGTGCTGTTCAAGGATGGAGCCCTATTCTTCTACCGCACCATGCAGAGCAAGAAGGAGCAGGACGGCGGCGAATACTGGTGTGTGGCCAAAAACCACGTGGGCAAAGCCGTCAGTCGGCATGCCTCGCTCCAAATAGCTGGTAAGCAAAGCACAGGCACCACAACTTGTTAACCCACACTTGCGAATGTTTTGGTACCATGTTTGACACCTTGTTGCTGTCTTTGCAGTTTTGCGCGACGATTTTCGCGTGGAGCCGAAAGACACGCGCGTGGCCAAAGGCGAAACGGCGCTGCTCGAGTGTGGGCCGCCCAAAGGCATACCAGAGCCGACCATTATCTGGATGAAGGCAAGCTAACGCAAATCTTAAGCAACACTTATGCCAAATTCAAACTGTCTGGCTTTTCATTTATTTTGTTTTTAGAATGGCGTGCCGCTCGATGACCTGACCTCGAAACCTTTTGGCACCAGCTCTCGTGTGCGCATTGTGGATGGCGGCAATCTGCTGATCAGCAATGTGGAGCCAATCGATGAGGGCAACTACAGGTGCATTGCCCAGAATCTGCTGGGCTCGCGCGAATCCAGCTATGCCAAGCTGATTGTACAGATCAAGCCGTTCTTCATGAAAGAACCCAAGGATTTGACTATGGTCTATGGCCAAACAGCTACGTTCCACTGCTCTGTTGGTGGTGATCCGCCACCAAAGGTGCTCTGGAAGAAGGAGGAGGGCAACATACCAGTATCCCGGGCGCGTATCCTGCACGACGAGAAGAGCCTCGAGTTGAGCAACATAACGCCCAACGATGAGGGCACCTATGTTTGTGAGGCGCACAACAATGTGGGGCAGATCAGCGCCAGAGCAACGCTCACCGTGCATGGTACGTTGCTTAGCCAAGTATTTCATCTATTATCCAGCTAATTGTTTGTTTTCTCATACAGCGCCACCAAATTTCTCGAAGAAACCCACTAATAAGAAAGTCGGTCTCAACGGCCAAGTGCAGCTGCCTTGCGTGGCCACTGGCAATCCACCACCATCTGTATTCTGGACGAAGGAGGGCGTGTCCACGCTCATGTTCCCAAACAGCACCCATGGACGTCAGCACATTACAGCGGAGGGCACGCTGCAGATCAGTGATGTGCAGCAGGATGACGAGGGCTTCTATGTGTGCTCCGCTTTCAGTGTGGTTGACTCTTCCACAGTGCGCATCTTTCTGCAGGTCAGCACGGTGGACGAGCGCCCACCACCCATCATACAAATTGGACCCACAAATCAAACCCTGCCCAAGGGCTCGGTGGCCACAATGCCCTGCCGAGCCACGGGAAATCCCACGCCACGTGTTAAATGGTTCCACGACGGCTATGCGGTGCAGACGAGCAATCGCCACAGCATCGTGCAGGGCAGCTCCCTCAGAGTGGATGGTATAGCCTAACAAATATATTTTTATAAATATAGATTATAACACTTGTTCTTACAATTACAGACCTTCAGCTAAGCGATTCTGGTCTATACACATGCACCGCCAGCTCAGAACGCGGTGAATCCTCTTGGTCTGCTACTCTGACGGTAAAACTAAAGCTTAATTCAAATTTCTTTAGTCTGTTCACTGATAACATTTGCTTCCAAATAGGTGGAGAAGAGTAGCTCTGCAACGCTTCATCGAATAGCAGATCCCAGCACCTATCCCGCACCTCCAGGCACGCCAAAAGTGATCAATGTCACACGCACCAGCATCTCGCTGCGCTGGGCCAAGAGCCAAGAGAAACCAGGCGCCGTTGGACCTATCATAGGGTAAGCCGTTAACGAGAAATAATAATGTTTTGAGAAGTCAGCAAAATAGTTGCTTTAGTTGAAAATTTCTCAAAATCAAGCTCATAAGCTTGAAAGAAATTATGGATAATTTCATAACATTTTAAAAAGATTTAGAATTTTTGAAAGAGATTTTGAGAATGACGTTTTTCGATAAATAGCTAATCCTTTTTTTTTTTTCATTAAATATATCATTTAAATTAAATCATATATTATTTGCAGATATGCTGTGGAGTACTTTAGTCCCGATCTGCAGACGGGTTGGATCGTAGCCGCTCATCGTGTGCCCGACACTCAAGTAACGGTGAGTAGGCCCTCTCTTATTGTCATACCTAGGATTTGGCTAATCCTTCTTATGTGTGTTCTCAACAGATCTCAGACCTGACATCCGCCACGGCGTATGTGTTTCTGGTGCGCGCAGAAAATTCACAGGGTGTGTCCGTGCCTTCGGGCCTATCGAATGCCATAAAAACCTTGGGCGAGGACTTTGATGTGACGCCGTCCAACGAGTTATCTGCAGCGCGCACGCTGCTGACGGGCAAAGTAAGGAGAACATAATCAGAGTAAATTCAATTAAATACTTATGATTATATTTATGTACAGGTCGTGGAGCTTATCGATGCCTCCGCTGTAAATGCCAGCGCCGTGCGTTTGGATTGGATGCTTCATGTGAGCGCCAATGAGAAATTTGTTGAGGTGAGTTGTAATCCTGATTTAGATCAAGAATTCATCAACTAATATTTTTCTATTATCCAGGGTTTACACATACGCTATCGGGATGCTAGCTCCCACTCGACGCAATATAATGTCATCACAGTGCTTGATGCCGGAGCGGAGTCCCATGTGGTGGCCAATTTGCGAAAATATACGAAGTACGAATTCTTTCTGACGCCCTTCTTCGAAACCATCGAGGGTCAACCAAGCAACTCCAAACTGGTCACAACCTTTGAGGATGGTGAGCGCTAGCAATATTCTTTTTGTTTATGCCTTTGTTCAATCTGAGATTGTTTAGTGCCCTCCGCACCGCCGGATAATATACAAATTGGCATGTACAATTTGACTGCTGGTTGGGTGCGGTGGACGCCGCCGCCAGCACAGCACCACAATGGCAATCTATATGGCTACAAGATTGAGGTTAGCGCCGGGAACACCATGAAAGTGTTGGCCAATATGACGCTGAATGCGACGACTACATCGGTGCTGCTCAACAATCTGACCACAACGGCCGTTTATAGCGTGCGACTCAATGCGTTTACCAAGGCCGGCGATGGACCTTACTCAAAGCCTGTAAGTGTAGACCTTGTTGACTTTAGTGTTTGCTCTTGCTAAATGTTGTGCTCTCTTTAGAAATCTTTATATATGGATCCTACTTATCATGTGCATCCACCGCGTGCCCATCCCAGTGGCACACACGATGGCCGTCATGAGTCTGGCAACGATTTTACTTACCACACCAATGGCATGGTCAATACGGAGCCTAATAATGCCAATCCTACGACACATCGCAAGAACACAGCATTTCCCCAAGGGACCTGGGTAATGGTGCTGGTCATCATTATACTTCTTGTTGTGGTGGTGTCCACAGCAACAGCCATGGTTTACTTTAAGCGGCGGCATCAAATGACCAAAGAGCTGGGTCATCTGAGCGGTAAGTCAAGCAATTACCATGGTCTCCTATATATAACTCACGCTTCTCTTCTTTGGGCAGTGGTAAGCGCCAATGAGATAACCGCACTGAACATCAACAGCAAGGAGAGTCTGTGGATAGATCGCGGCTGGCGCACGACCGACACGGACAAGGACTCGGGTCTGAGCGAATCAAAGCTACTGTCCCATGTCAACAGCAGCCAGTCCAACTACAATAACTCGGATGGCGGCACCGATTATGCGGAGGTGGACACACGCAACATGACCACGTTCTACAACTGTCGCAAGGTGCGTTCGATTTGCTGCCACAACATATAGTCTAGTTAATCGGCTTGTTCTTCCTTAGAGTCCCGACAATCCTACACCCTATGCCACAACCATGATCGTGGGCACCTCTTCCAGCGAAACCTGCACCAAAGCCACCTCGCTAAGCGCTGACAAGGACTCGGGCACTCATTCACCCTATTCGGATGCATTCACGGCACAGAGCGCTGCAGCTGCTGCTGCGGCTGCTGCTAGCAACAAGTCTAATTATTTGCAATATCCTACGGAATCGATTAATTGGTCAGAGTTCTTGCCACCACCGCCGGAACATCCGCCGCCGCTGTCCTCCAACTATGGTTATGCGCAAGGCTCGCCTGAATCCTCGCGCAAGAGCTCCAAAAGCGCCGGTTCGGGCATTTCCACCAATCAAAGGTGAGTTACATAACTGAAGCAACAAATGGAAGGACCATTCAAACCCCTCCCCCCCTGATCTATCAGCATTTTAAATGCCTCTATACACAGCAGCTCGTCGGGTGGCTTCTCTGCCTGGGGCGTTTCGCCACAGTGCGCCGTCGGCGCCTGTCCCCAGGAGGATCTGTACAGCAATCCGCTGAGTGCTATGGGCGGCACACAAAATCGCTACCAGATTACGCCCACCAACCAGCATCCGCCGCCATATCCGCCTTGTTTTGGCACGAATGGCGCCGGCGACATGGCCTCCCGCAACATACATATCCACTATCCCACACAGCGACATGCCGTCAGCGAGTACCAGGCCGGCTTGAATGCGACGCGCTGCGCCAACAACAGGGCCTGCAACAGCTGCGATGCTCTGGCCTCGCCCATGCAGCCACCGCCGCTGCCGCCGCCAGCGGAGGGCTGGTACCAACCGGTGCATCCCCATGGCAGTCAAATGCAGCCCACTGCCTCCAGTCACCAAATCTATCAATGCTCCTCTGAGTGCTCGGACAACTCGCGCGCCTCCCATGGCCACGGCAAGCGACACCAGCAGCAGCAGCAGCTCCATTCCGACAGCAGGGCCGAGCACAGCAGCAGCAAGCGCTCCGGCCAGCGTCGACAAGCTGCACATCTTGCCCAGCAGCAACAGCAGCAGAACTCCTGCGCGGAGAGTGAGAACGAGAACATGCTGTCGGGCTATGAGCTGCATCAACGCAATTATACGAGCGACTGCTGCAACAGCTCACGCGAGGGCGACACCTGCTCCTGCAGCGAGGGGTCCTGCCTGTACGCCGAGGCTGGGGATCCCATGGGTCCGGCTCCGCGCCTCATGACTGCTAAAAATACTTAAACTGGTTGGCTAGCGTATTTACATAAAGGTCCGATGGGGATTGGGTCTTGCGTAGTATTAATATAGCATCTAGTCCGAAATTTCATTCATATCGAACCTAGCACACGATACTATACAGCATTTTATATAACTAGAACTGCGCCCGCACCCGCGCGTCCCAAACATATAATACGCAAAATCTTACGAAACCGAATACGTACATACACTCACAAAAAACGAGAGAACAGGAAGTAGAACTACTTAAACTACAATCAAGGTGCACAGCTCGAATAATGATCTTAACTAGTTGGTACTTTGTGCGGGCTTTAAGCAAATACGAATTTTAGATATTACAAAAAAACTCAGAACTCAATAAAAACCTGCACAGAGCGAAATAGATATCCCAAAATAATGTACTTAAGAAGTGAAGGCTGTATGATATGCTTCAAAAAAAAAAAAAAGAATCAAAAAGAAATGGAAAAGGAAAACAACTCGATAAATTGCTAAACACGAAATACGTACTCAACAAAAATAATAACAGTCAGGCCATAGCAAGTACCATAAAGAACACTTTTGATAAATCCAGAACTAGTTAGATATAAACAATATGTATACAGTTAGAGTTGGCTGGCCCCTAGTCATAGGCTTGAAATAACGTTAGTAACATGTACTCACAAAACTCTTTCATATCTACGATCACAATCGAGCGTTTATCAACACTATGTTCCCTGAATTTGCATTTACATACTATATAGAGAAGGAAATTACGAAGACGAAGTTTAGATTGAGAACAATGAACGGCAGTTGCAATGTTTAATGGTTAGTGCTTTTCTATAAAACTGAAAACTAAAAAAAAAAACGAAATACTTCATAAATAACGACTTGACCTAGTGCTTAGTAAAACTTCAACTCTAATTACTACTTATTATGCTTAATAGGCAGCATATACATTAATAGCTAAAGCCAACACTTCGGTGCCATCGAAGACACACACACACACACACACACACAGACACAGGCATATACATGCATACAAGACACTGTCCGATCTTTAGCCTGTTTCGACCCCTTCAACCCTCCGGCCGTTCGCCTTTGTGTGGGGGCTCTCCATAACGTACATATATTTTTACAAGCTTGCATTTGAAAAAAGTCTAAAATGTACCTGTGATATATATAACCCCATTAAAGTATTTTAATAATATTAATTTTAATTTGTTTGTTCTTAGTTTGGTTTACTTTTTACTCACATTTTTTGCAAGCAACAAAAACCGCACACATACATGACATTTTTGGGTGTTTTAAGAGCAAACCTAGCATAATTTAGAACTTAGGCACGTACGACATTAGATGCAAAATATATCATCATCCCAAATAAAAAAATTAATGAGCCCAGTGAAACGCGCTGCTTCGGCCAGCCGAAGAGGTCACACACTTCTCAAAATTTTCGAATCATGTTTGGATTCTTAAGTACCCGAAACGTTCAGATAAATAAAGTGTGCGGCTCCATTGATTTATAGTATAACCATTTGGACTTAATTCAACGAAATGAAATCTTTAAATACACACACATAATATTTAAAATAATAATACAAATAATAATAATATTTAGCATATAGCACATAGAAACGCGCATGTATCAAACTATGAAAAATCAAAAGAATGCTTTAGCATATACACACAAGCCACTTCCTTGCGTGCACCCTAGTACTACGTATATCCCTAGTTCGTTGAGGTGCTGATGCATGTAAATATACACTATATAGCGTCAAATACACTACACTACACTACACTACACAACGCAACATATTTATGCCCCCCTGCCATACATACATATAGCTATTATATTATTGAAAGCCAACTAGCTTGAGTTGAACTACACTTCCGTAGCATAATGAAGCCTAGTTGGGTTCTTGGGTTTTAATTAATTAGCAACTAGTTATTAACTACGTACATACGAGTATTTTAAAGTCATAGCGTAAACGAATTTTAAGATTTAAAACTAAAATCAACATTAATTTTTAGTGCATAATAGTATGCCATATGTAAACGAAATTTTTCAAAAACGAAACGAAAAACGAATAAGAAAATAAGGAAAACTGACATAAATCTACTTACCATACATAATATGAAAATATATATATATATATACATATATAGCATTTAAACTACATAAACAATAAAGGAACATTTTACATATATGTGGAAAACATTAAGACTTTTTACTAAGACAACCAACTTATATATTTTATACCATTAACTTCTCTTTTTTTGGGTTCTTTTTTCAATTTTCCATTTATCTTTCCCGTAAGTCATCTTGTTACTTTTATTCCCGTTTAAAGCTCCTCCTATTTCTCAGCATAAATTATCTTAGTTCATTTGGTTTATGTTTACTTCTAACTTACTTTAGAAAACTTCTTTTCCGTACTTATTGAAACTGCTCTGTTCCTCAATTTGTATCTCATAGATCTGAAGAACTGTTAAGTTTTCGCAGCAGGAGTTTTTATCCACTGTGTTTTGTCAGTTGTGCATCCATCTTTACCAACTCAATCCCTAGAGCTACGCCTGTTTTCACCAGAAACGCCACCGAGCTGCGGAACTTGGCACTTGAACCAAGTGCTGGCTGCCAGCCACAGCGTGGTTTCAGTTTTTCCGCATAGCCCAGAGATTACCAAGTGTTTCCAAAAACCGGACAAGTGTCCAGTCCGGCAATCGAGCTCTAATACAGCTGTGTTAGAGCGTTGCAAGAGTATCGAAGGCTTCTTAAACTAGGTGCCAACTTGAAATGCTGAGAAAAGATAGTTAAGTGTGTGATTGATCATGCCGAAAGCCCTGAAATCTCTTCCTGCTTTAACAGAAAGAATAGAGAACTCGCAGTGCATTGGATTCCCTGGACCATCATCTCCAATCTTGATGCGATCCGTCACAGTCATTGTGAGTCCCACAATTTGTTATCAAACTCGGCTAACCCTTCGAGCTGGGCATATTCACTGCGGCATGCGGGCTAACCGAATACAAATTGAGGCCAGATTTCGATTACAACAATTAAAATAAATAGCGGCATCTTTGTTTGACATTCCCACAGTACTTGTTGGGTTAATTTGCGTGTACTTCTCAAACTGGATCAACTGGGAACGCAATTAATCAATTTACATATAATCATATTATATAAAATCGTTTTATTATGCACTCTGAATTACATAAAGGGGCATTAGATACTTTGTAGTGGGGCAATCTAAATTGTATAATCATATTTGAGCTATCTGAGGGGAGAGTCTGAAGATGTTCTGAATATATTTTAAGCCTTTAGTTAGATTTAAAGATAACATAAGGTAGATCATGCTTGACCATCCTTTAAATTTATTGTTGATTATGATAGACAACTCTCATTAGCTTAAAGAGTTTAGGATCGTCTAGACATATGTATTTTATAAGATTATGCTCTTTTAGCCTTAGCTAGATCAGAAAATAACTCCGATACTCGCATAAGAAGGAATATCTGAAATCGGAAATACTTCTTGAGTATACGATGTGCAAATCTTGTACAGCTGCAAAGAGTACCAGGAAGGGCCAGAAATACCGCCCATAAATCAACAACGGTCTTTAGAGCCAATAAAGCAATTTTCAATGTGTAATCACGCATATGCCCAGCCTCATATATAATAAACTGTGTGTAAGTATGTACGTGACAAGTACAGGTATTTATGCAGATACATACATACATACATATGTAGGAGTGTGCGTGTATGTATCTTGTATCTTGTATCTTGTGGTTTCCAGTTATTGGGCTCGCCGCGAAGAGAGTTGGCAATGGGGTCGCGGTCGCCTGATTTGCACTTGTTGCGTGGGCTCCCCTCTGGGCACCTCGCCCACAAAAGTATTGAATGCTTGTCTCTATTGCGTGTTGCACCTTTTCCGCAGTTACACAAAGATGCTGCTGCTTCTACTTCTGCTGCTGCTGCTGCCTACCTGGTGCAGCTAATGATGATCACAGTGTGTGCGAAAGGCAGCCAAAAACCAATCGATTATTATCTGCCGCACTATATATTTCTTTCGAAGTTCCAGCGAACAGATTATTTTTCGTTGCCAGCGACGCCTTGACACGACCACGTCCCCGTGCCTGTCCAGAGATTGGCCCTGGCCCTGGCCCTTTAGGCCAACCGGTTTGACAGGTAGAAGCTAAGCAAAGGAGAGCGCAGCAGAGTGTGATAGAAAGAGAGAGAGAGAGAGAGAGAGACTGAAAGAAAGCAACTCGTTCTCGCTCTCGCTCTCGGCAAGGATAATCTGGATGGCCGACTGTACGAGTCCCTCGGCCTCTGGAGTCTCTCGAGTCCGGAGTCTAGACAATGGGCATGAGAAATCAGCGTAGGCATTTTCTTTTTACTGTTTGCCCCCAGCCCGAAACGATCTCGAGGGTGCGTTCGTATGCGGGTGTCCGTCCGTGTGTTTTCCCCCGGGCAGGTAGCGACGCAGATTTTCCCAATTCCTGATGCCTGGTCCCTTTTTTCTTTTATTTTTTAGAGACGGCGGCGTTTTCCTTGCCTTTTTAAGGGTCCGTTTGGATTCACAATTTCTACCCAACATGTGTGTGCGTTCGTGTGTGTGTGTGTGTGCGTGCATTGCTTTCCTAGTATCAATAACAATGCGTGGCCCGCTATTGTGGCTCGGCTTTTGTGCTTCCCAGCGGGTCTCGGCTCTGCAACTCGAGCTGCCTTTGGATTTCTGTGTGCGGCAACGTTTTGGGAGATATCGTTAATATTTTCTTGGAAACCGGGATTGTTGTGCGTCGCAGTCGCCGACGCAGGTAGCGACAAGCACCAACATGAAACGATCACAGATACACACACACACACACACACTGGCACTTGGGCACAGATAAAGATACAGGGGCAGGGCAAGACAGGTACCTGCTCACAAGATCGTGCCTGGAATGCATTGCTGCAGCAACAAATGCGTCGGAGTTTCGGCATAAATCTTAACCAAGTCTGGACTAGAAAATGCTGCGGAAAATGCTTCCTTAAGAACTGTAGAGCCCATATTCATTATCAACATTTAAATGTAGGAAAATGTAAAATATCGTCAGTATGACTCCCAAAAAGGATTGTCCTTACGATCGAATAAATTTCTAGTCGTGAGTTTATTTACTTTCGATTCTGCTTGAGTGTTAAATATAAATTTTTTTCACTAAGAGATTTTTCTGCTGTTTTCATAATGCACAAATATTTCCGTTTTCTTTGCTTTCCCAATGCTTAAAAAATATATGTATATGTATGTAAATAATAAGTATAAACATTTTATTCGTTAAGAGAATTCCCTAATATTTAGCATAAATCACAGAGATTTTCTAGTTTTCTTTTCTTTCTTATAGATAAATAAATAGCAAGAAGAAGAAACCAAATTTATGCTGCATTTAAATTTAATTGAATACATAAATTTGTATATATTGTGGGAGCTGTCTGCCTCGAAAGTGTTTACAAATATAGCTACGCGCTTTTCTTCGATTTGCATTGCAGAATGTGGTTTATTTAATTTCAAAAATATAGAAAACAAAAGGCCCAACATTGTTTAAACATTTCCTTAAGCAAAAACTTATTTATATAAGCAAAAATAGGCAATCAAAAACGCGCATCAGCTAAAAAAGCCGAGCTACAAAGAATCTAGCCATAAACCAGCCAAGGCGCAGCACTGATTGAGAGCGAGAGAGAGAGAGCGAGCGCGCAAGAGAGCGCCAGTACCTGCTTGCCTATTGCTGAATTTAGCTGCCTGCCATTGCTGTCGCGCTCAGCGAACATGCAATTGTGTTGGTGGCGTGCGTGTGCGTGTGTGCGACCGCTCATTTATTCTGTCGCTTTGTCGCACTGTGGCTCATTCTGTTACTCGCCATCGAACCGTTCGGACGTCGCTGCGGAACTCAATTGTCGTGGTCCGGTTTTTGTCTTCACTTGAAGCTCGTTTAACGCTCGTTCGCCAGTGAATAATAGAGATAAAAGCCGTTAATTTGGACTAAACAACTGGCTCCAAGCAAGTGCATCCGAATTCGTATTTGTGCAGTGCTCATCTAGTCCTCTAGTGCATCCATATAAAGCAACTGTCGCAGCAAGCGTAAAATGCGACGCACATCAAGTATCTAAAGCTTAAAGTATCTCAAGAGTGAACATAAGTAAAGCAGCATCAACAACAACAATAACAACAACGACGACGAGTCGAGGAACTCGTTGCAAGCTCGAGCAGAAGCTGCCACATAGAATGGCCACCAACACAGAGCTGCTGCCCTTCCATCATCAGACCACAATCTCGCTGCAGACAGCCGCCGCCCTGACCAACTATCATGGCGGTGGCGCCGGCGGAGGAGGAGGTGGTGGCGGCGGCGGAGGGGCTGCAGCTGGCGGCATGGCAGCCGGCTCGGCGGCCGGTTGGAATATGGACGAACTGTATCAACAGACTGAGCTGCCCGGCTTGACACGCAACGCCCACCACCTGCTGCGCTTCACGCCCTACGCGCTGCACCATCGGCCACAGCTGCAAACGCTGCCACCTGCGCTCTACTTGCAACATGCGGCAGCCGCAGCGGCGGCGGCAGCAGCGGCCGCTGCAGCGGCACATGCCCAGCATCATCAACATCACCATCACCATCATCAGCACAGAGCCGCCTCGCCGGAGAGCCCGCCGCCCGTGGAGGGCACACACATCAGCAATCTGTTCCCGGAGCTGCTCGAGCAGATCTTTGAGCATCTGCCGGTGCGGGATCTGGGGCGTGCGGCGCAGGTGTGCACCGCCTGGCGGGATGCGGCCTATGCGAAGAGCGTGTGGAAGGGTGTCGAGGCCAAGCTGCATCTGAAGCGCTCCAGTCCGAGTCTATTCAATTGCCTGGTGCGACGCGGGATCAAGAAGGTGCAGATCCTGTCACTGCGACGCTCTCTGAAGGATCTGGTGCTGGGCGTGCCGGCGCTGACATCGTTGAATCTCAGCGGGTGCTTCAATGTGGCCGACATGAATCTGGGACACGCGTTCAGCGTGGATCTGCCCAATCTGAAGACGCTGGACCTGTCGCTCTGCAAACAGATCACGGACACCAGTCTGGGCAGGATTGCGCAGCATCTAAAGAATCTCGAGACGCTCGAACTGGGCGGCTGCTGCAACATAACCAACACGGGCCTGCTCCTGATCGCGTGGGGTCTCAAGAAACTGCGCCACTTGAATTTGCGATCCTGCTGGCACATCAGCGACCAGGGCATCGGCCACCTGGCCGGCTTCAGCCGCGAGACAGCCGAGGGCAATCTGCAGCTGGAGTATCTGGGCCTGCAGGATTGCCAGCGGCTAAGCGACGAGGCGCTGGGTCACATAGCACAGGGTCTAACCTCACTAAAGTCCATCAATCTGAGCTTCTGCGTGTCGGTGACGGACAGCGGACTGAAGCATCTGGCGCGCATGCCCAAGCTGGAACAGCTGAATCTGCGCTCCTGCGACAACATCTCCGACATTGGCATGGCCTACCTGACGGAGGGCGGCAGCGGCATCAATTCGCTGGACGTCAGCTTCTGCGACAAGATCAGCGACCAGGCGCTCACCCACATCGCCCAGGGCCTGTACAGGCTGCGCTCGCTGAGCCTCAATCAGTGCCAGATAACGGATCAGGGCATGCTCAAGATCGCCAAGACGCTGCACGAGCTCGAGAATCTCAACATTGGCCAGTGCAGCCGCATCACGGACAAGGGCCTGCAGACGCTCGCCGAGGATCTGTCCAATCTGAAGACCATCGATCTCTATGGCTGCACACAGCTCAGCTCCAAGGGCATCGACATCATCATGAAGCTGCCCAAGCTGCAGAAGCTCAATCTGGGCCTCTGGCTGGTCAGATGATGCGTTCACCATGACTGCAATGCCTGTGCCGCCGCCGAGGCAGAGAAGTCGGCGCAGGCTAACGCTTAGGATGCCGCACTCTCCGTCTGTGTGCGTGTGCGTGTGCGTGTGTGTGCGTGTGACTTTTGTGACTTTGGCTGCGTCTTCTACTTCTTTTTGACTTTCGTCTTCCTACTCGTCTCCTTCTACCTGCGTGCCGTGTTGCATGTCTGACGTGAAGGCAAGGCACGTAATTACACACACCAGCACACACCCCAACACACACACACACACACACACACACATACATTCGGAGTTGGGCAGACAACTAAGTAAAAAAAAAAACAACAAGATACACTGAAAACTCATAGCTTTCGTTTGCCATACCACACGCTGTACTACATTTTTTCGTACGAATCGAGTAGAAAACGAAACAGCAAAAGCAACAGCAGAGACAGAGCGCAGGCGAGCGAGCCAACGACGATGGAGGAAGAGAGAGAGAGAGAGAGGCAGAAAACAACAAACGCCAACAACAAAAAGCAAACAATGAACACAACACACATATATGTACATACGCAGACACAAGCACGGCAACGGCAACGGCAACAGCAACAGAAACAGCGACTGCGACTGCTACGGCTACGGTGTCATGGAGCTGAAGCTCGCTCTGGTCTGCTGTGTTGTTGCTGCCGCCGCAGGTTCCTAAGGGGCTGGCAGCGGCGCACTTGTGGGCCTGTGCGTTACGTTGACGGGGTATAGGTTAGCAGGGGGGCGACGCGTCAGCTTACACGCACGCAGCGCAGCGGCAGCGATAAAAAGAAACGAGAGAAAAAAACACGGCTGCAACTATGGCCGACGGCAGCAACAAAGTGCATGGCGATGGAGACGCGCGATAAGCATAGCACAAGAGTGAAAAAGAGAGGGAGAAAGAGCGCGGGCAACGCAGCGCACACACACGTATGCATATGCATAAATGTGTGCTTTGGCGTGTGTGTGTGTGTGTGTGTGTATAATGCAGGCCGCAGTTAAACAGATGCAAATAAATTTAAATAGTTTATTTTAATTCACGCTTCGGCAACAACAGAAACAACAGCGAAAAAAGTAGAAGCAGAAACAACAAAAGCCAGCGTCCTCCAACACTACAACAACAACAGGCGCAGCAATGGCGGCAGCTGCGACGCCAGCAGCGGCGTGAGCAGCGCTTTAAGCTTGCCCGCAACAGCAGCAACAACAACGACGACGACGACGACAACGACTACAAAAAAAAAGTTTGCTCTTTGTTGGCGCTCTCTGTCTCTGCCTTTTGTTAGAAATGTTTTTTTTTTGTTTCAATTTTTTTTTTGTGTATTTGGCCCAACGAGATTCTTTGTGTTGAACTTTATATTTTGTTTTGTTTGCTTTTGTTTCGAATTTGTTTAGTGCAGCGTCGTTAGTTATGCCGTTTAATTTAGTTGGCGATTAAATTTAAAACATGTTAATAGTAGACACTTAACGCAAATTTAATAAATTTACATTTAGTTTTAGCTTTTAACTTGGTCAAGCAACAATTAGTCAAATAACTCAACAACTTTGTTTACTAGCAAAAAAAAAAAAAAGAAAAGAAAAGAAAAGAAAAACAACAACAAGAAAAACACAAAAGAAACGTTAAAGAAAATTCTGTAAATTTTTTATTGTTTAATTTATAAGTAAGCAAAAAGTTAAAAAACAAAACATACAAAAAAAAAAAAAAAAACTATAACGATTGAAAAGAATATGTGAATTAATTCTTTTTTCTATTGTGATATAAAATATATGTATAAACAAAAACAAAAAATTAAATGCTAAAATACAAGAATTACGTAATTTTATTTTTAACTAAGCAAAGACAAACTAAAAGAATTACAACAAAAATGAAAAAAACAACTATGATTAACTATGTTATATCGTAGCTATATGTTAAGTCTAGTTTCAGCTCTGTTTCGATTTTAGCTCAAGTCCCCGTTCTGTCAGTTTTGTTGAACCTATTTTTTGATTTCAGTCCAAATGCAATATTTATAAAGGCCTTATTTGACGACAGAAATATCTTATTAGCATTATTATTATATAACTATGTTGAACTCTCTGACGTTTCTTTGAGTATCCAAGTTTAGCGTTAAGTTTAATATCATTTAATTATTGATATTTTTTTGTTGTAGTTTCAGGCGAATACACACACACACACACACACACACACAAACAAACATGAAGAAACCGAAATAAAATTCAATATGTAAAAATTAAAATAAACATAATTTCTGGTAAAGTTCTTTAAGCGCGTGGGGATTGAATATATACATACATACATATGTATCTATATTTGTGCATACATAAGGTGGAGTTACGGCAGGAGCTGCAAAGGAATGCAGATACTGCCGCCAGGGGGCAACTTGAGTTTCGGATTTCGCATGCAGCATCAGTCAGCGCCAGTCTACCCCCAACATCTTCTCCAGCAGCTACTGGCTACTGCCTCCTGCTCCTGCTGCTGCGCCTGCTCCGCCTCCTTCTACGCCGCTTGTCTCATTTAACAAATGCGTTCGAGTATTTTGCTGTAGATTTATTTTATGCCAGCATTGTGCGTGTAATGAACAAAAGGACCCCACACTAATGCAATTGCAATGCAATGCAGCAGGCATCGATGCACATTTAAATACGCACACACACACGCACACATACGTATATTAACATAGGCAGTTGCATGTATTGACTACATAAGGATATGCCTATGTATCTGTAGCATATGTAAACGACAAATGCGGTTATGCAATACACACACACACAAGCACATCTGCAATTTATATGTATTGCAATTATTTATATTGCCCTGCATTATGTATCCGCAGCAGCGCAGCAATACATACACACACACACACTTATATACATATATATATAGGCAAACACATATTGAACATACACATACACACACACACACACACACACACACACACACATCGACATAACGGTTTTACTTGCTTGCTAACTGCTTAAATTTGCATTAAATGTGCGTATGCGTGCCCACGCACACATGTGTTTGTGTTTGTGTGTTCGCTCCACATGATTATATGTGTGTATGTACTCACACATACCATGCACATACATATATGTATATGCTGCATGTGTGTATGTATGCAGAAAAGCCACCCAATTGGAAATGTTGCCTTAATGCTGTGCAATCAATTGCAGGCCTGGCCACAAATGTTGAATGCCAAGCTTTAAGCAGCTTCTCAGCCGTTAGCCAAAGTCAAGCTTTAAAGCTTGACTTAAGTGCTTTAACTAAAGCTTCAATTACAGCTATGTTATCAAGGGGTACCGCGGGAAGGAGGGGCAAACTTACCATCTATTGGACTGCAGTTGAACCTTTTTAAGTCAGGAGATCTTCTACAGTATCCTGCTGAACTACCGTGATAGTAAAAAGCAGCTAGCTATTGTTAATAATCGATTTTTATCCTACCTAATAGACGTTGTGTGCTCATATTTTAGAGGATTCTCATATCTTAAACAATAAGTTATTTTCATTTTATCGGAATAAACAACAAACAAAACCAAGGTTTTTATACCTTTGCGGATATATACTTTAAGCAGACATACTTGTTTCCTATATATGTATATCATTCTCTTTGAGTAGTTGTATGCGGGCCCTTGAGTTACAAGATTCCCTGTATTAAATGCTCTTCAAATTCAAGATAGTTAAATGTAGAGTTTCTAATGCTAATTTAGGTATATTGTTGCCCTACAGATCAAACACAGACCGAGTTTACTTACATTTTTTCTATGTATGAGTGTGTATTGCTTATGCATGTTTACATGTGCGCATGTATTTAATTATGTATGTGTGTACGTATGTTATCTTATACCAAACGCAGACCCAGTCAACTTTTTTGACAATTCCCCGCGTTGCGCTGGAAATTAAACAAAAACTTGTTTATACATATTCGCCCTACTACGCGATTCTCATGAATTCAGGTAGGGCCTAAAGTGTTTTATCTTTGTGTTAACAATTTGTGTGAATGTGTTGTGTGAGTATCTATATATTCAAGTGAGTGCATAGTCTGAAAGTATGTTTGTTTGTATATTTGTATGTATCACTGTTATAGCAAACGCAAACGGAGCCATTCATTTTATATCGTTCTACTATGCGATTCTCAAATATGCAAGTAAGACCTACTCTCTCTCTCTCTCCCTCCCACTCTCCGTCCCTCTCTCTCTCTCTCTTTCTAAAATAGTTTACAGGCTTTTTTCATTCTTTTACTTTAACCCGCTTTCTAAGACTTTTGTCCTTTCTGTATATAAAACTCTGTATCCCTGGTACCAATAATAGATATAATAACTACTTTGAAATAAATCAAGCTTGTGTGTTTATTTTTGGGTAACTATGGCATATTTAAATATGCGTACACACATACCAATTAGAAGACATGTTTGTATTAATTCATATATTACCTTACAAGCTAAATTGAGGATAAACTTATGAGGTACTTTCGGCATAAGAATCTTGTATAACCATGGAAACCCCATTTAACACAACAAGTCTGTGGCCTATGTTGCTGTTAAGATTGGCGCATTTTAACCCAAAGCATGGTCGGGGGCTGTTTACAATTTTTAGCTCTAGTTTCAGTTACAAATTCAAGTCACAGGCAGCGGCTCAGCCAGAGCTGCGAGTCCGACAACGACAACAACAACTGGAAGAAGAAAACCCGACTCAGAGCTATGGAAACCCCCTGCGTAGCCCCGCTGAGCAAACACGTACGAGGTGCTCTCAGAGAGTTGCCTCGGGTTGCTTTGTTTTTGCCTTGGCTGTGCCCAACTGCGACCTGGCTGCGGCTCTGTGTGGTCTTTGGCGACGTCGTGTGCCTGGCGAAAATGTTGTTTAACCAACATTTGCATTCTATGAATTTTGAATTTACTGAAAACTCGCTCAAAGAACTCGCCGAGTCACGAGCTGGCCATGGGCATTCGCCTGTGTGTGTGTGTGTGTGTGTGTGTGTGTGTGTGTGTGTGTGTGTGTGTGTGTGTGGGTAAAAGCGGCTTTGCTTATCTTATCACAGCGTCAAAGTGGGTAAACAAAACCCACCAATCGGCTCGACATAGATGAAAAAAAGAACCCGGCCATTAGAGAGAGCACCCCGCCTTATCGGTCACAAAAAAGGGCGTGAGTCCGGGCAGCTCCGTTTCAGTTGCAGTTCCAATTGCAGTTGCAGTTAGGCTGGCCTCATTAGCATGGCAATGACCAGCTAGTGCTGCCGGTCCAGGCCTTTGTCCAGTTGTCCGCTTTTCCTGGCGTCTCCATTTATCAGCATTTTCCACACATTCGCATGAGACGAATTCCAAAATCGATTTGCTGCTTACACTTTGCGTTTGCTGCCGGCGCATAATGTCACACAGGGAGTCGAAACTGAGACGCAGTCTGGCATCCAAATGTGTTCCTTGCCGCGCACACACACACATACACACACACACATACACCCAGGCAAGCACACACACAGCGAACAACCCTTCGCACGTTCGTTCGGTTCGGTCTAGCGCTTTGAATTTGAACCCCCGTTTGCAAAGGACCAACTTCAAATGCCGAAAATAAATGCCCTGTCCCTTGTGCCCCGTTCCCGTTCCCCTTCCCGTTAGCGTTCACATTTTCCCAGCCCGTACCCTGCCCCCCATGCCCCGAGCAGTCACAGTCGCTGTCGCAGGCGCAGAGAAATGCATTCAACATAAAAAAGCAACGAAAGAAATTTTAATCCAAAGCGGTCCCGCATATGCCCTTTACAAAATTTCGTGTGCCTGTGTGTGTGTGTGTGTGTGTGCGTGTGTGTGTTAGTGGATACACATTTTGTAAATGCCGCCCAAGGTGACCAGAATTTGATAAAGCACCACCGCGGCAAGGTTATCACAGCGAAGCTGTAACAGGCCCAGGACGAGGAGCAGCGGCATCCTCATCCTTGTCAGTGTCAAAGGGCAGCCGTCTTACCTGCCCCTGCGACCGGATGTTGCACGCACACACACACACACACACACACACTCACTCACACAATACAATGCAAAAACTTTCCCCTTGCCAGGAACACAACGCGCTGGCTGCAGCCGGGAAAGGATCAGCGACAGAAGTGTCAAGATTTCTTGGCTGCAATATTGAAACAGGTGTCCAAATTGCTCCGAGATTACAAATAGTTTCCGCTGTCAGAACGCCGGCTGAAGAGACGCGCAGTGCGGTGCATCATGTTGAAATACCTATACGCTATAGCTAGGCAGTACTAGAAACTATCTGAATACACAGAGAGAAATAAGTTCGCAATCAAGCTAGGAAATACATGAGTAAATAGGGCAGATGTGAAAATAATCCTTTTTCAAGTTCTGCAGAGCTTAAAAAATGTAAATTTATGTAGAGCAAAGCAAGTAAACAATTTGAAAGTACTTATAATTATTTTCTTTGGTCTTTTTTAAAGTTAATCTCAAATTGTACAAAATTGAAAGGCATGTAAATTTATTTTATTTTATTTACTTTATAATCTGTTCTTTTCTTAGGTTTTTATATATGGAATATCAACCCGTAATTAATATTTAAATTTTCTATTTTTCTGTGACCCCAAGATACAATATTTTTAATAGAGTACTTGCACATAAAACTTGGGATTACGTTTTTGAATTACCTTCAAATCTGAGACAACTAATTCAAGATTGTATGCCCATCATTAATGGGAAATTCGTAAAATCGGTTTATCTGATGAGATTTACGAGTTGGCTAGCAAACAAGCCCGGGAAATCTGATAGTTTGCGTGGTTTCCTGGAAGTAATAATTGTGTTGTTTTAGTTGATTATTGAGTTTGTTGTTGATCAAACAATTAAGTACATTGCAGGAATGCAACTAAATGGTTCTGTAAACTTTTGTGTGCGAAGAAACGTTGCGAGCTCAGGGTCAAAGCATCTAATACAGCTCAGGAAATGCGAGCATTCTACGTTGAAGTAACCGAGAACAACAGCAACAACAACAAAAACAACAACAACAGGCGCAATGTGTATGAGAACAATGCGAAACAAGCGCTGAGATACAAATACAGATACAGATACAGATACAGATACAGATACTTATTTTTAATTTCGATGAATCACCGTTGCTTGAATTCAGCGACAACAACTCGCAACGGCGATGACTGCATGCCTCGTTGGAGACTGGAGACAGCGGAGAGCGGAGAACGGAGAGTGGAGAACGGCGAGCGGAGACGACGGTTCGCATACCCAGGCCGACAATCAAAGCGAATGCGAGCGCAAAGCAAACTGAAAGAATGCACAAAGAGCAGACGACGATCGGCAAAGCAGAGGAGCGAGACGCGTTCAAATGTTGGAGGAATATGGGAACTGGCCATACAGACAGACGGAGCAGACGGAGTAGACGGACAGACATATCGTGCATATATCCCACATTCCAACAGCCCTGCCTTAGATAAGGGTTTATCGCTGTGCTGCATATATTGCCAGGTATACGAATACGTGGTCTGTCTCAGTGTGTGTGTGTCTGTGTGTGTGTGTGCGTGTGCTTTAAAGCTGGTCATATGTCAGCTTCCTTCTTGGCTTGGAACTCTACACGTTTCGTTGGGTTAGCGGAGCCCTTGGCGGGGGTCTTAAGGCGTGCGGGGGGCTTGCACTCACGGGGTCTCCACATGTGACGACTTTGTTGTTCTCGCTGCTGTAACTGTTGTTGTTGTTGCTATCCACTTTGTTGCTGCTGGCGCTGCTTGATTAGAGCTTCAGCATGGTTGTTGTTGATGTATTTTTTTCATTCTTACGAAAGTTTTCGGTCTGGCAGGACTTCAGGGCTGGGCTCACAGCCTGCTTTGTGCGTAGCGGAAGTGCTTATTGTCGCCATTTGATGTGACAACGACTTCCGCTCGCCTTTCTGGCAGCTCTGGCAGCTCTGGCAGCTGTCCTCTCGCTTAGGCATTAGCTTAACAGTTGACAGCTTGGCTTAAAAACGCTTTGCATGCGCAACAACAACAACAACAACAACAACGAAAAGAACGTGAAGAAGAACAACAACAATATCGATTATTTGGCCATTGCGTGCTGCAGCGGCTGGTGGTGCGGCGGTGCACATCAAGGGCTTCATCAAAAACGTTCTCGAGCTGTGCACCATTTGCATTATTTGGCGCTTGCCCTGCGCCTGCGAAGGTCTCCAAACGCAAATTGTTTGTCAGCGCGAACAAAACCTGGGAAAGACCTTTGCATATGCATGTCAAGAGTCGCGTCTTGCAGTTGTTGCAGTTACCCATTGTTGTTGTTGTTGTCGTCGTCGTTGTTGTTGTTGCGGCTGCGGCCGCCACGGCCTGTTGCTGGCTGTTGTCGTTCGTCTGGTTTTCTGTGTCAGCGTCAGCCACCTGCCCGATCATGGCAAACATGGCCTTAGGATCTCTTGTCTGCCAGACTTGTTTCTTTTTTCATTCGTTTTGGTTGCAACAAAAACAACAACAACAACAACAGTAAATGCAAAAGCAACTGCGGCGCAACCTAATTGCAGTGCTGGATACCGCCACGCCCGAAATGCATATTACAATTTTTGCGCAATAAATGCGAAAAATGCATAAATAAATAAAATGCTCTCAACCGCAACAACATGGCCGGCACTTCCGTTTGCCCACAAAATGGCGTCGCAGCATCATGATTAATATGCTGGGTCTAGGCTTAAGGGCTAACTATCCCATGGCAAGCCTCGACATCTAAGCATTGAGTAATAAATATATGATACAAATATGTATTTATTACTTAGCTTATGATATAAATATATATATATTACTCAATGACATCTAAGCTGCGTTTCAAAAAAGGGCATTCAAAGTATTTCAAAAACTTTCTAATTGACTTTATAAGTAGCAAAGTCTTCTGCGAATGTGAATAGATTATTGTGAAACCTCTTTTAACATATTGAACATATTGATCATTCTTTAGGAAACATTAACAAAGTTCCTTGAAATAGAGTTTTGTTAAAACTATTTTACTTGATGGCTTAGTGGAAGTTGCAAGCGTTTCTCCACATCGAACAGGACAGACTTGTAATAAAAAAATTTAAGTAAATTTTTGTCTAAAGAGAAGAATAACTTGTCTGTTGCATTCCCAATCTAGACTAAAAAGGATTTAGAAAGTTTGCCAAATAATCAAAAATTATTAAGTAATTATACGTAAATGTAGGTATTTATGAAAATCAATTTATATCGACGCAATACAAACACATATTTAAATATTATACTAAAGGTTAGGAATTTAGGAAGAGAGCCTTTTTTTTAGGTAAAAACTCGTTTCAGGTTTCTAAACAGAACCTCTCAATAACAATTCGAATTGAGAAATCACAGAAAAAAGGCTTGGATCGCATTGTAAGCAACATTATTTTATATAACATTTCTAATATCCATTCCAATTGTATCTATGTTTTTGCATACTTGAGAGAATGCCGCAAACTGTTCGCTAGTTGACATTTTGAGCATATTCATAGCATGTATTCCGAATATATATTGTATTGACTTTGAAGCAACACGAAAATAGAACGTTTGCTTATCGGCGGGGCTATTGAGAAGAGTATTTCAAAAAACTGTTGCAACAAAATCAAAAATATAATCACAAAAATTATGTGCGTGCTGCAAAAATGCAGAATCATGTCATATATGCATTGGGGCAAATGGGAAATATATTATTGTATATGCTTAATGGTGTCTGGCTAGAGTGCGAGGCGGCGGGTCAGTGGTTATGGGGGAGGCGGGGCGGACTGGCGGCTGCATGGTCTGGATGTCGTTGCGGGTGCGGGTGCGGGTTGCCGGACAGGAAGCTTGATAAGTTGGCTGCACAAAGGAAATGCATGAAATGTGCAACATGAAAAGCAGCCTGGGCCGCGGGGAGGTTAAAGGGAAACTCTTCTGTTGCTGGTTATGCATGCAAATGCAACTCTGTCAGTGCGTGCGTGCATGTGTGTGTTTGCATTATATGAGTATAAATTGCATACGCAATACAACGCATAGATAATTGCGACGTTTTGATTATCGCAGCAGCTTCGAGCGCTGTAAAGTAGGCAATATATTTTTTTTTATCAGACAATGGAACAACAAATTGCAAGAGTTAGCATGTGTGTGTGTGTTAGTGTTATTGTTGTTTTTTACCATTTTTATTTTGCACATTTGCAATTGTTGCTGCAGTTAAATTCAAGTGCAGCCCCAATGCCAAATTGGCTGCACAGACAAAAGACCGTTGGATTTCAAATGTGGCGGCTGCTCATTCAGCGCTCAGCTATATTCAGCTCACACAGATGCAGGCGCGCTCTCTGTCGCACGCACACAGTCACAGCTACAGAGAGCGAGAGTGAGAGAACACGCGCCCGCAGCCCGCACCGCACCGCACCGCTTTCAACGACATCCACTACCCACCACTGGCAAGCGACGACGACGACGACGTCGACGGCAACGACGACGCGCACGGGTTGGGGGCACAGCCAGTGTGCGCCATCAAGTGCGCGATTGCTTAGCACGCAGCGTGTCCAACACAAAAATTGAATTCTTGCTGGGACGCGACGTGCCAGCAAGTAGCGAGTTTTGCGCCACGGCACGCCATGCGCCCATCAAGCTGGAACATTTTGGTGGCGTACGCGCCATAAAGTGCTCGATACTTTTATCTTATTTTTGGCTAGCTGATTTCTGCGCACTTACTGGCGCGCCGCCCCAGCAAGTATTGGGAAATGTCAAACGCTGTGCGCTGTGCCGACAAATGCGCTGCCTGATGGCTCCCTCAAATGGGCGCTGCCAGCCCCGCAACGCTGCCCGCCAAGCTGCCCAAGCTCCAGCTCGTCGTCGTCGTCGTCGTCGTCGTCGTCGACGTCGTCGTAGCCATTGCTGTAGCTGTAGCTGTAGCTGGAGCTGGCTGGCTGGCTGGCTGGCTGGTCGCCTTGCCATGCCTTGCCTTGCCTTTGCCTTGCTGGGTTGCCAGGGCTACGTCATGGCAGCTGAAAACTGAAAACTGCTTAGAAAGAGTCCAATTCGCATTCCACACTATGTACATATGTATATCAGTATCTTTTGCGGTTTTCAATAGAACCAACTCGTCGGCACAAATTCCACATAAATTATATACTTTAGGCATTCGAATTTCTGTCACACAACGCGGGGTAAGAATTGGATATTTGAGAATTTTAACTGCTTTTTTAGGCAACATATACATACAATATTCTTTTCGATCCGCAAACCTATTCTAGGTCCTCTTTTAATGTCTTCTCTCTTATGGTTAAGCTCTTTGCTTAAGTTCCTGATGTCCCCCCCTTAAATAAAATGATATTTCACAAATCAAAAGTCAATATATTCCCTAGCTCTTACTATGTTTGATTTGTGTTGTTCCTCATTAAACCTCCTTTTAAACTATTTTCTTAGAATTTTCGAATTTCTTCATAGTTTTCTTTTTTGAAATCTTAAAACAAATATGATCAAAATGTTAAATTTAACTGCACATGGAACATATATCATAAGGCTCTTAATTAAACATAAGCCTACGTTCCTTTAACTTTTGAGGACAATAAAACGGTTCCTTTTTTAATATAATGCAAGTTTAAATATCCTATATAATTGATCTATAACTATTGAGATCTTAAACTTTTCTTTTTAATAATTATTTAATTATTTCGATTATTTATTTTTTGATATCTTAACGTATATCTTAACGTATATCTTAACGTATATCTTAACGTATTTCGTAACGCCTTGTTAATTTCCATTATTTCTAATTGGAATATGCCTCTAAGACTTGCATTTAGGTATTTTTCTCAGTGTACGTCTAATTCTTATCAGCTTGTCAGCTGTACAAACTAAAATATCATTTAAGTTTTGTTTCTTGATAAGGTTTTTTTTTGCTTTCAACAGAATTTGATGTTGTATTCGCTGTGGCTCGAAACTGTGGCAGAGTTTGAAAAGGGGAAGCTAAAAATAGCGTTTAGATTTCGATAGCTGCCCCATATCAGATATAACTATAATTTATAAGACACTCAACAGGTATACCGGGTCTGACACGGATCTTGGCATACTTTCTCGATTTCTTTAGCTTAGCTTCTTTTTTAGTCGCGCACCAAAAATATCCGCACAGTTATTAGCTAAGTCAACAAAAAATATATATGACATAATGTTGTTTTAGCCAAACATTTCGTGGCCTTTCCTGTTGGCACAGCTGTTTCTGGGTTCCATTCGCCTTGGGCTCCGGCGGGCCTCAAGCGAGCTGCTTGTGTAGCCCTGGTCGCTCTGGCTATGTTGTCGCATGGCAAGTATTTTTCTTTCTTGGACTTGGACATATAGCGCTCGTCCGTGAATTTTCCCCATGCATACAGGGCGTTCCAGTTGGTGCCAAGAGCCGCACTGACTCCAAGCTGAAGAATTCTACCAGGGGGCGGCACAGGGTGAGGCAGCAATAGCTTCACAGACATCAAGGCCTTCGTTTGTTTGGACACATTTTCGAGAAATGCTCGTGGCCCTGTATTATAAAATATACTGTGAGCATAAGTGTAGCTGTGTGTGTGCGCGCAACTTTGTGTCGCTGTCTGTCTGTGTGTGTGTGCAAGTGTGAGTGTGCGTGTTAGTGTACGTGTGAGTGTGCGAGAGTTTAAGCTTAAAGCTATTGTACACTTGGTGTCGTGTCTGCCCGTTCTTGTCCTCGCCCCGCGTCGTCGCCCTCGCCCTCTTCGTCGTCTTCGTTCTTGTCCCTGTTCATATCCTTACAGGCGGCAGGCAGCAGGCAGCAGGCGGCTGTGGCAGCAACAAAAATGACGTTGCTTTTGCTGTCGTCGTCGACGCCAGCTGCCCGCGTCTCTGCCACCGCCCCTGGCAGCGTCTACTCCAGCGCTTTGCCAACGCATTTTGTTTTGTTTAGAGCGCAAGCTGTGTGTGCGTGCGTGTGTGTGTGTGTGTCTGTGTGTGTGTGTGGGCGTTCAAGACAGGCAGCATGCCTCATGCGGCATGTTATTTGGTACCTGTCGGCATAGGCATCGGCTGCTCTGCCACTGCCTCTGCCTCTGCCGCTTGGCAATTTTTGAATGCGCTGCATTCTCTTTAAAGTTGGCAGCTTTGCAGCTCGCTTTAAGGCTCTGGCATTACAGACATTACGTGGAGCCTGATGTCGGCGCAGGGACAGCACGCCGGAAGCAGCTCGCAACCCTCAAGAAGCACACACAAACACACGCACACACACGCGCGCACGCACGCACCTTAACACATATTTCCACTTCCTTTTCATTTTCAGGCCAAATGAAAAATTGCACACGCGGGAATTTGATTTTAACATGAGAAATAAATACAATGACGTTGACGTCGACAGCGACGGCAACGGCGACGGCGACGCTAGCAGCGCAGTAACTAGGGTTGGGGGTTGACATTGCTTCAGTTGGGAGCCTTGTGCCAGTCGATAGTTTTAAATGAATACGCTCGCTCGTCCTTGCTCGTGTCGATAATGATTTAATTAGGGCCGCGATTCATGCAGCCAACGGCGGCGATTGGCTTGTGCGTCCCTGCAGTTGGCCAACCCTCGGCCCACCCCTTGGCCCAACCCCTTGGCGTTTTACCTGTGTAATTGATTTATGGGCCGTGCGCTGCGCTCAATGATTGCAATTTGTTGCTCATTTGTTGCAGCTATGCGCAACGCGGCGTCAGATAAACGCAGAGCGGATCAAATTCTCAACCCCTTTAAGCCCCCCTCCCACACACACACACTCACACACACGCAGACACAACCCCCTTTTGCCAAGACAACGAACAGCAGCAGTTGCTGTAGTCGCATTCCTTGTCTAATGCCGGAATTTCAATTTAAAGCTTTAAACACTAAACTTGATTACGCGCGACTCACTGAGCAGCAACTGCCAGGAGATAGAAAGGACTTCTTTGTGTGTGTGTGTGTGTGTGTTTTTTAAGAGGAGGGTAGCTTTGTGTCCTGCTCCATTGTCTTTGAGAGTGAGAGGGGGGGGGGCATTTCTCGCATGAACAGCAAAAGTTACTTTTGCTCTGTAACTGGGATCAAAGTGACATAAGTTCAGCGCTCAGCTTCAATTTATTTAATGCCAAAAACTTTTAATGTAATTAAAACGGATAATGCCTAAAACGCGCAAAACTTTAAAAGCGCGCGTTGGGCGCCGCCGCCGAGCTTAAAGTGCGTGAGAGCTTTAAGACAGGGCTGGCAGAGGGGGAGTGGCAGTGGGAGGCCTACCATCCCCTCTCAGTTACATACACGTGCCATAAAGCGCTCAAGTTACTTGCTGGGATTACACATTGCCCTGCCCACGCTCACTAAAAACTTTTCTAGCGAATATATATATATCTAGATAACCATACGAGTGTGTGTGTGTGTGTGTGTGTGTGTGTGTGTACGGGCTGCCATTTGGGCATGCTGTCCAGCTTTGACGATCGCGCTGGGTCCTGTGCCAGCTCGGCTGGTCAGCGCAGCGGGCCAATGCGGCGTATGCGTCATGTAAAACTTTACGCCAAGGCAGCCAAAGGAGTCTCTAACATTTTCGAAATGCTGCACATTTTTGTTGCTGACTACGACACAAATACAGACACACACACACACACGCACACGAGGACAGGCAGGGAGCAAGTGTAACAAAGGCAGCGGCCGGAGCGAGAGGGGGGGGCGAGAGCCGTTAGGGTGGAGCAGGATGTGCGAACGGTCGCACAGACGAGTCGGAAGCACGGACAAACAAACGGATAAGAAGGCAAAGGAGCAGCCGGGCAGGCAGCGGCAAAGGACGCAGGACGCAGGACGAAGGACGAGCCAAACAAACGAAACGAAACGAAACGAATAGAACGTACAACGTACATGAAGAAGATAAGCGCACAGAGCGCCGCTGATAACGCAAGTTGTGCTAGCCGGCAACAGGACTTGTGCCGGGCAGGCGGGGACCTACCCAATGCCTGAGGCAGTCCAGCATAGACAGACAGACGGACGGATGGACGGATGGACGAACAGACACAGCCGTTCCATGGAGCAGGAGGACTTGTGAATTTTAACATTTTAGAGAAAAGCGAACGAACGAAATTTTCGAATGTCAGCGTCGACTGAAACGAATTGTTGGGGCCGCAGTTGGAGCATGTCTAGCTGGTTGGGGTTGGGGCGGCTTGCGCTGTGTGTGGGGCGTGGCAGTGTGTAAGTAGTAGCAATGCAAGGCAGCGACGGCGTCGGCGGCGACGGCGGCTGCGAAGCTGGAACGAAACAATTTGTAATTTATTTGCGAAGCGTGCGAAAGTTGAGGCAGCTGCCAAAGGCTGCTGTGCCAGGCCGAAGGAGCACAGCCAGCAGCAGCAGCAGCAGCAGCAGATACGGATGATGCCAACACACACACGTACACGCGCAGCCACACACACGCACACACACACACGCACACACACACAGCTCGCACATAGAAAAGCACACACATTTAGCTAACGCCGTGTGGGTGGGCTGCGAAGTTGGGGTAGTTGGAAGGGGAGGCTGGAGAATTATATATTTTTTTTGGGTGTGGAGGGCTGGTGGGGCACTTGGGCCGTGCGCCGTTTTAAAGACAACATGTTTAAGGTTTAGTTTTTGAAATTTATTTAAAACTTTTACGCTTAACACAATTTGAAATTGGAGTTCTTTTTTTTTTTGTTTCTTGTGTGTGTGTGTGTTTGATTTTTAATTAGTTAGTTTTATTTGTTAGCTAGCCTTGATTTAATTATGTATATTGTTTGCTAAGTATATAAACTATGAACTTTAAATACGTATTACAAATATTTTAAGCTGTTGTTTACTCTGTTTTCTCTTCTTCGTTTCTTGGAAGTTTTTGTTTTTGACTATGTTACTCAGTCCGGCAGTTTTGAAGGAGCTTTTCGTGCGAAGCTTTTGCCAATTTAAAGACTTGAACAACTTGCTAAGGAGCACGGTGTTTGTGTGTGTGCGTGCGTGTGTGTGAAGGAATACTTCAAAAGTAATTTAAAACATGCATATCTAACCCACTTTTTCCATTACTAAAAAGTATATCAAAATTCTTTGATTCAGCTAAATACGTTCTATATGTGTGTATATATAGTATATATATGTATAATATATTTGTATGGCCAAGCTTGAAAACTTTGCTAAGTATAAAAAATTGTTGTAATTATTGCAACTATTGTATTGTTTATTTTCTGGGCCTGGGCCTGTTAGTTGTGTGTTCTTATCGAGGGC
The DNA here is from genome assembly GCA_018903485.1 of Drosophila littoralis. Classification (NCBI taxonomy): domain Eukaryota; kingdom Metazoa; phylum Arthropoda; class Insecta; order Diptera; family Drosophilidae; genus Drosophila; species Drosophila littoralis. The sequence goes on along the minus strand of JAEIGF010000297.1, from coordinate 9,782,512 downwards.
AACACAAACAAACTGAACTGTGTGGGCTATCGTTATAGTAGTATGGTCTTTAGGTATTTGCTTAATCAGTCTTGTATACAAAAACAAAAACAAAACAAAAATCATTTAAATTAGCAAATTTTCTAAGTATTATTCACATGGCTACGGCCTATTTCGTTGTCATGCAGCATTAAACTAGGCAAAAATGTTATTGTTAGTAAATTAATAATAATACATAACAAGTAGACGGAAAACACAAACCATTTAATGGAGACACTTGAACTTGGTTATTGGATCTGCTGCAACCTACATGCACAGTAATATAGAGAAATTGAGAATCAGGTATTCTTTTCACATTTTTGTGTGTGTGTGTGTGTGCGCGTGTGTGTGTGTGTGTTGTTTACATAAACGAGCGCCGTCGCTTTGTCTGCCCATTGGATGGGCGTGTTGTGAACATAGAACATTTCGCACTTGCACTTATTCAAATTATATTTTCAATTTGACACTTATAAACAATAGATTTGTAGACCATATAAATATGTATGTATGTATAAGATGCGCTTACAAATCAATAAATTAGGAATCAAATATTACAATACGAGACAGTTGTTTTCAATTTGTTTTGTTGAAAAACATATATGTATGTATATATATACAAGGTTCTCGACTTCACATTCAATTACATTGTTTCTCGTTCGAGAACACAGCGGAACCACAGCGTCTTTTAAATGCAGTCATTAGCTACAAAAGCCAGTACAAGTGGAAGTTCTTATGCATGGGGATCATCGTCAGATGCTGTGGCTGCTGTTTTACAGAACATGAATATCGCTTAATACTTGCTAACTTAAGAACAGGCTATAGATTTACAATTGTACTTAGGCCTAATATTAGAATTTACAATTTTTAGTTGTACACTAAGACGACATTGGATTTGTGTGTGTGTATGTGGAGAGGGGACGGGGAAGGAATTGTGGCCGTTCGCCTACAGAGAATATCTTTAAACACATATACATGTATAAATATATATGTCAATACATACATAAAAGAAAAAAAAAGATGTAATTGGGAACACAAATTACGCGCTTATCATTTAAACCTAACTCCGGCTATCGTTGCTCTCGCTGAAGCTCTGTTCACTCGACTCACGCCGGCTGCTCACCGGCTTGGCCTTGTATTCTGTGATGAAAACGGTTACCGAATTCACGGTCACCTCACGCGTCTGCGCCGTCGAGCGATCCACGTTCTTCAAGCGCGCTGGATACCGTTTGTGGCGCTGCCTGTCGTGCCCGCTGCCGTGCCGCGAACTGGACGCCGGCTTGCCGTTGGGCATGTTACCACTGGCGCCGGGCAATGTGGCCGCCTGCTGAGCGACTAGCGCCGAGTTCAGGCGCGGTTTGCGCGTCGATGTGCCTAGCAGCAACCACAGCAGCAGCAGCAGCAGCAGGAGAAAAAAGAAAAAGGGAAAATGAGACCAAGCATAAACAGTAAAACGAGAGGGCGATACTATGCCACCACATCACATGAGCAATTGGGTTTTTTTTTTTACAAATTGCTCGCAATTCAAATGCGACGTTGGCGTTGGCGTTGACGTTGACGCGGCGTCGCAGTCGCAGTTGCCTTTAAATCGAAATCGAGGTCACTCACCTTTTCTCACGTCACACATGCGACACTTGAACGCCTCCGCCGAGTTCCTGTACGTGCAGACGCTGCAGTCCCAGAAATTCTCCTCAATTACCTTCGCTTGGCGCTTTTGTCTTCGCACGGGCGAGGATTTTTTGTCCATAATAATATCGCTGAGCGAAGAGATGACAAATGCAGCTGGCCGAATTTTTGCAATTGTTGTTGTCGCTGCTGCTGCTGCTGGCTGCTGGCCGCTGGCTGCTACTGTTGTTGTGGCTGCTCTTGCTGGGCGCAGCAACAGAAAGGCTCGCAAACGGTCACTGCAGCGCTGCTGGCTTACAAAATGTGCACAATTTAAGCTTAATTACTCCATTCATCTGCAATTGGCGAATTATGGCTGCTTTTTTCGGGTGAAAACTTTCTGCAATTGTCTTCTGGCCAAATAGAAAATTGTTGCGGAGTTGCCGTATGTGACGCGAGAATAAACACAAAATGTTGCTGAACTACCGCAGGCACTATCGATATATCGGCGGCAATGTATCGATAGGCAAAACATCGCTAAGTATCTGATAAAATATGCTTTGTTTATTTACAAATTTTGTTTTTGTTTCTTGTTTTCATTAAGCTCAATGAATTACAAACATGCATTTTAGATATATATTAAAAACACATTTTTATTACAAAAATTGACGATATTTACATATACCTCATTTGTCCTAAATCTACATATACATTTTTTTCTTAATTTTAGATAATATATATACATGTTTTCATTTAGCTTATAATTCACATATTACTTAACTAACTAATAACTATGATCAAATCTATTGCTCCAGCATATTCTCAAAGTCCTTCAGCTCCAGCTCACGCTCTATGACCTGCGTGTAGAGATTATCAAGCGTTTCCTGCATCCGCTGCTTCAGTGTGGCATTCTGAATGGACGCAATTTCGGTTGACTTTTGCAATTGTTGATTCTTCAGTTCGCTTATTTGGCGCGTCAGTTGATTGATCTTCTCATGGATTTGCTGTTGAGTATACTGTGGTTGCGGCTCATCCATGAACTCCAGATTCTCGAACTCCTCACGCTTGGTCATAAGCTGATTGTCATAGAAACCACTGGGCGCAGCCAAATTCGAACTGGAGCCAGCTGCACTCAGCTTTGGACTGCTGTTCTCGCGTCCGAACATCGACTTGTTGAACTCATTGTGCTCCATCTTTACGCCGCTGTTGCTAGCGCCGCCGCCAACGCCACCGCCGCTGGCAGCGCCAAAGAAATCGGACATGCGTGAATCATCGGCGGATAACCGTGAGGATTCCTCCAGTTCGTGGCGCTGCGCACGCGAATCATTGCCGGGTAATGTGGGCTCGTCCTCGTCATCTGTGGTAGAGACCTCTTCGCCGAATATATCATGAGCAGCTACGCCCATATTGGGCGCCCGATGTGTATCGAAATTGCTAGTTTCATCGTCATCCGACTCCACGTTTATCTCACGCTGCGAGGTGCTCTCATTGAGGGTCTTATCGCTGGCATGCATGGTCTCGTCCTGCATATCCTCATCGGCCTCGTTGTACGGCTTGATGTCTGACTGATCCAGCTCATCGCTGGGCTTGTCCTCCTCATTGATGATCTCGTACTCGACGCGCACAGCCTCGTTGTCGATGCGCAGCAGATGCTTCACTTCCTTCTCGATTTCCGGCGTTTCCACGTTCTTCTTTTTCAACGTCTTGCGAAAGCGTCGTTTACGCACGTTCTTGCAGGGCGGCGTTATGCCATGGGGCCACAAATACTTTTTGTCCACCTTGTTAGGGTCCTTTTTCTTGTTCTTGTTGGGCGACTCTTTCTCCGTCTCATCCTCGGGCTCCTCCTTGCATATGAGCAACTGGCAAATGTCCGCAGATTTATAAAAACTTTTATTGTCTATCGTCTTGTAGCTCTCCATAACTGTGGGTAAGTCGACAATTTTAGCGTAGAGCAATTGGTCATCGAGCCGCACTTCCCCATACCGCAAATCCTGATCTAATTGTATAGATAATCGGTCCTTGATGTTTCCTGCCTGTATCGACTCGTGCACCACACTGGCCAGGTGCTACAAAAGGTGGCAATTTGTCAACAGTGTCAAAAGAAAGCGAACGTTGCCTTACCTTGGGAAAACGCATTATGAACTGGTTCTCTAGCTCAACTCCATCATCCCTGGGCTTATGCTCAGCCTGTTTTTTCTTTTCAAACATTTTAACTAATAGATTTAACTTATATTTAATAAACAACAAACTAAGAAATTTCTGGCACAACTTTTACTACACTGTTGCATGTTCGATACCGCGAATATCATCAGCGTGCGGGTGGTCATTATCGATAGTCGTAGAAGTGTTGAAAAGCGTCGTTCTGTGTGTTACATCTGGCAACCTTAAAAAATAAAAAAGAAAAGCGCGCCTAAACAAATCGAATAAGAATGTACATTTTGCTTTGGACTTCTTCACACTTCTGCTGCGTGTATGGTTATTAATAATAATGTACGCTCAATAACTCTGCATCGTAGCTGCCGTATCGCGCCCACGCAGCGCGCAAAAATGGAACCCAAAGGCCGCCAAGCAGAAAACCAAGCGCAACTTGTTTTTTAACACACACATGTACTATGTATTATGTACATGTGTATGTATGCATAGTTTATTTGTATGCATGATTAATTATAATATTCTTAAACAATAAGCTAAAAAAATATATATAGTACAAACAGCTGACGTTAAAGTGACATTTTAAGCTGTTATTTGTGACTGCTTATGTAAATAGATCAACGTTTGGCTTATCTTATCTTAATTAATCGCGCTCATCCGACTGCATCATTTCACACCCTTCGGGTTGTAGACACCCAAAAAGGTGTTGCACTTGCGGCAGTAGTGGTTGCCCGTGCGGCAGCTATTCATGCAATAGGGCACAAAGCAGGCGCAGACACACCAGCTACGGAATTGGCAATTGGATTAGAATGTGAACTCAGCTTCTAGAGGCTTTCCACTTACCCCACTAGGCAGATGAGCGCTGCGGCCATATGAGTACGTGCGTTGGCTGTGTGCGTCATGCGAGTGGTCTTCTGTACGCCACAGGCGGGACACAGCACGCGGCAGGGATTCGGGCCCAAATTTGTGGGACCTGCAAGCAAGTTGTTTTCTTAAAGCATTTCTTGCAATCATAATTGCACGTATCCGGCCTCACCTGTCTGCACAAATGTGGGTTCCAGCTGTTGTGGTTGTGGCTGCGGCTGCGCAATCACAATCGTCGCTGGAGCGGGAGCTGGAGCGGGAGTTTGGGCTGCTATTGCCACATCATACGATGGCGGCGCCTCAATGGGCACACCGAATTGGGCAGCAGACAGTTCGTTTGTTGGCGTCGGCAGCGGAGCGCTTGGCGTGTTGAAATCCACTTGTGGATAGAGCATGGCACGCTTCTGTTCCATGGTGCGAAGTTCAGCTTTAACTTCAATATGAATCAGATACTACAGAGAGGCAAATCACAGCCCAAAAGCTTTGTTTGCTTTGCTAATTGTCGTCTCAAACCCCGTCGTTGTTGCTCCCTCTTACTCTCTGTCCACGCTCTCGCCGTGGTCTTTTTCGTTTCACTTTCAACACGCGACTGAATTCAAGTTTAGCGCTAACCAAAATAGCTGCCAGAGATCTGCGGAGAGCGAGCTTGAAAGCTAAAACGAAAACAAAAACAGGTAAGAGTGAGGCGTTCGAGATTGCCCGACTAGGAGTTACTCCTTACCTAGTCTCTAGTACAATCAAACTCAGCTCAAACTATTGCAAATGCATTCATAAATAACCTTGGTGTTACAGTCTCCAGATATTTACTACTACATACTTAAGATATTTATTGTGCTGAAATATGTCATACAAATGAATTTGTGTAACAAGGCTAAACCTTAAAAAAAGTCGTTTTAAATTGGGTACAGAATTGATTTTAATTAAAAAAGTAAAATATATTTGTTTTTATAAAACACGAAACAAGTTCATAAACTGATTATAAATCGATTTTTATCAATTCATATAAATAGATATTCTATAAGGGCTCTGAAATATATTTTTCACCACTTCAATATGCCCTTTCGGCCATATTGAATGTTTACAGGGTGTACAACAAAATCAAGTAAAAACTTTGGCAATCTTTTGCAACAATTGCACAACCGAAAAAAAACACGAAATTTAGATACTAACTACAAATGTATTTGAACAATTTATCTAAGGTACACAAATGCCTGCTCTTTAAATACAGTTAGCTATGTGCATGTATGTATGTCATTAACTGTATCTGTGTGTCCATATGTATGTGTGTATCTCAGGTAGAACTCTGTATTTTTAGCCAAAGCTGCTGCTGCTGCTGCAGATAAACGTTTATTTTGGAGTTCCACATCCGGCTGAGGGGGGTTGGGGGTGTCACTTGCGCAAATAGGTGCCCAGGTAGTGATCGCACATGCCGCAGTAGTGATTGGTGTTCATGCAGCTGGAAATGCAGTAGGGCAGGCACACGCAGCAGTAGAGTCTGGCGGAATGGAAAAGTGTCGCAACAGTCATACAACAACTAAGTATTATCTGTGACCCATTACGGCGATTACTCACTGCAGCAAGCACAGCACCAGCGCAATCAGGTGGGTGCGCGAGTTGGGCCTGTAGGAGACGCGGGTGCGCGTGTAATTGTGGCAGAACGGGCACTGTACATCCTGTGGATCCGGACCATACGGCGAGCTGGGCACTACGATCACCGTGTGCTGGGTGCTTGTCGCAGTTGTTGCCGGTCCGGGTCCGGTTGTCTGGGCAGGCGTGGGCGTGGTCGTGGCCGTTGCCTGATCATAGCTGGGCGGTGCTGGTGTAGCCAACAGTTTCTGTTGCTCGGGCGCCTCGTGCACCTCTTTAGGCCCCTCTAGCGGCTCTTTGGGGTAGACACTTTCCATAATTGGAGTATGACCGAAGTATGACAAATTCTCTGCCGGCGCTGTCAATGCTAGCCATGAAAAAACGAAAACCTGCGACGCACCCAATCGGCTCTTATCAAATGTGGTAGGTTTCTGTTGTCTCTGCTTCTTGCGCCCAATTGTTGAAAGCTTCCCGCCGATTGTGGGCTTATTTGTTTACCTTATGGGTACAATAAGTAGCTTTCCATCAGAGTATGTGCGAGTAAGTGTGTGTGCGTGTCTCTTAACACCTAACAAAAAATGTTCGTGTGTGTGTGTGTGGAGAAATTGTTTACGTTTATTGTTGTTTAGCATAAAGCTATTAATCGCTGCTATAGACGCCCACAAATTTGTTGCAATTGCCACAGAAATGATTCGCATTCATGCAGCTGGTGGCGCAGTAGGGCAAACAGGCAAAGCACCAGAGACTGCACGAGTAACAAGAAAGAAAAACAAGCGCACACCGATAAGATAAGAGAGAGGGAGAGATACTGATAACAGAGTCTGCGTTATCTTACCCCACTATGCAAAGCAGCGCGGCCATGCAGTGGGTGCGCACACTGGGCGAATACTCGACGCGCGTCAGCTTCTGCACGTGGCAATGGGGACAGCTAATGTAGCACGGATCCGGTCCCACAGCGGGCGGCGGCTGTTCTGCAAGTGTTCCAATCAATCAATCAATCAATCAAATGGCCAACATTCAGTACTTACGTTGTATAATGACCACCTGAGCAGGTGTTGGCACGTGAAAGTGCGTTGCCTGCTCGTAGCTGGGCGGCTGTGGCTGCGCCTGCGCATACTGATAGCTCATGATCGGTTTATCCGCGCACAGGTCAGTTGGTAACCAGCTTCGATTTCGTACTCTTCGTTGTTTTGCCTGCGTCTGGCAACAATGTTGCCAGCGCGCATGTTGCAGCAACATTGCCGTTAAAAAGCTTTCAAAACTTTCAGCAACAGTTGCCAACTCATTTAATTATTGCCAGCTAAACGCTTTGCTTCGATGTTTATTTGCGTTTCGTAGGCGATTTATCAGTCGCTCTTTGTAAAATGCACACTAGAGAATTTGTTATTGGTTCGCATCTATTGGCATGCAACCGGAAAAGCGCTTGACAATCATATTTCCGCCCTTAAAATGCTTGAATACGAACTCCAGAGACTGTGTAATGCTTTTAAGTAATCATCACCAAGCCCGCAGGCTTTCCATGCTCTTCTAAGATCTTCTCTTATATCACACGCAGATTATGTTTATTTAACTATGTGCTAACTCTCTGGGCTAATTAAAATATAAACAATCCCAGTTACATGCAGGCCATCTGTAAGTCGAGCATCTCTTAAAGGGTAAAACTAACATAAGTATATTAATCAGCCATGCACTTAAATGATTAAAAAGATAATGTTCCATTTTTGCAGTACTTGGTTTTTATACCCTTGCAGAGGGTATTATAATTTTGTCGTGAAATGTGTAACGCATAGAAGGAGACATCTCCGACCCCATAAAGTATATATATTCTTGATCAGCATCAACAGCCGAGTCGATATAGCCATGTCCGTCTGTCCGTCTGTCTGTTTCTATGCGAACTAGTCTCTCAGTTTTAAAGCTTTCTTAATGAAACTTTGCAAAAGTCCCTTTTTCTGTTGCACGCAGCACATATGTAAAAACCAGCTGGATCGGACCACAATAGCATATAGCTGCCATAGGAACGATCGGTCAAAAATTAAGTTTTTGTATAAAAAACCATTTTGTTTTTCAAGATATCTTAACCAAACTCGGCATTTATTAGTTTTACTATGCTCCTCATATATATGCAAAATCCTATTAAGATCGGACCACTATATCATATTATTAAGTTTTTGTATGGAGCATTTTTTGTTTTTCATGATTTTTCGATTTAACACGGCATTTAAAGATTTCACTATGCTCCCTTCATTTTTGCAAAATCTTGATTAAAAGCCTTTTTTTTTGTTTATCAATATACCTTGACCAAACTCGGCCTTAACCATTTTCTCGGCATTAAAAGGTTGGGTCTGCAAGGGTATTAGATCTTCGGCATGCCGAAGATAGCCCTTCTTTCTCGTTTACTCTGCTCGGGTATTAACTGTGGTCCTTCGTAAAACTTTATAGTGTAGAAATACAGCTTAGTAAATACTTTTTTTAGAATATATATAACAATATTATAAAATGAGGTTTTCTGAGTCATAAACAAATTTCTTTAAAACTGGTTGCATGTGGTTTCTTTCATAGGTTTATTATACTTGATAAAAATGTATTTCTGTACTCATTGCTAGATGAGAATCCAGGTTCGAATTCCGTCTATATTATAAGTAACAATAATTGTATTAAAATCTAGTTTTCAATCACTCATATCTTCAGCTACATAAATCAAATTTGGGTAAAATGAATCATCGATCTCCCTGAGGGAGGTGAAACCTGGTTTCGTACCGTCGTGCTTTGCTCTGCAAACTTATATGCATATAGTATATGTATATCTGTGTATACAGTGTATATATATATATTGTGAGTTTTTCGATTTCATCACAAGCCTCGAAAGCGTTCTCAATTCTGATAGGATGTAGGCACCACAACGACCGCATTTGTGCACGGCTGTCTGGCAGGACTCTGCACAGTAGGGTATACAGCAGCAGCAGACGCAGCTGAAGAAGAGGAGGAAAGATCCTTTTAGAAGGAACAGTCAGAGTGAAATAACATTTGCTTACCCCAGCAAACACAGGAGCAGCGCAACCAAATGCGTCTTAGAGTTGGGCTCGAATGTGACCACGGTTAGCTGGCGACTGTGGCACGTGGGGCAGGTGGCCATACAGGGTTCACTGCCCAGGGCATTCGGTATCGAAGCTGCAACAGAAAAGATGTCAAATAGATGGCTCCTGTTAGGATGATCGAGGTAAACTACTTACTACTCGGTGGAACAGGCTCTGCCGTCATGAAATGCGTTTCGGGAATTGGCCTCAGAATTGGATTGCCCCCGAATTCGCTATAACTAGGAGGAGCCACGGGATAAGTATGCTTCGATTCCATTCTCGTATGTATGTAAGTGCTGCTCTTCTGAAGGTCTGAAGTGCTCGTAGCCTGACGCGGAACTGAAACTTCTTGTCGAGTGAAACCGCAAAAGAAACCCACCCAAGAAATGGGTGCAACTAAAAAGCTAACGAGCGCTCGAACCGAGCTGCGGTGCGTTATTGATAAGGCTTCGAAATAAAAGTAAATATGAGAGCAAAAGATGTGTCGTCATAAAAGAAGTACCCGTAGGTGGCAAGTCATACAGTTATGTTTTAAAAACAAAGAGTTATTGATTAATCACCAAAGAAATATTATGCAATGAAATGCTTAGTAATACGAACTCAGAACTGCAGTTGAAATAGCCTCTCATCGAATATAATGATTATAGCAATGTCCCAAATGGATTGCAGTTTTATGGGTGCCATCAAAGGAGGCGATTGGAATATGATGTCCCTTTTAATAGCTAGTGTATGCTTATGCATCGTTTAGTTTATCTAATACTTAATATGGTTATTGGCGCAGAAAAAAAAGCTATAAGCCTCTCTTTCCAAAGGCACACGGCTCAAAGATTTGAAGTGGAGCCTGAGCTATTTTATATTATGTTTCTATTATTTTTATTATTATTATTATTATTAACTATAAAAGTAGGCTGCTTCTTCAAAAACACACCACACACTACATCCAAAAACGCGATTCGAACCCTCATCTTCATTGTTTGTTTGCTTCAAGTATGTTCAGAATAACTCTACATCATTGAACTTCCCAGGGATTCAGTTGCCTGAACTATGTTATGTTAGGTACCTATTGCCGAAGAGTCATTGGGAAGGCTTTGAAATAAAACTAAAATATGATATAAATATCATACCCTCATCCTCGTTGTTCCGATGCCTTCACTTCGACAGCAGAGCTAGCGAAGATTTATATGCGGCCAGCTTTAAGATTTATCACATTTGCGTAATTTACAGGCATATATTCTATATTCTGTATTTCTTTATTCAAAATATAATCATACATCATTTGATCTACAGCTTAGCGGTCGTAGGTGCCAATAAAGGAGTTGCAAGAGGAGCAATAGTGGTCCACGTTGCGGGCACAGTCCGTGCAATACAAGCAGGCGGCGCAGGGCCACAGGCTGGAGGAATGCAGAAATTTGGATACGATCCTTAAGTAAAGTATACCAGAGTCTGAGGTATTCGTCTGCCACTTACAGTGTCAGGCACATGATCAGGGCTAAAATGTGCGTTCTTGTCGTGGCATGGCCCTCCGTTCGGGTCATCATCTCCAGATGACAGTTCGGACAGACCACTCTGGAGGACACGGGACCAACGTTTGTGGACATCTTGCTTTTGCTTCTATTAATTGCTTTATGTTGAGCTCCGCTGTGGCTGCTGGTCGCGGCGATACTGTAACTCTTTAAGAACTTACGGACTTTATTTATTATTTATTTATAAAAAGTGGAAAAGTTACCCGCATGGGTTGGGCACACAATAAACTGCCTCGATAAGTATGTATGCAATTCTCTTTTGAAGTCACAAAAGCTTTCGAAGAAGTTGCTCTTACAGAAAAGTTCCATAGATTGATTGAGCTTAGGTCTTAGATACCTCCATCTGTACATACCGATAGACTATGTTGAATCGAAACAAATAATAAAAATTGTTGTGTATAATTTTTTCGTTTAATTAAGTGAATGTATGTGCACAATAAACATATTCGGTTTGTTATTTAATTTTAGATTAATTTAACATCTTTTTTTTTTCAAATTAAAAAACAGTTTAAAACTTTGAAAAATCGTGTGGAATATCTTGAAGGCATTTCAAACTCCGTAATGTTAAGTATTTTGAGATTTCGTTTGTATTTCAAGCCAGAGCGCTGAGCTTCAGTTCTGATAGGTGCCCACGAAGGCGCCGCAGCTGGAGCAGGTGTGCACGGCGCTCTGGCAGGAGTCCACACAGTAGGGCACACAGCAGCAACAGATGCCGCTGTAGGTCAACAGAATTTAGATGGTAAACAGAGGGTTTCGAATGCGGCCAGAACTTACCCCACCAGGCAAATCAGCAGCGCCAAGAGATGGGTCTTGGTGCTGGGCTCGTGCTTAACCGTGGTCAGCAGACGCGCCTGACACGAGGGGCAGGTGGCCACAGTTGGCATTCGGCCCAAGTGATTTGGTGCCACACCTGTGCAAGTTATTAATTGTGTCTTGTGTTTACTTAACAATTGTTCTCAATTTTTTGGCTTCCACTAACCCTGCATATAAACCTGCGGCTGTTGCACGTTAATTACGGACGCAGGCATCGCCGACGGCTGCATCTCCGTTGGTATCATCGATGGCCCGCCCAGGTCGCCATATTGCGGCGGCGCGTCCGGCGCCTGCGGATAGAGATGCGATTTGGTGTCCATTGCTCAGCTGTTGCCTTCCGAACGAGGTCTGCTCCGTTTGCGGCCAGCTACGAAACTGAGAAGCGTGAAATTCCGCTGCTTTCCCGATGCCTGTCAGTCAATAGCAAAACAACACAAGTGTGTATATGTGTGTGTGCATGTGAGTGTGGGTGTCTGTGTGTGTGTGGGTATGTGTGTGTGTCTGTGTGTGATGGTATGTGTGCGCGTGTGAGTTTGATAACCATTTTGTTGGCGCTATCCAGTCAACTTCCAGCGCAAGAATCCCCAACGTTCTCCATCTGATGACGCAGAGCTGCACGAGGTTCTAAGTTACAGATTTATTTAACATCTTTAAGCAGTAAAAAGTCAACTAAGGCCATAAAGCATGCACATTGATTATATAAGGAGTACATATAAACTCAACTTGAGCTGTAGGACATGCACATGGGGTATATAAGGCAAAGCTTGTCAAAGCCAACATAATAATAATTCCAATTTTAATCTAATGCATGTCAAATGTGCATTAAGTAAGCGGTTACAGTAGACTCCCCTTAGCATTACTATATTCCTGCAAAGCGCATAAAAGCTATTATAACAAGTAAGTGGTTCTAGTCGGGAGCTCCCGACTAGGGGATACCCTGAACCCTCTTTTTTCAACACCAAATGCAGATATAAATACTATTCTAGAAGCTACATGTCAGGTTTGGCGACTCAAGCTCTTATTGTTTACCAAAAACACGATTTCGATATCGATTTTTATCGATTGCATGGAAACGGAGTAAGTTATCGAATATCGGAAACAAACTCGGTCTGTGCGGGCACTAGGAGGACCTACAGCTAAAATTTCTCTAGCTCTTATAGGTTCTGAGATCCTTGCGTTCATATATACGGACAGACGGATGGACAGACGGATGGACAGACGGATGGACGGATGGACAGACGGATGGACGGATGGACAGACGGACATGGCTAGATCGATTCGGCTATTGATGCTGATCAAGAATATATATGTACACTTTATGGGGTCGGAGATGCTTCCTTCTGCCTGTTACATACATTTGCATTTTGCACAAATACATTATACCCTTTTTACCCATTTTTAATGGGTTTAGGGTCTAAAAAGGTACAACACATTGAACTTGACACTTGCTTACGCCAATAATTGATGTTTATAAGTTGACAAATTATTTGTTTATTTTATTTATTAATGGTCGACAAAACGAGGCTCTTCCTAATTATTCAATGCACTACACATACATTATGAAAATTAAATGCTAAAAGACTAACCGACCGATGGAGGTGTTTTATTTGCCAGTCCGGCCAGCTATTCCCCTTTTCATATATATACTAACAAGCTTAAGGCTCTAGTCAGTAGTTCCCGATTAGGGGATTCCCTGAATTCTCTTCTATCAACACCAAATGCTGCCTCGCGCTACGAGCTTGTTTGCTTTAGCTGTAATAAAAAAAACTTAAAAGCGCGCCTGTGAATGTATGTGTGCACATGTGCAAATATTCTTGCAATCTAAGCACATTTTTCTTTAATAAATTCCGTGTTCCTTTGCCTATCTTGATGAAATTGTCAGCAGTTGATGTTATTGCGTTATAGAATATTCGTATATTCGCCGTGTAGGTGGGGGGATGCGATAGCTATAAAATATCTACATATATCTTTATGTACTATTCCAGAATATTCTATTCAAGTTTGGGGACTTGCTCGCCGAGGGTATCAAAATTCCATCATATCTCACATTAAATTATTTCAAAAGTGTACGTAAAAAAACGACCTTTAGTTTTCCCTATTGGTAAATGTGCATAAAAGTTGTGCTATTCTTGAGGTGAGAGCTATTTTGTGCAACTAATAATGCATATTTATAAATAACAAACGTAATCGAGCAACGCCTGGCAATCTTGCCCGATCAAAAAAACAAAAATACACACATTTTGTTTGTTTTTTTATTCTCAGAACCCATTGAAAATGTGTAAAAATGGAATAATCGTTTTGTGCACATGAATGAAATGGGCAGAAGGTGCGTTTCTGACCCTGAAAATACACATATATATTCTTGAGCAGCATTAAAAGCCAAGTTGAGTTTGTTTCTTCTTAACTTGTCTCGTTTCCAATCAATTGATAAAACTCACAACTCAATCGCGAATTCCTTTGTTTAGCTTTTAGAATAGTAAGTACAGATCGAGAATGGTGCGGGTATCCCCTAGTCGGACACTCCCAACTAGGGCACTTTTACTTGTTTAAACTGTTTGCTTTTTTGTCTAAATGTTTTAAATTAATTTTAATTTCTGCCGATTGAAAACCTAATGGCTCGTTTTAGTGTCCCGCCCTTAGTAATAGGTGCAATTAGTTGACGGCTTTGCCCAGGTACTGGTTACAGCAGCTGCAATAATGATCCAAGCTGCGGCAGCTCTTGAGGCAATACGGGAGCGGCACCAGGCAAACCAGCCTGGAAAACAGAAGAGAAGGGCGCCGCCCTGGGAACTAAGCTCTGTGTGCCAGCAGTTGCAGCCATAGTTAGCTGACTCACCCGGTTAGGCAGAGAATGAGGGCCAACAGGTGCGTGGTCTTATTCGCACGCGGTGCCAGCCGCGTTTGCATCACATTGTGGCAACCGGGGCAAGTCATGCGCTGCGGCTCGTGCCCCAATGGCGGTGCGGCTGCAACAGGAGTTGGTAATCCAATGGGTAGGTGCTGCCAGGTGATGCAATCACTTACCATTTGCATTGAGAACCATCACTGTAGCCGGCGCCGGCCCCGGCGCTCTGCTTGAGATCCGCCTCCATGTTAAGTTATGTAATAAGCGTCAGAAACTCGTCCGGTTTTTATAGCTATCTCCGCATGTACAGTTTTCCATTTGACATTACGCACTTGACTTGAATATTTATTTAATGCCTGACATTTCGAAAAACAATTGACATACACATTACAATTTTGTTGTCTAACATCAAAATAATTGCATAAATTGGGTAAATGTTAAATGCTCTAAGTTACAGTCGTACTTCGCTATAATGAAAGTCTTCATAGGCAATAATATTCTGATTGTTTCTTGCATTTTATGGGAATCTTAATCACTTTTCGCTTTATTTAAGATTTGCTGCTTTAATTCTTAAAACGTACTTAAAAAAGTGCTCATCTTTCAGGTTTCACTGTATTCCTTTCTTCGCTTTGCTGTAAACTTTTTTGTTTTCCCAAAATAAGCTCAAAGCGAATAACTTGGTTTTTCCTAATATATATATATATAATATTAAAAATGTTATGTATATTAAAAACTGTACTCAATAACAACATTCGTTAAAGCGTAGCTCGACTGTATGTAAAATGAAGAAATGCAATTAGGCTGTGCTTTGAAGTTAACTAGCTGTGCATCTAACTGGAAATATCAGGTGTACTTCAAACTGTCAAAAGGCTGTCAGGACTTTTCAGCGCTCGTAGGTGCCGACAAAGGCTTTGCACGAGGGGCAGAAGTGATCCATGTTGCGCGCACAATCCGTGCAATACAAACAGCAGGCGCAGGGCCAGCAGCTGGGGAAATAAATAATTAAGTATCCATTAGTCGGAGAAACTAAATATAGTTTGGCAGGGCAGTTGCTTACCAGGTGAGGCACATGATTAGCGCTATCAAGTGCGTCTTTGTGCTGGCCTTTGGCTCGGTGCGCGTGGTCACCTGTTGATGGCAGTTGGGGCAGACCACATTGCTGGGCTCCGGGCCGACAGGTGTTGACATTTTGCCTTCGTTAGAAATATAAAGGGCTTGGTTAGTTATCGATTTGAAGTTGGTGTTGACCTTCGCGTTCGGCTCGTTGCATGCCAACTGGCGTGTGGGGCAATCAGTGCAATGTCATCTGGAAACCCCATTTAAAATATAAGCTTAAAACATGATAATAACAACCTGTTCGTGGTCCGTTTGTTGTTTCAACGGACTTTCACATGACTCCATTGCTAATTGCATACGAACTCAACAAAAATGCGCGCTGATACTGGATAATCGCTTGGCATGCGGCAGGCAAATTAATTTCAATAACCCCGCAACTATTCACTTAGGCGACTCCTCTGATATCATAATACGCTTGCCTTTTCATATTTTCTGTCCATGATGTCAGTTTGTGGCGCCAGCGAAAGTGTCTGCCACATGCCACATGCCACACAACGATGTCGTCATGCAAAAGAAGTCCCAGCAACCCCAACTTGAGCAGAGAGACAACAAAAGGTTGTACAAATAAAAACAACTAACTACAACTACAAACATTCTCTCGATCTACCTCTCACCCACCCTCACCCCCTTCCCCACGCCACCTCTCAATCCACTCCTTAGGTTATGTAGGGCGTACCCACCACATTTTTTGGGTGTGTATCGTTATCTCCATCAATCCCCTGGACAATGCTAATGTGTTAAGTTATTAAGCCTTGACTGTCCGTTTTATTGCCTACTTTTAGGGATTTCACGTACAGTACACACAATAAACATTAAATATTGCTTTGCCACACTCGCGCCGCATAAACAAATTTCGAATTCGAACATAAACATTTTCTGTACAGATTCATCAATTGCCTCGTCATCGAACTGATCGCTGCCAGCTGCCAATTTGTAAACTCACTTAGATATGTGTATATATGTAAATTTAAATATGTGTATGTATATACAAAGAACTTCTTCGGATGGTTGCTCTTAAGAGAAGCGTTGCCGTCGCGTACTTGTTGCGCGTTGTAGCAACAAAAGCGTTTTGAAGTTCGCAACGCAGATGAACCGCAGCCCAACCGATTGTTGGCATGTTAACCCCCAAATGATGCACAGTGGCGAGGTTTCCATTTTAATGGGCTCAATACTGGCCCGGACGAATTCTGCGTGAGCATAACCTAATAGGTGTTGCCACCTGACGACAAAATGGCAACACCGCCTAAATATTTCGTGACAGTTAAATTCGAGTCTCAAGCCCTATCGATCAAAAGTTCAGACACCCATCTCTTTACTTATCTAGCTAAAACTGATTGAAATGAAAAAAAATGACGTAAATATTAAAAATATTAATATTTTTTACAATTACTTGATGCCTCAGCACAACAGCATAATATTTGCACTTTACAGCAATAATATCTGCTGTTTAGCCACAGTGCGACGAGAGCCGCAACATTGCTTGGCAACAATGTTGCGAACGTGTTGCTGAAACATTAGCTGGCAAGTCCCTCATTTCGTTAATTTAACATATATGTATATTTCTTGTATAAGTATAAGTACATTTGAAATTCAAACAATGTGCAATTATACTGTGTCGCTAAATATATTTTGCATATTTCAGAAAAATATAATAAATGCATAGTTATGTGATATACGAGTCCGTACGTCGACATGGGATATCTTTGAAACTGTTTACTTTCAAAAAGTGCTATTTCTCCACTTTTTTTTTTGTTGAAACGAATTGTTTATAAAAGCTTGCTTCAGTTGGAGCTTTAAGCAAGGGTTTCATTTCAAGAGCCGCGACTTTATCTCCCCTTTTTATAAATCAAATGTACGTATGTATGTATCTAAGTTCTTTGTTAGAGTGCGATTATGTGGAATATATCTGCATGCATATAATATACATATTGTGGTTAAAGTTTATCTGCAAATTGGCATGTACAAATATGAGTGTACGTGATATCGTTTTATTTTTGACTGAGCTCTGCAGCTTCCAGTCCTAGAATCGTTTTAGAATCTGCCCAGGCAGGCCTTACAGTTCGGGCAGTATTGGCTGGTTTTATAGCCGCAATCGCAGCAGCAGGGCAAACAGACGCAGGGCCAGCAGCTGTGGGGGGAAGAGGAATTGCAATTAGATACGCTGCGATTTTTCGCCCAAATCAGAAACTGAAACGTTACGACGTCTGTGTACACTTACAAAAAGAGGCAGAGTATAGCGGACCACATATAGGTGGTGCATGTTGCATGGTGCTCCACACGCATGCGAATGCGAGCATGGCAATGGGGACAAACCATGCCGTTGCCCGAGTTGTTATCGATAAGAACCGTGCTGGTTTGGTTCAATACGGTGATCGGAGGTGCTTGGTTTACCACGGTGACCGGCGGGCATGGGTTATACATTGGTGCTGTATGAATCAGTTCCGTTGGCGGAGCACTGGGGGCTGCCCTCATGCCGGCCTGCTCAGGTGAGTACGGCGGCGGTTGTGGGGGCAGCTTGGTGTATTCCATGGCTAGTTGCAAGTGCCTGGAAAGCAAAGTGTTATCCATATTAACTGTCACGATTTCACTACTGCGTCGTTATTGCAGGGAAAGAACCGTAATATAAATACTAATGTATGTACATACATACATACAAACATATGTCCGCGCATGTATGAATGCATGTACATATGTATGTATAATAGAAACCCTTTATTTAAAATGCATTTACACTTTTTTACACTTTGCCCTATAGACTTCTATGAATCACGCTTCAACATTATTGCAAGCAATACTTACTTTATATTTATGAACTTTAGGTATTTATCTTTCTAAATACGCAGCAAAGCGAGCGAAGCGACCGGCGACTTCTTCCAAGAACACAAACGAAATGAGCAAGGCGTAAAAAAACGAACAATGGCAAGAAGAAGCAAAAGTTTTGAGCATTCTTTATATTTGTGCGAGCGAGATGGCAACACAAGCTACATTTTCAGTGCACAAAAAAGTGCTCAGAAAAGCCTGCCAAAACATAATTGTTAGCCCAATAAACATATTTTTGGTTAGAAAAATAAACACGTTTAAGTTATATATCATACAAATAAAGAAAAAAGTGGAGCATAAATCCGTGTATCCAATCGTGGAAATATTTTAAAAATATCATAGATATAACTAAATATATGCAGCTTTAAGAAATAGCTTGCCAAAGTTTCTTTATTTAGTCAAGACTGAGGCAATTTATGTTAAGCTCTTGAGAAATATGTACCTATTTCTGATCAGAAGGTAAATACAAGCAAAGTTAGTTCATAGCAGGAGGTTCAGGAGGTCTTGAGGGTGATGGCGTTTGAGTCTCCTCCTTACTCTTCTACGGTGACAGGCAGTATTTAGGCGTCTAGCTAAACGGTTTGGATGAGTTGATTAATTGTTAAATATACATATCTTAAATAGTAAAGCTGAATGAACTGCATAAGCTACAAATATTTCGATATTCAAATTATTGCATACTTTTGTGAGCACCACAAAAATGCAAGCGTTGATTAAGGCTGCATACTTTTAGGGCTACGAATTATGCTTCTTCAGCTTTAACTAGAACGTATCCCCAGCCGATTCTCAAACGATAGGACGCGTTCTGATTGCAACTTTATTTATTGGCATCCAAGGATATGCGGAACTTATATATGCAACAATAATCAATTTTAAATTAAATAAACGATAAGTCTTCGTTTTATTACTCCTCAAATATAACAATTATCAGTGTCAATGCGCTCTGCATTATCAGTGAAAACAATTTGAACGCCATTCGATAATATTGATCCTTACGAGTCCAAAATTGTATATCATTTCAAAATCGGATATTGTTTGGCAGAGATATTAAAGAAAATCATCAAAAAAAGTTGACTTTTCAAACGAATCGTTTTTTGGTCAACAACTTCTTTTAGCCCATCGATTTTTTATTTTTATTGATTGCCAATTAATAGTAGGAATCCTTACGACTCCAAAATGGTATATTATGTCGAAATCAGATAGTATTTATAAAAGTTATAGGATAATAGTTCATAAAAGTTATTTCTGAACGTACTAGTTACGTTTTACAGTAAATCAGTTCCTTTATTAAAGCACAATTTGGAATTTTGATATCCCAATACTTCTAGAGCATCCGGCTGCCTATAAAGGCATTGCAAACGGGACAGTAGTGGTTCGCCGTCTTACAGGAGTCCATGCAGTAGGGTACGCAAACACAGGGCCAGCAGCTGTGTGGGAGAGTTGGGAGATTAGATTATTGTTGTTACTGATAAGTAAAAAATTCGACAAGCTCTATAAGCAAGCTCTAATACGGTTGTCTTCCAATTATCGAATCATATTTGGTTAGTCTTTGCTTTTACAATTTGGTGATTGAAGGTTTTCAGATAACAATACAGTTCCAATGAAACTTAACTGTTAAACTGACTCAACCCAATAGCGGGGTCAATATCACAAGCTTACCCCACTAGACACAGTAGCAAGGCCCACATATGCGTTCGTCCTGTGGGCGTACTTTGAATCGTGGTCACCACATCGTTTTGGCAGGTGGGACAACGTAGGAAGGTCGGATCCCTGCCCACTGGGATATGGACAGGTTGTGTTGTTGTGTGTATCACGACACAGGAACCTGGTGGCGGTTGTTGTTGCATGGGCGGATAGAGAGGTGGCTGTGTCGGACCCGCCGGATACGGCTGATAGGTTTGCGCTGGCACAAACCTGATTTGCGCTTGAGGTGTTGCCTGTGGCATTGGCTGCGGTTGCGTTTCCGGCAGCGGCTGTTCAGTATAAGGGGGCGGCTCCTGTTTTTCCATGATAGTTTCTGTTCCCTGTATTATCTTTAAAAAATGGTCACTGAGCAATCGAACCGTTGAGCTTGCTGTTTATGGTTCTACTAAACTATCCGCACGCGAACTAAGGCCTGATAATGTGCCCAAATTATAAAAAGTCCATGGGCCTGGCTGATACCGAACTTATCTGTTAAACCTGTACAGCTGGCATAGATTAGCTCGTACTGACATCTGGGAAATGGGGGACTTTTCAAGTTAAAAGGCACTTTAGCACTTTAACAACCTGTTCCTATGAACATTGACAAAATGCACAAAATGGGTCACATTTTCTTAAGTTTCGCACAACAAGCTTCGAAGTTAATGAATAAAAAGCAAAATAGTTGTGGTTCCAAGTGCTCATCCCGATATGTATTGTACTGAATCTTAACTTATCCAATATTAACCCTTTATACAATGTAAAATTTTGCTTGACTGAATTAAAGCTATAAAGCCAAGACAGGTTGCATAGCAACTCCACCTGTAAGTGTGGAAAATTCGTGAAAACAGTTGCATATAACTTGGATAGATTGTTAAAGTCCAGTCCACGGGCATAAAATGGGGTAATTATTTTGATTGCACTCTTTTGTTCACTCTGTCATTCAATTGACAGCAAATTCATTTTCAAATACCTATAGATATTTTTCAACAATTCTGATGGGCGAGGAATGAATGTAAAAGGTCGAAAATTCGATGAAAAAACTTAGTCCGGGTAAAGCTGGGCAAATCACGCAGTAAATCCCAACAATTATTTGATATATATGAAATTTATAATTTATATCCTTGAACAAAACATTCTATCGATTCAGTCGTGATCGCGTTGCTTTAATTTGAGACTTTAGCTTATTTTTAAATACACAAATCGTTCTTAAATTTAGGTCCTAGGTTAGTTCTCGTAGGTGCCAATGTAGGCGCCGCAATTGGGGCAGGAGTGCTCAGCGTTCTGGCAGGAGTCCATGCAATAGGGCACACAAACACAAGGCCAGCAGCTGGAAGGGGAATAAAAGAAATATCATTTCGAAATGTATTTCAATTTTCTTTGCACTCAACAGGCGTGAATGATTCATGCATGACTAAATGAGCTCAATTTGCCCCGTTCACAGATGAGTCATGCGCAGAGCGCTTGGAGCTGAGCAACTTACAGGAACAGGCACAAGATCAGGGCCCAGCAGTGGGTGCGTCCCGTGGGCGTTCGCTTCACATTGGTCAGGATGTCCGCATGACAGGAGGGGCACTGGACACGCGACGGGTCGCTGCCAATGGGCACCACATTCGTTGTGGTGGTCGTGTGTATGACCACATGGGGTTGTCCGGGCTGGTAGGTCTGCGCTGGCGTGTATCCCTGGCTCATGTTGCTCTAATAATCCCAACTAACTGTTAACTGTTCGATGGTTTCCCTAACACTGCAGCATATAAAGGTGCTTCTATAGAACCTACTCTACGGTTCCACAGTT
Organism: Drosophila littoralis; assembly: GCA_018903485.1. Lineage (NCBI taxonomy): Eukaryota > Metazoa > Arthropoda > Insecta > Diptera > Drosophilidae > Drosophila > Drosophila littoralis. The sequence continues at coordinate 9,760,624 of JAEIGF010000297.1, read as the reverse complement.
TGATATCGTGCCGCGTTATCTTACAAGGTGCGGTCATAACTGATAAAAAATGAGAATGAGAATGACAATGAGAGAGGGACAGCGAGAGAGGGAGAGAACACTGAAACAAAAGGGGACTTTTTACGATTAATTGTCAGAGTTTCGCCTAAAGCTAATTCCTCACGGTAAAACGTTGTTTTATTTTTGTTATTTAAGGATTGTTAAGTGCTATCAACAGGTCTGACTCATGGCCAAAAGTGGTCTGTAAAACAATGATTGTTGAGCGCGTTTCGTTAGGTATTTACGACCTGCATTTTCTATAAAGTTGACTCATTTCAGCAGTTGGTACACTCGGAAACTGTTGATAAGCCCAAGAGCTCTTTAAACGAGTTATATATCTTTCTCTATGTGCTATTTGATCTTGATAAATTTACTCAATGGAACTAAGTCTTGTTCAATTATCTCATTATCTAAGATAACTTAATGAACTCAGCCAGCTAGAGATAATACGAGTTGTATACATATATGCCTATAATTCTAATTTCAGCAATTTCTATTCTTTTATTCAGGATAAAAACTGAGCGAATCATCAAGGTGCCGCTCGAATCCTGTAAAGTTGATTTATAATCGAACTAGCCAGTGATATTACCTGACCAAACATATGCGAAGAAGGCCCAAGACAGCCTACGCAGATTTAGTTTACTCGTCTCGTGACCCCGAAGTCGATAAATATATATAGATTGCCTGACAGGGCTTTTAGACATTTAGAGAATGCTTGTTTGTGAATATAATACTGTATAAAAAAGTAGGAAAAAGTAGCTTATCCGACACCATAAACTATATATATTCTTGATCAGCATATGATACTGATATAGTCACTTCTAGAGACTTTGGGGACGTAGCTCATCATTGATGACTTATACAAGAAGAACTCATGAAAGAGCAGGGTATCTCCTAGTCGGCCCGTCTCGACCACATTTACTTGCTTCTATTATTACTTACATATATTATCATGTATACAGATTATACTTATTATGAACTTAACTCATATTTGTTATCGGATTGTACTCTTGATAATATAATCGAAACCTGCTAAAAAAAAAAAAACGACAACCAAAAATGGTCTTTCACTGACATGCACAACCAGTACACCTGCTCTTCCCATAAAAGTGAGAAAAGAAAAAAACAACAATGCGTATACGTAATAATTTACTTGATATACTCGTATATTTACAGTTCGTTCGAATTCGCTTAGTCGGCAAAAAATATTAATTCGTTCAGAGTTAAGATCTATGTACACATGTGCTTAATTAGAATACATACAAATACTTATGTATGTATGTGTATGTGTATGCGTATGCGTATGCGTATGTATCTATGTATATATTAATTCTCATAGGTGCCTATGTAGGAGCTGCAGTTGGGACAGTAATGATTGGCATTCTGGCAGGAGTCCATGCAGTAGGGCAGGCACACACAGGGCCAACAGCTGGAGGTGTAGAAGAAGAAGAAGCATAAGAATATATATTAGTTATTTATAAAAATATAATGTATATGTATATGTTTATAACGAGCATAATAAAAGGTTTTTCCATTGAAATATGGAATTGTGACAGTTTAACGCAGTTGTTTCTGTGTTATCTGACTGAACTCCGCAGCCAGTTGAGATAACAATGGTACACACGCACACACACACGCACATTCTGACACACGCACACACCCTTGCACTACAGATAAGCGTCTGGTTATGTACAGCGCCGTTTTTGTGAGCGAATGTCACTGGTTGCTTGTGGCCCAATTGCAATTGGAACTGATTCACCTGCTGCCACACACCTGTACACACACACACACACACACACACAAATCTACTTACACAAATAGGCATAGAACCATGGCCCAGCAGTGTGTACGGCCGGAGGGTGTGCTCTTAACGGTGGTCACCACCTCCGCGTGACAGGAGGGGCAACGTATGCGCGTCGGCCCGCTGCCAATGGGCACCAGATTGGATGTGGTTGTCGTCTGTATGATCACCGTGGACTGCTGTGGCGGCTGTGGCATCGGCGGATACAGCGGCGGCTGTGTGGGTCCCGACGGGTACGGCTGATAGGTTTGTGCTGGCGTATAGCCGGGCAGCGGCTGCGGCTGCGGCATCGCACTATACGGCGGTGGCTGCTTGCTGTCCATGTTTGAGCTGTGTGCTTCTCTGGCTGCTGGAGCTTAGCTCGACCGCGCGGCTTGCTGGCTCTCGTTCGACTGAGGCCAGCGAGAAAATCGGGTGCTAGCTATACTCCCGCCCAACTCAGCCCATAGCTGGGCCAATTCAAGCCAATTCGGGCGTATCTTATCAGCTGTTTTGTTGCCTGCGATTAGCTGGCAAACACCTTGGCCACAATGTGTGGCCAATTGGGTTTAGTTTTTTGGCAGTTTGTTGGCTTATTTCCGCTCATCACTGATACTCGTGCATGTAAACACAAACGGGCAAGCTGTGTTTCTTAATATACATATTTATATAGAGATCAGTGCTTGCTCTGCATGAAACCCCGCTCCGTGACTCACAGTCTGTGACGTAGCTTGTGTGAGCCCTTGTATCGCTTGAATCTATTGAGAGGGGGCTGATTCCGAGTATTTCACCATCTATTGCACTTTCAGTCGTTGTATTTTATTGCTATTGATAATATGTATATTAACAAGTGGGAACGCTACGGGGCATGGGAAATGGATTTAAAGCAGGGCACAAGTGTTTATTTTTCATCTCAACTTTCCAAGATATTGTTCAAATAATTGAAAATATAGAATCCACTCAGATTTAGTCAAGAATTAGAAATCATACCAAAATTGATAATGAGGTTGAGAGCGCATTTGAGATCAAACCCAATATACTCTTTATTCCCCTAAGGCGCAGGGTATAACAAGATCAAAGATTATGTTCTAGAATTTATAGCTCTGGCTACATTAGAACGAGTGAACGAGTGCCTTAGTACGTGTACTTTATTTACTCATTTTAAATTTAAGCCTCATCATCTGACGTCACGGCAAAGAGACTCAGCTGAAAGCTCGCTGCTAATAAAAACCAGAGTGAATGGCCGTAGATATAATTCCCTTGGGCTAGAATTGCTTTATTTTCGACCCATACGATATACATAAATGTTTAACGAACACTGCTTGCCAGATATATTGGGAATATAGTGAAGCTAGTGATTACTTAGTATGGGCAAGATATCTAGAAAAAAATGCAACTTTTTTTAAAAAGGTCTTTTTTCGATAGATTCTCTAAAAGATATAGTAGTCTGTTGTGTTAAGATTTGGCCTATTTGGCTTATATCAAAATTTAACCATTTAAATTTTTTTTTCATTTATGAAACTAATTGTTTTAGAATCAAGGTGATTTTTACCGTTGTTTGCTTTTATTCAGATGGAGCCTACGTATAAAACTTTGCTTATTTTAAGCGCATTTTTGCACTGTAATATAGAAACATTTTAACAGAAACTTAAAGGTAAAATAGCCCTAAATTTAAGTAAAACTTATGCCCCCAATAATAGAAAATATTTTCTAAAAGTTCATATTTAAAGGTATTTTTTTGGTAAATACGCGAAATAGTTTGCTAAATGCAAGCACATTTTCAGAAATTAAGAAAAAGTTTTATACTTTAGGAAATTGGTAAGCTCGTTAACCCCATGTATGGTCACTTTACATACATATGTATCTTATCTTGCATTAAGCAGTTAGTGACAAAATAGGTATACCCTCTACATAAGTATAAAATCAGAAGCGGCCCTTACACGATACATCAGATCGCGAGCATTCTGGATCAAGGCGCGGCCAATAACGGGAGTTTGTTTTGCTTATAATTATCAGCGCTTCTCTCAACAAAAGCAACAACAACAAAAACCAGCTTTATGGACGGAGAGCAATGTCAAAGTCTGTTTGATTTTGTGCTTTCAGCGCGCAAGTTGAACAAAAGCAAAAGCTCAAAGCCAACGGGATACAAAACACGCGCCGCTTAAGCTAACGTCTGCCCACGCTGGAGCTTTCTGACAATGGTGAAAGCTTTTCTAGTAGCTTAAGCTTTTGGCGCTACCTTGGCGCTTTCAAGTTCAAACGTTAACAGTTGAGCCATGAAAATAATGTTAGGCAAATATGAAGAAAAAACTCAGATCGAAGAGCAGGAAACAAATAACAAATATAAAAAAAGAAATAAATTAAATTTTAAAAAAATAGCAGAAAAATAACCACAACTGGTTTTCAAAATTACACACACAGCACTTGACAAACATTTGGCCGATGTTTTTGTTATTTCATTTTCTTTCCTCACCTGTCTTGTACTTTAACCCAAATTTAAACTAAATAAGAAACACTTGCGCCAGCCAAGCGCCGCAGTAAGCAGACATGAGCCGGCAACTGAGGTTCAGCTTCCAAGCGCCGGCGGCCGAGGCATGCCACTCGGATCTGGTGGAGATCAATTTGAATGGCGGCCGCACACAGGCCAAACAGCAGTCGGCGCAGGCGCTCGACGAGCTGTTGCAGGCCAGGACAACGGCCACGTTGCCCACGCACCGTGGCTATCCCTATGGCTACGGCGATACGGATGATGAAGCCGACTTTTACTTCTGCAAAAAGTCGAACTCGACGGGCCAGCTGGCCGAGAAGGTATCGCCGCCGCCGCCCTCCGCCACCAACATCAGCTGCCTGCGGCAAATGTACTGTCCCGAGTGCCACGAGCGTCTGCATGAGCAGGGCGTGCGCCTGGAGCGCCTGCTCACCCTGTGGTAGGTAGCCCAAGCCCAAGCCCAGTTGTTGGCGGCCTTTGCTGTAACTGTTCTTCTCTGTTGCAGCTGTTTCGCCCTGCTGCCCATCTATCCCTGCTGCATGCGACGCTCCAAGGATGAGTGCAAGGTTATTTGCAGCAAGTGCGGCTACTTGCTGGGCGCCTGGAAGCGCTAGCGAAGCGCTCTTGTTGTTTTTTTTTTTCAAATTCGTTTTTGTTTAGTTATATATTTTTCGCTATTGTTATTGTTAGTTTTTAAGCACCAATTGACCCTGCAATGCGTGGGAGAGCCATAAGTATTTGTTTTTATTTTTAACGGAGATGAGCGCGAGCAGTCTCTGCCTCTCTCTCTCTCTCGCTCACATGCCGTGCCTCTCTGTCGCTCTGAGTGTTTCTTTGGGCTGATTTGGTGTGCCGCCTGCCGCTGCGCCCAGTCGCAATGTCAAGCGCGCCGAACATGTTGGACGAGCTGGAGCAGCAGCTGGATAATGTATCCGCTGCCACGGCCACACTGGAACTGGGGGAGGAGCAGGAGCTTCATCCGTTGAAGCCGCGCCTGCGCTTCTATAGCGTAGGTCCCAGCACCTATCGCGTGCTCTGTCCGCTGTGCCAGCATCGCTCCCGCTCGGAAACGGTGCAAATGTCTGGGGCCCTGGGTCAGCTCAGCTGCCTGCTGTCCGCCTTGTCCTGGTGAGTGTTGGAATGGCATCCAGCTATCATAATTTGCAACTGATCCCTTGCAGCTGTTTTCCCATCTTCGCCCTGAGCTGCGTCTACTCCTGCCTGCAGAGCCGCCTGAAGAGCAAGCGCGTCTTTTGCAGCAGCTGCGGTGGTCATTTGGGCTTCCATTGGCGTCCCATTTAGCTCTGTTACTGTTTCCACATTTCTTGTCAATTTTTTTACTGGCCACAATTTTCGCAAGTGTTCTATAAATAAACGCAGTTCGCGCAGCGGTTGCCAATTTTCAGCATTTTCTTTTTAATAAGTACGCATATTTCTATCAACGCCTCTTGATTATGGTTCTTCTTCCTCTTGCTGTTGTCCACTTGGAGAACTCATTCTCTCTCTCTCTCGATCTCCCGCCTCTCAGTTTTTGGCCATTCGCAGTTGTTTTGGCATCGCTTAGTTGCTCAGAGGCCGTCGTTGTCATCAAATGGCCAGCACTGAGAGTCTGGACGGCAGCGCCTGTGATTTTGGCGGCATCTCGGCTGTGCCACAGGTGGGTCATTTGCCCGCCGAGCCGCTCGAGTTTGTCTGCCCCTCCTGCCAGCAGCTGCAAACAAGCTGCGTTGAGCACGAGGCCGTCACTTGCCTACAAAAGATCGCATGCACCCTGAACTGGCTGCTCTGCTGGTGCGTACATATACATATGTATATACATAGTATCTCGATCTACCATGCATATCTACAAATTATCTATACATCTATAGCAATCCCATACGATGGAGCGGTCGACAAGACACTAATCATTATTGCAGCGCCTGCGGCTGCTTCATTGGACGCCACATCTCGCTGAGCTGGTACAAGCGCGCTCTGTTCCGCATGCAGCGCTCCGAGGTGGAGGACAATGGACGCTGGCAGCGCTTTCGCAAGGTGGAGAAGGAGCAGCTGGACGAAAAGAAGCTGGGCAAGCAGCGTGCCGCGCTTAAGCAGAACTAGTCTCAAGCTTTTTTGATATTTTAAATAACATTTTTAATAAAAAAAAAATACTAACCTTTAAATGCGAGATACTGATTCATTTGAATAAAAGACTGCTCGTGTTTATAACGGACCTTTGAGCTAATGGGCGTGCTAGCTCATTCAGCAGTGTTGCATAACTTAATTTTAAATTCTCAACTAGAGAGCAGCGAACCAGTGATTCATTTGAACAAATAGCTCTGATCAGATAATGAGCGCCAAAGCTCGCTCAGCTGCTGTTTGTCTTTGAAAAAACGACGCTCGCACTGAATTTTTGCTCCGTTATAACGTCACGAGCAAACAAAACGTGCTCTAATTGCAATTCTCATCGTAAGTAATTAAGAAATTGGCGATGCAGCAACAAGCTTATCGCTGCAGCGCTTTTATATGCATATAGTATCCAGCAGATCGGCAACTGGAACACGCTCTATATAAGTTTTAGCTACAGACGAATCGCTTTCAAGACTGGAACAGACGCTCTTGTTCAGTTTGCCCGGGCATTTCGCCAGAGATAGTGCTCCAGAATGTACCTCGTCTTGCTGCTGACCATATTGCTGGCGCTGCTGGTGCAATATTTAAGACGCATTTATAGCTATTGGCAGCGCGAGGGTGTGGCCGAGGAGCCAGCCAAGTTTCCCTTTGGCGTTTTGGATAAGCTGGTGAAACGACAGCGCGGCTTTGGACTTATCATAAGCGATGTCTACGAACGTCACAGCTCAAAAATTGTGGGCATCTACATGATGCACAAACCGACTCTCTTGGTGCGCGATGCGCAGCTGGCCCGCCAGATCATGACCAGCGACTTCAGTAGCTTCCACGATCGTGGCATCTATGTGGATGAAAAGCACGATCCGTTGTCGGCCAATCTATTTAATTTACAGGGTGCTTCGTGGCGCAATTTGCGCAACAAACTAACGCCCTCGTTCTCCTCGGGCAAGATCAAGGGCATGTTCGGCACGATCGATGATGTGGGCGACCGACTGGTGCAGCATTTGATGGGCGTAATAGAGAAGGCGCCGAATGAAGCAATTGAAATCAAGGAGAAGCTCACTACCTATGCCGTGGACATCATAGGCTCGGTCATCTTTGGCCTGGAGATCGATAGCTTTACCAATCCCAAGAACGAGTTTCGCGCTGTCAGTGATTCCCTCTTAGTGGAGGATGAGCTGGTGCTAAAAGTTCACAACATGGCCACGGTAATATTCCCTCCGTAAGTATATTCAGCCATATCGTCTGGAAATCAGTCTTATCCTATGATCTGCTGTCATTAACAGACTTGCCAAGATCATGAATCGTCTTGGCTATGAGAATAAAGTGCTTATCAAATTGCGTGACATAATGCAGCACACCATCGAGTTCCGTGAGAAACACAATGTCGTACGCAAGGATTTGCTGCAGCTGCTCATACGTCTGCGCAATACGGGCAAGATCGGCGACGACGATGACGAAGTGTGGGACATCGAAACGGCGCAGGAGGAGCTAAAGGCCATGTCGATTGAGAAGATTGCAGCCCAGGCTTTTCTCTTTTATATAGCTGGCTCGGAGACCACGGCGGCTGCATCTTCCTTTACGCTCTACGAGCTGGCTATGTACCCAGAGCTCCTCAAGGAGGCACGCGACGAGCTGGATGCAGTCATGAAACGTCACAATCTTGAACGCGGCGACAAGTTTACCTACGAGGCGGTGCAGGAACTTAAGTTCTTGGATCATTGTATTTTGGGTAAGGAGCTATAATAAGACTGTGTTCGGGATGCCTTTATCACCAACCAATTTAATTCTCTCCCACAACAGAAACCATACGCAAGTATCCTGGCCTGCCCTTCCTCAATCGCGAGTGCACTCAGGACTTTCCGGTGCCTGACATCGACTACACCATCAAGAAGGGCACGCCCATTTTGATATCACTCTTTGGCATTCAGCGTGATCCCAGTTACTTTCCCAATCCCGAGGACTACGATCCTCATCGATTTGATGCTGATGTTATGAACTACGACCAGACAGCCTATATGCCCTTTGGCGAGGGTCCCAGACACTGCATAGGTGGGTTGTACCTGTTATCCAATTAAGCTTGATATTTTTTAAAGTATTTTTCTCACTTGATAGCTTTGCGTATGGGCAAGGTCAATGCGAAGGTGGCTGTGGCCAAAATACTTGCCAATTTCGATTTAATAGAAGCACCACGTAAGGAAGTCAAGTTTCGCTTCGATCCTGCGCCTGTCCTTCTTCCAGAGGGGGGCCTGCATGTGCGCCTAGTGAAGCGTGCCTGAATGTAAAATGCGTGCTATGTAAAACTATTTGTAAATTCGATTAATCATGAAATACAATTTGAAAGCATTTTAAAAATTTGTTTGTATATAAAACTGTTTGTTAAGACGAATTGACTGTCGATTGAGGATGAGCGCATAAATCAAACCACAAGGGCGGAGAAACTTTGTTTATCATTCGATCAGCTTCAAAATCATTTGAAGATTAAAGATCCGCGTACGAATCGCGTAAATTCAGGTAAGATTATCGGTGTGCATATAAAAGTCGGTCCGTCTGCTAATAAATGTCAAATAGAACAATCGTAAAAACCGCAATTTTTCTGTTAGTAATGCAGAAATAGAGAAATGTACGGTAGATCACGTCTTATATTGTGGGCGCAAGGATAGTTTATGTATTCAGAAAACTTTTCTGCAAGGTCTTCAATTAAATGTTCTATATATAGATAAAACGAGTAAGAGGTTCTAGTCGGGAGCTCCGGACTAGGGGATACCCTGAACACTCTTCTTCCAACACCAAATGCAAATAAATATACTATTCTAGAAGCTACATGTCTAGTTTGGTGACTCTAGCTCTTATTATTTACCAAAATTGCTCAAAAAAACAGGATTTCGATATAGATTTTTATCGAATATCGGAAATAAACTCGATCTGCGTAGGCACTAGGAGGACCCACAGCTAAAATTTCAAGTCTCTGGGTCTTATAGGTTCTGAGATCCTTGCGTTCATGCATACGGACAGACGGACGGACGGACAGACAGACGGACATGGCTAGATCGACTCGGCTATCGATGCTGATCAAGAATATATATATTTTATGAGGTCGGAGATGTTTCCTTCTGCCTGTTACATACATTTACATTTTGCACAAAAACATTATACCCCTTTTACCCATTTTTAATGGGTTCAGGGTATATATATATTCAGATCTAAGCATTAACAACCTCGTACTGCCTAGAAGGCACATTATGTTGTACAAAATGAGTTAAGCTTAAATTTAAGCAGAGAGAAAAAATAAACTTCTGCAAACTTTTTTAATTTCAAGTTCAACTGAGGGAGAGATAAAAAAAAAATGTGTGCGCTATCTTTGTTGTGGGCAGTTATCAAGCGGCTGCGAAGTTGCTCTCTCGCTCGCTCTCTCTCTCTCTCTCCTTCTTTTATTCGCGCTCTTATTGTGACGTCACCAACAAGTTTCGGCTCAGCCAGCTGACTTATCAGCAGCGTTCAAATGCCAGTCGAAGTCTTATCACGATTTTACTCACACTCCAACGGAACACCCTGTATAAAGCCGGCCAGCGACAGGGCGAAAAACTTCCCTTATGCTCTATGAGCTGGCCATGTATCCCGCGGGGATATGTTCACTTACGGAGCACGGCAGGATCTGAAGTTCTTGGATAAGTGTATTGTGGGTAGGTGTACTCTATATATTTTCTCTAAGAAATTCCTCTCATCAATAGCTTTATATCTTTAAGCACGCCCATCTTGATCTTTCTTTTTGGCATGCAACGCAATGCCAGCTACTTTCCCAATCCGGATGACTACGATCCACATCGATTTGATGCTGATGCTATGAGCTATGATCAGTTGGCATCTATGCCCTTTGGCGAGGGCTCCAAACATTGAATAGGATCTTTTTTTGGTTAAGAATAGCAATTTCTAAATGGAATTTTGCAATGAGCAAGGTGAGTTGCCAGCTTTTATTTGATCCGGGCGCCACGCAAGGAAGTCAAGTTCGTCTCCAATCTAGTATCTGCCCTGGTGCCCCAGGGGGCGAAGCGTGTCTAGGGCAAGAATTCTATAAACAGGAAAAATAAAACGCAAAAACATTTCTGAAATCTGACAGCTCAAGTGGTCCGTGTGTGTACATGCTATAAACATCTATAGATATAGATAGATATATATACATATATTAGGCAGTCCGGCAGCCGATCTATCTATGGTATTTCGTAATGTGTGACGCTCCGAAATGCTTCACATTTGTTAAGCAAATAAACAATAAGCAATCTGTTTGTTGCTCTGGTTTTGGTTCTGCCCGTTATGCTTGGCATGCCACACGGAATAGCTCCAGCCGATGATGACATCATATGCGATCCACACACAGAGCAAGAGATACAGCATTGCGCATACGCCTAGTGAGCGGACGCCTGCTTCCGCTCCCGCTCCGAGTTGCTCTTGGCTCGGTAAACGCTCTTCGATGAGGGCAGCGAGTGTTGCCCAGCCAGTTACAATGGAGACGCAGACGCTGCAGATCAGACTGCTGCCGGCACAGACAGCCGAGGAGCGTGCCCGCAACATAATAGCCAATGTGGTTGTCGAGGGTCATCAGGCCGCGCTGGTGCCCTACATCGATGAGCATGTGGGCCAGGCGGCCGAGAAGAGGACGCTGCTCACCCAGCTGGAGGCGGCACCTGCTCCGGCACAGGCACGCCTGCGCTACTACAAGCCGGGCCCCTCCACCTACAAGCTGCTCTGTCCGCTGTGCCGCGAGAGAAGCGATGCGGCCGTAATGCGCGCCGCCGGCTGCAAGGACGCCAGTTGCTGCTTGAGCCTGCTCTCCTGGTGAGCCCCAACTCCACTTTGTATGCCCAGGCAACTAATTTTTATGATTTTTCTCCTCAGCGTGTTTCCCATCTTTTGGGTCTGCTGCATTTGCACCTGGTGCGGCTGTAATCGGGAGTGGACCACCAAGGGCGTCTACTGCAGCCGCTGTGGTGGCAAGCTGGGCATTCAGAGCAAGTCCGATTAGGTCAATTAAATTGAATTAAATGCCACACATAGTTTGTTTTAATTCTATTACGCATCTAACTCAATTAAAGACCCACTCGCTCGATCTATCCCTCTCCCGCTCTCTCCCTCTCTCGCTCTCTTTGTGTCTCACTCTCTGGCATTCGGACGCTCTCTGCTTGCTGTCCAAACAGGTTGCCCCTTGGCTTTAGCCACATTACGCATTCAGTTTTCAATTTGTTCAGCTATGGCCACCACCACGACGACGACGCCGACGACTGAGGAGCAGCAGCAGCTGGCAGCTGCGGCCGCGGAGGCGCAAAAGGAGCTCGATATCTATGAGAACTTTGCCACGCCGCTGGCGGGCACCTTTCTCAATTTGCCACACGAGTCCGTGCTGCTCAAGTGCCCCGCCTGCGGCATCAAGGATTACAGCGTGCTGCAGAACGATCTCAAGTGGTGGGCCAGCGAACTCAACCGCATTGTGGGCTGCCTCTTCGTGTAGGTTTGCCGCCAGATCCGCTCCGCACCTGCCGTGGACTAATCTTTGCGTGTTCCTTTCCAGCACCTTCTGCTGCTGCTGCTGCATGGACTACATTGTGCCCTGCAAGCAAACGGATCGCAGTCATTATTGTGGCAATTGCGGCTGCTACTTTGGGCGCGCCATGAAGCGACGCGCTCCACTCAAAATCAAAGCGAGCGCCAGTCAATAGATACCCACACAAAAAAAAAAAAGAATTACTCATATTAGCGCGCCTCTCTCTTGGCTTTTCATCAAATTTTCTATTTTTCCACACGCTGCAAATAAACAACACAAAAACGAAAACGAAAAAAAACCCGCTCCCACTTGTCTTTTTCTGCTCTCCAGACCAGCTCAGTATCCATTCACACGCGCTGCGAGCAACACGCGGCAACAGCTGGTCAACATGGCTGAGGAACTTGCGCCCGTCTATTTTGCCGTGGGCCCCAATGCCCGCGAGATAACCTGCCCCTACTGCAAGGTGCTGGCCAGGACGCGTCTGGTGCGCTCCTGGCTGCGCTGCTGCACCAAGCGTCACCATTGCGGCGCCTGCGGCGAGTACCTGGGCGTTTACAGGCGACCCCAGCTCTGATACCCTACATCATCTTCTTCACTCTTTGTACTGTACAACAATAAAGAACTGGCATTAAATTCCATGCGTGTTGTTAATTAATTGCGGCTGAGCAGAGCAAGTTTCTCTCTTTTGCGGCCCGCTCTCGGCTGGCTCTTGTGCTGCTTTATGCTCGGCTGCTGGGGCGTCGCTGGCGTTAGTTACGCGTCGGACGGCAGAGAGTGCGGACAACATGACAAAGGTGGAGCCGCAAGTCATAGCCATAAGCATCAGCGGCGCCAAGCCCCAAGTGGGCTACCTGCAGACGCAGTCCACAATGGTCAACTGTCCCGCCTGCGAGCACTTCGAGCTGAGCATCGTGCAGCGCGAGGCGGTAAGCTGTCTGCAGCGAGTGCTCAGCCTGACCAAGCTATGGTGAGTCCGTATACCAGAGTTTCCCCAAGGATCCCACTCATGCTCCCAAATCGCAGCAAGAGCTGGAGCGGACGCGAGGACATCAATCACTACTGTGCTCACTGCGGCTGCTTTATTGGACGCTACGTGCCCCTCGGCTGCTACGAGCGCTGCCTTTCCAAATCGGCACGTAAGCAGGCCGTCGTGGATGAGATGCGATTGAAGACCAAGCCCAAGGATTGTGCTGTTCGTGCCCAGAAGTCCAGGGAACTAATCTTGGCCAAGCGCGCCGAGAAGCGCGCCCAGCGAGAGGCGCAAAAACAAAATCAAAAACAAACCCAAACTGTTTTGCAATAATTTCAAAATGCGATGAATGGTTCTTGTCTTGGCTAAGCAAGCTTTTTTTGTGGCGACCCAAAAACACGAGCTTCTGGGTCGCAATTGAAATATATTAATTTTTCTAACTCGTATTTCCAGCACCGCAGCAAATGTGTACTTATGTATATATATAGTTAATGGTGAGCTGGTGGGCAGATGTTGCTCCTAGGTGGGCACAAATTCTCGATTGGGGCGTATGCAGTTGTTCTCGCGATCATAGATGCCCAGAAAGCTCTTGCAATTGGAGCAGTGCAGATATTCGCGATTGTCGCCCGAGTTAAGGCAGGGCAGAAAGCAGAAGGGCCAACAATTGGCCACACAGGCCGCAGAGCAGCCGGTGCTCGTATAGAACTCGGAGCTGGTCTTGATCAGTGGCCGCCGATTGCAGCCGCAGCTGGGACAATAGATGCAGCCCTCTGTGGGCATCCAGCGCTCAATGGAGGTGCGGTAGAACTGACGTCGGTTCAGGTCCTTGGAGTCAGTTAGCTTGGGCTGCTTCCAATTCTCCGAATGGGCACCCTCCTTGCCAGAGCGCTGCTGGCTGCCGGGGCGCTTCTTGCCTTTCAAATCTGGGAATGGCTCGGTTTAAGGCAGAGATTCGGTTAAGTCAACCTCGATCACTTACAGCGCTCAGCCTCATCGGCCATATCTGCCTCGGACATGCCCGTCATTTTGCTAATCTCCGACAGCCGCTCCTCGCTGATGCCGTGCTCGGCAGCCAGCTTGTGCAGATTGTGCACCTTCTCATTGGACTCGTCAATGATCTCCGGATGATCCTTCTGCACGTGACGCACCAGGCAGCTGGTGTCGTACCGCGAGCACTTGATTATCTTCAGGCACTTCAGGCAGCGCAGGTACTGTACATCGGTGGGTTGTGTTGACATGGTTAACTGTTCCTTATCGTTAAAGCTTGCGATATCGATTGACGGTACGTGATATATTTCTTTAATAATAAACGCACAATTTATGAATATTTGCTTGTGTTCGATCGTTGTGTTTACAGAGCCAAAAAATTATTAGGTTTACAAGCTTCGACGGCAAATTCCTGGCTCACTGGGCTTTCATTCACGTGAAATAAAACACACATGGCAACTTTGATAAAATCGAATATAAATATTATATATATGTATATAAATAAAAAGTAAGTTGTGTAGACTCTATACTCATTGACTGGTGGTTAAACAGGGTATTCAAATAAATGTTCATGCGTATGCATCAATATTACGTATACGCATTACGTATACGTATGTATATATAAAGTATACGATCGTATACCATCCCACTACTGAAAAGAAGTCCACATCTTAACCTGCTCTCTAATGACAAAGCGTGATCTCTATATATACCCTTCCTGTCATGTTATAGCCCAAATAACTGGCCAGTCAAAATTAGATTTATTTACTTGGAATATTTGCATGTTTGTAATGGCAGAGCACTCTTATTAGAGAGCACGTATTATAATCTTGTTATGAAATCTGTAACGCATGGAAGGAGACATCTCCGACACTCCGGAAGCATACACTACATCATATAGCTACTATTAGAAAGATCTGGGGAATAGTAAGATCTTATATGGCAAAATATTCTTTAAGATACTTTCAACAAACTCTGCGTGCCGAAAATCCCCTTCTGCTTCGTTTATACAAGTACTTGTATTTTCTATATCTGTGTACTTTTCCGCTAATGAATATTATTATTATTTTGTTTAGCCATAACAAATTTTTTTTATCATTAAAAGCGCAGAACTTGAATTCTCTTAAATCGAATGACGCTCAATATGTCAATTTTTTGCACCGGGTTGGAATTTTTAAGATTTATGACGCATACTTGTGTATGAGTAAAAACAGAACATGGTTGCGTAGACTACAAAGTGCAGCAAAAAGTACCCAAGACTCTTGGAAAAAAGAAAAACCATTAACGATGTTAGGCTAGCCTGCAGCAGACCGAGTTATCGTACAGTAGAAAAGAAGCACTCGCTGCTCGCATAATTCCATTCAAGCGTCGAAATTTTATTGTCTGTCATGTGCCCCAAGGAGCTTCATTCATTTCTTGTCATGGCAACAAATAAAGTCATATGGATTTCCCATCTCCACGCAAGCTGCGCCGGGTGCCTAGGCAAATGTGTGGGACAGCGGAAATGGGAGCCTACACAGGGTACTTCCACTCCAATTGCTGGGGGTTTTCCTTTATTATTTTCCTTTTTTTTTTGACGCGTTTCGTCAAAATTGATTTTTTTACAGGATGGTATCGTCGTTTGGGTTGCCTGGCTTTCACTTTCACTTTGACTTTCGCACGATTCGCTCCCCGACTAACTGACTGACTGTCCCGCAGCTTGTCATTTGTGCGCGTTACTCATACGCAGCGTGGTGCGGCGGGAAAAGCGAACGCGTCTGCATTTCTTTACGTACTTCACGTAATTGCCGCCTTTGTCTGCTCGCTTCAGCTTGTCATTAGAATCGAGTCGTGGCTGGTTTCCTGTTTTATTGGCCAAGGGCTTGTGCTTATTGGGCTATTGACGTATTGAGAATGTTTAATTCAAGTTTTCTTTGCATTTTATTATAGTTTTGCTTACACATTTAACTCTCGTACATTTACCAGGCTAATATAAAAATACAGTTTTCCACTTGTGTGTGTGTGTGTGTGTGTTGTTGTTGTTTTTGTTTTTGTTTTAGTTCTTGTTTGTGTTTTTGTTTTTGTTTACATTTTGTATTTGAAGTTTGGCTTTGGAAGCTGTTTTACTCTTAACACCGAATTACTTAAATACAATTACAATTCGCTGACTCAAAAATGTTAACATGAATTTTCGTTACTGTTGCTCCTCCGCTCCCATCCCTGTACATACACGCACACAGACACGTACATAAATTGTATATATATATATATATGTATATATGGTATATATCGTACTTTTACACAGATAACTAAAGGTAGCATCCACGGCACAAAAACATTGAGGTGCACCGAGGTGTGACTAATAGGAAATGCGTTTTTTTGTTTTGTCTCTCAATTTTCTGCTCGTTCTCTTTCCTTCTCGCAGCATTTTCAGCAAATGTCTCTTGGTGGTTGTTGTTGTTGTTGTAGTTGCACATATATATATATATATATATTTATATATATGAATATATATACGTAGTTGGACCTAAGCGTATCTCAAACGGTTATAGATTTAGAAAAATAAAATCTAGCTTGTAAAATTGGACTATTGCCGAGTCGCATTCACAATGTCAGCTCAGCTTGCATATGTACAACGATTCTTGTCTTTGCAAGTTAATTCACTTATTTGTGCTTGAGTTGGGCTCAAGTTCGAGTTCTCGAATCGTAGCAGTTCCCCCCCTCTGCGTCGTTTCAGGCCGGCTCTTAACTTATCTACTTTTACACACTTTGAGGCACATTCAGTTTGAATCATTTTATAAATTTATAAAGTTGCGCTACAAAAAAAACAAAACCTTACTCGAAAAACTCGCTGACAAACATTTTCAAACACCCCCCTCCCCCCTGCACCTGCTTTGGCGCGTCCTAAAACTAATTGTAAAAATTAAAAATTGATTTACACGCGCACGCGTCGAGCTGGCGCCCAGCCAAGTCGCAGCATACCTCCCCCCCCGGCCCCAGCCACAGTCCCAGCCCCAGCCACATTCCCAGTCCCAACCACAAGCCACTCCGTAGGAAGTTTTTAATCTGCAGCATGATTCTCCATACTCGTAACTCCGTCAAGCTTAATGCATTTATCACCATCATTCAGCAGAGCGGGAAACGCAGGCATATGGAATAGGCGACATTTGGAATGTCGCCATGCGGATGTCCCTGCTCGGGCGCCTGGCTCGGGCGTCGTCGCCTTAGAGCGTGTTCTGTTTGGCCGCCTCGCCGCTTTTGGCAGCCGATTCGAGGCGCGCACGTGGGCGCCGCTTGGTCTGCAGGGAATACAGGCGACCGCTGCGTGAGCGCATCTGCGGCTCCGCCTCCCGCCCACCGGAGCCACCAGCGGAGCCACCGCTACAAACGATAAAATGTCTATTAGGAACAGCCGAAGTGCAAACAAGTTAAGCCACACACTCACTTGAGCTCCAGCTTGGCCAGGCGCTGTTTGATTTTGGCCTGGCTGGCCGTGTACTCGGCAAGCAGGCGGGCCAGTCGCATGTTCAAGTTCTCGACGGACAGCTCCAGTTTTTCGATGCCGCCCTCGATGCTGTCGTGCACGCGCTGCGAATCTGCAAAGGCAAACAGGATGGCGAAAGTGCGTTAGTGAGCGGAAGTGGCCAAATTGTGTTGGCGTCAATTACCCGCAAAGATCTGCTCATCGAGCAGCCCGTCCTTGCGCAGCAGCTGACAGCCGCGCTGTGTGAGCGTGGACCGCGCCTCCGGATAGTCGGCCAGCGTCTCCCACAAATCACGTTTGGCCAGGCAAAAGAGATCCGAGTAGCCCAGCGAGCGCACATTGGCCGTGCGTCGGTTGCCCGTGCGATTGCCGGCAATCTCCAGTACCGAGACCTCACCAAAGACCGAGCCAGCGCCCAGCGTGGCCAGCACCGTGACGCCATTGTCGCCCACCACGGACAGCTTGCCGCGCTTTACAATGTACATCTCCTTGCCGACGTCGCCCTTGCGGCAAATGTAGTCGCCGGGACTGAAGACCTGCAGCTTCAGCTTGAGCACCAACGCCTCCAGCAGGCCCGGCTCTGTGTCGTGGAAGATGCGCACTTGCTTTAGCGTATCCATGTGCACCTGTATAGCTATCTCCGCCTTCAGCTTGTCCGGCAGTGCCGCCAGCACGCGCTCCTCATCCAGGGCGCCGCTCTGCGACCAGGTGTAGGCGAACCAGCGTATCACTCGCGCCTCCAGCTCATGGCCCACGCGCCGAAAGGCCATATACTGCTTGACGCCATCCATCCGGTTCTGGAACTCGACGCGCGCCACATTCATGTTGGATATCATGGAGCCGATGTTACCTATTGCCAGCCAGGAACAATATGGTTTTCAAATTGTCATAAAATACTTGTTTTCATGCCCTGTAGCCATTCGAAAAGGGTATAGGGTATGCTTAAGCTGAGGATTAGCTGGGTTTATATATACACTCATTTTTTGCCATACTCTACATGGTGAACCAGGTTGAAATCCTTTCACTCTTCTTAAAATCCTGCAAACTTTATCCAAAATCTTTAAGAAAAACTAGATTTTCATCTATTCTTCAGGCAAATCCTACAGATACTGAGAACTTTGGAAATCTAATTCTGACTATTGGATTTAAGACACCGCATTTTGAAATTTCTTTATAGTTCCCCACAACGCCCGCTTGATTATTTTGGAATGCGGGTCAAGTGGGCATCTCCTGGTCGAGGACTCGCAGCCAGCACTCGAACGGCTTGTTTTGTTAGAGGCTGATTTTAATTTCGAGTGCCATTTCCGCTGCTGGCATTGAAGATGCGACGCGCCACTTGTGGGTCGTACATTCTTGAAGGGGCCATGCGGCGTATGCGTAACGCGTGGCACAAAGGCGACTAATGGCGGCACTTCCGGTGCACACAGACGCAGACGCAGACGGACGTACATATGACTGTGTATGCATGATGCTAAAATATGCCACTTTGACGAACTTTGCATTCATCATGGTAAGTAAATTTGTTTGCCCAGATGTCAGACGGGACGCCGAGCAGCAGCAGCTGCCCGGTAATGGCAGCGATAAGAAGGACGACAAAAATGATAAAAAGGCACGTTTGCCAAAAAGCGTTGCGAATGTGAAGGCGTCGACAGCAACAAATCAACCCCGCACATGCCAAACAAAAAACAAAAAAACAGAAAACAAAACAATGTAGAAAACAGAGAAGCGTAATGAATAATGTGGGTCGACACAAGGAAGGGACAGGGTGAGGGACAGGGACGCCCACTGGAAAAGGGACACGCACAGAGGGTGTGGGTCGTTGTCCCTGACGTACGTGGCGGGCCGTAAATTAATACCCATTGATGTCACAGATGTCACTCTGCAACCAATTAAACGATCAGACGAAATATTTGCGTAAACAATGCGCCAAAACAAACAGCTGAAAATCCCCCTAAAATGGACCAGCTTCCCAGCCCCACCCGCACAAAAGCAAGCGGGGGGGGACACTCACCCACAATGGTGGCAAAGATGAGCACGCCGGCGAGAAAGTCGGCGACCACAAACAAATATTCCACATCATTCTCCGGCGTTGGCGTCTCCCCAATTGTCGTCAGCGTCAGCGTGGACCAGTAGAAGCTGTAGATATATTGACGCTGGAGCGTATTGTTCCGCGTGCCGTTCAGGTTGTAGACCCAGGAGTCGGAGCTGAAACCAATTTCGTAGCTAATGGCGAAGTACATGCAGGCGTTCCAATGGATCAGCACCAGAATGGCCAGCACCACCTTGCAAATGCGAAATGCATTCGGATAGCCGGTGGCCGTTTCCGTGCGATCGAACCACTCCCAGAGGCGGGGCAGGCGCAGCAGGCGATTGAGGCGCACAATCACCGGACAGGGCAGATACAGGCTGGAGCATGTCTCCGGCGGCCACCAGATATATGCCAGATCCGTCGGCAGCATGGACAGCACGTCCAGATACCAGCCCTTGGTGTGAAAATAATGGCGACGCAGCCGGAAAGCATCGCGCACCAGCAGACCCTGGTCCAGAAAGCCTGCGGGCCAAAACGAAAGGATTAGACCGCCGTACATTTGCGGGTTTGTGTTTGTGTGTGTGTGTGTGTGTGTTTGGTTGCGCCTTTCAGTTCATTTTTTGCGTGCCACATGCAGCGAGACACTTCGCAGCATTTTGCTGCCAGAGCAGAACTGTGGAAATGCAAAACTTAAACTAAAACTTTGATACCCTTGCAACTGGATAATCCGCTTACTTTATTTATACAAATCCTGTGCGAGGATTTGGGTAGCAAATCGCACAAGGAACTCGCTTTTCTTGGCTGACAACTCTTACTAAAAACCCCTACAAAATTAATGCATATGTCCAATTTTCAAATGTAAAATGAAATGTTTGAAAATGCATTAATATAATTGACTTTTATGATTAACATTATAGAATATTGTGGTATTTCTTCGTTAGAACTGACAACTGGAATTCGAACCTGGATTTTAAATTTAAGGATTTTCTGTAAAACTATTTTATGAAGCTTTAACACATTCTGCACTACCAAGTTATATAAAAAGGGAGTTTACAAAAAAAAACCTTTAAACAAAGACATTTTCTTGGAAAATGAGTACAGTAATTTCTGGAAATTTCTAATTACAGGAAGTTCCAATTTCCGAGCGCTCACAGTGTGTTAATAATTGTTCTCCAGAAACTAAGTATATACGTTTATAAATATTAACTACGCAATTACATATTTTGCTAAGCAAAAAGAAAGTATAATAATGTGTGGCTCCGCTTGTTAGGTTAACATTATTTTAAACAAAATCAAATTAAAAATATTTGAAAATGTGTTCTAGTTTGGCCGCGGGTTCCGACTTTCCCTGTATTTTTACAGCACTTTTCATGCATTCTTTTTAATTCCGATTTTCCTAGACTAGAGTTTCACAAAGTTGCGTGGCTCGCGGCGAGAGTATTACAAAGCGTTTTCTTGTTGCCGTCTGAAATGTCAAGGCTGGCTTATCCCTGCATTTGGCAACTCACACACACACACACACACACACACACACACACACAGACAGGCACACACAGACACAAACATACACACACATATGCTGTTGATGTATGTTTTTTATATGGCAGCAAATGGGTTTGCTGGCAGCCCTTAGATGCCATTGTCTGCGGCGGCTTAGTTAGACCAAAAGTCACCAAGTCTCATTTGCATAAGCAGATCCCCCCCCTCTTCACACTCTCTCCATCTTGTTTGAGATGTTGAACTTACCCTCGTGCATGTGCACCAACGTATCCAGCAGGTAAATGAAATCGCACAGGTAATCCAGCGTATACCAAACGGCGGGCGCATTCTTGTTGATCTCCCAGAATACGGAGCGACCCACCACAAATATGATATTATAGAGCACCGCCAGGGAGACCACAGCGAGCCACTGCCATACAGATGGGTGGAACGTGCTGTATTAGCTAATGGATTGCAAATGTTAAAGTGCATCCCAATCCGACTTACCCTGTAGTGTGACTGGAGCGTGGGATCCACGGAGAGGCGATTGCAGAGCGCGCTGCTGCCGCGAATTTCACTGGACAGCGCCGCATCGTCCATGGCGCCAGTTTTGCCTATTTTGTCCGTGTTGCTCGTATTGGAGAACTTCTCGAGGAACCAATCGGGCGGCTTGGCGCGACTCCGCTTTGTCAGACGCTGCCGCAACGCCTGCAGCGTTCGCCTTAGCGCTGAGGGCTTGCTCCGTTTGTTCGGCTCCTGCAAGAAGCGGGGCAGGGAAAATTAAGTTCAACTCAAAGTTTGTCGACCCAATCCCCCCCCTATATATGAAATGGTCCACACAACTGGCGCAGGCTAATTGAAACATTTTAATGGCCATCTACAGTGCCTTTGTGCGGTTACCCAATCCTGGTTGGGGTAACCACATTAAAACTTGGTCAGCTCTTGCAAGTTTGGCGCTTAAATTTGTTATGTCTGCACAGCTGCAGCAGGCTAACGAGGGGGGAAGGTGGAGGGATTGTTTGGGAAAGAACTACATATGTATATATCCATATATAATATGTATAATAGTTGCACATGACACGGGCAATGTCGTGTTTGGAATTGCGTTTGTTCAATTTGATTATGAATGAAGCGTAACTGTAGCGTATAAGAAATATTAGACTTAATTGTGCATCGCCCTTCTATGTGATTTTCATGAAGTCAAGTAAGGTTTTTTAATATACATACATATGTAGTAAGGGTGCGTGTGTGTTTGTTTACGAGTTAAGTACGCGCACATTTGGGCAATTAAGAACCGGCTACAGGGCATCTCTTAGTCGCGCACTTGCAACAGAGCGTTTATATTGTGTGTATTCATGACAGCGTTTACTGTGGGGTCAAGAGGATAGCACATTTAGTTAACAGACAAGTTAGTCTCAGTGCTTAGTCAAGGGGTTCCACAAACATTGTACATATGTATGTGAATACATATGTTGGCATGTATAAAGTTTATGGTTAACACACACACACATACACACACACACAGTCACACGCGCGCGCATAATCGCACATGGGATGCTTGTTTCGCGTTCACTCTGCACATCCTGAGATTAGGGGCGTGTGCTTGACAGTCTAATAAACGCGTATCAGTCGCTGCCAGCGGTTAATCCATTAAGCTATATATCGCCGGGCATGAATCGGCGTGGGGCGGACAGTTGGTATGAGCTTGGCTCAATGTGACGCATACGTGCGTCGCTTTGTGTGGCAGCCCTTCGGGCGCAATGCTAATGACAATGCAATGCCACGCCTCCTGCTGCGCCCAGCTGTTATGAAGGTCGCGCGCGCACACACACACACACACACATACATACGTTGGTATAGTCTTTATTTATGTATGTATTTTCAGCTCTCATTTACCGCATCGTTTTGTTGTTGTTGTTGTTGTCCCGCTATGGCTGCTATATCCAAAGATTGCACCATGGCTTTGACTTTGAAATGTCGCATGCAAAAGCGACGTTAATGTCGCCCGCGTGCTCGTCTCGTCTCTTCCTCTTCCACTTGGCACTTTAATCGTAACAGCAAGTTTTTAACCTACAATAGCTATATGAAGACCGTCAACCGTTAGTATTTTGCTGCTGCTGCGCATGCGCGTCGACGTCAAACGGCCCGTTAGCACTGGAAAAAAATGCGTTGCGCGGTTTGCAACTGCCATTGAAGGCAGCAACAGCGCCGCCAACTGCTACGCCAACAGCGACAGCGGCGTCGACGTCGAAGTCACGAACGCACAGCTGGCCACGGCAGGCATACACAATAACTAAATGTTTGTTGTTGCAGCTGTTGTTGTTGTTGTCGGTTTTGTTGCCGTTGTCAATTCGAAATGCTATTTTATCTGTTGTTGTGTTTTATTTTGCAATTTTCTTAATTTGCATGTGCCGACATCGGCGACGTCGTCGGCGTTTAATTAATTAACCCGCAAAAGTCTCAAGTGACTTTGGTCCTTCATTGCCAGCGCGCCACATCGCAGCCAGAGGACAAAAGTCGTGTAGTTGTTGTTTTGGGGTGTGTATACTATGGCCATTGATGGCAATTTGACAAGATTGATGACACTTTCAGCTGAACTGTGAGCGTTTTTGTAAACGCTTTTTAATTGTTTGGCCATCATTTAATTAAGCTGAAAGCTGTTGGCAGTTGAACGCATAATGCGAGGCAATGCGATCAAGAGCGCGCGCGTCGCTAGCTAATATCGATAAGTAATCGCTTGTGCGATATATGTGTGTCCAGTGTCTACACATGTCATCATTTAATAAGGCTAAAAGCTGTTGGCAGGTGGACACACAATGCGAGGCAATGCGATCAAGAGCGCGCGCGTAGATAGCTAGTCTACACACAAGAAAACGAAAACTGGTGCATAAATTAAGTTGTCATCATTTAATTAAGCTAAAAGCTGTTGCCAGGTGGACGGACAATGCGATCAAAAGCGCGCGTCGCGCGCTAATATCGATAAGTAATCGCTTGTGCGATATATGAGTGTCCAGTGTTTACACCCACGAAAACGAAAACTGGTGCATAAATTAAGTTGCATTGGCGCTGGCAGGAAGCAACCAACCAGTTATCCACTTGTGATGGATAAGCAGCGCAGCGATAATAAACATGTTGATTAAATGCTGATGAGCTCATCCAGTTACTAGTTGCATAGCAAAAAACGGTTTATTTATTTTTATTTGCAAGGCTGCAGCCATAAACTCAACTGATTCGGATTGGAAGCAGCAACAGCAGCTCTTGTGCTTGAAATCACAATCGAAATCGAAATCGAAATACAATTTGAATTACCCCCCGCTAGCCAATATCTCTACAAGTGCTGCTGACACTCGCCGGCTGCCTGCCTGGCTGCCTGATTGGCATTCACAGCGCTGCGGCGTGAGCTGCACAATAAATTTCCATAATTGCCCGGCGACCGTTAGGCGTTGACACAGGTGAGCAGAGGCGGGTGGAGGGGCATGCTACTACTGCCAGTAGGTGGTTAGGCGGACCACATTATGCTAAGCAAATCAAGTGCCGCCGTTGATGTTTATTGCATGTGTGTGCTTTATGCCCAAATAAAGTTGCTTTAAGCGACTTTTAAACCCCAAAAACCTTTGGAAATGACCAATGGACACAAAATTGAAATGCCAGGCAAGCTGTGCGCCCAAATATGGGAAGGTCAGCCGGGCACGTGGCGCTGATTGAAGGGAAGCTTAAGCGCTGAATGGAAATTGTCTTGAGCCCGGCGTGTAACAGAAACTGTTCTCAATCAAATGTGTGTGTGGGTCTCTTATTTCCGTTTTTGACAGGGGCGAGCCCAAAAAAGATTGAATGTCAAGTGCTCAACACAAAACATTTACTATTTCATTTAGGAGCGAAAATGTATTGGCTTGTGGGAGAATACCCCAATAAAAATACATGCTTATGCTTGAGTTTTATGCCTTGTTCTAAGTGTTGAACAGTGTTAAATTTATCAGCCATCTTTAATTTACGTGTGATTTCCGTGGAGAAAACGGAAGTCCCAATGCGAACAGCTTAAAATGGCATTTAAGGAGTCTAATATGCAGCTCTTATGTCATTTAAATGTATAGAAAGTAGCATAAAGGCGTTTTTACTGTTTCCGCACCCTTTTTTTCTTCGCGTTTGCACTTTTTTAACACTGCAATAAATATATGTATATTAAAAAGACAGCTTTGAAAGCGCGTTAGAGCTTTAATAATCATGTCTAAAAGGAAAACAGCAAGAAGAAAGCTCCTTGACCATAAAAGAGCTCTTATTGAAACCCATTTGTTGGCTTTAAAGCAACCGCATTACAGGAATAAAGCTTTGCATAAAGTAACCACAATGTTGTTTAATGCTCGAACGCATTTGAATAATCCACCAATTCCAAATACATGCATCACAAATTGCGGATTTGTGGTCCTTTAATGCAGTTTGTGTTAAACAAACCATATAAACCATATGCGTTGTTGTCGAATATATATCCTGATGCCATGATACACGAGCTCCGTAATCACAATTGTTAGCTGATAAGCACTTTAGCCTTCTGGCATTGTGGCGTACTTGAACTTTGGTAAACTCCACATATTCAGTTGTTATAGATAACACCGAGTTTATCTGTAATATTTTTGTTATTTGTTGTGTTGATATTGTCAAAGATTTTTGTTTGGCTTAATGCTCCACTGAACGCCGTGGGAAATTATGCAAATGCGCCGCAAATTGGATGACGATGACCATAAACAACAGTGCTTATCGGCGACAGCAACAGCAACAGCAACAGGAATAAAACAACACACATTCCCTTGAACACTGCGGGCTTTTCTAATACCTTGTCTAATGGCCGACAACCCAAACTAGATGCCACAAGAACAACATGAAAAACAGCTGCATAAAATGATCTGGCACTGTCCAATGGACCCTCATCAAGACAAAATCCAGCTGGCCCAAAACCAGACGCCCTTTTTCAGTGTGTGTTTCTGGCCTAATCTTTGGGCCTAGTTGGCATTGTTTACAAAGCGTATTAGTCAATTTTTGATTTAGTGCCCGTTTTTTAAGTCACTTCTTTTAGCCAAGGATTTCAATTTTGCCGTTTTTCAGTTAATTTTATTATTATATTCGTGCTGCCGCTGGCGAACGCGTTTTTTGCGCAACTGTCGATGTTGAAAATTGTACAGAAATTGACTAAGCGAATAAGCGAAAAAAACCCGCTGCTGTCAACGGGGGCTGGCAGACATCAAGGATGAGCACAGGACTCGCAGGACTAGGGACATTCAGCGTTTGTTTGCTCGAGTGTCCTGCTGTCAGCTCAAATTGCACAGAAACAATAAGCAAAACAGAGCACAAAACGGCGGCCAATCGAAGGCAAAAACAAAAACGGAGAAATGGAAATGGAAATACCAGAAGGTATGGCAAGCAAATAGAGCTCATTAATCGGTTTAATGGCCAAAAGCAGCCGCTGACTTTGGCCAACTTTGTGTCTTCTTCGAGTGCCCCAATCGAACTTCAACTAGCTGCAAATGCCCGCAGACTCATCGAACTCATCAGGTTTTGAGTTATTTACAAGCGCTCAACTAAATGCAAAATATCGTTATATCTGTATATATTTATATATGACAGGCATATATCTATATATTGTGTACGGGCCATTTCCATCGTGGCCTCCGTTTGCGGTTTTGTGCCGCAAAGTTGATGGCCAAACAACAGACAACACACCTCAAAAGCATTACAACAATCAAGCCAATATTTGGACGCCGTTATGCGGCTGATTGGGGGTGGTTGGGCGGTTTATCCTGTTGAACTACCACCTGGAACTGAGCGCTTTCCGTTTGTATTTATTTCATTGCGTTTTTGGTGCTTCCATCTCCTTCTGCCTTTGAGCGGGCATTGAAACAATTTTAGTTTCAGTTTCAGTTTTTGTGGTCGCTTTCATTTTAACTCTCTCTCTCTCTCTCTCTCTCTCTTTCTACCTCCCTCCCTTCCTCTCTCCCTCTATGGCTCAATGGCCTTATCTATCAAATTGTTCGTCGGCCAAGATACCAGCGTACCCCCGCTCCCCCGACCAACTCCCTCGACAAGCCCGCAACCGACGTGACCAGCCAGTAGCTGATATGCCTGGTCAACGTTGGGCCTCGTCCTTGTCTCACTTGCTCAAGTATTTATAACCCGAGGGTCAAATTAAGTTCTAAACAGACCTTTATTTCTGTACGTTTCTTTTTATTTTATTTTTTTCGTATAAAGAGTAAAGGCCTAAGATAATGTAATTATTAAAAGTTTGCAACCGAGTCCCTTAGACGCGCTATTTGCTTGGTAAAATGGGTTGAATAAATGTGCTATTTAAATATTTATTAAAATGAACTGTTTCCAGTGTTGAAAACCACGAAAGTTGTCGTTTAATAAATGCCTAGATATTTCAGCAATCAAATTAGAATTGCTTTTCAATTAATTTTAATTTATCTTAATTTATTTTCGATTATTTAACTATTGCTCGAACTTTTCAATGAAATGAAAAAATCTTGAAAATAGAATATTATGCTTGCATCTGGATATGCGCTATATAGAAAAGGTAATCTAGAATTTTAAAAATATTTTACATGCCTGGATGAATATTTTCATCCATCTCAAAAATATTCTTTGCACCCTTTAATCTCAACAGCCCCGATAAAATCCGACCCCCATTTATTTATTTGTTTTGTGCAGTGTAGCAAAACGTCGGCTACGCAAACCTGGAGCGTGTTTCGACTTTTTTATTCAAGTAATTTGACACGTGCTAATAAACATTTCTGAGGGCACAAAAATGGCAGTCAGCTGGCACGGAACATGGAACATGCAAATGGAAATGGAGTGTGGTGCGTGGTGTATGTGGAGGGCGCGGAGCACGGGGCTCGGTGCATGGAGCATCGGCTGACGCGTCGGCTACGTGACAATAGAGGAAGTAATTAAAACGCGATTTACGACAAGGTCAAGTTTATGAAGGTCCGTAGTTCATTTGCATGGAGCCATACTCGGGCATGGGTTTCGTGAATGTGCAAATAAAAAGAAGTGAGGAGTAGAAAGTGCCCCCCCACCACTCTTTGCTGCTGTGGCCCGCAGCTTGGTAAGTAACATTGTTTTATTGTTATT
Source organism: Drosophila littoralis (assembly GCA_018903485.1). Lineage (NCBI taxonomy): Eukaryota > Metazoa > Arthropoda > Insecta > Diptera > Drosophilidae > Drosophila > Drosophila littoralis. Next base: position 9,732,631 of record JAEIGF010000297.1, on the reverse strand, counting down.
ATTGTTGTTTTTGTTGTTTTTGTTGTTGGTGGCTTTGTTCGTGGTTTCGTTGTCGATGGCGTCAATCAATTAGCGCAATTACTTAATTACGGCCCACATAATTGAATAGGCTGACGGCCTCGGAATTATGACCGGGCCAAAACGAAATGAAATTAATGCAACAAATGAGCAAAGTGTCTGCATTAAATGCGCGTATCTAAAGCTGTTTATCTCCCCTGTTCACGTTTTATTAAATATATGCTTGTATGCTGTATACTTGATGCATATGGCATATTAAATTACACATACGCCGCGTGATTTATGGGTGCTTATATACATATATGTATATATAGATAGATAGTATCGATGTCCGGACAAGACTTACTTGTATCAGTTTCCTGCCATTTTCCAGATAGTTGGCATCGTTGGCACGCGGCTGTGTGGACCTCTGGTCGGCAGGGGCAATCGCCTCTTCCTGGTTATCTTTGCCACGTGCGTCAGCAAACCCATTCTCACGCCCAACCGCCGCCACCTCCTCCACATCATCATCATCATCATCATCATCCTCATCCTCATCGTCGTCAGCGTCATCGTCATCTTGGTTGACGTCTAATGCAATGCGTTGCCTAGGCTGCCAACCGCTGCTGCTGCAGCTGCTGCGTGGATAGTGTAGCTGCTGCTCCTCCAGCTCATCGCTTTCCGGACCCATGGGTATCGCCGTTTGGTTGGCAATTAAATGCTTGCGAGGCAGGCAAACGCCCTCCATACTGACAGCCGCCAGCGTCGGCTGGAAGGGCGCATACAAGCCGCCGCTGATCTCGAGCTCCTCGTGCGCTATGGGCAACGGCTGAGCTGCGTTGCAGCTGGAGCTGGTGCTGCTGCCGCCTCCACTGCCGTAGGGCAACTGAGCAGGTGCCGAAGCAGCAGGGCCAACAAAACGCGTGGTACGATACATCGGACGGGTGAGGCTGTTCAACGAGATGGAAAATAATGGCTGTCAACCGAATCTGTTTGTTTTCCCACTTACTTGTAACCGTATTTGGGTGATTCGGTCTCGGGGCGGCGTCTGCTGGACATCATTGTGTTGACCCGATCTCCGCGGGCGGCAGCCATCATGTAAGTCCACATTGCGGCGCATCCAATGCTGCTACGCTGAGCACATGACGCAAGCACTTTACCGTAGCAGGTGGAGAGATGAAGAGCTGCTCAAGTTGAAGCTGAAGCAGTCGCAGTCGCACTCGCAGTCGCAGTAGCAGTAGCAGCACAGCCCCTCGCAGGTGAGGCAGCTGCAAGCACAAAAACCATGGAGAACAGCCACATTAATGTCGCAAGATAAGGCACTTGAGGGGCGGGCCAATTGTTGTAGAACTGTTTGGGGCAATCATAAACGCTCGCTCCATGTGCCAGTTAGTGCTTGCTGGGCCATAAAATCGGCTGAGCATGGCACACTTGGGGGGCGCGGGGGCGTGTCAGCAATGCAGACGTAATTAAGCAATTAAAAGAAAAGAGGGCTTACAGCCCGCGCCTCAAGGTATGCAACACGAAAAAACGCAAGAAGAGCGAGCTGCACAAGAAGCAGAAGAAGAGCTGAATTCCAGAGCAAGTCGCCTGGGCGCCTTTTGATGGCTTCCTGTGGTCATAAAATCAGCATAGAACACAGCTTACTTTTATGTTTGCATTTTATTTTATAGTTTTTACTGTGATTCGCATTGCTGACTGTGATTTTTGTCTGCTCAGCCATTAAGCACATTCTAGAGCTTGCTCTCGCCTCAAATGCAGCTGCCTGAGCTGTCAAACTATGGCAAATGCACCGCTTAAACGTATTTTATAATGTTATCAGACAGTCATATCAGAGTGAATCGTTTGAATTATGAGAAATGTTCCGCCTTGCAATTTTGCAGCTATTTCCGAGAACTTTTAGCATACTTTTTGGGGCAGGAATAATTATAAAGTGAATTAAATTAGTTGAACAGCAAATAAATGCGAGATGAGAACTTTCGAATCGCTTTAACACGCTGCCTACTAAATATTGAAGGTAATATATATCACATTAGATATTCCCAAGTTCGTACACTTAGGATATGCATATTCAAATGAGCTCACGATACTTTATAGCATTATCATTGAGGCTTTATCTAGATAATTACTCTTAACTCTTAAGCTAATATTTCACCTTGAATCCATTGAAAATGGTAAAAAGGGATGTACTTAGCTTGTGCAAATATATGTTACAGGCAGAAGAAAGCTGCTCCGACTCTATAAAGTACGTATATTTGTGGTCAGCATCGGCAAAGATTCGATTGAGCCCTGTCCACTCGTATCTATGTACGCATCTCTCTGATCTTAAAATTGTAAGAGAAAGACTGGAAATTCGGAACGTAGTTGCACATAAATCCTTCATAGATTTCACAGGCGTGCACACAAAAGCATAACCTTTATGATATTCATATAACAAGAGTGAGAGGCTGCGAATATCTTACACATTATATATTACCTTGTTCAATTTAGTTTAAAGTAGACGTTAATAATGTTTGCTAGTCGGCTATTCCTGAGTGGACCCAAAACGAACACGAAACTAACTTTATCAGACACTAATGGGAAATATTACCCAAGGCAAGGCCCAGTCCAGCCCATCACGCTCTAAAGAAGATATCAATTATTGAATTCTTTTCAAAAGTAAAGAACAAAAATGTCGGAATCGGCTTTTATAGTATATTTCTCAAAACTCAACATTCTATTTCCTGCAACTGTCTTTCTTCGGAAAAGTTGAAAACTTTGAATCGAAACTTTAGCCTGATCAGATTCTTTCGTCTATAACTTGACTTCATCGTGTGCTTCGGGTTGATAAGGTTTGCATTTAACTGCACGGAACACGCACGGAATAAGTTTTGCGCCCCGGCCACGTAAAAAACACAGGCCATGCCCATTTTTCTTCCTTCCCCCACTTTCGGTGATAATCTGCGTATTTTTGAGCAGGCAATTAAAACTGGCCGAAAAGCAATTTTATATATAAGCCCCTTAACTGAATGAATGTTGCTTCAGCAGCTGAGACAAACTCTATTATTATTCATGAACTAATATTTGTGCTAATATGCATTTCAAAGCTGTGTCTGAGCCGGTAAATAAATTTATGGAATTCTTGGGGCACGTGCAAACTAAACTTAAACTAGCAAGAAAAGAGATACGAAACTTTGCGTAGAGTTCATGACCCTGGCGCTTGAGACATATAAACTCCGAGTTTAGCCAGTTGTCCAAAGAGTGTATAAATAATGTCCTTTAGTATGGCCGCAAGCAGCATAGACATAAACTAATGAGGCGCAAATGATAAATACAAGCTGACAGCATGGCAAAAAGAGATCTCAGACAAGCATAAGTACGCGCATCTAATGCCAAGCGAAGGCAGCAGAGCAAAAAAATGTTAGTAGAAAAAAAAACATAACAGCTGCAAAAATGTGAGTCACAGTAGAATGCCAACAAAAATTTGTACAAATTGTGCCAAAATGCAAATTGTGAAAGTCTTGCAGATAATCAAAACGTGCGCAAAAATTAAGCAAAATGCGAATTTTCTTAACATCATTTCCATTTGAATGGCGCGCAGAGATCCCAAGGAGGAGAAGCAGGAGCAGCAGCAGAACGGGATTGAGTAGCTGACAACTAGATGAGAACTGCAGCTAGCCAGTCGCAGTTGTTCTTTGTGTGCGCCTTTCGCCTTTTGCCTTTCGCCTTTCGCCTTTGTCTGGCATTTAACTGTCGCGTGATTTTATGTCATTGATTATCTTGTGCTGCACGCTTCGGCTGCGCTGGACCATTCAATTTTAAGTGCAATTTCGGTTTGCCAAAAACGAAGAACCCATCTACTAACCCCCCCACCCAAAGCCCTTTAGAGTAAAAGTAAAAACCTTTTGCCGCAGTGGCTGTTGCTGCAGTTTGATGAGTCAGTGGCAAAGTCTTTGACCGCATCAAAACAGAAAAAACTAAGTAAAAAACAGAAAAAAACGTAGAGTAGAGACACCGCACTGTGTGTGTATGTGTGTGTGTGTGTGTGTGTGTGTGTGTGTAGGCTGGTGTGGGTAGCCTAGCCTCTGACATTCAAATGGCAAGGACTACGGCGACATGGAAGGATGCAAGACAAAGCATACACATCGATTTTTAGCTATAAAATCAAAGTAAATCCATTTATCAACTTCAGCTGCAAACATTTTCGTGCAGATAACAGCAGAAACTTGACTTTGATAAAATGTGCCAGTGCAACAGCAATAGCAACAACACTTGACCAAGTTTTTAAGGGGCCAAGTGCCTTGGAGCCATTAAATACTCGTACTCGCCAGCTTTAGAGAAACAAATTGTTAAGAGCTCAGCTCAATAGCCATGCTCGGCTTATAACACCTAATCAAAGCGGCCACAAAACGCTGCCAGGTCAAATCGGAGCAATTAACGCCTGGCCAGGACCATCAGGACCATCAGGCCAAGGATTCAGCATCAGCTACAGCTTCATCCCATGCCCCGCTGCGCTGATGCTTGGCCAAATCGTTTGACTCAACTTGGAATTGCTAACGAGCTATAAATGGCGTGTGTGTGCGTGTGTTTGTGTGCGGCTCATTTGTAATGATTAAGTTGCGCTGGGAGCTTGTGGTGTTTATGGCCCAAAGGAATCGTTTACACGCCTTCCACTTGTGTGTGCAAGGATTATGAGAGTTCTGAATAGCACAGCAGATAAAGTGAAAGATAAGCAGAGAAGAAAAAAGAAAACAGACGCAAAAAAAAAAAAACAATTCAAACACTTTTTCAATTGCTGCTTGAATAAATAAACACACATGCGGCCATATCTATGGAAAGTAAATAAACTGCGGCCAAAACGGATCGAGTCGAAACACATCAAATAAGTATTATATACAATTATATGTATACATATATATATATATATATAGCAAATATATATAGTATAAGTAGAAGACAAATATGGCCGACAAAGTGACTGGGGGGCCAGCTAAAAATGGGCACTCAGCCCAGGCAGTTAGACGCTTTATAACCTGACGCTCAGGCATATATCACGTATACGCCGTGTGTGTGGCGCTGAGACGCTGTCTGCAGGCGCAGGTGCCGGAGGTGCCGGAGGTGCTGGCTTCAGGAGTTGGGAGCACAAAATATGCTAATGTCAATTATTTTGTGCGTAATTTGCTTTCATGCTTCGAGCACACATCAAAATGTGTGTACTCGCGAACGCGCCCGACTCCGCCCCGTCCCCGCCCCGACTCCGGCCCCCTCGTTATGAATATTCATTTTTGCATAACGTTTAGCAGAATGCGCTAATAATTTCATGAGCTTAAAGCGACGATGAAAACCAATCGACGACTTATCTAATCTCTATTTATATATGGAGTATATATCGGTTTATATCAGTATATATATATATATATATATAGAGTTATATCTATATTTTCCTGCTGCTCTTACACCGTAAAGGTGAACTGGCTTCAATTAACATTCGTGCACGTAAACGCAATAACGCAAATGGATTCGGGGTTTCGGTTTAATAAAATGCGTTGTTTATGGAGTTTACTGCCGATACCTGCGATACGCCCCACACAACCGCCCCCAACAGTTAGCGGATGCCAATTAATATGGCACCAAGTTAGATATTAATATGTGTGCTTATAGTTAACAATTACGCCTGTCCACACTGCATATGGGGCCCAGCGAGTGCCGAGTGCCGAGTGCCGAGCACTGAGCTGGTCATTCAAAACAAAGCTGGTTGCCTGTTTGCCTGTTTGCCTGGTTGGCTGGTTGGCTGGTTGGGAATGAGCGTAAGGACACTTAACGCAGGATCAGAGCGCCGGTTGCAGTACGGGCAGGATGTGAAGTGTGGCTGTGACGACAGGGGCTTACCTTCGCAGGCAGGTTCCTATTTAAGTTGTTTTATTAATCCGGCAACTGTCGGGCAGCGCGTAATCCTATTAGATGTGGCTACATTGGCTGCTGTGTGCGCGGGTGCCTCTTTTTATATTTTCCTGCTTTTTGTTGTTGTTGTTGTTGTTGTTGTTGTATTTGTTGCCTCTTAGTATTTGAATTTTTCACTTTTTTACACTTGTGCTGGCATCACAATTATTTAAATGCGTGCAGTAATTTCAAATTAAATTTGAATATGTATTTTTGAGCGGCGCATTTTTTCACAAACACCCAAACACACGCACACGCTAACGCACACGCACAAATACACTCTGAGAAAGGGGGGCGGCCATTAACAGTTGCTGCATGAAAATGGCGATGATTTTTGCACTTTAATTGAATAAAAATTCAAATGCTGATGCTGTTGCTGATGCGAAACAAAATCACGCGCGCTACACACAAAAACCAAAATGGCGTAAACGCGAAACAGGACGAGACAGCCAGCAGGAGAATAACGGAACAGCGGCTGCAGAGATGTTGCGCGCCGTGTACGTTCGCATGCCTGGCTAACGGCGCAATGAGCGCCCGTGGGAGAACACAGAACCAAATGCGAATGCAAACACCAACCAGCAGCAGCAGCAGCAGCAGCAACAACAGCAGCAGCAGCGCCCGCAGCAGCAGCAGCAGCCGAGCAGAGCCGATAGCAGACGCGTCGAGAGCAGCTTGTGCATGCCTGTGTGTGTGCGTGTGTATGCGTGCTTTTCATTCATGCCTTGCAAGCTTTTTGTGTGAGAGCTTTCGCGCGCGTAATGTAACCTGTTGCTTGGCTTTTATTTCTATTATTCCGTTCGTTCGGATGCTGGCGTGCGACCAGTGTTGCCACTCGTCTGGCAGCTGTTGCCAGGCAGCGTGCCAAATGGCAACATAAATTAATTAAATTGATGTTTAAATGTTGTCCTGAGCCTGGTTTATTAACCCGCCTACAGCGCGATTTGCCTGACACATTGACAAATTGCTGAAATCAAAGCATAGCATCAAACACAAAAATACAAGTACACACAGATAAAGAAGCTGGGCGACAACATGCCTGAACTTGATTAATGTCGGTCTAGGACCATGTCTAGGCCCTGTCCAAACCAGCCGATGCTCACGCACAGTTCATTTAGTTTGATTTAAACTTGCCCAAGTGCAGTTCGCTTAGGGTTTATTTGCTAAGACAGCAGCTCAATTAGTTGGCATACCTTTTCTTAATCAACATATATATAGAGAAATTTGTATAGATGTTCGCTTGAAATGTTCTAGAAAATTCACATTAATTGCCTTGCGCTGCGTTTGACATTTACTCTCGAAGCATACTTTTGAGTTCAAGTTCAGCTTTAGTACCTGCCGTTGCTTGAGTTTTATTTTAACAAGCTGCTGCCTTCAGTTTTGTACGTGTTTGATTATGTATATGTGCCAGCATGACACGGTTATTGCTTTTTGGTCTCCTATATTTCTTTTCTTATTTTTGGTAGCTTCACAAAGACACAAGGATAATTCAATGCTCACATGTTCATTGTCTGAGAGTTCAAATAGTTCAAGTGAAGTTCAGTCACCAACCCAGAAGCCAATGCCAACAAGTGGTTAGAAAGACAGACGTGCCACCAGAAAACGAAGACATGCCACAAAATGTGTAGCGCCAGCTGCAAGCTGTGCATAAATTTCATTTCTACGGCGCGCCTAAAAGCATGCAATATGAACGTGAAAGCCGCGTGCTCATGTGTGTGTGTGTGAATGCGTGCTTGTGTGTGTGAGTAGATACAATGGACTTTCGCACAATTCACAATTTGAGTAATTTGTTATTCAAACACATTTCGAATCGATTATACGCTTGGCGTACTCCCTCCAATAGAGCAAATATGTTGATTGACTTTTGTCAAGGCGCACGCCTTTGTGTGTGCGTGCGAGCTTTTGTCCTGTGCCGTGCAAAAGGCAAAAGGCAAATTTGCCAGTGTGTGCGTCTGGGTACACATGGGTAGAATGCCAACGCAAATACAAATAAGGAAATGCGTGGAGTCAGGCGGTTCCCCGCGCGTTTCGCCAGTAAGTAATGGCACCCACAACCCCCCGTTCCACCAGCAAGTGCGAATGTAATGCATGGTTGGCTTTATGAGCGCATGTGTCTGCATGTGTTTGTGTGTGTGTGTGTGTGTGTGTGTGTGTGTGTGATAACGCAGAACTAAGCATTTGCTGCTCTTTGAAAAGCTCATTATCACACACGAACACACACTGACACACACGCCAAAGTACACACACGCACACATTGTGTTAGAAGCTGGCAATGGCACAGCCCAAGGTTAAATATTTGTCATGTATGTTAAAAAATGCTATCAAAGTGGGTTAAGGTTCGTTCAGCTGATGGCACCATAAAGCATTCAGAGTTGGACACTTGGACCCTGCGGCTGTTGGTAGCCAAGCATCTCAATGTCAGACTTTAGCTACCTGGCCAAGTCAGGGACCAACTTGTTGAATTGAATTGATGGCCGCATTGAAACTTAATTGCAATTGCTCGGCTCGGCTCGGCTCGGCTTGAATGTTAAGAGGCAAGGACATTAATTAACAGCAGACAGGATGGCTGCCTGCCAGGCAGCTGAGCAGCTGATGCCCCACTGAAGTGGCTCTGATTGCGATTGCGATTGCAGGAGCTAAGCGGCCTGCATTTTAATTAGAATGCAAAAGTAAAAATAAACCCCATCGCGCCAATGCGAATATGCAAATATTTGGCGTATGGCAGATGCTTTATCTACATTATGAATACAAACTGCACTTGCCCAGGCGACGCAGCGCCAGTTATTCCGTAAATACACAAATATATAAGACCCTCTGTGAAATACGATACAGGGAATGTTCTCCACACTCTCCAGTTCTATTGGCTGCTGTCAAAAGGTTAAAGTTAAGCTTGACAAATGCGCGGCACTGGGGCGTACTTCATATCGACAGCACTATGTGCACAGCATATAGTTGGCACCCCATTTGTCATGGCACAAGCAACAGCTTATCCACATAATTCCTGCCCCAATCAGCTCAAGCCGCAGCAAACACCAATTACTGCAATCCAATTGAGTTCACATATTTTAATCAGTTGCGAGAGTTGCTCGACTTAAATAGAAATTGAAAATATTGCATTATTCTTCAGTCGTTGTTTAAAATTGTAATAAATAAAATTATAAGTTATTCAAAAATATTAAACTAAGTCCAAATTGGTTCGGTTTGTAAGAAGAGAATAGCATAAATAACTATTTAAAGCGGAAATCAAGGTCAAAGATTATAGTGGGGATTAAATAAATTTCCAAGCGGAAATCAAGGTCAAAGATTATAGTGGGGATTAAATAAATTTCCAAGAATCTATGAAAATTAATTTGCGAAGTGTTTCACACTTCCACCCCTCATTGATGGCAAATGCAGCTTATTGAACGAAAGTTTCATTTTTTGGCTTCAAGCTTCACTCCGCGTTGAATTCAGCCTTTGACACGAAATGCGATAGACTTCAAAATCATTTTGAATTCCTTGAAGGAAATTCTGGTTAAATTTTAGACACACAAGGACTGGGCGATAAATTGATACCTATAATTTGAGGCAATAAAATACAATCGGGCAAAGCCGCGTAATACCAGCTTGTGCTATATATTTACACACCCTTTGCTTAATAGGTTGAAAAATGGATAAGTGTTTTTAATTCTGTTGATTTAACCTAAATGCAATCGTAGCAATAGCTCACTATAATAATTTATACTTTTACAAAACACAATTAAAATCAGCTAATAGCTCTTTTGGGAAATATTAGAGTATGGAAACAGTTTTCAAGAATAATTCGTGCATAGGTGTCAGACCGTGGCAGTGGATAATTGAGAATATTGTATAACATATGTATATCATATAACTGCAATGCTCCAAACTTAAAGAGTAATGCTCGCCATTGGTTAAACATAAATTAAATTTACATTATTATGATCGGAATAGCGTATGCGTATTGTTCGGTTACTTTTTAATTGACTTGAGATGCTGTTGGAGCTGATCGCAACGTTGGCACTCCCGGGTTAGCTGCTTGACAGCGGCCGCATACTGTCGCTGTAGCTCGAGGAGACTTAGGAGCTCTTCGTTCAGTTCATCCCGCCGCATACGCTCCTCGTTGTATTTGTGGCGCACCTTGTCCTGGGCACTCTTCACACCGTCCACAATGGTCTCAAATTGCTTTATGAAATCCTCGCGTCCGTGTGGACTGAGCATGCCCTCGTTGTAGGCCTCGCAAATGGAGTTGAGCAGCGACAGCTCCTTCTCCAGGTAGCGTTTCTTGTCGTTAAGTGTATTGTAGAGTGTATAATATTGCTTAGTTTCTAGATGTTTGGCACTCATCTCGTTGTACAGCTCGTGGAAGCGTCGCTGGTACTGGGCCAGCTCTGTGCGATCGGGTATTGCGTCCAGTTTGCGCTCAATGGCTACAATGCCGCGGTTGCGCTTTGCGAGATGTAAACGCAGCTCCTGCAAACGCTGCTGCTCGCTTGCTATAGCCGCGGCCTGTGCCTCCGCATCTTGTGCATTAAACGTTTCCAGTTCGCTATAAGTACATATTGTTAATTTATCATGTCAAAAAGAGCTGAAGCAATCTTACTCGATTTGCTGCTGCAAATTGGCCAGATCCGTGCGGCAACTTTCCTTGAATTCCGCCTCGCTTTTCTTCAGCTCGTCGTGCTGCTGCAGAAGTCCGCGCACCTTTTCCAGCAAACTGAATGCCATATGATTATGCATTGATAGCACCTCAGTTAACCAAACACTTACGCAGGGTCTGCATTCGCCTCTGTTTGCTTGTACGAGTCCAGCTCGGCGTTGAGCGCTTTTAGCTTTTGCTCCTGTTGCTCGGTTTGTTGCTTTTGCGTCTCAAAAGACACTGCCAGTTGCTCATTTTCTTTCCCATAACGTTTTATCTTGTGCTCCAGTGCTATCTTGGCTGCCTCCAGGCGTTTCTGTTGGTTTTGCGACTTCAGCTCCTGTGCATCCGTTTCCATTTCCAGCTTGAACTCAGCATAATGCTGCTGCAGAGCGCTACGAGCGACGGGATCCAGGTCGATACGCCTTAGAGGCGCTGGTGAGGGCTTCTTTGTGACAGCGAGCTGTTGCAGTTTCCTCTCCAGATCAGGCTGCAGTTGAATTGTAAGATGACAATAACTCTAACAAATATATGACCTACGGTAAATCACCTCAGTTTCCTCTGTGCTTGATCCCACCTGCTGCTCCATGCTTTGCTTTGCCGCTGGGCCCGCATCGCCATATTCCAATAACGTTAAACGCACGCGTAATGCATCATCGTCGCCACTGGCCTCCTGGCGTTCAAACTGTCTTTTGGGACTGTACAGCTCCTGCAAGGAATTTAACAATTTTATGGCCTTTGGCTTAGGTGTTAGTTAGAGAAAATTTGTCTTACCTGAATAGCTTTTATGTTTACAGCTGCGTAGCGTATTTTTGTGAGATTATCCTTGTCACTTTTATACTGATAGTCATGGTGAAATTGACCAACAGCAAATCTCTTCAAGCGTTGCCCGCGTTCCTCGCGATTTTCAACCTGCAAGTATGTACATTAATTTGATGATTTGATAGCTTGTGATGGGCAAACTCTTGAGAGAAACAGAACTTACTGACGTCTTAACAAGCCACTGGATAACGGGATGTATGGCGAGAAACTCCAGGCCCTGCACCTGATGCGGTTCCAGGCTATGGGGACATTTCATGTCTATCAGAACCGCAACAATTTTCTCTACGAGCGCTCTGAAAGCGGAATTCGATTATTCAAAATATGCTCACGTAAAGGATATATTTGGTTTTACATCTTTTGGCCAATTGTTAAGTTCTCATGGAAGAGCAAGTCGACATCCACATCATAGTCGCAGCATTCAATGCACCAGGTCATGCCGCCCACGACTTTGTCGAAGGCAGATAAGCCCTTGATGCGTGCTCGATAGTAGCCGGCAGCTACGAGCATATCAAATGTGTCCAACTCCTTGGCGGCAGCATCCGTGTCCTCACGGCGTTCCACCTGCACAAAGTAACACAACAAGAACAACAACAAAAGAAAACTGATGTTATGGCTTTTGTTTACATACACAAATGAAGGGAACCCACCTGGATTTCGCGCCCTTCTGCATCATAGCGCGTTGCCAACTTAACATTGGGCAAGATCTTGGAGAAAACATCGCGATTAGCCATGTACAACAATAATTACATACTATTATAAATAAATAAGGCCGAAGAGGCTAAAATGGCCATTGCAATCTAATGACCACACACACGATACGATTATCAAATATGGTAAGTATTTATTAGTGTGTACACACTGTAAAAATCGGCGGCATATCGTTGGTATCGATACCTTTCTTATTTACCTTTCTTTTCGATGTGTGCACACCGAAGCCGGCACACGCATTTTGTTTGATTAAAATGAATTACTACGTTTGTCTGCACCAGGAAGGCATCAGCAGCATATCGAAATTAATACAAAAAGCCCATGCGAATAACTACAATGTGGTCGCCACATCGATTAATGCAAATATGCTGCCCATGGATCCATTTGAAACGGATCCAACCTATCCGGCAACCGTGCTAAACGCCGTTGATTGGAACTCTAAAGTGATTTTTGCAGTGTCCGACGTGGATGTGGATTCGCCCAATGCCAAGCTACGTGAGTATTCGAAAGCTATGCTGCTGCGCGACATCACCTGGGCAGAGCACTTGCAGAATAATGGCAGCACAATGGTACGTCTAAGAGGTCCAAAGAATGACAATTTGGCCGAGATAATCAAGTCGAGGACGAAAGGTTTGTGCACGCTGTCAATTATAATAACATGCATTAAATGTTTTGTTGTTCAGGCAACTGGTTTATACATGTGCCCATTACTAATCCCGAACTGGCCACCTTTGAGCACCGCAAGGATGCAACTGAAAAAGACATTGAAGAGGCCCAACAGGTTGATCCCTGGAGCTGGTGGAACGAACTGCGCTTTGCCGTCAAGCACAGCGGGAAGGTAAAGGTTGTGCTCGAGCTTAGCGACTCCGATCGACCCAGCCGTGAGGCCGTGCGCCGTTGGCTTGGCGAGCCCATTGAGGCCATTATTATTCCATCCAGCTTATTTGTGCTGAACCGCTCCAATTACTATGTTCTGCACAAGGAGTGGCAGGCCATTGTGGGCCACTTCATCTCAGTGCGCGCCAACATTATAGTCTCCACAAATGCCAATGACAATGCTATTTCCCAGTATGCAGACTATATCAAGAAGCTGATCAACGATCATGGCGATACGCACACCCTGAACAAGTAAGTGGCATTTCACGTATGCTTCTAAATATACTTTAATATTTACTTATTTAAGCTATGAAAACATGTTGGAGATACCGCTGCAGCCACTGTGTGATAATCTGGATACCTACACCTATGAAATTTTTGAGACAGATCCCGTCAAGTATAAGCTTTACCAGGAGGCCATACAGCAGGTGCTGCTGGATCGTGTTAGCGACGAGGAGGCCAAGCGAAAGCTGGTAAAGCTAGAAACTAGCATATCCCAAAAACAGAACACCTTATATGGCTTTTGTTTTTGTTTCGCAGACGGTCATCATGGTCCTGGGCGGCGGACGTGGTCCTTTGGCGCGTGCCGCATTTAATGCTGCAGAGATAACTAAACGCAAAGTGCGCGTCTATATTATAGAAAAGAATCCCAGTGCCATACGTACACTTTCCAACATGGTCAAGACACTTTGGTCAAAAAAAGGTGTAGATTGACAACAACTCACTTTTCAAATACTCATCTAAGTTGCCATTGCAGATGTTCACATATTCTCCAAGGACATGCGTGACTTCTCACCTCCTGAATTAGCGGACGTGCTTGTCTCCGAGTTGCTCGGCTCCTTTGGCGACAACGAGCTGTCGCCCGAGTGTCTCGACGGCGCCCTAAAACTGCTCAAGCCAAATGGCATTAGCATACCCTGTAAATCGACTTCGTATATTAATCCCCTTATGTCAGCTGTTTTGCATAATAATGTCTGCCAGCTGACTTCCACTGTGCCTGCGTTCAACTGTGGCTACGTGGTGCTGCTCAAGAACATTTACCACATTGATCAGCCTCAGGCGCTGTTTGAATTTACACATCCGAATCGGGCTAAAGATATTGATAATACGCGTTACAAACAGCTGTCCTTTACAGCTCAAAAGGATTGTGTGCTACACGGCATTGGCGGCTACTTTGATACCGTGCTGTATAAGAATATAATTTTAAGCATTAATCCTCTGACGCACACCCAAGGCATGTTCTCCTGGTTTCCCATGTTCTTTCCAACGGTAGGTCCGATCAGCTAAACCATGTTTTAAACGTATTAAATTATATCTCTAACCTCTGCAGCAACCTCGCACCATCAAGGCGGGTGAAACAATTTCCATAAAGTTTTGGCGCTGCGTAGACCCAGAGAAGGTCTGGTATGAATGGCAAGTGTGCGAGCCTACCGAATGCGAGCGCCACAATGTGGGTGGCATGGGCTACAATATGCGTTTATAAACTAAACTAACTGCAATATATAACAAGGGGGATAATTTACAATGGGGGGAACAATATCTTTATTACAAAACTGTAACAGAAAACAAAACCAAACAACAAAAAAGAACAAGTCTAGCATAAATTGTCTGCGACTTTTATTTAAGTTTATATTTGAAAAGTTTATAAATATGCTTAAACTTATTTATGTGTCCTTAAATATCTGTGGGGTTTCTTGTTGTAAAATTTAGTTAATAATTTCCTCTTTTTTACTTTCCTCTCATTTATTTAATTATTTATATTTATATATAAAGCGCTGCACATGATCGCAAAACGACATTCTTTAAGCGAAGGCAATTATTTTATGGTTAAATAGGTTAAAGCGGAGCTAAACTGAAACTGTACTGAACTGGGCGGCGATTTAGGAGTTAACAGCGCTGACCTGAGCCATTGTGGCACCGCCGGCGGCACCGCCACTGCCGCCGCCGCCGCGAATTGTAATAGCACCCTGGCCAGCCCGTATGGGCTTGGCAATTTGTGCCTGGGGTCCTCGTCGGCCCAGATGCTTTTGTCGCACCGCCTCCTTGATGCGATCCACCTCGTATTGATAACGCTTGCGATCCCGCATCGCACCCTCCTTGGCCTCTTTGAGCGCCGTTTCGAGCGCCTTGACGCGCTCCATTGTTGTGCGCAAACGCTTCTCCAGCTTGGGCAGCTCACAGCGCAGGTCGGCGTTGTCGCGCACCAGCTGCTTGTGCACCTTGGTCAGCTGGTCCAGATTGTTCTCCAGGAAGGAGATCTTCTGCTTCTGCGCCAGCGAGCCGCCATCTTCTTCGCTCTCCTCGTTTACCACATTCTTGCGAATGCGTTGCTACGTGCGGCAGGGAATAAAAATAAGTTAGAGTGCGTGAATAAATATGATATACCGGATGAATTCCTACCTGCAGATCCTGTACGAAGAGTTTGCGCAGATTGTGCAACGTTTGCAGCTCCTTGGCGACTGTGTCCTCCAGACCCTTAAGGTCCTTTCGCGCCTGTTCGCGACGCTCGTTGGTTAGTATAATGTCCTGCAATTTGTTTGATTTGTCTGCCTCCTCCTGCTTAAGCTTCTCGTAGTCAACGGTCATCTGTTGATGCGCCAGCAACAGCTTCTGATGCACATCCTTCATCTCATTCATTTCGTGCTGCTTGGCGGTAATCTCGTCGCGTAGCTCCGATACCTGTTTAGTGTGCGCTTCGCGCAGCTCATCCATTTGCGAGTCGAACATCGAACGCAACTCCTCGGCGCGCTGCTTCTCCTCGGCATTCACCGCGGACACATGCTCGGCGGCCTTCAGTTTGGCGCACTCTTCGCGCAGCGAATCGATCTGCTCCTCCAAATTACGCTTCTTGTTCTCGGCCTCGCGCATCGACTCCTGCAGCGACTTCATGCGCGCCTCGTGCTGCGAGATGAGCAGACGATACTCGCCCAGATCCTTTTCGTACTCGGATATCTTTTTGTTCGAGTCCACCTGCTGAGTCTCCATGTTAGCGCAGCGCTGCGCAATGTTCTTTGCTTCCGTTTTCATTTTGCTGATATACAGACGTGCCATAGTAAAGTCCTCCTCCACTTTGGCGGCGTCGGTGCCCGCCAGGGCACTCATCTTGAGATCGATTGCGGAATCGCCGGGCGCTATGGCCTGGCCAACCTCGCCCAGATCGCGCAGCAGATTGGTTAGCATTTCGGTGATTCGTTTCTTTTGGTGCGTTGACATGTCCTTCAGCTGCTGCAGCTCCGTCGAGGTGGAATTGAATTGAGTTTTGTTCTGTTGCAGTTCTTCGTTGAGGGCATCGATGTCCTTGTTCTTGTTGTCGATCTCCTGTGATTTTTGGTCGTAATTGACGGCCAGCTCCTCGAGAGCCTGCAGCACCTCCTTGACCTCCTCCTTGGCCGATTCGTTCTCCTGCTGTATGCGCGCCATTTCCGATTGCAGCGCCTCGTATTCACGTCGTGCATTTGCAATGAGTTCTTCCTGCTCCATGACCTGCTCCTTCATCTGCTCCGCATATTGGCTCTGCTGATTGATTTCCTCATCCTTATCATCCAGCTGCTGATAGAGGCGCTCGCATTCCGTGGCCAATCGCGCTCGCTCATCAGCTGCCACCGAGGCGGACATGTTGGCAATGGCAGTGCGTTGAGCTGCCGCCGCTGCTGCGGCGCCGGCAGCTTGCGCAGCCGCCTCCACTTCGAGATTGGGCGTGCTGGCCTCCATGAGATCCTCCATGTTGATTTGCTCCTCCGCTTTGACCGTTTCACCGGCACGCCAACGTGCCAGCTCCAACTCCAGTTTCTCCACCTTACCCTTGAGCCGTGCATTCTTCTCCTTCTCCTTTTCGTAGCGACGCTTCCACTCCTCGGCGGTAAGCTCCTCGTTGACACACACAACATTCTTCACTGTCTTGGCGCGCCGACCAAAGTCCAGCGTAGATTTCGTCTCCGACTCGTTAAAACTGGCCGGCGAGCAGCAGATGACAATCGTTGTGCGTGCGTTGCCGCCGAGCGACTCTTGAAGGATACGCGTCAGCTTAGAATCACGATACGGTATGTGCGTTTTGTTGCCATCCGCCAGCGCCGAAATGACATTGCCCAGCGCCGATAGCGACTTGTTAATGTTCTTCGCCTCATCGAGGACTGTGCCCTCAGCACCTGTTTTCGATACCTTTTCGGAACCAGCCAAATCCACCAGATACAGCTTGCCGGAAAGCTTTTTTTGATTCTCCAGATTCTCCTGCTTTACATTAATAAGGAACACCGAGTGGGAACGCGACGAATGTTCATTCATGTCTATAAGAGATTAATTAAATTTGATTTACATCTTGCTTTCGATTTATATTATCTCTACTTACTTGTCACGGCAATGTGACGATTGGATTTGCCCTCCTCGATCACCTCAAAGACGTCCTCGGGCGAGGAGACAAAACGCTCCGTGGCACCCTTGACATAGGGTACACGATTCTTATCCTCGTGCACACTCAAATTCACCTTGGATACATCGAGCAAATCTCTGATCTTGTCCATATAGATTTCATAGTACGAAACCTTAATGTGAAACTCCAGATTCTCTTCCATCGCATAAATGTGATTGAAAATGTCGTTCACAATGCGCGGAATAATACCCTGCTTCACCGAATCGCCAATGACGCCCTCCATTGTGTGCGTCTTGCCGGAGGAGGTCTGACCATAGGCGAATATCGTTCCATTGTAGCCAGCCAGCACGTCCGTGACAATCGATTTGGCCGCCTCATTGTACACCTTCTCCTGCGACGCATTCGGCTTAAAGACTTTGTCGAACAGATATACCTTGCCCTAAAAAGAACAACCACTAATTTTGTAGTAAAGTGAAAATATTTTTCGTGTCTTCGGTCTTGTGTCTTCATGCCGGCCACAACATGTGTCTATGTCAGCAACCCCAATCCCCTTTCTATCCACAAAACAGCTTTCAAATCATTTTCAACGCATCACCGCGAAACGGCTCGTAATTATAAGATGAGCAGAGGCATCAAGAGCCAGAAGCACAGCAAATGAGTGGAACTTGAAGTTAATGAATAACGAGCGGTAGTAAAAGAAAGAGCTAAAAGAGTGCAGCAGTACGGGCAGATATGAATAATAGGTGAGGATTGCGCCGGAAGTAGTCGGCTGTAAAATACCCTGCAAACAACTATCAAAAGTGTTAGAGGGAGCAGCTGTGACATAGACCTAATGGTTAACAGCATTTCAAGAGCAACATAAACTATTATTTACTTTAAAGTTAATTTTATGTTGAAAATAAAAAAACTTCTGTAGCGGTCTTTATATTTCCAGCATTCCTTGCTGGCTTTTAGTTGGACAGTCATTCACAGCTGCTAATTACGAACTGCAATTCCATTTTAAATCCACCCAACTTTCGCATGTAACCCGATTCCACTTAGTCAATGTCCAAACAAATATATACGGGGAAATGCAGAGTAATAAGCAAAAGCTATAAAATGTTAAATGTATATAAAGCGAAACATTGTTGTAGGCATTTGAAGAGTTGACAATATTAACAGCTAATGTAACAAGCTTTATCGATCAATGACCAACAATTGTAGTTACAGTAAAAGGCTACAATTGTGGTGAGAATATTCGACAAGCTGCTTATGCCGCTTCGCTAAGCAAGAGTATACACACACACATACATATGCATTTATTAACATTTAGATATACATATGTACATATGTATGTATAATGTGTGCAACTAACATTATGATGGCGGACACAATGGAAGACAGCTAAACTTTTGGGCCATTAATAATATTCAGTAAAATCCAAATGTCTTTAACGAAAACATGCATATTCATGTTGTTCTTGCTACATTATTATTTACAGTTTTTTTGCGGGCTTGCGTGCATGACTCATTTAACGGGCAGCAGCTGGTGGCAAGCAGCAACATTTGAGGGCGATGTTTTGTTTTGGGGCCAAAGCTTACTGAACATACACGCACACACATAGAGTACATACATACCTAGGTCTATGTTGGTAGAGGTGAAGCTGAAGTTGGGCGTATTGGTAGACAGGTAGAATGTGCATATATTGCCATATCAAGTCAAATAGCAATGCAAATATAAAAAAAAAAAATGCCCGGCAAACACGAGTGGGTGGCTCTGGTTACACACACACACACACACACAGCCACATACGCTAGGTTGCCACTATGCGCGAAAAATCAATTGTACGACTTCTGTTTTTGCCTCAATGTGGCAAATGTAGTAACAATTTCAAAGTTATTTGGCAACAAAACCCAAAATTGCACAAGCCAAGCGCAAAAATTTGATCTCTAATTAGTTATAATACGTACGTACATATGTACATATGTATATAATTGCTACTCTCTTTCACTCAGTTGTACTATATGTATGCGTGTGTGTGTGTGTTTGTGTAATTGTGGCGGTAAGGAAAGGCTAATGTACTGCGCTAATGTTAGACAATGTTCGGCATGACGTCACCGCCACAGAACCGCAACGGCACGCAGAAATATGTGTGTATATGTATGTGTTGTGTGTGTGTGTGCGTGTCGTTTAATCTGATTGGTTATATTTTGTTTAATTACCGCTATGGATATGCAATTCTCCTCCGCATTATTTGGAAACTTGACAACAAACTTTGAGCCGGCCCTTTCCTCGCTGTCATTGAGCGGCCGAAAACGACAGACGACTTTGATACTGTCCTCAGCGGGTATTTCGCGTTCCGCAGACATTTTAATGCAGTTCCGTCACCCACACACTTTTGTACAATTCTTGTTGTTGTTGCAATATCAACAGCAGCTTATGCTTATTCAGCCAAGTTTATTTTACTTGGAGCTCAATCTCGCATACAATTGTCGCAATGTTATATTATAGTTGGTGGTACTTCAACTTTGATGTCCAGTGTTAAAATTCGATGTAATTACAAAAATTAACATTCGAACAAATAAAACGACGATGACGAAGCCACCAAGCACTGATTGTGACTTTGTTGTACCGTCCCGCCGCTCTTCGGTTTTTCGAAGTGCTCGTTCTCCCAGCGAAATTGGGGCTCGAAATGCAGAGAAAATTTTTGTGGTTATACCAGACACCAGTCACAATCACAATCAATCGGATGCAAATGTTGTTGTTATTGCTACTGCTACTGTTACTGCAATGGACCGTATTTTAATTGAGTTCGCTTGTTTATTGGCCCGGAATGTTTTGCAGCCTGTTAAATGCACTCTCATGCGTTGTGCCTTTAAATTTGTTCCACTTAAATTGTATTTTTTAGGTTCAATATCACGTTGAATAAAAAAATTATTTGTTGGATAGATGGTCGATAGATTGTGGCGGCGAACCGATATGTTTTCGATAGATTGCACAGCTTGGCACCAAAAGTGTTGAAAGTGCTCGATATATGTTGATATTTCTGGTTGTTTTGGGAACACTATTTATAATTCGTTCATGGCCGCTGGCTGCATAATTAATTAATTATCTAAATAAGCTAAAAAAGTACACATTTATTTAAGCTGTTTCGTTAAGTGAATGTATTTTGGCGAGTATCGTTATCGGTTGGTTTTCAGAACTTTTCCAACACTCGATTTTGAATTAATTGCCAAACTTTCGTTTATTTTTAACATACATATATTTGTTTTTGAAGCGTTAACTACATTTTACATTTGGCATACAAAATTAATTTGAAATTGTTCAATACGTAATAGACCAGTCCCCATAGCCTAAGAAGGCACTATGTTATGGTAGATTGCTGGTAAAGGCTGGTTAGTTTACGAAGTTCTTATTTGGCAAAAATGGGCTCCAATCGGAAGCGTAAAAGCGCCGTCAATGGCACAGTCAAACTTATTCGTCTTTATCGCGCCAATGATTGTCTTTGGAATCCAAAATCATTGGGATTTCAGAATTTGGCGTTGAAGGAGAGAGCCTGGTTACGCATATCACAATTTTTTAAGGACAAGCTAACCGTGGATCAGATCAAATTGCAGATTTTATCGCTTCGTTATTACTATGCTACAGAACTATTAGCCATTAAACGTAGCAAACTGGGAGGATACCCCTATGTCCCTCGACAATCGTACTTTGCAGATCTGGAGTTTTTGAAAGAAGCGATGGAGCACAGTGTCAGTGTTAAAGCCATTGAGGTATGTGATATAATTGCATAAACGACCAAGAAGACTTACAAAAATATGATATCATATCTGCATTGCAGGAAAAGACTCGGGTCAGCAGCGACCAAATCAACTGCCTCGTTGAGGATGCATTTCTGCTGAGCAGCAGCGAGAAGAGTATCCGCAGCGAACATGTTGATTTTCAGATCACTTCCGCATCGAACGAAGATGGCTTTACAAGATCTGTGCTGCAATCGCTTGTCTCCTCAGACAAAGACAAATCTTTACAACTGCCTTTGCCTCCACTCGATATACGCGCTAATCAGCTTCCAATCCGAGTTGTTTCTGGTAACGATGGCTGGCACTCCACATCAAATTCTTATCACGACCATGAAGATGACAATTATGTTGGGAGACAGTGGAAGTCACCCTATCAGAAAGATCAATGCCGCACCAGCAACTATAGTGTCAGCAGTGGAATTGAGAGACGTAGCTATAATCAATGTCCAGGTATACATAGGCCAGAAATGGGTACAAGTACGTTTGATGAAGATAACAATACATATTCCGGATCGTATGGGACCAGATCTCGAGGTCCGCCCAAAAAAAAGTTTGTGACCGGAAGATACAGAAACAAGGCAAGGCATTCACATGGCCCTGAAACATATTACGAGGCGGATGACTGGCAGAGAAATAATGATTCTAGAAGCCAAAAATTGCACAATAGAATGAGTGATGGCAGGGAGAATGACTATCGCAGTGGTAGAAGCTCACGGGATGTTGGTCGCAAATCGAGTGAGGACGCTAAGAATCAGAACTACAAATATATAGGTAATACCAGTTTTAACGGCCCCGCCACAATTCCATTTGTTCAGCAACTGAGCGTACAGCCAATTTATCAAGGTGAAGGAATTTGCACCTGTTGCCCAAATGCTTATCCAAATGAGCAACCTCAGTACAATGAGCCCCCTCCGAAACCGGCACTGGAGCCACTATTATCAGAGCCAGAGCCAGAATCTGAAATGTATGTGTCACCTAGAAAGCCGTGCGATGATAGTACCTGTCCCGTTAGGAGTGACAGGGTGAATGAGGAAAACGATCTTGATCTTATTTGCACAGATGGCTCGTGTTACAACATGGAAGACCCAAAAAGGGATATACCAATCGCATCGTCTAGACTTGAATCAAAGCGAACTTCAAGGGTTGCATCTGCAGCTGGGTCTAGAGCGGTGTCCAATCGACCATCGATTGAACAAGCACGGCCTCCCAAAAGGATGGTCTGTACAAATAACAGAGGTAGATTAAATAAATCGACCACGGAAAACATTGTAATGTGCCCTTCGGGAAGACAGAAAATGGACGAATATGATGACGATAGGTTTAAAGAGGGCCCAGAAAACAGAAATCGACAAAGATGTTATGACTTTAGAGGGAGCTCCGAAAGACCAGTGCGCCGAAGTTACGAAGGAGAATTTGTAGAGTGTCCAGAAAGGAAGAAGCGCCGAAGTCGTGAAGGTGAAAGAGATTACCCAGAACCACCCGAAGAAGACATCCCGGGAAAACAATCAAGATTACAAACACAAAGTATGTCAAGGAGTAAACCCGATCAGGACTATTATCCCGAGTCTGGTCCGGTAGGGTCTCCGCGAAGGCAATCTCAACGGGGCGATGAAGGGTACACTTCGCCAGATAGTTCTAAAAATAGATCAAATCGGCAAAGCCGCGATAAAACAGGAAGATCAAGGCATAATAGTCAGGACTATTATCCCGAGTCTAATAAGGTACTGTCTCCGCGAAGGCAATCTCAACGGGGTGACGAAGGGTACACTTCGCCAGATGGTCCTAAAAATAGATCAAATCGGCAAAGCCTTGAAAAACAGGAAAGATCTAGGAATGATAATCCGGACTATTATACCGAGACTGATACGATGGAGGCTCCGCGAAGGCAATCTCAACGGGGCGATGAAGAGTACACTTCCGCAGATGGTTTTAAAAATAGATCAAATCGGCAAAGCCGCGATAAAACAGAAAGATCAAGGCATAATAGTCAGGAATATTATTCCGAGGCTGATCTAATAGAGCCTCCGCAAAGGCAACTTCAACGAGGAGATGAAGGGTACGCTTCGCCAGCTAATTCTAAATACAGATCACATCGGCAAAGCCGCGAAAAAGAAGAGAGATCCGGGAATGATGACCAGGATTACGCGGCGTATCCGATGGAGGCTCCGCGAAGACAATCTCAACGGCTCGATGATTCTAAAAATAGATCAGCTCGGCAAAGCCGCGATAAAACAGAAAGATCAAGGCATAATAGTCAGGACTATTATCCCGAGACTAATCCGGTAGTGTCTCCGCGAAGGCAATCTCAACGGGGCGATGAAGGGTACACTTCGCCAGATGGTCCTAAAAATAGATCAGCTCGGCAAAGCCGCGATAAAACAGAAAGATCAAGGCATAATAGTCAGGACTATTATCCCGAGACTGATCCGGTAGTGTCTCCGCGAAGGCAATCTCAACGGGGCGATGAAGGGTACATTTCGCCAGATGGTCCTAAAAATAGATCAAATCGGCAAAGCCTCGAAAAACAAGAAAGATCTAGGAATGATGAACAGGGCTATGATCGGTACGGTCAGATGGAATTGCTCAGATCAGAGACCAATAATCAATGTAAAGATAGTTGTTACGCAGCGTGCGCATCGGGTAGAAGTACTCGAAACAGTCAAAAAAACATTGAATATCCCGCAAATTACGAGACCGATAAGGAGGACTACGGAGAAAGGACTACGGACGAGGAATATATTCGTGAAAACGATCAGAATGACCAGGAAAATTACGAAAAACCAACCGACAATTCTAACCGCGATTTGTACTGTGAATGTCCACAGTACCCAACCGGTCAGGAAAACTATGGAGGAAGGCAAAAGTACAACCGCGATAAGGAATATGTACCAGATAAATATCAGAGCAGACGAGACGATGAGTATAATCGTGGTAAGGAACCTATATCAAAATACCAATCCGAACAGGATTACAATGAATGTCCTGCAAATTACCAGAACAATACAAATATCGATGGACGAGATAACGCTATGGTTCCTATTTGTCCTAATTACCAGAACAGCCAGGAAGCCCGTGGAAGTAGAGAGGATAAAAATGATGACGACTGTTTATGTCCAGCAAACCAGGCCCGTCATGATGGCTACCAAGGAAGACAAGAGTATAACCGCGATAAGGATCAGACCAACCAGGAGAACTACGGAAGGACGGACGCTGATTTTAACACCGATACGAATAATGCACCTGCAAATCAACAAGATCACTATGATCCCTGTCTCTGTCCAGCAAATCAGGCAGCTCAATATAACCGAAAGAAACAAACCTTTAAATGTAATCTAGACTGCTCCTGTCCATCAAATCGCACACAGGAACCATTTAAATGCAATCCCGACTGCAGCTGTCCAGAAACTCGCAAGAAGGAGCCCTATAAAAATGATCTAGGCAGCCCCTGCTTAGGAAATCAGATAGTTCCTTATAAGGAGAAACCCTATAAAGATGAACTAGTCTGCCCCTGCCCAGAAAATCCAGCATTTTCTTATAAGGAGGAACCCTATAATGATGGACTGGACTGCGCCTGTCCAGAAAATCAGCCAGTTCCTTATAAGGAGGAACCCTATAGAAATGATCTAGACAGCACCTTTCCAGAAAATCAGGCAGCTCCGGTTAATCGAGAAATGGAGTATCCACCTGAAAAGTTCGAGCCAGAAATTATACCTGAAAACCCCCTTTCCGATCAGGAACCCTTGGAAAATGAGGAGGGGGTAATGCTGGATTGTGAGTGCCCAACAAGCGAAGACGATGCAGAGAAACTCGCGAAGGCAAAAGAAGAGCCAGTGCCAGTGTCAGGGCCAGAGCCAGAGCCAGAGCCACCTATAAAGGCTCCTTGTGTTTGCGAGGCGGCCGTTGAGACGGACATTGACATGACCTTGACTGACAGAAACAATGGAAAGAAATGCAATTGCTCTGAAGATTCCTTAGAAACGGAAAAGCTAAAGGAGAAAAAAGCGAATGAAGAAAAAAATGCAATCACAAAAGAAACTGAAAGTGCTCCGCCAGCTACGTCCAAGTTCGCGAAAGGAACCAAGAAAATCGGAAAAATGTGCTCATGCAAGCCACCTGTATTCAGTAAAAGCAAAAATTCCAAGTCTGCAAGTCCTGCAGGTCCTGCTTCAAAAAACGATCAGTTAAAACAACGATCACAGACACCGGTGGGACTCAAGCCCCGTTCGCTCAGCAAGCGTCAAAACAAAATCGACGATGACGGCCTAAACAGTAAGTTCATAAATTATTAAACTCTTGCAATCTGATCGGTGGCATTACCTAGAATTCCAGGCCCTCGGCGGCCCAGCACGCCAGTACGTGTACGAAATGCAGGATGAGATACACATTAATGTCAGCAATCATCAGAATGGCGGCTATGAGGTATACAAAAAGGTCAATCCCAAGCATATAAATAAATCGCAAACATGCGATGGTCTGGCTATACTGTGCTCATTCCGTGTGCCGCCAACTTTGGCAGAGAGGACAATAAACATACTGAACAATCACATATCACATAACGCGCCGAATGCCGATAATGAATCTAACGATATTCCAGAACCTCCAGAACGGCCAAAGAAATGCTTTCCAATAGGAAGTGGTAGACACCACCCAGCTGATCGCTTTGCAAGTAATCCGTTTCTTAAATTAAATTTCAATGCTTCGAAACGAGACGTAATTGTATTGCATGCCCCGTCCCCGGACTTTCGTCCGTCGAAGTACTCTCTCAGCATGAAGGACTTTGAAGTAGAGAATTACAACAGAGCACATCGGCCAGCTGAGAGATACCCAAACTCGATGCGGCCCATGCCGAAATGAGCACCTAGCCACTGACTGCCTAAGCCAACCCAATCTAACCATACCTCTAGTTTCTTCACACATCATCCATACCATCCATAGCACCATAAAATGTCATTCACCAACTAAAGACTCAACTGCATTTTATTGTATGGAAGGATGCCAAAGTACTTTTGCAAAGGCACCCTGGGGTTACCTCAAGGGGCGTTACGCTTCAGTGCGATATGAGGATAACATTCCGGTATTGCTATAAATACCGCTCTGTACGGTCGTTTCGTTAGGGGTTTGCCGAACTTATTGTTTTCCTATCAATGAAGTTTTTTAGTAATTAATTTATGAGCAGTGTCCGGAACTATTGAAGCGTAGCCCAGCTAATTGATTTTTATGATGCACAGAAAGCTTCTGATTTTACGATGAGTCAACTTTGATGGACTTTTAAAGATACATCCAAGCCCATAATACGTATTCCCTTTTGATCAGTATCAACATCAGGATCGGTATAGTCTGCCGCCTGTACGTCTGTTTTCCAAGTAAACTTTAGTCCCTCAGTTTTAAGGATATTTTGGTTTAAACATTACCAAAATAAGAATTTTTGATCGCAAACATGTTTATTCCTTCGGAGATCCCAACCCCACAGTCGCTATAAATTAAACATGTTGATTTCTTATTCTTTAGTAAATTTGAAGTTCTTTAAATTATTTTCTTAATTTAATGCAATATCTTTTATTATAATGCTACAGTTAGAAGAAAATCACAAACCTTAAATCTTAGATTCAATTTTAACCAAATAACGCTCTTTATATAACATATAATATTCATATTTTGATCATTTAGGATCCCAGCTCATAACTGCTTTCGCTACCGCCAAAGATCGTGTAGGCGGCGGCATCGACGTCCTCGCCATTGTTGTCCAGTAAATCGCAAAGCGCCATTATGTAGGATTGGGCCATTTGCAGCGTCTCGAACTTGGACAGCTTCTGGTCAATGGAGGGAGCCGGCACCACCTCGCGCAGTCTGTCGAATGCCTCGTTCAGGCCGTTCATGCGCTTCCGCTCGCGCGCATTGGCCGCCTGCCGTCTCCGCTTCTGCACCGTGGGGCTCAGCACCAGCGAGCTAGGCGTGGACTGTACGCTCAATCTGCGCGGGCCCATTTTGCGCTTCTTCAGCGGCTGCTGGCTCTCGGCCTGTGGTAGTGCATGGTGCATCTGCATGGTGTGTGCTTCATCATAGCTGGCAATCGGGTGCTGCTGCTCCAAGGCACCGCCTGTGGCATCCAAAAATTGCCAGTCGGGTGACAGGTACGCCACCTGGCCGTACTGCTGTGGCGCTGCAGCGCTGGACATCAGCGTCAGATTGTAGTTGGGACTGCCCAGATACTGTGAGCTGTTGTCATCCTCCGATGAGTAGTAGCGGCTCATGGCTCTCGCGTGTTCAGCTCTGCACGGGTCGAATGTTGTGCCGCAACTGCAACTGACGCGCGAGCGGCACGAGCTGGCCAGAGACGAAATGATTATGCTGCAGTTAGCCGCAAAGCCACCCTTCGGGCCGCTGGGTCTAGATATACAAATATTATTACCGCTGCGCTGACCAAGTTTGTACGACTGTGGCCCGCAAATGACCCCTTGCCCCTCAGCCAGGATCTTCATCATTACCATATCAAGGATCGTCAACAGGGGCGGCGCGGCTCTGCCGCTCGCCAGTTAGGGGTTAGATGCGCTCTCCCTCTCTCTCGCTCTCTCTCTTGCTCGCTCACTCGCTCCCGCCTACTACTATGACCTTTGTCTCATTCATGCTGCGCCGCTCTCGCCTTGGCCCTGGCACGCGTCATAGCTTGCCAAATTGCCGCTATCATGGCATGTGATCTCTTTTTCTATAATTTGTGACTTTCACGCTCAACAGCACACAACAGCGCGAGCAAGCGAGAAGGCCGAGCGAGGGTGAGAGCGAGGATGAGCTACCGGCTACTGACTGGCACATCAATTAACTCGCTGTTGAATTTCTTAGTGCCTCCCGTCTACTGACCATATGTTGCACCGAGCCGCACTCCAGCAACCGGCACCATATGGCCACAGCAAACTCTTGCTCGAGCTCAGCTCTGGCGCTGTCGGTTGTGTCGAGTGGAGTGGAGTGGCAATAAATGTCCTTTGGACTACCTTTGGGCTACCTTTGTCGGTTTGAACTGCTTGGCACGCGACAATTGTTGTGCTAGTCTCAAGTAATGGCTAAGTCCAAGGGCAACTACTACTTGGATCAGCACGAAAGCAAAGCGTTTAATAAAACCGAAACTTACTAATCTGAGTAATCAAATTCAAATTGTTAGAGATGAATACTGCCTGCTGTTAGTAGAATTTAAGCATGACGAACTAGAGTTGGGAAAAATAAATACATTTCCATAGATAAAAACATATACATAGATATGAATTTTAGGCAACTTGAATACTTATGTTAAAAGTTATATATATATTGAGGGCGAGAACTGGTTAGAAGAGTTAACCGAATAATTTCATTCCGTTTACAACCTTGCCTAAAATACTCAAATATCTTGTTAAATATAGTTCAATAATCCCTCAATGTAAAATTCGAATTGCTAATACATTATTGAACATACAATTCATCTTAAATTCTATAGCTTCGATTTTGTACTTAAAAATTATTGTATGCGCATGATTATTTTATTTTGATGCTATTTTATTTAATATTATTATACCCTGAACCCATTTAAAATGGGTAAAAGGGGTATAATGTTTTTGTGCAAAATGTAAATGTATGTAACAGGCAGAAGGAAGCATCTGCGACCCCATAAAGTATATATATTCTTGATCAGCACCAACAGCCGAGTCGATCTAGCCATGTCCGTCTGTCTGTCCGTCTGTCCGACCGTCCGTCCGTCCGTATGTACATATGAACGCAAGGATCTCAGAAACTATAAGAGCTAGAAACTTAGCTGTAGGTTCTCCTAGTTCGTAGGCAGATCGAGTTTGTTTCCGATAATCGATAACTTACTCCGTTTCCAGCTATCGATAAAAATCGATATCGACATCCTGTTTTTGAGCAAATTGGGTAAATAATAAGAGCTAGAGTCACCAAACATGATATGTTGCTTCTAGAACATTTGATATATGTCAAGTATCTTTCATTTTATACCTATCACCACCTCCGCGCTACCACCTCAAAGAGGGTTCAGGGTATTACCTCGTCGGGAGCTCCCGACTAGAACCTCTCTCTTGTTTATTATTTTAATGTCTGTTTTCATATTTATATACATAACAAAAATTACTAAGATGTACCATCCGAATTAGGGTCAATTTGTGTTTAGTGCTGATTGTCAAAAATAATTTGTAATTTGCTCCAAAGCTGAACAGCAGTAAAGAAAAATTACTTCTAAGAATCTAAAATGACTGATATAACAAGTAAGAGAGTCTAATCGCCCGACTAGGGGATACCCTGAATCCAGTCTCTACCAACACAAAATGCAGCTCGCATTATGAGCTCGTTAGCTTTAGGACGATACTGTGCTAAAAGCTACATGTAAAGCTTGGTGATTCTAGCTCTTGAAAACTAAGAGATTTTCCCAAAAATGACGATATCGATATTTATCGATTGCTTGGAAATGGGGCCATTTATCGATTATCGGAAACAAACACCTACTGCGCGAACCTACGTTTAAAATTCCATGTCTCTTATAGGCTCTGAGATACTTGTGCGCATACATGCGGACTGACGGACAAACAGACAGACATGGATTGATCGATTCGGCTATTCATG
Organism: Drosophila littoralis; assembly: GCA_018903485.1. NCBI lineage: Eukaryota > Metazoa > Arthropoda > Insecta > Diptera > Drosophilidae > Drosophila > Drosophila littoralis. The sequence continues at coordinate 9,702,933 of JAEIGF010000297.1, read as the reverse complement.
CTGATCAATAATATATACGCTTTATGGCATCGGACATGCTTCCTTCTGCCTGTTACATACATTCGCACAAAAACGTTATAGCCTTTTAAATCAATGGGTTCAGGGTATAAAAAGGTTAGTGGAACACTTTTACAAACAATAATATTAGCCGTATGTTAGCATTGGCTTCTCTAGCCAGAGGCTAGGACAAAGCCCAGAACCTCGTTGAGTCTAAATGACTGGGTCACATAGACAGCACATCTACGCGGGTCTAGACATGTATATTTTATTAAAAATTGTTTATAATTATAAATTTTCTTTTAATTTGCTTAGATATTAGCCACATAGCAATTTTGGGCAGATTTTTATTGAAGTTCAATCTGAAAGTTCAAACTTGGCCAGTGCATGGATAGAGGGAGAGGCAGAACAGCTCGAGAGAGCATATTGGTGCTGCGCATGCACCGACAGTGGGAAGCTGTCGATTGTCGTGGCCACTCGGCAATTGTTTTGTAGAGAAATACGAGACGAGGACACTTCGGGGCAGCAGCAGCAGCAACAGGACTAAAAACAGTGCCGCAAATGTGAAGTGTTGTCATTTGGAAAGGGCGACAACATAAACATTGTCCATGCAACACGCCAAGCGATTGAAACCAAGAGCTGAACCAGTTAAATAAACTAAAGAAAGGAAACTCAAAGTGCAAGTGCAATCGAGGCAAAAAGCGGCTAATTGAAAATGTGTCTGTATTTGGGCGTCGTGGAGCATCTGGTGGATGTGGTCGCCTATTGTGTGTGCCGCATGCTGGAGCTAACCCTGGTCACCTTCATGATGATGTGCAGCACGGCCAAAGCCAAACTGGCCAGCGGCAACAGCAACAACAACGAGCTGACTCTGGTCGAGCAATGACCCAGAGCAAGTGCCGCTGGACTAGGATTTGGACTCGGACTCGGACTCGGACAAGATGTCAGCTGCAACGGTAGATGCACTGAGGGGGAGCGCAGATGGGGGGTGGGCAATGTGTAACAATTTAATTTAAGTGACTTTTTGTATGTAATTTGGCATAGACATAAATAAACTACTACAAATGTGAGTATGTGCGTGTGTGTGTGTGTGTGTGTGTGTGTGTGTCTGCCATGGGATTAAAATGTGGCTGCTCTCTGGCCAAAGGAGCCACAATTTGGCATAGCAAAGCCTTGGCCCACGGCAAGGATTTGGCCATTTACATTGTGTTGCGGGCTTGTGGCTTGTTGTTCTTGCTGTTTGCTCAGCCGTTTATTGTACTTATTAACATTGCCCGACAGCCGAGCCATTTGCATGATGATAAAGTATCGACTGGGGCTTACACATGTACCAATTTATTTATTTATCTACCCATCGCACGCTGTGCTCTGCTTTGGCGCCTGAAAATATGCTACACTTCTGGCAAGCAAGCATTTTATTGCCGCCCTCTCCGCAGGGCCTTAACCAAGTTGGAGCAATTGTTCCACGGTCTCTATTACAGTCCCAGCCCCTGTCCCAGTGTCTTTCTGCGAGTTTTCGGAATGGAATTTATGTAGTTGTTTACAGTTGTTGCCTCTGGCAATGGTTGCGCATAAATTTATTGAAATTGTACGTGCAAATTGGAGTAAAGTTTATTGCCCTGGCATAACACATAATAGCCCATTATTATTATTACGGGCAGTACTTTTGCATTCGCATATTTGCTCTTATCATAATATGATTAACAGCGCTTGGCTGAGTTACTTTTGGCCAATATTCTGGAATAGACACTTTTTAAGTGCCTCAATTTCGATTTCAGCGGATGTATTAAGCCTTTCCATTCCTCTAGATCACGTAAGATAACTCGATCAGAGTATTCATAATTTTTCCTCATATTTTCCGTCTTAAGGTTTTCAATCCCATTTCCATCTGTCTGTAGGTTATGAAAAAGTGCAAATTAGACTTTCATTTTTCACTCAAGCAACTTGACTTTAACCTAATTCAAATTCCAAAATTAAATAAAATAAAAAGGGTTTTACACATAAAATACTTGTTTTAATATTAGTTCAAAAATATTGTGTATGTATCCAATCGAGAAAGTTTGGCGTTCCAAATCGAAGTTTAAGCCCATAAAGCAACCGTCTTATGTAAATTTTAACAAAATTCTAAGCAACATGGATACGATCGAAAAGCCGCAAGTGAAGCCAATTCTTTCTGAAATAAGTGGAGCGACCAAATTGATGGAAGTCCCAACGCCGACACCGTCTCAGGTCGATATTAAGAAGCCGATCGTCTACGATTATATGAAGTACCCCAGCAAAAAGAAGGGCAAGGCTCTGCACGCACACCCAAAGGTCAAGAAGAGTGTGACCTTTAAGCGAGTCGTCGAGCTGGTTACCTTCACCGACGACTGGAAGATGCAGACGAGCGAGAGCAACCTGCGCACCGAGGACCAGCAGGTGCGTCTCAAAAAAAGAAAAATGTCAATATATCAGATATTCATTTCTTCCCTTTTGAAAGCGCAGCTCGGCAATAATTTGAGACGCAATTTTTGACCATTTACGTTCTCATTAACGTATTTTGTTAATTTTATGTATCCGAATCAAACAAAATAAATTTAGTAAAGAGTTGATTTCCTCACTTGTTCTTGCCAATTTCGGTGAACATGTTGCATCGCAGCCGGTTCATAATGTTGCATATGACATATTCGCCACGGTCTGTGCCATTAAAGTCGGCCGTCTTGATGCCCAATTCCATTGTGCGTATCATTTCGGCCCAGAGCGCATCGGCGCAATCATCATGGCCCAGATGATGCATCAGATCCACGCAGGCGGACACAATCCCATACGGACTGAGCACCTTGTAGTTGGTTAGCGAGAGTTTCGTTTGCAGCGGCTTGAACACCGCATGATGTTCCCCAATCTCAGTCGAGGAAAACAGATTCGCACCACCACAGATGGCACTACAAATGGTGGCCATAAAGGTGCCGTACAGATCGCTGATGACCAGCACATCAAAGTGCTCTGGATCGAGTATCAGACGGGCAACGCATTTGTCCAGCTCCATCGGATACAGCTCTATATCGGGATAATATTTCTTTTGCATTGCGTGGGCAATATCCAGCAGTATACCCTCAGTCTTTGGCCACTCGGATGACTTATGCACAAGCGTGACCTTTTTCCGCTTCTTATCCATCACAGCCTTGAAGGCGTAATGCAGAAACCGCTTGATGTGGCGGCTGGTGACAACGCGCAGTCCCTCGACCACACCCTCCACTGGCGAATACTCCAGCTCGGCATAGTTGCCCATGTTGTTTTGCGCTATCAGCTGGATGTTCACATTGGGAAAGCGGCAGTTGAAGCCCGGAAAGCTGCGCAGGTTGGTCATAAAGACATGCAGATCCAGATCGTTGCACACCTTTAGCGATTTCTTTTTCGAAATCGCATCGTGCACAATGTCCACATGGATGGCAGCTCGATTGCGCACCACCGAATTGTAATACTCTTCGCCCTGATCGACAAAGATGCGCTGCACGTCAACCGGCACCCGGGCGCTAGACAGCAGGGATGCCACGTACTTGGCGCCCTGCTTGCCAATTATGGTTTCGCCACATAGGAGCGTTACGTGCGTGATGCCGCCGTACTTCGACCTGGGCAACACATGCACATCTTCTGTACGTATATCTCCTTTGGCCATGAACGCATTCACGCCGGTTACGTGTGTGTTCTCTTCGATTGTGGTCGTGGCTTGGCCGCGTCTGCTGGCGAGAGAGAAGGCCGATTGCAGCAACTTCACGCTTTTCGTGCGTCTTAGCATTGTGTTTTCAGTTTTGATGGAAATTCGAAAATTTTGTTACGAAAAAATCAGTTTAAATTAGCTGCCCACTTTGATCTGAGACTCGACCAGGCGACAGCTCCCCCAGCTGTCAAGATATTTGTTTGTCCTGTCAACGGACGCCCAACCCGAAACCCAATTCAGAATTGCGATTAATACAAACTCATCTCGAGTCTTTATTCCCCTAGCGATTGGATGTAGAGTGTTACAGGACTAGATATCCCAGCAAACGGTCTTGTCGGGACACGGACAACCATCGACACCATAGTTGCCAATAAGTATTTCCGTTTGCGTTCCCTTGTCCAGCGGGCCAACAACGCGCCAAGCATCTTTCAAATAATACTTGTCCGGCAGGTAATAGATTGGAATATCCTTGACTAGCGTCAAGTGATCCTTGAGCAGATCAGACCATATTCCGGCGAGACGCGCGTAGCCTCCAATTTATATTGTTTGTGCTTCACCTGACGTATGGCCGGTTCCAGCTTGAGACGGTTGTGTGGTATAAATGCATCAAGATTCCTGTCCAGTTCATCCTGCTGTGCTTGTCGTATTCTCTCGCACATTTCGCAACGGCATTTGCCGCCATGGTAGCAGTAGCGCCTCTTGCCATCCTCATCGACCATGAGCAGGGGCACACATATTGGAGGCGGCGCCGGCTGTGCCTCCGTCTGTGTGTTTTTCGTACTCTGTTGCGGCTCTGAATACATGGTAAGGCGGCTTGAACTGGTCAGCTAGGAGAATATGAGAGAGAGATGTTCGAGCTATGTGCTGACTAAAACGTATCCGGTTTTTTACTGTACTGACAACCGAGCACCAGTTGACAAGCCCCACGAAGTTTCAATTTGGAACGCACATGTGATTTATTAAATTGAACAAATGTTTTGTATAGATGGGAGCCCATGGGCGATGGCTAAAAAACTTATATGCCAAAGGTGCTGGTCTTAAACACACACACACTCATGCAGATGCCTGGCATGTGTGTGGGTGGGTCAAGAGAAGCATCTTTGGCAGGTAAGTGCAGCAGCGAGAAACTTGAGGCAATGCTGCGCTTAGCACATTGTTTCAGGTCCCCGACAGTAGACATTGTGACATATATCCTTGGTTGGAGCTTGAAATTTAGGGAATCCACAGTCGGGACACATGCAACGGATCGGTATATATGACCAGATTCTCTCGGCAGCAATCATTTTGGCATAGTACTGCTTGAGCTCGCGATAGCGCACTTCTCTGCTGAACTTCTTTATCAGTTGGGAATCTTCTGCCGTGCATTGGCCCTGTTGGCACTGGGCTTCGCATAATTCATGTTGTTTTTGATTTCCTTTAGGTATTTTTTGGCTTGGCCTTTTTGCCGACTTTTTGGGACTTTGTGCGCCCAAAATTGACAGTCGGGACAAGGTGGACAAACTCAGATCGCTAACGCTGCCCGTAACCGGAATATATTTTGGCGTTGGCGCTGGCTTGATAGATGACATCCTGGCACGCGTCAATATGCTAACATTATTTGGATTTGTGAACGAGCCCGAGATTGAGAGCCTATACCACTTATGCGTCATGGGCAGTTCTTGAATGCTGCTAATGGTATTGCCCGGAAATAGCGTTTAAATTTTGAATTTTAAAGCGAAGCAACTTGCGTCAAAATAGTAAAATCAAAGTTGATGTATAGCTAGCGAATATTCCCCCGCCTTGCCTGCCCAAATTTTTCGCTTCAATTTTTAGACATCACTTATCCACACTTTTAAATCCATCCCTACTTGAAAATGATTTTAAATTTTTCACATCAACTCTTGGCTATAATGTTTTGGTCTGTTCCTTGATCAGCAATCAGTCGCAGGACGCACAATTATACATATTTAAAGATAAAGAGCGTAGGAAATGGAACAAAAGGCACGACAGGCCTCAATAGGTTAAGCTGTCTATGTGCCTTCACGGGTGATATCTGTTCAGATAAGATACAGATATCACGTCTATGCATATAATCTCAGACGTAAGAAACACAAGAGCCTCAGCTCGTGTCAGTCAGAAACTTGTACCGTGGCTAAGCACTTGTTGTATCTACTTCTATCTCTAAAATGACGCTGATAGTTGAGAAGGAAATCAAATGGCTAACAACAAGCGTCTTGCCGAAAATCCTGCGTAGTGGACGACTTTTGGAGAATTACAGCGAGTCGCTGGCGGAAACATTCCAGGTGGAGAGCATCGAAATCAATGTAATCGGCGCCGATGAGGCCTACATGCTGACCATATGCTACAAGGCTAATATCAAATTTAAATATGCCGGCCAACAAGAGCAGAGGAGACTGGTTATTAAGGTAAGCATGGAATAAGAACAGTATAATACAGTAGATAAGCATGTCAAAATATAACTCTGTATTATGTTTATGAGATGTAAAATACTTATACTAGACAAGCTTTCCACCTGATAACGATATAAGCAATCTTTTAATCGTGATTATAAAAGAGATACATAAGAACTTAAAGAATACGTGATGATAAACAACAATGTATATCAATTTGATATCAACAGAAAACTCCAAAGATATTGCCTGAGGTATACGATTCGGTGCAATTTGATGATCTGTTTAGCAATGAAGTGGGCTTCTACATCGAGATTCTGCCACTTCTTCAAAAGCTGAGCAATGGCAGGTTTGCTGCACCCAAGTATTATCACAGCGAAATCGAGCCGAACTCCGCACTGCTTATCCTGGGCGACTTTGCGGAGGATGGCTGGAGCATGACTAAGGACAGATTTGGTCTGAGTCTGGACCATGCGCGCATTGCAGGTGAGCCAGAGATCAAAGTAGACTAAGTCATTTACTGAAGACTCTGCTTCTTCCAGTCAAGTACTTGGGCAAGTTTCATGGCTTCGGCTATGCCATGAAGCACAACCATAAGGACCGCTTCCAGGAGCTCACGAGCAAGCTCAGGGAAGGACGTTATGCCAAAGAGTCTCTGAACCATGAATGGGAACTAAAGCATAAGGCCAGTCTCAAGCGAGCCGAGCGGGTAGTAGCTACATATCAGCCCCAAGTAGACAAGGAATTCGTCAGAAAGTTTCAGCTACTCCTATACAGTTATATAGGCTATGGACGTCAGCGTGTGGCGCCCAGGGAGCCACTCGCTGTCATCTGCCACGGAGACTATCTGAGAAATAATGTGGCCTACAAGTACGATACGGACAATAGTGGCACTCCCCAGGCTATAATGATGTTTGACTATCAGACAATGCGTTTGTCCTCGCCCATGATGGATCTGTGCGTGTTCCTGGCACTCTCGCTCTTGGCGGAAGTGCGCTACAACAATTTTGATAGTCTTTTTGATGATTATTGCAATGCGCTTTTTGAAAGTTATAGGAAACATTCAAGTATTTCACTCCCAGCGTACCTCAAGTAAATACACATCATCTTTAAAGTCGTTCTATTAACATTAATTAAAAAATGCGTTTTTGCAGTCGCGATGATTTGATGAAAGAGTACATCAGAATCCTGCCATACGCTGTGCACATAACATGCTACTTCCTCTTCTCGCTGGTTGATCCACCAAAAGTTTCGGCAGAGGAAATGTTTAACAGGCAGCTTTCGGATTTGGAAATTATTCAGACAGCACTGAAGCAAGGCGGTGAACTGGTGGACCGAGAAATAGCCCATCAAATAAAGGAATTGTACGAGCTGAGCCAGTTGCACAATGTGCAAATAGATGAGGATATTGATACATCAGATTGGATTAAAGAAGCTCGTAAATTTGTAACAGAAGCAAATTTGCTATACGAAAGGGCTTAAGTTATATCGAATAGCATAATCTTAAAAGCTGGCTATATAAAAATATGTTAATCTCAAATGTTCTCCAATCTATTAAACACTTTTCAACTAATTATGTGTTTCAGCTTTGCAAATCTTTGTGCTTATCACTCTCTTATCACTCTCAGAAATGCAAAAATTTGATCAAATCTTATCGAGAGCTTGTTTTCGTTATTGAGCACTTTCACACCAAACAAATATTACAAAAATCAAACATGTACACACGAGTATCCACACGCTGATTAGTCCACACAAATATAATTTTATACTCGTACATATTTACGCTCTTCTATTGACGCTCAAAACTAGCATTGCGTATTCGTCTAACGACTAGTTGTACGCTATTCTCGAAGCCGAGCAGTTCTCGAGCGATACTCTCTGATAATGGCGCTGAACGTTGATAGAGAAGTCGAGTGGCTGACCACTTCAATCTTGCCTGAGATTCTAAAAAACGGACGTCTAGTGGACAATTACAGCGAGTCACAGCTGAGCACATTCAAGGTCGGGGACATCAAAATCGCCGTCATCGGGCCCGAAGAGGCGTTTATGTTGACTCAATGCTACCGAGCAACAGTTCATTTTGAATACGCTGGCGAGGAGCACCAGCGAAAATTTGTTGTTAAGGTGTGCATACAATACTTTTTAAATAGTGTACAACAAATTATTGATGATTTATTAACACATTCCCATGTGCAGAAAACGCCAGAGGTACCGCCTGAGTTTTACGATAGTGCTCAGTTCGACGATCTATTCCACAACGAAGTTAGTTTCTATACCGAGATACTACCTCTCATTCTAAAGCTGAGCAATGGCAAGTTTGCTGCACCCAAGTATTATCACAGCGAGATAAAACCGAACTCCGCTTTGCTCATCCTGGGGGACTTTTCAGCGGATGGCTGGAGTGTGACAAAGGACAGATTCGGCCTGAGTCTGGAGCACACGCGCATTGCAGGTGAGCCAGAGATCAAAGTGAACTAAGTCATCTACTGAAGACTATGCTTCTTCCAGTCAAGTACTTGGGCAGATTTCACGGATTTGGCTATGCTATGAAGCACAGCCAGAAGGACCGTTTCGAGCAGCTAACTCGTCAATTTCGGGAATCTCGTTACACCAGCGATGTTATCAATCCCGAATTTGAATTAGTTGGAAAGACTGCACTAAAACGCGTTACCAAAGCAACGACCACTTACCATCCAGAAGTGGACAAAGAGTTTGTAAAACAGTTTCAACAAACTGTGTGGGACTCTGTGGGTTATGGACGTCAGCGAGTGGCGCCTAAGGAGCCACTCTCTATCCTCTGCCACGGGGACTACCTGAGAAACAATGTGGCTTACAAGTACGCTACGGACAATAGTGGCAGTCCCCTGGATATAATGATGTTTGACTATCAGACAATGCGTTTGTCCTCGCCCATGATCGACCTCTCAACATTTCTGGCCAACTCTGTGCTCGCGGATGTGCGTCATAAGCATTTCGATAGTATTTTCGATGAATATTGCACTGCGCTTTTTGAGAGTTACTCAAATCACGCAGATGGGAAACTTCCGGAATTTTTGAGGCAGGATTATAATGCTTATAGCTTGTTTAGACTTACAAATTTATGTTTACTTGCAGTCGCGAGCATTTGCTGAAGGAGTACATTCGCTTTTTGCCGTATTCACTAAGTATTTCGGCATTCTTCCTAATGATGCTAGTCGAGCCTCCAACTTTGACGTTCGCTGAAATGCTTGCCCTCCAGAAAACAGAGGACGAAATCATACAGGAGGCTATGACACAAGGCGGTGAATTAGTCGATCGTGAGATTGCCCACCAAATGAAGGAAATGTTTGACCTGAGCCGCTTGCACAATGTTCAAATCGATGAAGATATTGATAGCAGTAAATGGATTAATAGCGTGGAATTCGAATAGATAACTATTCATGAAATATAGTCCGAATCAATGACTTTTGATAACTGTGTATACCTATTGCTTCGCTTATATACATATACATACATACATTTGTAGATTTTTGGGGTGTATAGCAAAATACGTTATCAATTAGATATGTTGACCCAAATCTGTGTTTAGTAAACAAATATATTCGTAAGTGTGTACATATGTATGTGGATTGAATTTGCATAGTCGATATGGCAACTCTATTTATGTGTGTAGTCTGGCAGTAGCCTAATTTTACATAGATATGTATTTGTTTTACAGATTTTTACCCCAACTGGCAAGCCCGCAAAGCGCCCAGTGTTGGCAACCATCGCGATTGGCTTAATATAGCAAGTGGAGGGCCAAGTTTCATTGGAATGAGAGCCGATTGAATCGGATCGGACCGCATAACGTCCTTTGGTTCATCTCATCATCGGTTTATCCAGCGCTGCAAAACTAAGGAACAGTTACATCCTCTAGCAGCAGCGTACCGCTATAATTGTTTCTTGAAAACTTTCGGCTGTTTCGCATTGGCGGTCGCTTCATACATTTATCGCATAGCAATAGTCATGCTCAAGGAGCTTTCACTTAATCCCATCATCGCAAACACTGCTTGCAGGCATCCGTACTGGTGCAGTTTAAGCCAATAAGCGGCATAAAAACCTCGGCCCGATCATTGAGCATGTATATCATATGAGCCCGGCACCGACTCCTTGTGCTGGTTGGCTTGGATTCGCCCGTTCGGCCTATTCGCTAGAAGACTGGAGCGACCCCCCAATTGCTACATTATCGACTTCATCCAGGTTGATGCCTAAATTAGTTCAATGTTCTTGACGTGCTCATGCGTTTTTTTGATACCGATCACATCAAAATTCATCTGGTCTGATAATGCTACCAAGTTTTGAAACTTTCGTCTTTGTAGTAGCGGTGAAATCGTCAGGAAATGGACGCACCTTATAGGCAAATTCATCCAATTGGTGGTCCGTGGGAGACTGCTGTGAAGATCGGTGTAGCCCGACGTATTCGCTGCTGCAGCAAAATTGATTAATTGACCCTGACCTCTGCAGCAGGATAACATTTGTCTTTCATCATTTGCTTATAGTTAGATCTGCGCGGCAAGGGATTCATCAGAAAACTTCAGCATATATGTATCAGTTCGCCCAAGTCACACACTCTGCCATCGCGACTACCTCAGCTATAGGAGACATTCAATTAATTCAGTTTCGGCGTACCTCAAGTAATTATATAACTTTAAAGTATCTATGAACACTAATTAAGAATAAATTTCTTGCAGTCGCGATGGTTTATTAAACGAGTACATCATATTTGCGGCAAAGTGAATCTTCAACGTGGAGATTCCATACAAAGAAAATGTTTGAACAGCTTTAACAGCTTTGGCGAGGGATGGAATGATGTCCCGAAAAAAAATACATGAGATTAGATTGGTGAAAACATGTGCCATACGAATGTGTTAAGCTTTATAAAATGGTGCACATTTAAGAGTAGACAAAATGTTCTCTTATTTATTAAACATTACTCAAGTAATTGTATCTTTTAGCTTTGCACAGCTTTGTATTTCATAACTCGACGCTCGCAGCAACAAGCCGCCATAAAAATGTGATCATATCTAATCGTGGAGAGCACACTGTTTTCATTATTGAGAACCCTCACATTTAGCGATTAAATTCGCATTCATTTCGACAAGCCCAAACAATAATATTACAAACATCAACAATACACACACGAGCAAACACACACTGATTAGTTTATACAAATATAAATGTATACACATGTATGTATATACACATATTCAAGTTCGTCTATTGTCGCTTAAAATGAGCGTTGCGTATTCGTCTAACGACTAGTTGTACGCTATTCACGAAGCCGAGCGGTTCTCGAATACACTCTCTGATAATGGCGCTGAACGTTGATAGAGAAGTCGAGTGGCTGACCACTTCAATCTTGCCTGAGATTCTAAAAAACGGACGTCTAGTGGACAATTACAGCGAGTCACAGCTGAGCACATTCAAGGTCGGGGACATCAAAATCGCCGTCATCGGGCCCGAAGAGGCGTTTATGTTGACTCAATGCTACCGAGCAACAGTTCATTTTGAATACGCTGGCGAGGAGCACCAGCGAAAATTTGTTGTAAAGGTGTGCATACAATTTAAAAAGTGTACACAAAATTATTTGAATTGATGAATTAATTAACACATTCCCATGTGCAGAAAACGCCAGAGGTACCGCCTGAGTTTTACGGTAGTGCTCAGTTCGACAATCTATTCCACAACGAAGTTAGTTTCTATACCGAGATACTACCTCTCATTCTAAAGCTGAGCAATGGCAAGTTTGCTGCACCCAAGTATTATCACAGCGAGATAAAACCGAACTCCGCTTTGCTCATCCTGGGGGACTTTTCAGCGGATGGCTGGAGTGTGACAAAGGACAGATTTGGCCTGAGTCTGGAGCACACGCGCATTGCAGGTGAGCCCGAGATCAAAGTGAATTAAGTACTTTACTAAGAACAGCCACTCTTCCAGTCAAGTACTTGGGCAGATTTCACGGATTTGGCTATGCTATGAAGCACAACCAGAAGGAGCGATTCGAGCAGCTAACTCGTCAATTTCGGGAATCTCGTTACACAAGCGATGTTATCAATCCTGAATATGCTTTAGTAGGAAAAACTGGACTGAAACGTGTTGCCAAGGCGACGACCACTTACCATCCCGAAGTGGATAAGGAGTTTATCAAAAAGTTTCAGCAGACTGTGTGGAACTACGTGGGCTATGGACGTCAGCGAGTGGCTCCTAAGGAGCCACTCTCTATCCTCTGCCACGGGGACTACCTGAGAAACAATGTGGCTTACAAGTACGCTACGGACAATAGTGGCAGTCCCCTGGATATAATGATGTTTGACTATCAGACAATGCGTTTGTCCTCGCCCATGATCGACCTCTCAACATTCCTGGCCAACTCTGTGCTCGCGGATGTGCGTCATAAGCATTTCGATAGTATTTTCGATGATTATTGCACTGCGCTCTTTGATAGTTACACAAATCACTCAGATGGCAAACTTCCGGAATTTTTGAGGCAGGATTATAATGTTTATGGCTTGTTTAGACTTACAAATTTATGTTTACTTGCAGTCGCGAGAATTTGCTGAAGGAGTACATACGATTTTTGCCGTATTCGCTAAGCATTTCAGCATCATTCTTAATGATGCTAGTCGAGCCTCCAACATTGACGATCGCTGAAATGTTTGCCCTCCAGAAAACAGAGAAGGAAATCATACAGGAGGCTATGTCACAAGGCGGTGAATTAGTCGATCGTGAGATTGCCCACCAAATGAAGGAAATGTTTGACCTAAGCCGCTTTTACAACGTTCAAATCGATGAAGACATTGATAGCAGTAAATGGATTTATAGCGTGGAATTCGAATAGATAACAATTTACCAAGCCAAACCCGTCACAGTGAACTAGCGAAAAAAATGATTGCCATTGGCAATGACTTGAGAATTTTACCAGTTGCTTGTTAATATAAGTATAAATTATTGGTGATTGAGTTTTTAATAGTATATATAGCTAGCTTTATCTAATACATATGTTGATTAAATCCGCTGTTTCAAAAAATACATTTTTTGTTTGTGTGTGTGTGTGTGTTTATCAAATGAAAATACCATGTGCTGCTAACAGCTGTTTTAGGTCGCATATGATGAGCCGCACAGCCGATATGGCAACTCTGTTTTTATGTAGTCTGGCAGCAATTTAGTTTAACATGCATTTGTGAGAACAACAAGTTCTTGTTGGGATTTAAAGGAATATGTTTCAACCAACCCGACAACAGGTGCTCCGCCTTTATAAGCATCTTATCAAATACGGCAATCACCTGAAGCTCACGGATAAAAACTACTTTCTGGGTCGAGTGCGGCACGAGTTCCGTGAGCATCGACAGCTAACAAGTCCCCTAGAGATTGAGTTCAATTTTAAGGTGTGTTTTTCTTATTATATCACAATTGAAATCCAAATAAATTAGAATTCGCCACAGCGCGGCGAAACATTGCTAAAGAAAGGCCGAATACTCTAGTAATGCTCAAGTTGCGATCTTTGGCTGGTTCACTCTCCAGCAATCTGTACCGGCTGGCGTCCACGGTTCACTTGGACTACTCACGCTACCCAACTCTCCAGGAGTCGGATATTGAGGAGACATTAATGCGCGGTAGCGGACCGGGGGGACAAGCCGTAAACAAAACCAACAATTGCGTCTTTCTACGTCATCTGCCAACTGGCATAACCGTCAAGTGTCATCTACATCGTTTGGCTTCCAAGAATCGGATCGAGGCACGTAAAATACTGTTGGATAAGCTCGATGCGCACCTAAACGGAGAACAGTCAATTGCAGCACAACAGAAAGCGCTCGATCAGAAAAAGTCCTCGGAGCGCAAACGTCGGCAAGGCAAATTGCAGGAGATGAAGAAGACCTGGCAAAGTCGTGAACGTGGGGAGAATGAAAAGTGAAACAGTGTACGCTTATTAAAAATATGTGTTTATTTGAGCACAGCTACCAGCTGGAGAAATCGCCAAAACCGTTTGTGTGTTTCTTCTTTTTCGCAGGCTGTGCTCCAGGCAATTGTGATTGCGGTTCTGAGTTTTTAGGCGCACTTGGTTTTAGATATTTGCCCACTCCTTCACGGTACTTTTTAAGCGGTTCGTTTAAACGTTTTTGCTGCTCAAGTTTTATGGCCTCCACCTGCTTGCTGGCCGCTTCTTCGGCACGCTCTTTCGCCAGTTGCTCGACGGCTTCTTCGAATGGATTAACGAAGACCTGAGCGTTCTCTATTATGATGTCCTCAATGGGCCTGTCTTTGTTGTCTACCTCAATGTTTTCCATTTTCTGCAACGTCTCAAGGCCTCCAACTAATTTGCCAAAAATGGTGTGTTTACCGTCGAGCTGTTTGCATGAGCGATAGGTAATGAAGCTATAGAGGAATATTGGGTAACCACCAGTGGAATGTATTAATAACTTCAGTGGCTACTCACAACTGTGAGCCATTTGTATTGGGCCCCGAATTAGCCATTGACAGCATGCCGCGTCCTGTGTGGCTTAGATTAGGCTTGAACTCGTCCTCAAACATCTTTCCCCATATCGATTTACCACCGGCACCTGTGCCTGTTGGATCCCCTCCTTGTATCTAACGTAAAACAAACAATGTTACTATTAAATTTAGCGCCAAGTCGAGTGTTACTCACAATAAAGTTCCTTATGGAACGGTGAAACAGCACGTTATTATAATAGCCATCTGCACAATGTTTAATAAAATTGTCGCAAGCGCGTGGTGTCTGCTCGCAATAAAGTTCCAAGTTGAGCGGCCCGAAGTTTGTGTTCAGTCGCACATAGCCCTTCTTCTTGACGCGCTCGTACTTGACGAGATCATCGTCTATGATAGCTGCCTCGCTTTGAGATACGGGCATCATGGCAGTGGACGTAAAGCTGGCTGCAACTGCGCCGGTTGAGTAGTGCGCCGCGTTAAATTTGTCTGCTGTGCGTTTGGAGCCAGATGGGGCCTCTTCCGCTGGTTGATAATCTTTCTGTAGCTGTGCCAGTGTCTCCTTCGTTTCCATATTCATGGTCTTGATGCGTCCCAGGGGATCCTTACGCTCCAGCTGCTCTTCCGCTGTTAACACACGCAAATTTTTCTTGATGTGATAGAACTTGGATATATCGAACTTTTCCAAATGCTGAGGATCTTGTATTGTGATAATATCCTTGCGCTGGAACGGTGTATCATCAACCAAGTCCTTCCAGTTTTTGGTCTTAATATTAAGCTGATCGATTGCCTCCCAGCAATAAACGTTGCCCGTTGTGCCCACAGCCACGATGTGCGAGTTTTTGCTGAAGGGCTTAAACAAAGCGGGGCAATGGTATTCGTCGTTGGCATTTTTGTGAAAGTTAAGTTTAATCAAGGATTTTGAGTCCATTTTTTGCCCAGTAATGGGATTGACTTTAAATGCCTTCAAGAATGTCAATATAGCCTCATACTCGAAGACATTCCCATTGAGATCACTGTACGGCATTTCAAATGGCGCCATGGTTATGCAGCAATTGCCAAATGGTAAACGTTTAAATTTAATATGTTCATTCTCCAAGGATTCCACTTTTTTGCCACCATAGAACTCGGTCCACTCGGTGTACGTTAAGTACCTGATAGCAATTAACATCAGTGAGTAAGAAGCTAGTTATTATACTGTATGACTTACATTTTATCCTTTTGATGCTGTCGTTTACCCATTTTGGCGGCTTTTTATGCAATACCAACTTATAAGTAAATAAAAACAATCTTATGGAATTTGTTAGATATTCCAAACGACCGATAGAATACGATAAGCTATCGACTGCGGTAATGTGGTGGTCCACCGATAGACAACGAAAGCAACCATAGTTAGCAGCTGCTGAGAACTGTGGTCACACTGTCTACCCAAGCTGAAGCCGCGTCAAATTTGTTATTGTTCATTTTTGTTGTTTAAAACATGTCGCAACAGGCTAGAACGCCTGTATCAGAACCAAATATTGAAGAAGCCTTCAAAAGGCACAGCCCAATTGCGGGTAAAGTAAAAGCGGAATACGATAAAGCGCTTATGGAAATCTTTGCAGACATGGGGCAAGTTGCAATTGAATTTGAATTGCAAGCGTCCATACTATTATTAATGTGTTTACAATTTCAGAGCCATGTGCTTGGAACCGTTTGCAGCAATTCTATTGGAGCATGAGAACACTGTCCTAAACAAGGATACTCTAATCGAACGTGTTCGCACGAGAATGAGCCAGGTGCTGCCCAAGATAAACGATAACTTTTTTGTGTCCAATGATGTTGGCAAGAAGTTGATTACCATGGAGGTGCTTAAGGAAAAGTTTGAACCCCATAAAGGCACTAATTGGTGAGTTCTGAAAATAGTTGGTTGTAACTGTAACGTAATTATTAACAATTGCAGGAACGTGCATAAACTGACGCCAGAGGAACGGACAAGGCCGGTGCGCATGCGCCTCATGGATTCCAGCATTCGATTTATTCAAAAGCAAATTGTTTCTCAGGAAAAAGCTATTGTGGTCAGTTCTAGTACAAAGCATATACATATTATGGTCTGATATAATCTAAATTAAAAATGTATGTCCCCAGATTGCCATGGCAAAGAGCAGAGAGAATCGGGAACGTATACAAAGCATTCAGAACGAGCGCGTTGAACTTTACGCCCTGATGCAACAGCAAACGGGCTACTACAAGGAAATGAAACCAAAATTAATGGAACTTACGAAACTAATGATTGATAATGATGTTAAATAATTATAATTTAAGTTTTTGTGTAAGTTTTTGTTCTGCAATACGAAATATATTATGATAAATGCACTACCTAATATTTGTATATTTAAAATGTAAATAGATACCTTATAAATTCAGCGAAAGTATCGAAAATTTCAATTAGTCGACGGATCGATTATCATAACAGCCCTTTCAAATGATTAACAGCTCCTGCTGTTATCCTAACAGCCTCTGTACGAAACTCATAATTCGCTGTAAATGTTCAAGCTTGTCATTATAATTTTTTCATTCTGCCGAGCAACTCGTCTGCTGGACAGATAAGGACTTGCACTTATTTATTTTTTTGGAAGGACCAATTTAAAATCGAATAAACTTACGATAAGTAAAAGGCTTAAGCTTTCTCAGCCGTGTATTTATTTTTTTCTATTAGTTCTGTGCTAGAAAAAAAGTGAATTTTTTTTTTGTCGTAAGAATCTCTAGTTTTTCGGCTGTGGTCAGTGTCAATTCTTTTTTTTATTTTTACAAGTATTGCACTTTTCACGGCCGGAAAAATTGAGATGCCATTAAACAGACAATGTAACAGCTTAATTATTATGTGACAGCTATACTTTGAAGTCCGTGTCTGGTGTTCAATGTGTGTGCGTTTTCCGCCATTTCCCGCCATGAAAACTCGCACTGGAAAAGCCAGTGCGTCCGCATGACCATTTTGAGGACGGTATTTGTGACAATATGGGTTTTAATTCATTTATTTAGCATATTGCACATCTCCCGGCCTAAAAATGATCCGTGCTCTCATCGATTATATAGAACATTAAATCAAATTGGAACATATTGCGTATAGGCTTGCGCCTTATGTAAGCATTTTTAGGCCGTGCTATGTGTGAATATGTTTTTTAAAAATATTCATATTGCACATCTCCCGGCCTATAAGTGTAGATGCATAATTCATCAAATATAAATATAAATGTAATGCGCGTATGTATGTATGTGTTGAAGAGCATAGTCCCGTTAGGACGACGATCGGATTTACAGACAGCGAGTGCGAGCGAGACAAACGAATGGCGCCGAGCAAAGTCTGTTTTCTAGGAATTTGGCGTTAACTTTGTGCCGTCGAACTTTTTCTGGTTATGCTTTGGATTCTCTTTCGCAAGCATATCTGTGCTTTTTTTCTATTTGTGTGTATGTATGAATATTCGTACATAGGATTATTGAAGGTGCAATGTGTTTTGTCTGTAGAAGCTGTTTGCTGTAGAACTTTATAATTGTTTGCATTTAATTTAACACTAATTCATTAAAAATAAAATTTACTTGCATTTTGGCTAAATAGTGAATACTTCCATTAGTTCGCAGATAATGTAAGAATTTAAGTTGGCTGAAAATGTTAATCTCAAAGGCCGCAAAAGTTGATTTGAAAATTTAACGAATTTATATAGCTAGCGCCATCTAGTGTAATTTTAAGTTGCACAACCATCTGTACAGGCGTAACATGCATTAAGCAAAGACAGCAACCAATTTTCTTTTTAGCTCGGATAACAGGGCACAAAGATAGGAAAATGCTTTTGACAGACTTTAAAGTTCGCTCTTAGGTTGGATACAAATTGATCACAAAAAATATATCACCAATTTTCTATATTTTGCTATATAATATAATAATAATAATATAATACATGCTAAAATAACTTATATTTTAATATGTGGGATGTTTCTGTTTACATTTTAGATTAAATGACAAAGCATAACTTTAATTGAAAACTTTTCTAAATTGATTAATTTAGCAAGTGTTGCAATATGTTTAATTAATTGTGTTGTATAAAACTTGGTTACTGCTCGCTTAAATATAATAAGCAAATTTAATTAGCGCGCATCGTTGACTGCATTTATTTGCACGTCATTTACCGTTGCTGTTAACCGCGACCGCTCGCCGCCCCCCCGTCCCTGTGGCTTCACTGGCCAGCTGGCCTAATGATAGGCGCAGAGCTTTTGGCCCATCAGATTTACTGCCCATTGGCTTGGAAAACTAACAAGTGTGTGTGTGTGTGTGTGTGTGTGTATGTGCGCGTGTGTGTGGTGCCTGCCTGGACAGGCCGAACAATAAAAACAGTGCACTTTAGTGGAGGAGCACGCGCGGCCAACAAGTGTGAAATTGAGTGCATATAACATGGCATAATGGTTGTAGGTCCGGTCCAAGCACCGATGCTTGTGCCTCAACTGGGCTGAACTGCGCCAGATGACCACCAAAAGAACGGTTCTGCCTGCTTGAAGGTGTTGCAAAGCGTCAAAAAGCGGAAGTTAGTTCAGTACAGTGAACTCCAGTGTAGAAAAGTTTCGGTGTCTGATATAAATTGATGCATTGTTAGATTAGCTGAGTTGACTGAGAACCTGCTGCTGCTGGCGACAACAATTAAATGTTTGCTTTGACAGCAACAACTAGAACCAACAATGGCGCCAATGTCAGCATCTGCTGCAGCAACAATAACAAAGGCCAGATTATGTAATTGCTTGCAAAAAAAAAAAAAAACTGCGCTCCCACAATTTCTCATTTAAGTCGTTTGCAGCCGGCTGATTTTTATCACAGACATTCTATCAGTGTGCGGGAGTGTTAGTGTGCATGGCTGCCGCAAGCTCGCTCTCCTCTCCCTCTCTCATCTCTCTCTCTCTCACTGTTTTTCTCTTCTTTCAATAAATTGATCGCTCTGAAGCTTTTGGCTGGATAATTTATTTATTTCGTGCTGTTAATTAATCACTGTTTAATTTGCGTAAACGGAAAATATGTATTTACTATTATTAAAGTTTACATATAAATATATTTGTATTTTATTAATTTTAGAGCATAACAACGTTTGGGGCGCCCCGCGCTGCGCCTCAAGAAATTCAGTAAGCGCTGCACAGTGGTCACATTGGCCCAGCGTTGCGAACAAAAAAGCAACAGACGTCACGCGCAGGCGCAAGCGTCGGCTTCAACTGATGCTCAGCTGGCTGCGGGTATTCAGTTACCTCGCGACCAGCGTGCGGCTTGGACGTGTTTTCGTCGTGTTCAGCGTTAAGTAAGGCGAAGACGTGCAGTCTATATGCATGTGTGTTTGCATGTGCTTGCGTGTGTGTGTTTTTTTGTGTTTATTTGCCGTTGATTTGTTGAGTTTTCGACGTATTCGACGTTTACCACTAGCCGTTGGCCAGCAGCCTCGGCCGCTACTTGACTGGCATTCTCTTTAGCACTACGGCTTTGTTTCATAATATAACAGTGTGTCTGTGTGTGAGTGTGTATGTGTGTGACTATTAAAGAATACAAATGAAATGTGTGGTGGCTCTTGTGGAGCATGTGCCGTTGGTTCCACTGCTGTTCTTTTGTGCAATCTAATATTTAATAATGCCGTTTGTCTTTCCGTTTCGACTAATTAGATACAAATTTTTGGTGGCGGCGAAAATGCTTGCAACGCAACAATTGTGGCATGCCATATGCCTGGCAGCATTCGTATATTGTGGATTAGCGCATGCAAAGGGTAAGTGGCGAGCAAATCGCCAATAAAATATTCATTTATATATATCTTAAGTGCAAAAAAGCTTTAACACAGCTGCAATTAAGCTCTGACTCGCACACACTGACACACACACACACACACACACGCATGCGCTGTTAAGCTCATGATGTCATGTTTTGTGCGCAATGAAATACGAAAATGGTTATTTCGCCGCAAAACTGACCTCGTTTTCGCTTGAAGTGCGCTCGCTGCACAGCTATTTGTAGCTTAACGATCTTCAATATGCGCGCGGGCGTTCGCTCTATCAGTTTTTATCTCTGTGTATGTGTGTGTGTGTTTGTGTGTGAATGTTGGCGAGCGTTTAACGGTTTGTTAGGGTAGCTTTTGCTGCTGCTGCTGCTGCAAAAAAGTTCAAAGCGAAACAAATGACTCTGGCAACGAACTTGGCTAATAAAGTTGCCAGTTCGCTCCAGTGTGGGCCCAGCCATGATTCACTCACTGCCTGTCCAAACTGTGGCCGTGCCTGCCTTATAAGCCGACACAACACCCCACCCACTAGCAACGCGCTCATAAACTTATGCATATTCACAAAAACAAAGCCCCACACATTAGTCATTAACCTGAGCCGGGTGCTGCAGGTTGCCATACAGAGAGGCAGGAGGCGGCAAACAAAAGCGGCAAAAACAAAAGCAACACGGCGAAGACAACGAAAACAAGACAAAAAGAAAAAAACACCTACACAAGCCACAACACAGGAAGGGCAACATGACACGCTGAAAATGAACTGAAAAAAAAAAAATAATACCATATTTGAGCTGATAGAACAGTTAACTTGGGCAATAAAATACCCTAGACATTGGGGATTCATGAAGAATAAGCCACAGTTTTATTACAAAAGAAAGAATAATAATATAATGAGAAAATGCAATGCCAATAATAATATTGGTACGCATAAAAATGCCTAAGTTAACTCAAGTTAAAGGTTAAATGTTTGGCAATTGAGTAAGAAATTGTCATAACAAGTGAAATATTTGAGTAATTTGAGTGAAAAATATTCTGATTCGAATGCTGAGCATATATGTTAAAGATACCGGAATCTTGCCCAAATCGAGCCAGAGTCGTTTTGGCCGCTGACAATGTTTTGATAATAACCGTTTTGGTGCAGGGCATAAAAACAATGTTGTCCATGGTACAAGATAATATCAAAGCACAGGCCAGGCAGAGGAAGAGAAAAATAATATATTTATGCCCACATACGATACGAAACATCATACATATATATAAATTGATATATACATATATATATAGACGTGTTGTGGTGCTTATTAAAAAGCAATCATGCGCTCGGGCCAGGCCGAGAGTTTTACTTATTATACTTACATATATGTAAGTACAGCAAAATGGGAAGAAGAAGTAGAACGCGTTGCCAATAAGCGCCTGACATTGGCCTTTCTGCGAGTACGCGTAAGTACTGCCACGCTGCCTGACCATATACGTAAAAAAAAGCCAAGCAGCTTTTATTTATAAACGCGATACTCAAGTGCAAAAATTGCGCAAAAAATGAAGCGATAAAAAACGCGCGACACTCGCAACGTGTAGGCGAAACAGGTCCCAATTGAGTTGGTTAAAAACAAAATGCAGCCTAATGTACACAAACAGCAAACAGATACAGAAACAGATACAACAAAAAAAACATATATAAATATATATTTATATGTATATATATATAAACTACATATTATAAGGCTGACTTATGGTCTGGCTCTTTGTGCGCTGAGCAGCTGCTGCCGCAGACGTCTATAATTTAACAGAGGAGCGCGCGAGACGCGCCAGAACTGAGCGACAGTCTCGAGTAGCAGCAGCTCTCAAGAGCACAACTTCATAGCCGACGGGGCAGCTGTGGCAGGCTGGCTGGCAGACAGAAAGCAACAGCAACAGCAGCAAAAGCTGAAAGCTAAATTACTGGGCTGGCAGCGTGGGGCGTGCCTCAATGAAAGAAAGAAAAAAAAGAAACCAACGCCTAAGCGAAACTTATTTTCTAGCATCTGCATTAGGAAAAGTAAAAGTTAACAAAAGGCAAATGAAACTTGGCCAAGCATTGTTTTAAGCTATAAGATCTAAAGACTAAGATTCGATATTCTTAAACAAATTATTTTATCTTTGTATGTTTCACGGCTTGACAAAGTGTTCGAAACCGCGAATTGATGATCTCATTGACTTGCAGCTTTTTGCTTTTAAGCGTCACAGCTGAGCGCACAAAGACTTCGGCCCGAGAGAACTTACTGCCAGGGCCAAAAAGGAAACTGACAAATCATCGAACTGTGATTAACTCGTTTAATTGCTGGCTAAGCAGCACACGCGACGTCGACCTTGCGTTGGGCTGCTTTATCCCCTGCCACGCCCGCTCTGCCTGTCTGGCCCCCCTCTCGCGCTTTTGAGGGGCTGTGCATCATTTAATTTATGGCCAGAACGAATCAACAACAAACGAATGACTTAGACAACGAACTTGCCATGGCATAATATATCGATGTGCTGCCCAGTTGTAAATCTTCGCAGTCAAGCAGCGTCCATTTAAATAACATGCGACACAAGCAACAACAACAACAACAACAACAGCAACAACAACAGCGCGCATTATGTGGCTGCAGAGCTGGCATTAAGACAAAACATTGACAATCGCATTGTGTGAGGGGGAGCAGCAGGCACAACATAAACTAGCCACAAAAGAGCAACAACAACAACAACAACAATAATGATCAGTACGCTTTGACAAGCGACAGTCGCCACAGAGCTTGAAACAGAGTTGCAGGCAGCGCCTAAAAGGACAACAAACGAAATGCTCGTAATAATAAAGAAATTGCGCGCCAAACGTTGTACGGTCGCTCTCCCGACCACATTATGCCAACGGGCTGGCCAGTCCAACAATATACTATACGATGGCCAAGTCCAGGCCAGTTTCACAGGCACGGGCACAGGCACAAGCACAAGCACAGGCAGAGGCACAGGCAGAGGCACTAGCTGAACCAAAGCCACAGACAGGCCCGCGCAGGATGATGATGAAGCTGATGCCACACAAGGCAAATAAACCGCTTGACTCTGCCTCTGTCTGTGCCTCTGACGCTGACTCCGGCTGCGAGTCTTGGACTTGCGACTGCGCTTTACATTTTTGCCTTATGTGTGTGAAAAATGCCAATTTTAGAGCAAGTCCACCTCATATGTGTTTGTGTGTCTGTGTGTGTGTGTGCCTGTGTGTGTGAAAAATTGCCCGTCTAGACAAGCGCAGCAGCCGGAACAACAACAACAGCAACAACAATCAAAGCCTTTTGCTAAGCTAATAAAATCGAGCTGCGATTGGGGCAACTGCAGTCCGCAAACTCGTGTCTGTGCTGGCTGGCCTCATGTTGTCCAACCTCCCCTCTGAACTCTTAACCCATTGTTGCCATTACCATTGATCTGCTCATGACCCACAGCGTAAACATTTCTTTTCAGATTTTAAGACAATATTTCATTTAATTTAATTTTGTCTTAATTTTCGTGATAGAGTCTCAAAGTGAGATAATCTACAAGCAGTTTCATTATTTCATCGCAGTATACCTGTTTTAGAAAACATGTTCTATTACGCTTGTTTTTAGTATTATTGTTTCAAAAGTTAATTAACATTTATTAAGCTGCTCTGAGCTATCGATTTTCTATTATAATGATGAGACTTTATGGCTCTGTTATCTTCAAAAGTTACGCAAGGTTCTCAAGCTGTTAAACTTCTGTTCCACTAAAAGCAGGCTGTAGGTTAACAGAATTGTTAGTTAGCAAAGGTGTCAAGCTGTTAAACTTCTGTTGCTATAAAAGCAGGCTGTAGGTTAACAGAATTCTGCTATTCTTAGCTAAAATACGTACATTAACAGCTTATGGGATGACAGAGTACTGTTATGTTAACAAGTTGTGATCAGTTGTCTTGAAAAGCTGCCAGAGAGTGATAGACTTTTATTTAAAAAATATGTTTTAATAAAAGGATCAACACTAAAAACGTGACTTTATTTTTAAGTGTGAGTAAAAGGCAAGCTTTTAGTTGTCTGGATGCACTTTCAAGTCACATTTCCCACTCAAATAAATTCTTATAGATTGACTGATGCGGCACTTATGTCGCATAGCCTTTAGCTGTCAATCAAATTAATCCTTTTGTCGCTTGACCACAAGCATGCCAATGGGTTAAGGTCGCCGATGGGCTCAGCAAAACAATGCGTTGCCATCGCCCCTCTTGCCGCTGTCCGCTTTAAGTGCCCGCTGTGAGTTAGCTGGAAAAAAATAAGCTGTGCAGACCCTGT
Organism: Drosophila littoralis; assembly: GCA_018903485.1. Taxonomy (NCBI): domain Eukaryota; kingdom Metazoa; phylum Arthropoda; class Insecta; order Diptera; family Drosophilidae; genus Drosophila; species Drosophila littoralis. The sequence goes on along the minus strand of JAEIGF010000297.1, from coordinate 9,678,320 downwards.
ACTCGCAGTGGAGTCTGTGCGGCATTTGGCAGATTAAAAGGCAGCGATAAGAAAACGAGCAAATCGAAAGGCGTCGGCTCGCTTTAAGGGCCGCTGTCTGCCCAAGCCTGCCCCTGACTGGCCCCTGGACCAACCCCTCTGCCCTGCCCTGCTCAGCCCTGCTCTACCCAGGCATTTGTCATCAAGTGCACGCCATCTTTGTGCCGGCATTTTATTGAATTACAATCCGATTGGATGTGTATCGGTCTGTGAAGCTACAGCTGGAGCTGCGTCTATATGGCCATTGTGCTAGTTGGAGTCCATTGTTGGACAAGGACAACTCACTCACGCGTTGGCTTTAATTAACCAGCACCAAGGAGCAGCAGCAGCAAAAACACAACGCAACAACAAAAAGTAATAAAAATACGAATAAAATGTTGTTATTTTCGATTTGGCCAGACTTTTACCGTTAACCTGACCATTTTGGCAACGGGCCGAAACACAAAATCTGACATACTGCCTGGCAGGCGGAGCGACGCGGCCAAAATGAAGGCCTAAAAGGCTTTAAACTCTGCACAGCGCTGGCCAGCCGCACAATCAATTCGCGCTCCCAAGGCATTTCAATTGCGGTGCATGTGTGTACGCGATGGCTATGTGTGTGTGTGTGTGTGTGTGTGTGTCGCGAATTGCGTAGCATGAACCTGGCCAGAGACCAACTATAACTGTATACCGCCACACTAGCAACACTTAACGGGTTTGGCACTCCTCCAGAGCTGGGCAGCCAGCAAAAGCAAAAGCAAAAGCCATGCGTATTACACAAGACTAATTGTATTAGGCAGCAGCAGCAGCAGCAACAACGGCAACTGCAACTGCAACAGCAGCAACTGCAACTGCAAGATGGAAATATGTAACAGAAGTGGTTTAGTTGTGCTGCAAGCTCTTTTAATCGACTTTGCAGCTCAAAATGATATAACTGCATACAAATTCGGCATGGGAATTTAGCATAGGCTTTACAAGCCAGCCAGTTTTTAGTTATGCTCGCTTCAGTTAGGCCTTGGGAACCTACTTTCATTGTTTTGGTTTAATGCTTGAGCTACAAATATGTCTGAAATTTGGCTAGCACAACGAATTCCACTTCAAATTCCATTTAAAATTGACGCACTGAAATTGTCTTGCTTAGCTCTTAAGTTTCCCTTAACAAAGATTTGTTTTCAAAGGTGTGTGGCGAGAAACAATTAGTTTGCTTGTTTGTTTGTTTGAAGAGCATACAGATCTTTATGATGCAGCCACTAATTACAATCTGTAAAATGTTGTATAGTTGTATTGTGTTTTCATCGCTTTGTGGAAGATATAAGCTATATGATAAATGATTTTGCAGTCCGATTTTACACAAAGCCGACTTGAATTTAATTTTTAACTAATAAACCTTTAACCAATACAGTTGCCCAAAATAAAGCCAACCTATAAATTAGTTGTTAACCATAATTAATAACTTTAATTCTAAGATATGTTATAGATGACAATCTCAGAGCATATTGGTTTGTGTCTATAGCTCTGACAATAAATGAAGGCATGATGCATTCCTGAAGCTATATACCTAAGCGCCAATTACTGGGCAACTGCTAGTCAAGCACGCGTCTTCTAGGCAATTCCTACTTCTTCTTATTGCTGCAAATGTGACAAAAAATTGTCAACTGTCTGCAGCGCAAGGGCGCAGTGCGCATATTTATGAGGTCTGTGGCCCGATAAGTGTAGACCATGGCCATAAACTTGGCCAGTTTAAGTTTTTTTTGCGTGTGAAAGCAAAGCCAAGCGACAGGTGATACAGTTGTGTGCGTGTGTGTGTGTGTGTGTATGTGCGCGGAATCTGGAGCAAATATTATGTAAATTTTATGAGCAGCAAAAAGCAAACCTGAAGCTAATCCTGTGCACAACCTACGCTCGCTGGCCAAGAGACTGCTGCCGCTTACCGTTAGGCGCAATGTCGCCCAGTCCACGTTCACGACCATGTCGATGTCCAGCTGTCCAGGTGTCCAGCTGTCCAGGTGTCCAGCTGTCCAGGTGTCCAGCTGTCCAGGTGTCCAGCTGTCCAGGTGTCCAGCTGTCCAGGTGTCGAAGTGGCCAAGTGGCTCGTTGGGTTTTTAATTACCAAACAGGCGAAAAAAAAAGCGCAGTGCGTAGAGACATTTGAAACGCTGCCGACGCCAGGCAAATAACGGCGCAGCGGTGCCAGAACAGGATCAGCGCCCCATGGAAATTAATAAGCCAGCAATAAAAGTAGATACGCACACGAAAGCGAGAGGAGGAGGAGAAGTGAGAGAGAGAGAGAGAGAGAGAGGAGGTGGTGCGTAATGCCTGGGGAGCCTGGGGCGGCAGTTGGCTAAAATATTGCTCGCCACAATTGCATAATTTATGCGAAATTTATTTAATCTATTAGACGCACTGACCCGCAACGGGAGATGAAGATACGCATTGAGAACTCGAAAACACATACACAGAGAGAAAGAGAGAGAGAGAGAGAGAGAGAGAGAGAGGGGGGGGGGTCAGGTGCGGAAAAACATTTACTGACTTTTGCATTTGCCGTCCGCATGATAAATTGCATGTCTAACTGCATGTGGCAAATTAATCATATTTATTTGTTGTCTAGTTGTTGTTGTTGCTGTTGCTGTTGTTGTTGTTGTTGTCGGCCTGCCGTTCGCTCGGTCGATCGTTTGTTTGTTCGCTGTTGTTTCTTGTTCTTTTGTTGTTGTTCTGGCTTTCGCTACACCAGAATTTTGCTTGGCTTTTAGCCAAAACGCGCGTTTATTAAGCCAACTGTGAGAAGTTGCTGCTGCTGCTGTTGTTGTTGTCGTTGTTGTTGGGCATTGATGGACCGCATGCCAAAAGCTGTTGAGATTGATGACGGCATAGCTGGCACTCCTGAGCATATTGCATTGATTGCCAGCCATTCAGCTTGGTACAATGCAAAAGAGCCCCAAAGAATTCGAGCAAACAAAAGACTTAGGCAACAAACTTGCAAATCAACAAAAAGACTTCGGCAACAAACTTGCAAATCAGAGCGCTCGCATTGTATGCAAACATTATATAAGCCAGCGAGTCTAAAATTATTAAAATTCACTAGAATTGATTTGTTGTTGTTGGCTGCGAGTCACTGACCAGTGCGACAGGCCGCAGCTTTTTTTGGTAGCTGCTTCTAATTGTGGCTTGTATGTATATTTACATTTCATGGCCAAAACAAAACGCGAATGCTAGCTACAATGTTAAGTGACCATGTCTGAGTGTTGTTTTTGCCACGTCTGCGCGTTGTTGCTGTTGTTCTTCTTGTTGTTGTTTCGGTTGCTGCTTGGCTTTTGTCGGGTTGTCGTCATCGCATGTGTGCGGCTTGCTGGCGCTCTGCCTGGCGCAATTTGCGCACGCACAGCGTTGGCGGCGGCGGCTGCCCAAAGTCAATGACACTGCAAAAAAGGCAGCAGAAAGCAGTATAAATGAACAAGTGGTCAGAGGCAACGACTATGATATACCCTATAAGTGCAGCTGAACAAACAGCGCTTGGCTGTGTTGTCAAGTGGAGTAGCATTTAGCTCTAGAACTCTGTGGTTGACTAGCAGACGAGAAGACAAACTAAAAGATAAATAAAATTTCTCTTACTTGCTTATCTCAAGTATATACACATTCTCAAGATCATTTTAGTGTCTAGCTGGGGCCACAGACAAGCCGGCAGACAATAGAGTTTACAGATGGCACATGGAACCAGACTTAACAACTGCTCTATGGATGTGGCTATAAAAATGTGCTCATTATTGTTGTAAGCGCTTTTAATGACAATAATAACAGGCCCGCTGGGGGTATGGGGGAGGGCAGCAGCACATAAACACTTAATGTCATATAGTTTTTCATGTCTATTATTTTGGTTCCGTCGGCCCGTGGCCTCTTTAATTAAGAGGCGCACACACATGAACCTAGAAAGACCGCGAGCAAAGCTTTGGCTTTCAGCACATCAACAGCTGCTAGTCGTATATAATTATGTATACACCTAGCTGGAGCGGATCTTATCTATCTCAGTTGCTTGGGTAGTGCACACCCGAAGGCGATCCGACACTCTGTCTGGCTGGTTAATGAACGCGTAATGAAAACTCGTCATTTGCGGCGCGATAAAATCAGTGACAAAAATGTTCTAATTAATTTATTTATTGAATTGCCGTGCGCAACTGTAAAGCAAAAAAAAAAAAAAACACTCGCATCGAACTGGAGCGGCCTCATAAAAAACCATGAGAAATTATGGAAAATGCCAACTGTCGAGCCAGTTCGTGTCTTGAGTCTTTTGATATGCGAGCTGATCCTGCTTGGCTGCCTGGCTGCCTGGCTGCCATTGGCTTGCCGCCGGCTGCTTATCAAACATGCATGCGTTTGATGGCCAAATTACATGGCCGTGGCCAAGGGTAACCGCAGCCGCAGAAAGATAGTAGCGCCCGCCCGTAATTGAAAAGAAATGCCCAAGATGCATATCCAAGCGGAATGCCAAGCCAAATGAAACAGGAACCGATGGCCCGAGCTGGTAGCTGCAAATGCAACTGCGGTGGTCACTTGCCTGGCGGTCAAAATCAACCCGACTGCAATTTGCTTTGCCCAAGCGAGTTGCCCGTTGCCAGTTGCAAAGATCCCTCAGATCTCTAGATCCAGGAAGCAAATTATTTTCAGAGACGTCCAAATGGTTTCGCTTTTCTATACTTCAAGGGCAATTCCCCAACGCCCCAAACGAAGTGGGGGCCGTTCAACAAACAACTGAATTGGATTGGTTCGGTTCGGTTTGGTTTGGCTGCGTTTGATTTGCATTGCTTGGCATTTCGCTCGAATGGCATTGGATTGGATTAGATTGGACTAGACTGGACTGGATTGGATGGGCTCTTTGGATTGGGCTTGTGCGCTGTTTTCTGATATGTGGGAATGACGCGTAATGCGCCCTGCGGTTTCTCTTTGCCACACATTTGCACTATCCCGCAAAGTTTTCGATGCGGAAATTGGCAATAAAATAATTGAGCTTAGAAAGTTTCATTTCGCGAATGTGAACTGGCAATATGTGATTATCAAACGTTCAGAACTCACATTTCAATATCTGATTTGGCTGAATTGATTACATTGACCTTTAAACTGATGAACTAGATTGTACTTGAATCGACGTTAAAAGAGTATATCGCTTAAATAAGAAAAACGTTTGACGAATCTTTTGTAAGTGACCATTGAGGTTAAATATTATCATAATTGAACAGCAGAATTTGAAGTTATTCAAATTTGAAGTTCAAATCTGTTGAAATCCGCAATAATTTTTTAAAAATGCTTGTCTCCAAAGCATAAATAGCCTAGGGCTCAACGATTGCATTTATTCAATGAAAGTGTTAAACCAGGTTAAGTATTTGGTTCGATCGAACAAGTGTCAAGCCGAGTATTAGGTACACAAGAGTAGCATAATTAAAAGGTAAAAGCCTAATCAATATAAACCAATTTCTAATAAGATGTTAGAGTCTACAGTCAAGATGCACAGTACAGTATATTAGCTGCAAAGTAATAATTATAAGTTAATATTAAATAATGTTAGATATATATATTGATGGGAAATCATTTACGTAAAAATATAAAATTTGCATTAAAAATTTAGAGGAACAATCCATTACAAAAAGCTGCTGGCCTTGATGCGTATTTGGCATGTTTTGGGCATAGGTCAAAGGTTAAATAAGCGATTAACTCAAACTTTTAAATGCCAACTTAAAGCACATTTAAATTCAAGCAGCTATCCAAATTTGTTCAGCTTTTTTTTTTTTCTTGTTTTCCGCGCTGCCTGTCTAACTCGGCCTGTGCTCATATCTTGTTGCTGAGTGTTATTAGCCTTAAAGTGCAATTTCTGTAGAATTTCAATTAAAATGTCGCCCAGTCGGCAATTAAAAGCGCAGCAGCGCGTCCAAAAGAAATGCTGTTTTAACAATGCCGCTTGGCATGGCCAAAACGGTTATTAACGTGGCCAGCAGATGGTTAGCCAAGCGTTCAGGCCAAACAGATAAACGAACAGCAAAGCATTAGGCAACAGCCAGCAGAGGCAACAGGGAACAGGCAGTAGGAAACGGGCAACAGGCAACGACCAACTGGCAACTGGCAACTGGCAACAAACAAAACGCGAGACAAATGTTGTTTCAACAAGTTTGTTGTACAAGCTGGCGATGGCCATCCGACCTGACCCGGGCCATAAACTACGCAGTATCAAGATGCGTGGAATGGAATGTCTACCCAGAGACCCAGTTGGACAATTATAAATCATGATGCTCTTGTCGCGCACTCAACGCGCACGCTCCTCTCACGCAAGCCAAAGCCAAATAATAATGTCAATTGCAGGTGTGGGCCAACCAAAAGAGCCTCAGCCATGGTCCAGTCTACAGACCACAGCCTACAGGCTAAAGGCTGCGCTGCGCCAGACTCCCGACTCCAGACTCTCCACAGACTCCAGCCTCTGTCCACATTTGGGCATTAGCTGCAGCTGCACGCCGCGTCCCCAGACAAACGCCCACAGCCCGTTTTGGTCATTGAGCTGTATGTGTGTGTGCGTGTGTGTGTGTGTGAGTGTGTGTATTTGTGTGTTGTCCGCTGCTAATTCAACGCAAATCGCAAATGACCAAAATAAAATATTGCGGCCTCGCGCAGCTTCCCCATATGCAACTGCAACAACAAAAGGAGTTTCATACACGTATGCAATAAATTTTATGCCTGGCATCGGTCACTTGGTCACGCGGTGGCTTGTGTAGATTTCCTGTCCCATATAGTACACACTCACACACACTCACACACACTCACACACACTCGCACTTAAAGTGTTCGCTGCGAACACCTTTGGGGCCTGGTCTTTGGCTGCGGCGCTTCAATTTATTAGAAAAGCCGCAAACCACAAAAACTCGCATAACAGATTTATGTGCCCTGAACCTCTAACTCCTTCTGACCCCCCGACCCACCACTCTCTCTTCCCCTCGATTGTTGCCCACGCTGTGCTGCGCGCCCCCCTTGCGTGCCCGTAATTAGCAATTGGGTCGCAGTTCAAAGTTCGCCTGCCCAAGCCCAAATACCCTAACCCCTCCTCGCTCACTCACTCACATTTGGCCACGCTCAGCAAACGGCGTTTGATTAATGTTCGACAAACAGCCTCAGCTTGGATCTTGGGTCTTGCAGCATATCGCATTACACGGCCAATAGACATGGGCTCGAGGCATTGGAATTTGTGTGTCATCGCTCCGGGCGGCCATTTGGAAATGTGTCAGCCGCGTTGTTTGGCATGAAAATAATTTTTGATAAATGATTAGCGACAAGTGCCGAAAAGACGCAGTCTCTCTCTCTCTCTCTCTCTCTCTCTCCTCTCTTTCTGATGTATCTCTGATTCTCGGTGCTTCTCATTTGATTCTTGGCATTAGCTGCAGGCAACAACTTTATTGCCAATTAAGCATAAAAAGGCAGCACCGTCTGCCATTACATTAGGAGAAATGCAATTATACGGCGTGTTTAAATCGCAAGACAAGTCTTTCAGCCAGCAGCAGCAGCAACAGTTGCCGGCCAGTTAATGTATTTAATTGCAAATATGGTAAAAACAACGCGCTACAGACAACACTTTCACACCAAAATGGTAAGGCTGCGACCCGGCAACAATAACTAACAATAACACATTTCAAAAGGGTACGACTGTAAGATGCTCTGTAGTGAGATTTCAGACATCTAATATAGATATCATATAATATACAATTTTTTTCTTTTAATATGTACTTAGATATATATAAACGCATAATATTATATATTTGTATTAAAAAAATATATTTTCTTTCGTTTATGTTATCAGGATTAGCTATATAGATATATAGATGATATACAGATATAAGTTGCCATACAAATCAGAATCAGGGCTAAGCATCCAATAAAATTGTTAGTCGTTCGGTTCATGGTTCCAGCCAACTCTTTGCCCTTAGGTTCAATCCGAGGCTTGGTTTGTCATTTACTTTTAACAAGGTAATCAAATAATTAATTTAATCAAAAATTTCAATGCCCAAAATGGGCATCTCCAAATATGCTTGAATAAATTGAAGGCCAACATTCCCTCAAAGGATTCAGGTTGGCTGTTTTCTTGGGCAACTGGTTTGCTTTTTAAATTGATATGAAATAAATTGGAATTCTGGGCTTGAACTGATTATCATTATTATAGGAAATAATAATTTCCTTCTTGCCACACTTACGATTACAGGGTATTACAAAGAAAACGCAACGATTCAGTACCAATCAGGTTTCGAGTAGAAGTATGTGCATACAGGCCAAATACAGGCTTTTGCCAAACAGAGCAAACAAAGTTGTAACACCCACTGTTAGGGTATGAAATGAACAGCTACTGCTGCAACAGTTGCAGCTTGCCTGCCAATTAGAATGCCTTGGCATTGAGATTGAGAGAGTTGAGAAACAGGTGAACGCTGCCTGGTTAGAGGGGGCCGGGCCGAGCCGAGCCGAGCCGGGCGCAGTGGCTAATAAGTGCTGTTAACTGCTTTGCCGCATTTAGTTGCAAATTGAATTAATTTTTATGATTATGGCATGAGGGTATTTAGTGATTAAGCTGCCTCGGTTACAGTTAGGCGGGCAGAAGGGGCAGCCAACTAATGGCCACCCAAAACTGTAAACGCATTTTTCGCAAATTACTTTATAAGCAAACACAGCCAGTTGCAACAAACAACAAACAGCAAACAGCAAACAATGCAACAATTGGCCGCAACTCCCTTTCGTTGAGGCTGTTAGCGGTAAATTCTAGCCAGGCCCACATTCAGCTGCCCCAGCTGCCCCTGCTGCTGTTGATGTGCGAGTGGCATGTGGAAAGCGGCAGCTCGGCTCGCATATTTCTTTGCCTCGGCAATTTGGTTTACCCAGCGGAAACTGACAATTTAGCAAATGCCACCGCGTAGCGCCAGCCCGTAGAATGCCTCCACGAATGCATGAATGGGTAAGTGAGAAAGTGGCCCGAGTGAGCAAATGATAGACCCTGCAACAGACAGCGGCAATTGAGGCACTTGTGGGTGGAGATGCGGCGTTTGTTGTTTGAGCACATTTCGGTATTAGCCATGCAAATAGCTGAGTAACTGTCGCGTCTCTAAGCAACTGATGCTGGCTGCAGGAGCCATGTCATGCCACATTTGCGACATTTGCTGTGGCTGCCACATGAGAGTGCTGGCAATGGCAGCTGCTTGTTTTAGTACAACATGTTGACGACTCTTGAGCATTAAGATTGCGCCTTTGTTGTTGTTGCAGCCAAGCTTAAGACCATGTCCGAGTCCAAGTCCAAGTCCAAGTTCAAGTCATAGTCGAGCGTCATAAAGCTGGCCACTGTTTTGTTGCTGGTTTACTGTTCTTTCGGCTCCGCGTTTTGGTTTTTTTGTGCACTCATGTCTAAACTGTTGTGTAATTTAATTAGCCAGCTGCGCATAATGTTCACGCCAAGTGGAAGTTGGCGCACATTTACCGTTCCCCAAGATGAACAGCATCTCATTTTTGCATCTCATGCTCGGGCCACAGCCAAGACCCGGCCAGATCCGGACCGAGACCGCGATCGCGACCGAGACCCAGACCCAGTCCCAGTCGCAGACGCTGTGCGTTCTCATCGTCTTGGGCAATTAATCATGCGTCTAATTTAAGCGACCGTGTCGGCTGTTGGCCAGGAGTGGCAGGAGCTGTGGTTCCAGTTGAAGTTGGGTTATGTATAGCAAATGCTATTCAATTCATTTGCCGACTATTTGGCCTTAATGCGCTGGCCATTGATTGGCCGCCAGGCGTTGCCCGGTAATTTCCGGCTTGATGAGCCGCCATCTCTGAACGGGCCATGACTGAAATCTTTCAGACTGATGCAATCAGTTGGCAAAATCTATAAATGGCAGCCCGCAATTGCGTCATTTCAAACAATTAGCAAACAAAAACCTGACGTTGATAATGAAGAAAAGACAGCCGGACAGCCGCGTCTACGAAAGGGGGATGGGGATGGAGAAGAGAAGGAGTTTAATGTTGAAAAAAGATAAACTGACAGCAATTTTGTATTTACTTGAGTCGTATGCAACTGGCGGTCACTGTACGTGAATGCCAAAGCGTGTGGATCACTAACTGGCAAAACAGCTCAAGGATAGCAGCTGCTGTGAAGTTGGAGCTGAGCTGCTTTGGTGACATCACAGAGATTGCGTTATCGGAGATGCTCTATGCTAAAATTAAACCCTAAGCTAAATAATCTCACTAATTAAATTGACAATGGTCAATGGTCCTTAGAGAATTAACAATTTTTAAAAGTATTTCAATATATATAATAAATATATGTTGTTTTTATAATTGTTTATTATATAATTAATTTAAATTTCTTTACTTTGGTATTAAGGTTTCATTGATTGACGAATTTAAGCAGATATTTCTCATTTAAGTTTATTTCTGAGCGCTGCTTTATTATTGTTCCCCTGTTTTATGCGCTGTTACTGCTTGATGCTCTTAACACTGTTAAAGTAACTATTGCTGTTAATGTGGCGGCTGGTGCAAGTACCCGTTTATGTTGCCAAAGACTGTTGCAAATGTTGTTCTGGACGTTGTTACTGTTACTTTCCACAGTTTCTGTCATAGCTATTAAGACTGTTACAGGCGCTCTTACTGTGACTGTAATTGAGATACTCAGGATTATTATGCTAGGACGATTTCTGTTACGTGTAACTTTTACTCAACTGCTACTGTTGCTGTTTATGTATCAAATGCTGTTAATCTTGTCAAGGACTCTTGCAAATGATTTTGTGCTTGCGCTTACTGTTACAACCACATTGCTGTTACTGGCACTGTTATAGACGCGGCGAAAGATTCTTGCAAATGTTATTAGGCTTACTGTTACTTTTACTCCTACTGCTTATGCAATTTTTACTGTTATTATTGTATTTGACGTTATTGGGTTTTGTCACTGTTAAATATGACTGTTATTGTTTCCATTACCATTGCCTGAATTATAAACTGGGACTGTTATTGCCACTGTTACAGCAACTGTGACTGACCAGCGTGCATGCTATTACTGTTACTGTGACTGTAACTATAATAACACAGTAGGCAGTCAAGTTTTTCACTTGACTTGGCTCAGAGGCAACAGAGGCGAACTGCTGGCAACTAAGCACTTAACAATTATCACATTTGTGGCCACATTGCCAGCCGGGCCATAAAAAAGCTACGCTGCCTGACGTCTGCAATTTGACGCTGTTCGTCTGTCCGGCTCTCCGAGTGTCCCATCAGTTTTTGCAGTCGTCTTTCAGCTGGATTTGTTGTGGTACTGGCAGCTAAACAAGTTTGTTTATTGACTCGCCCACTTTGATGAATTTACGCGGCAACATTGACACATTGACACTGCTTAGCATATGGGAAACTAAAAAATAGAAGGCATTAAAGTGCCTCCCAGTGTGCGGACAACACCCACTTGGGCTTGCCTCCAGGCTGATAGTGAGGGGGGGATTCCAGTACCTGGCTTACCTGGGGCACCGGCGCTGACCTCCTGCCCAAAGCGACGTTTTCTAATTTATTTTTTATGCATGGCCGTTAAGTGTAATTGGTCATTTGTGCGTCAATGAGACGGGGCCCCAGACCCCACTAACCAGACAGCAGTCAGCAGTCAGCTTGCAACATGTGATGTGACTGCAACTGCAACTGCAACGGCTGGTGGCGGCTGGGGGCTGGGGGCCGAGTAAATTACCAGTATTTCCTGTGCCCGCCTGTGCCTGCCTGGCCAAGATTGATGATAATCGTGCGTCGTGTGTGTCAAGATTGTTGCTTTTGTTGCTGGCAATTTGTTGCAAAATGCGATAACAAAACGCTATCAGCTGTGGCAGCAGCAGCTGTCCCAGCAGCTGCACTCCAGCATCAGCATCAGAATCCGCATCAACTTCAACCGCATCCACGTCATAACTGTGAGAGTCACTCATGGACTCATGGGTTAATGCTAATGCATTCTGAACAAATCGCAGTGAGTGCACAACTTTTGACTAGCTGTGCTTTGTGTGGGGGAGCGTGGAGTGGGAGCGGGTGTGGGGAGGGGGTGGTGGCTGCATCGCCCCGCTTCATGCATGTTTACCGTTCGTTGTGCATTCAATTTAGTTTTCTCCAGCCGCCAGGCATAACACTTTGGCCAAAAAAAAATAAAATAAGAAGAAAATAAACAAAAACAAACGGAAGAAAAGAAAAGCCCCAAAGACCTGCAGCTCCTTGGCAGCCAGCAGCAAATGCAAACGTGACTTGGCTCGGACGCCAGACGCTGAGTCAGACAATTGCATAATCTCTGCCAGCAATTGCCAATTGCCAATTGCAATTGCACTTGCAATGCAGACAACGACAACGACAACAACGACGACGACGCCAATGTCCATGTCCAGAACGTCGCCACACAGTGCGCCAGGCTTGGCCATGCGGCAGGGGGGGGTGACACAAAATTGGCTGACAACGAGGTGCGCTGCGGTGCGGTGCGGTGCGGCCTGGTGGGCGGCCGACTGGGTAGGTGCTGAGAGATGGTGGATGATGTCTTGCCACCTTTCACGACTGCGCTGGCTTCTTAGCTGGCGATGACTGCAAAACGATGCCATTTGCATGGCAATGATTTGAATTTGTTGGCTTTGACTGTTGGCGTGGCTTGTAAAGCATTTGGCACTTCTGCACTTCTCCTCGATATATACCCTGTAATTGTGCAAGAACCCCGCTCGCTGCCAGCATTGTTCTAAATGTTAAGAGTTTTCTATAGTATAAATCTTTTCAAATAGATTTGTTTTCCAAAAACCTTCACATAGTTTGGGTTAGGCTGAGGAATCAGTGGATGCAGGTGACTCATGAGTAGAAAATCCTGGCTTAGCAGCAAGAGATAAGGCGGACTGGTCGCAAGGTCTTCAAAGAATTATTTCTTTAGCAAACGGGTTAAGCTTGTGAGAAAGTTGTACAGGTGCACCTGGCACCTGTTGTTTACATTTGGAATTCATCAAGATCATATTTTATTGCTCTTTTTTCGTTTCACTCATATTTTTATATTGAACGGAGGTTAGTTAAGCGACCCAAAGGGTTTTACACTCTCAGAATGTCATCAAAAATTGGCTTTTATATATCTGATGTAATGACTTTGCTTGGGTTAGTCAAACATTTTCTATGCACGCAACATTGAAATGAATTGAAATCCAATCTTAATTAATTGGCTCAATTAACGAAAAGTAAAATGAAGTAATTTCTTAATATTTCTAAAGCTGTCCAGAGTATCTGCTAGCCGCGCAGACTCTCGCTGCTTGTAGTCTTATTGATTTGTGCATTCATTTGATTGTGCGCGCGCATTTGTTGCCAAATTGTTGGAAGAATGTGCAGCACCAAATGTCGTGGCTGTTGATGCCGATAGGAAGTCAGGAGTCAGGCGACACAGTCGGCGGGAGCCTGGATTCGGCAGACAGAGGCAGTGACACAGCCGTAGACAGTGTCATTGAGTGAATCGGTCGGTGGCTGCAGATGGGCCTGGCCAGGTCTGATGATGATGGTGCCGTTGATGAGGTTGCCGTTGACCCAACTCTCCCCTCTGTGGTAAACCTTTTCTAGCTGCTGCTCGCTGAGCTTTTCTTGAGAATTTCGCTCCGGGTCATTTTCATTTTAATGTAATTTCTTTTAAATTTATTGTTAATGGAAATTTATGCTTTGCAGCTAACCGGGGCCAAAATGTTTGCCTGTGCTGCCGTCGAGCATGTTCATGCATGCTGCACGTTTTCTTGATTTGTCATGTTGCAGGTTAAATGCTAATGGCAACTTTTTTGATTCCGATTCCAAGAAGCAGCTGCCCCAGTCAAGCGGCATTTGATGATCTGTGCCGGGGCCCGTTCTGCTAGCTGCCACAAATTGGCCGTTGTTGTACATATAACAAGCGCCAAAAACCAAAAACCGAACCTTTCCTCAGCTGTGGTCATGTGCTTGCCGCACACGAGATGTGGGTTAAGTCTTTTTCAGATATTTTCTGGTTACATACAGGCCGAAATACTTGCTGAAATAGTTTAAGGTTTGCCATCGCCGCGGTCCAAGATTCCCACGAGCCAAGCGGCTGCCATAAAAATTGTGTCAAATAAATCGTAATCAGCGGCATTGATATAGTCCGTCTATAATGCGATTCTTGCACTCGGCCATTGAGTTGTAAAAATTCAATAAAAATGCCTCGCTTGCAATTAAAGTTGTGCGCGCTGTAAGTGCACAGCGTTGGCGTCTCTGTCTCGCGGTCGTCGGGGCGAAATCAAAAGACTGAGGCGACAAACTTGCGTGGCTAGCAGACATTGACAACGACTGCTGCCACTGCCGTGGACCGCTGGCAAGGGCCGAGCACCTTGGATTCAATTATTGTCACGAGCAGCAGACAACATTTCCTGCTGCGCCGAGGCACTGCTCACTGCTCCAAATGGGGCCTAGAAATACGACTATGTGAATTTGTTGCTGCCATGGCCATGGCCATGGCTCAATTAACTGGTCAACACGGCAGCATGTGGGCGTGGCGCGCCGCTTGCTCTGAGTATTCAGTTCCATTTGCAGTTCCTTTTGCCATCTGGATACAAATCAATGGACCGTTGTCGTGCCTGCGCGTAATTTGGAACATCATCAGGCACTTAGCCGTAGCCGTATGTATCTCTGTGGCTTTTATTTGTTTTACTGCGCCGCGGAAGTACTTAGCTTAGTGGCCAGCTCTGCGGGCTGCTTCTCATTTTGTAATTGTTTTAGGCGCCGCTTGCATTACGCCCACCTTGGCGCTGCCGCTTGAATTACCAAGTGGCAACTGTTGAAATGCAGCAGCTGCCGCTTTTTAATTACCTTGCAATTTATATTTCCTAGCTTTTACTGTCGGCCGTTCTCGCTGTCGGGTTTCACTCTCTCGCCTGCTAATTAAAACCAAATTTAAGCGTCTGATTTCTCTCATTATCGAGCTTGGCAGCATGCCAAATGCAAGGCGTGGGTTGCCACAACAATTCCTAGCTGTTCGGGGCAAAAGTTTTCAAATGTTTTAGCTGCATACATGAATATTCCCAACTCTCAGGAAGTCTGATTTATTACAGCCAAGCAAATCTATTCGACTCGAAGGACATGCGGATCTTTCTTTCCATTGCTTAGTCAAAAGGCAATTCCTTGTTTTCACATTGCCACAACCAATTCCTAGCTGTTCGGGACAAAAAAGAGTCTTCAAATGTTTCTTTTTATACCTGCATATATACATATTCACAACTCTCAGGAGTGGAAGGCTGATTTAATCCCAAACAGATCTATCTTACTCGAGGTACATGCGGATCGTTCTTTCCATCTCTCAGGCCAAAGGGAATTTCTTTGGCTAAATGAACCGGACAAAGAAAAGGGCGAAGACCGCACTTGGCTGTATACTGTAATCTCTTGAACTTGCAAAGCTTCTTCTTCTTTCAAAGTACAATATATTAATTATAATAAAATAATACAAATGAATTATATTTAATAAATACAGTTTTACGAGCCATTCCAGTAATAAATTCCTTAATATTTTGGTGTTTCTTTTTGTATATAATACTCTTCAAGTATTCCCTTCTCTCCAACTCAGTCTCTGCGCTCGTCTCCTCATTTCATGGACTTACCACGAATTTTGTGGTTAGTTTTTCGGGTACTTTTTGTTTTCTCGTTTTCTGTTGTTTGTTTTCTCTGTTGTTTGTTCAGCTTTTGTTTCTGTTTCTGCCTTTGTTTTTTTTTATAGCAACTCACATTTAATTGACGGCATTTCTGTTGAACTCTTTTGGTAATGCATGGCCTGTTGCCGGCATTAGAACGAGATTAAGTACTTTGAGCAAATTATTCAAATTACTTGGCAATGCGCTGCTGATCAGGCTCCAAGTGAACGCTCTGCGATCGGGACAGCTAATGGCTCCGCAGCATTTAAGCCGATCATTTGCCGATCACACACTCTCGGGCCTGCCTACACGTGTTCCGGGCGTAATAAGATTTTGATTACTACTCTCTGCTGATGGGGCAGCAGCCAACAGGCTGCATCGGAATTATGCCAAAGCGAATGCCTGACACTCCAGCCGCACAAACTAAACCAAAGCAGTGTGTGAGTGTGCCTCGGACTCGACGCACGGGCCAACTTGCAGGCTGACGAACTGACCGGCTCCAGCTTTGGCTGGACTTGACTTGACTGACTCTCTGGGCTAATGCCAGGCTTTTGCTTTTTCTTATACATTTTTTTTTATATTTATTTTTCGTCTTGTGGTTGACCAGACCCGGCGGTGTACATTGCACAAGCGAGCACTATAGACCTGAGGTAGCTGCGACTCTGAGATACCCTATCAAATGTCGGTGTCTGGAGGGGGAACTACATAGCCTCGTTTCAATACGCTCCGGGTGCATTGCTTGTGCTGGGTATCAAAAGCAGCCCTGCAGCTTTATTAAGCGAGGCAATAAAAACGAAAGACTTAGGCAACGAACGCGCTCCACTTCCATAGTAATTATGCGGCAATTGTTTAGTGCTTGCGCCGCTCGCCGCCTGCTGCGCTCGTCAATGTCCACACGCTGGACATGGAAAGGCGTTGCTGGCTGCGCATTTGGCTCAGTTTGGCCAGTTTACACCACGGCGACGACATGCTAGCCCACTTTCAGTGCAAAGCCAATGCAGTTGTTGTAGTTGTAGTTGTTTTTGTTTGTGTCGAGCGGCAGCAATTTAATTTCCATTTTGCATTCTTTGACTACTTTGTTGCAGGCGCACACAAGGTACACTGCTCCGAGGATCAGATGCGCGTCGACATTGGCCTGCCAGCGGACACGAGCGCGAGCTCAGCCGATCGTCCGCAGATCTACTTGGAGGGTCTCAAGGGCTATCCGGATGTGCGCTGTCAGCCCGAAATCAATGGCGCTCTCGCCGTCTTTCGTCTATCGCTCAGCGACTTTTACGAGTGCGGCGTGACGCGCATGGTCAACCAGCTAACGGTAGGTGACCCCTCCACCCATTGCCAGCGATCGTTAATAATCCCCTCTCTCTCTCTCTCTCTCTCTCTCTCTCTCTCTCTATGTGTACATGCTGTTTGTCACCGCAGGGCAAAAAGGTGTATTACCATAAAATCATCATTGAATCGGCCAGCAGCAAGGAGATTGTCAGCGTCAAATGCATTACCACAAGCGGTCCGGTTTATAATGTCATGATGAATGGCACCAACGCCGGACGGGAGCAGACGCGCGTCGTGCTCCAGGAGCAGTTGCCTGCCCAGCATCATGGCCTGGTCAGACGCGATGTGCTGCCGGCGGGTTTTCAGGAACCAGAGTAAGTTTTCGGTCAGCTTTGCGCTGCGCATCTTTTAATTGCCCATCAAAATGCAACGTCCTCAAATTGCATCTATGCATATTTTTATGCGCAATCTATGCAAACTTTATGGCATATTAAATGCCCAGACCCAGACCCAGACTCAAGCATCGGCATCGGCACCGGCACCGGCACGGAGCCAACCCTATGCCAAGGCTGTGTGGTCATAAATCAAACGACTGTCCCACTGGCTGTTCGGGCGGCCATTACCAGCCGGTAATTAGCCGTCAAATCGATGCCCGCGCTAATACCCCCACAGTCACTTTAATTGCCGGGCGTGCCGCCGGACAAACGTACTTAATGATGGAGAGAGGGTATTACAATGTTTGCTTTTGAGTCTATTGTTGATATATGTGTACGTGCCATGTCCTTCAATTACTTTGTTGAATCCGGCATACATTTAATGGGCGTGCCGTCCCCTCCCCTCCTCCATTCCGACAGCTCTTTTCAAGTGCATTTTTCTTTTATTCTGCATCTGTCATTGTTGGCATCGCCTGCAGCGATCTGGAGATAACCACCTCGTTGACAAAACGTGCACCGGAGCCGCGTCTGTCGATTGGAGTTAGCCAGGATGGCCAGAAGTTTACCAGAGATTTGACGGTCAAGTCGGTAGGTGCCTGCCCGAGCACACTTACACTTGTTTATGGCACTAATTTACTCTCATTTCATGCAGGGCACGCCATTGACCATGGAAATCAACCTGGATGAGGACTCGGCGCCAGTTTATGGCTTGGGTGTCAATTATTTGGATGTTACAGACACGCACACCTCCTCCGAGACGCTCATCTTCAAGGGGTGCATACGACATGACCAATTACCCAACCAGTTTGTGTGTTAATCTTTGCTTTCTGTACTCCTTGCAGCTGCACTGTGGATCCTTATCTGTTTGAGAACTTTAACACCATAGATGGCGATATATTGAGCGCCAAGTTCAAGGCCTTCAAGTTTCCCGACTCCTCGTACGTGCAGTTCCGCGCCACGGTCAATGTCTGCCTGGATAAGTGTCTAGGTACACAGTGCTCCAACAACCAGGTGGGCTATGGCAGGCGCAAGCGTGAGATCAGCGCCGCGAATAAGGTCTATGAGATATCACTGGCCATGTTCCTGCAAGTCAACGACATTGAGGGCGTCAACAAGAGTGAGTTTTTAAACCAGGCGAATCTTTTGTGTGTCTGCTAATCGGGTGACTTCGTCTTTACAGATGAGGTGCTGCAGCTGGAGGAGAAGCTGCGCGAACTGAAGCTGGCCAATCAGCGCCTGGCCCGAAACAGTCGAGGCAACTTTGCGGAACTGAGCCGCAGCATGGAGCAAACGCCCGCCAGCAGCGCTGTGCCCGCCTTTGTGGTGGATGAACGAGAGCTGGGACAGCTTAGCTCGGCTGCAGTCCAGCCCGTCGTGATCAGCCTCTGGGCGCTGGTCGGTGCGCTGTGTTGGCGCCTCATGTAAATAGTCGGACATATGGCAATTGTAAATCTCAAACGAAAGGCGGGCTGGCTGTTAATCAGGTTGGAGCTGCGTGTGCGCAGTGTGTATGGCAATAAAAAAATATATGTACTACCTACTACTAATATATATACTTATGTAACTGCCATTTATAAATCGTAAATACAATTAATTTTAATGTGAGTAGTTCTCAGCTAAAGCTCCCGACAATGCCAGCCTAAGTGACAAGGAAAAACCACAACAACAACAACAACAACAACAAAACAATAACAACAGCGACAACAAACACAGTGATTCTTAAATACATTTCGATAACATGATAAATTGGTCTTATGCATAAGCACCTACTAGTCTTCTAAGTTTAACTGTTAAGCTAATTTAATTAATGACTATAACTAAATGAATTAATAAAATTAAACAATCCAATTGAAATGAGTTTGTGTACATTACATTTTCAAATTTCGCTCGGTTCACAACACAGCAGATTTAAAGTTTGCAGCAATGGCAAATTTACAGCACCAGTACAGCTACAGCACCAATTTGAGTTAACATAACTGCTCCAGTGTTGCCTAACATTAAAAAAATGCCAGCTGACTGGAAAGTGTGACCGACTATAAGCCATCTTAAAATACCGCAAGTAAATCACACAACAAACACAGTTTTACAATTAAGAGAAACAAGCAACGTGTGCGCTTTTGTTTGGTTTGGGCATTTTAACATATTGCCAAGCTGGCGCATTGCTTTCCACATCAACACGATTCGTCATTAAGTGAGGCGCTGGTGCATAACGCGTGATCCATTTATAAATGTAGCGGCCAAGCAGAGACACCGCCAGCCGCCCTTGCCATTGTCACACAACGCCAGCAGTTGATGCTAATGTGGTGCGACAGCAGCATAAACTTTGCAAAACTGAGCCGCTGCGAGGGCTGCTGTTGTCCAGCGCACCGACGACAGCAAAACCAGCAACAACGCAAACAACAACAACAACAACAAAGCTTCCACTCCCACCGATTAAAACAGCACGCAATACATGAGCGCACCTGGCGCTTCAACAAACACAAACTATTTCAAATTTCACTCAGACGAGAAGCCATTCACATCGAACAGATGCTGCACTAGCCACTGCGAGCTCTGCTGGCGTGATATATCAAGTGATTACGACGAACACGTGAAACGTTGACGCCCCTTCCGCTGCCCAGCTCAGCCCGCACACAGCAATATGCGTTCGCGCAAGGTGCAAGTGATGGTGATTAGCTTCCTCATCATGTGGACGTTCATCACGTATTATATACTACTGCGCAATAGCACTGGCCAGTTGGACACGATGCAACAAAGTCAGCAGGTGAAACAAATAATGCCAAAAGCATTAATGGAACAGACGAAAAGCTTGAGACTATCACAAACTCTGATTGAATTCCTGAGACTCAAATACACCGACCCGCAGATGAGCACGACTCCAAAAATAACAATAGTCGCAGCCGAAATCTCAAATGAGCTGCTGGAACAGGATGCGAAAGCAACACTCGCCGCGTCAGTGATAACATCAGCGCAAATACCAACTAGAACATATCTGGCGAATGGTGAGCCTGTCATACCCATCCTGGTGTTTGCCTGCAATCGCATCTCGGTCGTCAAGTGTCTGGAGAATCTCGTGCAATATCGGCCCAGTATCGAGCAGTTTCCCATAATTGTATCCCAGGTAAGTGTTGGACGGCGCAAGCTAAGCGATCAGCTACTCAAATAATTATTTCTGCAGGATTGCGGCGATGAGCTGACCAAACAAGCCATTCAGTCATTTGGCAACCAACTAACGCTTATAGAGCAGCCCGATCAGAGCGATATCTCAGTGCTGCCCAAGGAGAAGAAGTTTAAGGGCTACTACAAGATTGCACGACACTATGGCTGGGCGCTGAATACCACATTCCATATTGGCTTTGACTTTGTGGTAATTGTTGAGGACGATTTGAATGTGGCACCCGATTTCTTCGAGTACTTTCTGGGCACGCACAAGCTGCTCAAGCAGGATAGAAGTCTTTGGTGTGTTTCAGCCTGGAATGACAATGGCAAGGCGAACGTTATAGACACGGCCAAGCCTGAGCTGCTCTATCGCACCGATTTCTTTCCCGGCCTAGGCTGGATGCTGACCAAGGAGCTGTGGAGCGAGCTGTCTGTCAAATGGCCCAAATCGTAAGTTGCAGTACATTTAGCTTGAGCATTATTATTATATGCTACTCTTCTTTGCAGCTTCTGGGATGATTGGATACGGCATCCGGAGCAACGCAAGGATCGCGTTTGCATTAGACCTGAAATTTCACGTACACGCACTTTTGGCAAGATTGGCGTGTCAAAGTAAGTGATTAGAATACTTCCACGTATCAAATATTAACATGATTCTGCGCTTTCTTTCAGCGGTTTGTTTTTCGACAAGTATCTGAAGCACATAAAGCTCAGCGAGGACTTTGTACAGTTTAGCAAAATAAATATGAGTTATTTATTAAAAGTGCGTACATCCAGTTGTTAAGTGGTCGATCAATTAATTTATTGTATATTCCACAGGAAAATTATGATAACACGTTTTTAAAGCAAGTCTATGTGCTTCCCCTGGTCACCTTTGACGAGCTGCGTCTCAATCTCGTTGCCATGGAGGGACCAGTGCGCATGCAGTACAATAATCGTGATCAGTACAAACGCATAACCAGAATGCTTGGGCTCATGGACGATTTCAAGGTGAGCATTTCTCATATATCTCAACGAGTTGTGTCTAATATTTATCTTATATTTGACAGAGCGGTGTGCCACGCACCGCTTACCATGGCATCGTTTCGTTCTACTATAATAAGCGACGTGTACATTTAGCGCCTAGTGCTAATTGGAAGGGCTATGACCTGTCATGGAGCTAACATCACTAAACTAGTTACTAGATAGACCCTAAGCTCAGCTCAATGCAACACGTAACGAATCAAAATGATTGTTTGAAAACTTTTTGCAATACCAAAAAATAGGACTAAAAGTTTATTTTTTGTTCATTAAGTAGTTTAGTTTAAATTGTAAAATTAATTGATGTTTCGCAACCAGTGCTAAACCGATCTAAGATGAGACTCCAGTTACTACAACTACGTATATATTTAATTTGTAATACTTGTGCAACGAGACCGATCCAATTCTATGTTATAGTCAGATCCGTACCCTCCGCCCCCATCTCGAAGCACACAGCCAATTGAAATTTGTAACCGAAGCAATAGCAACGACAAGTTGACAGTATTAGATAATATGTATACTATATATAGTCACAGCAGTCGCTGACTTTGTTGCAATGTTATTTCTGTTAATGCTGATTCGCTCTTATTTACTGTACAAATGGGCATTTAGTTGTTAAGTTGAATGAACTCCAACTCCAGATCGAGCTCGAAAGTCTGTAACGGCCGTTAAACATAAGTCTTTGTGATTTTGATTTATCTAATTATAATTCGTGTTTGTAATTTGTAACTTGAAAGAGAGCCAACAACCGACCCACAACATGTAACATAGAATATGGTAGCCATAGTTAACTCTAAGCATTTCGGGAGACAGGCACACACGTTAAATTCCCCAGTGAAATACCCCCCTCACATCCTACTACTCTGTGTGCCTGCCACTGTCAAATAGTGATAGCTACTAACCTACAGACAACATACTCATCACATCTGTATGACTATTTGTATTTATATGAGCATATTTTTGTGTGTGGCGTATAAACATAGATTGTAAAGATAACTAACTACAAGCTGAGTTTTCATTTGATTGATGTGGCTATTCCACAGCGTCCGCGTCCTCATCCAGCTGCTCGCAGTCAATGTCACTGCACTCGGACTCGGATTGCGTAGCGCGTCGGCTGCGTTGCGCCTGCGACAGTCCCTCGTGTCCATAGCCACAGGAGATGCTGCTGGCGGCGACTGGCACGTTTTTGTTCAGCAGAAAATTGGCATTGGCATCACCGAACACGCGCTCCAGTTCGGCCAGACCATTGCTGGTGCCCGCATCCGCATCCGTTTCCGGCGGCAGCGTAGCATACTTCAGCTGCAGATAAGATTCGTTCTGGACATGTGGCGGTATATAGTCCGCAAAGCTGCTCGGATACGGCTTACAGCGCGGCACATAACTGGCTGGGGAACTCGCTGCTCCGGCTGGCGGCGGGGGTGGCGGTGGCTTGGCCAGGCCAAAAGGTAGCGCAAAGTTAAGCGGCTGTCCACGAGACAGTATGGCATTCCTGGCGCTCTCAATAACGCTTGAGCCGTGCAAAGGTGGCATGCCAGGCGAGCTAGCGGGTGGACCGTATGGACGCATGGGCGGCGCGGCGCCGCTGCCATTCAACATGATGGACTGTATGGGCGTGGGACCCGCAGGAGTCTGGCTAAACAGCCAGAGGCGATCGCCCACAACCATGGGACGCGCCATGCCACCCATTCCCAGCTGTGAGTAGTAATGGGAGGCGAGCGTCTCCACGTCCGAGGTGTATTTCCGCTTCCACTTGGTGCGTCGGTTCTGGAACCAGATCTTGATCTAAAAATTAAGCAAAGTGAATTTAAAAACCACCATCAATTGGATCTTGCTGTTGCTCACCTGTGTCTCGGTAAGCTGAAGCTGTTTGGCTAGCGCCGTGCGTTTGGCCACGGATAGATATTTGCCACGCTCGAACTCCGTTTCCAGCGCCTTGATCTGAGCTGCAGAGAAGGCGGTGCGTGGTCGCTTTTTGCGATCGTCGTGCGCTGCAATGCAAACGAAAAGGAATCCCGCATGGTATGTGAATCAGATTTAGACATTAATTGCTATCGACTGCGGCCATTGCCGTTTGCTCTGCCAAACAATTTGCCGCTAATTCGAATTTGCCAATTGCCAATCTACTAATTGGCAGAGGTCACAGCGCCGAGAGCACCCTGTATGCAGATACTTGACGCTCGATTTTAATTGGCATCATTTCATCTTGATTGTGGTCAATGCATCTAATTGGCCATTTGGCAGCACATTTCTCCCGACTTGACCGTAAACAAATTGTCATATAAATTTTCAGCTTTTCAGTGACATTTTCGTTCGAAAAATGAGATAAGCCAACCATGTTGCCCACGGGGCGGCTTTCCGTCCCACATTTGCATCATTAGCGGGCGGCACATTATGTGACGCCCCTCGGGCCAATTTCTGATTATTTGTTTGTGGATCGCGCACATGACAGACGAGATCACTCAGCCAATGCATATTAGTGAATGATGTTTTCTTTTTTATGATTTTTCCAATAATTAATCTTTATGTTTCGCTTAAAAGCTAGCTATTAAGAGAGGTGACTTAACAAATAACATTTTATTTTAAATTATATGTGAACTATTAGAAATGGCAAAAGTCTTTTGATTTATAATTGTGGCATCTAGGTCCGACGGCCAGTCAATTTTCCTTTACTTTACATAATTTTAACTAGGCATGATCCTTAATAGATATAGATCTATCATCTTAATAGATTAGTTGTAGAATTGTATAAAACGCTTCGGCGAAAGAACTGAAATCATAATTTTCTCTGTAATCCTCATAAATTTTGCACACATGAATGCAAAAGTTGCATTAAAAACCGATTTTCTAACCTTTTCTTCAGTTGATATCATGTTGAGTATTTGCACGTATTTGTATATATTCTTGTATCGTCCACAAATTGAAAAGACTTTATTGATTTTGGCTAATTAATGTCTTTACGCAACTTTTCCGGTGCTATTCAACCTAGACCTGAGTTGGGCATATATACTAAAACCCGCCTCAGATTAAGTGATATGTTATTCTATGGCTACAGGAAATCGAGAAAATCAAAATCTTTCAAAGTTTCGACAAACCAAATATAGAATGAAAGACAAATGATTGCATGTCTAATAAATGCCTTTTACTTTTTATGGCGCAAGAATTAATAAACAAAAAATTATATAATAAACAGTTAAATAAACAGTTAATCGATCTTTGGACACGATTAAACTAAAGATCGTGGCACATCGGAAAAATCAATGTAGATTAATCAATTTGGCTAGTTGCCTGTTTTTAGCTAAGATATTGGGTTTCTAAAGAGTAATACCCAGTCTATCCAGTCTTGAATTTAGACCAAAAGTTTTTGAAGATAAAAAGAAGCTGTTCAAAATTTGTCGCAATTCTAATGCCATAAAAGGTGAAAAGTATTTGTTAAAGATGCAATTTTAAATACAATACAATTATCCTGTTGCATCCCATTTAAGAGGAACAACGCAAACATTCTACTGCAATAATAACCTCCCACATATTCTCCAATCTCTGCGAATATCCGTGTGAATAGCTGCATTTCATTCTATTTGCAATTTGTATTTTATACGCACCACTGCCATCATCCGAGGCAAGCTCTGTATCACTTTTGCCATCGTCCAGGCCGTCCTCCAGGCAGCTGGATGTCGCCGGACTGGAGACGCGCGACACATCACAGCTGACACGCCCACTTTCGTTGTGCGCTAACTGGGCTTGATTATCGTGGATCACTTCAAAGCTAGACGATTTGTCCACATAGTTGGTGGGACTGTGTGGCTCGGGCTTGGCTAGAATCTGTTCGATCGAAAAACTGTGCGGATGGCGACGCACCACAGATTGAGCATTCATTTTCACTTGGTATCAGAACGGAACGGATCGGATATTTCGTATGGAGCCGTAGCCGGAATCAGACACAACAGCGCGCGGCGACTTGTTTCGGAAAACTAATTTGAATTCGAATACGGAACGCATCCTGCGTATTGTAGAACACAGATCTCTAGGGGGCGTGGTCTGTGGCCATATAGTCGACTCTTTCCACTCGCCGGAACTGTGACAAGGCATTGGAAAGAAATGGTCGGACTGCTCGAAGACGTTGCTCTTCACGAAAAGCCACACATATGTTTATTTATATAACATGTGTGAAATTGTCGCAGCCTCTCGGCGTGTGGTGGGCGTGTCCACGTAATGTCTATATGTCTGGGATTTGTTTTTCGCTTTTTCTCTTTGGTTCTTCTTGTGACGATTAAAAGTCATAATTTTTGGCTAATTGTTTACAAGTAGCGCTATTTAATATTTTGATGCCTTGCTTAATATATTTAATAAGTTTGCAAACATATTTCACAAGCTACATATTCTCATATGTGGGTTGTTTGTCACCTTCCGTGGGGTAGCCTACAGATGAATGTACTCATAAATTTTGCCTATTTCAATAAAGATTTCGATTCAAGTATGTCATTATTTGTACGGTCTCTGGTTCCTCTGCTAGGCCCTTTTTATACCCTGAACCCGTTAAAAATGGGTACAAATTGTATAATGCTTTTGTGCAAATGTATGTAACTACCTGTTAGGAGGAAGGAAGCATCTCCGAACGCAAGGATCTCAGAACCTATAAGAGCTAGAGAAATTGAGCTGCAGGTCCTCCTAGTGCTTACGCAGATCGAGTTTGTTTCCGATATTCGATAACTTGCCCCGTTTTCAAGTAATCGATAAAAATCGATATCCTGTTTTTCGAGCAATTTTGGTAAATAATAAGAGCTAGAGTCACCAAGCTTGACATGTAGCTTCTAGAATAGTATATAGTATGTTGGAAGAAGAGAGTTCAGGGTATCCCCTAGTCGGGAGCTGCCGACTAGAACCTCTTACTTGATTTATTTTAATTATTTCATTACTTTTTTGAGTCTTCTGTAAAAAACAAGCCTACATTCAATATACTTTCTTAAGGCTTAAGGGAAGAAATTTAACAAGAAAGAACGTCTATTTTAGACACGCCGAAGAATAAATACTCTTGCGGACATTTACTTAGAAATGTTTTTATAATTTTCTGACGAATAATTCTTAAAAAATATATTTAATACAGTAATGTGATTTAATATGGGTTGGCAGTAGAAGTAGTAAGGGTATTAAAGCTCGTTATTGTCGAGTTTGATCAAATTATCTTGCAAAATAAAAAATATAACTAAAACATATTATAGACTAATGCTGAACTGATTTTCCATGCCTAAGGATATACGATATAGTTAAATTGGCGTCTTTTCAAGTAAAAGACTAGATCCTGATCTAGAATATATATACTTTATGAGGTCGAAGACTTTTCGTGATAGAATTATGATATCTCCTAATTATGATATCCAAAGTATAAAAACTCGTATGCCGCCATTGTAGTTCTGTATTCCATCCCATTTTCTCTATAAATATTTCTGTTTCAGTTTATTAGCCAGCATTTGGCAGGCTCACTTTTCGTGCAATAAACAATTTTGTCGGTTTCCTATGGCTGGGCAGATTTCGAGGAACATGTAAAACGTTCATTAATTCCAAATTATTAACACATAATTCAGGCGAAAGAGACGGCAACAGTGCGAGTGAGAGAGACGCAGGGAAAATTGCCGTAGCCGAGGATAGTTGATGCAATTGGCTGCTCGCCAATTATACAGGGTGTCTCCTTTGGCAGCAGCCTGTAACATCGCATCGCGATAATGTCTTCATTATTCATGCACAATTTGAGCAAAATATGTGAAAGCACGTTAATTAGTCGGCGCTGCTGCTAAACTATGGAAGTGAGCGACAGGGAAGCAGGGAAGATGCAAAGGGGGAGCGTGGTGGCAGCTGACAGTGGGAAGGAACGGGATGGGGGGAGGGGGCTAATCGAGGAATGAGAACGGGCTGGGCCCATCTATTTAGCCAGGCCGGCTGTCAGTTTGATTTAATTTAATGAGCATATTGCTTATGAGCCGCATGCCACATGCCGCATGCCGCCACATTCAAATCAAAATGACAACTTAATTTTCATAATTGCGCTTAATGAATATTCGACTATTGCTTGCCATATTTTAAATTCCGCTGCCAGATCCCTGAATATGGCCACTTGGCACTGGCATTCCAAATCAATTACCAATTTGCAGCCGGCCCTCTGGGCCAGCTATGGAAACCGAAACTGGATGTCCCGATACATATATATATACATATATATATATGCATACAAAAACCTACATTAATCGGATCTTCTTACTTTGGAGCCCGTCGTCGTCCTCCACTGGCATTTAACGTTAAATGGAGCGCAACCGTGTCACAAAAAAACTCATTTAATTAATACGAATGCATGCATCTTCATTATAAATCATCACTTCTCAAGTGTTTGTCAGGCGCACGCAACATAAATCACGGCTCCGTCTTCGTCTTCGTCTTCGTCTCCGTCTCCGACTCCGACTGCAACTACGACTACGACTCCGGCTCCGGCTTCGACTCGCAGTCGCGTGTATCACTCGCCGTTTTTTGTTCGTCCCTTTTTTATGTTTTGTCGACTAATGATGCATTCACGTTAGAAGAAATGCCCCGGACTAAACATCTGTCCGAGGCACTCCCACGCCATTTCTCGTGTATTTGGGTTTCCGATTACGTCAAAGGTGAAGTCCCTGTCCCGCATCTTGTGGCTGGGCGTGCATTGAACTCTTTGACGAAATTTTAGCATGATTCATTTGCTGGGCTGTTTGTTTGCCTTGACGCTAATTTGTGTCAGAAACAAATGGGACTGCAATACGAGTCAACAAGTCGAAGGGACTTCTGGATGGGACAAATCTCTCAAAGCATTTCAATTATATCAATAAAAATGCAATTGAAGTGTTTTATTTATCTTCGCTCTTTGAGTTAATTTTCGATCTGTTCTATGAGTATTTATAATCATTGATTTTTTTTTTATTAGCTGAGCTGATCTTTCTTTAATAAAACTACGGCTGTATTTCCACATGTTTATACCAATAACCACAAAAGTCTTTGACCTGATTGACCAAGCCTTAAAATCTAAAAAAGGACGGAAAATGAGCTTTAACAAAACCGCACAACTCAATTTCTTAAATTTTCATTAGTTTTTCCAAGATTTGGCCTGCTGTTTTGGTTATAACATGACAGGCTAGGTAGATATAGAGGCCACTCTTTATCAAAAGGAGCTAAGTTTAAGTAAACTCAATCTCTAAGTGGGAAAAATGGTGATCAATTTTTGTATAGTTAACAATAACAGCTTACTGGCTCAAATTCAGCTGCAATTTTCAATTCTTATGTTCTTATGTGTGTTAAGTTTAACTATGCTTTAAGTACATTGAAGTGCAAAACTATTGGGTTCTCATTTTTTGAGCCAACAAGAAAACCCGTGTTATGTCAATCCTGGGCGGCTTTAAACTTGCATAAGTTCGAATTTCTGGACCACTTGCATTTTCAACATTTTTCATTTAATTCGGGGCACGCAGGGTAATTTTATTGAAGGTTTTTCTTCTTACAAATAATGTGGATACATTTTAAAAGCAATTAATGAATAAGTGAATGCAAATTATTTCCAATATTCCTGATCTTGTTTTATTGAATATGATTTTAATATTTAATTACAATAAGATTCTGTCCACTAAACATTTTCGGGAATTTATCTTACCGGATTTTATATATTTTATTTAATTGTTATAACATATAGTTTTGACCCGTTTCCATTAATATGACAATAGTTGGGTAATTCCGTTTAATAAAAGCAATTAACTTCCTTTTCATCACATAATTTTTTTTATCTCTTCCGATGCTAAAAAATATATTAAAATATGCGTTAATTATTACGCTAAGTATCAATTGAGTATTCATTCAAATTTAATATAATATACTTAATATACTTAAATTTGTTGCACTTTATTTTCAATTCGATTCCAGTCTCAAATTTCAGCATCCTTTGCGGTTTCCGAAAACTTACCTCATTTGGTTGTTTTCTCATTGGGCAACGGCTGCATTTTATTTCATTCATGAAAACTCCCTGAAGACATAAACTGCTGCACATATCCGCGCCTTATAAGCTGACAGATATAAATAATAATTAAAAAAAAAAAAAGAAAAAACAAGAAATATAAGAAGAAGAAGTGCATATTAATTTAATGTGCGCTCATTTCGTGTGTGGGGAGTTCCGAGAAGCGGAGCGAGCGCATAAAAGGCGTCATTTATGCATGTTTTGTACGCGCAGACAAAACTCATAAATTACAACCAATTATCAAATTAGATATTTACAAAACATGCAGTTTAAATCAACGTTTTTTATGGCCGCCCGAAGTGGAGGAGGGTGTGGGTGGGTGTGGGGAGTGGGGGCGTGGCATCCAGTTTCCCATTTTATGCAGTTTATGGGGCAATTGCTTGCGTCTTTTTATAGGGTACAAAAACTAAATCAAAGCCCAACTGCAACGGCACAATCAATTTTCAGATAATCACGTGCTGATGGCGGCAATTTAACGTTGCACGTTGCACGTAGCATGCGGCAAGTAGCAATTGGAAAAAATTAGCAGACAATGCGCAACTGACAGCGCTGGGCAATTAATTTGGTGTAATTACTCAGTGGACGACAGTTGACAAGACACAACTGGAGCTGGGTGATGAGGCAGGCAACAGGGTGTTGCTAGGAAAAATGTCAGCACGCCCCAGTGGAAAAACTACGCCTCGTGCCTCGCCAGCACCTCAAGTTGTGACTTGATTTCGAGTCGAATCGAGTCGAGTCGAGTCGAGTTGAGCTGTTCTGTTGCCACCTCAACGCATCGATGAAATTTTGTACGGCATTTTGCTTAATTTCTTTGACTTTTGCTACAATTGCGGCGGCATTTTAATGAGCTGCAACCAAACTTGCCCCTCCTCAAAGTGGCGGCAAATTGCGCCCCAAACAAGGGTTAAAGCAATACCAAACGATGTTCTTGCTGCTGCTGCTGCTGCTGCTGCTGCTGCTGCTGCTGCTCTTGTCTGGGGTCTAGCTGTTGCCTGCTGCTAATTGGCCTGGGACACAAGCTCTTTGTTGTTGTTGTTGTTGTTGCTGCTGCTGCTCTGTGATATCAAACAGTTTTACGCACAAATTGAAACTGATAATTGTCGCCGGGGCCTGATTTATGGTACTGAGTGATGAGCATATGTTTTAATTAATTTCCAAGAAAGTGTTTTGGCAAATGCCACTTAGGCTGACAGCGCTGTCTTAACCGGGCGACTGTTGCTGTTGCACTTGTTGCATTGAAATGTAGACGCCACACGCTTGCCCCAAATCACATAATCCACGTAGCAGCTCTTTTTTGAGCCAACAAAGACATAATTTGATGTTGCTGCCACTCTTTGGAAATTATGATAAATGTCTAAGAAAACATGAGCTGCTGCTGCCCCTTAGACTGAAGCAACAACAACAACAACAACAACAACACGCGGGGCACATCTGCATGACATTTTTTAGGCAAGCAACAACCACAACTCATTTGGGAACGTGCGCGTTTGAGGCGCCCCACATCCTCCAACACGGCCGCCAGCATTTGAGTGAGATTAATGCGGTGAGGAAAATCATAAATTAATTAGAAAAGCAAGTTGCTGCCTGGAAAAACTGTGCACCTCTCACTCTAACTAACTCTCAATGTCTCTTGTTGCGGCTCACTCGAGGCAGACACTTATTAGTGACATTTAGTGGCAATTTATTGTGGAAAGTGTTGTATACACACGCACACACACACACACACACACACACACACGCACACATAACTTACAGGTGTTGTCACAGTAATGCTTAATTAGCTTTTATTATTAGCTACGATGTGGCAACTAAATGCAAAGGCTATCAACTACAAAGCGCACGACCCAGACCAAGTCCCAGTCCGTCTCCCCAGTCGTAATCTAAAACAAGTTTCCTCATTCCCGTTTAGCTATTTCCTGTTCCCTTAAATTGTTGTTGTTGCTGGTGCTGCTGCTGCTGTTGGCGCCTATTGCTGGCGTTTAGGCGCAATTAGCGAACGCCTCAGGCGCCAGCTAGTAAATAAAAATGTCTACTGTGGCATGTGTAGGTGACTGTGTCTGGCACTGGTTCTGGGCCAGGAGCTGTGCCTGAGGTTGGGGTATTGGAGGCATTCCAAATTGTCGTCAGAGTGTCGCGACTGTCGCATCCTGGCGGGCAATAGGAATGTAGTCCTGTCAAATGCTCAAAATGGGAATTATGTGTAGACTGAGAGAGTTTTAATTAGGCAGTTTAGTTATTGAAGATTGTTAAGGATGGGATTAATCAATCAAATACATGAAGCAATGCAAACATATTAAATGATCTGCTATATTGACATATTTCATTTGTGCATTCAATTGCATATCGAAAGATCTCAAGCAGTACAGTGAATAGCTCAACAAAAATTATCTGCTGGTTTCTAGCTTTATATTCGTTTTTTTTTTTTTTTTTTTTTATTGAATAAAACAATGAAATTTATTTAACAAAAGATAATTGTGCCTTACAAGGCAACTTAAACTAATCAAAAATTAAACTAAAAATAACAATCTAATTTATGATAGAACATAACAATGAATTAAAGATAACTTATAAGGGGGAGATTTAAGGGGTGATACTGGGGAGATCGTCTAAATTTTAGTAGGAGATATTTATGTCAAGACCCGGTTCAGGAGGTCTTGAGGGTGATGGCGTTTGAGTCTCCTCCTTACTCTTTTACGGTGACAGGCAGTATTTAGGCGCCTAGCTTAACAGTTTGGATGAGCTCCTAGCCTCTCCGTGTATTTTTGGGCAATCACTTGGATTCTGTCTCCTATTTTGGGCCTTAAGGTCGCGCTCAATATTACGTGTCCGTATGTACCATGGAGACCCAGCGATCATCCTCAAAGTCTTAGCTTGTAGCACACGGATCTTATTCAGGTGCGACTTGGCAGTAATACCGTACACCTGTGTGGCATAGAATAGGCTCGGAGCTAAAATGCACTTGTATATTTTGACCTTGTTCTCCAGCGACAATTTATTTTTGGCGGAGAGTAACCAGGACATCTTATTTAATTTGGCTCTATATGAGTGCTGCAGTGACGTGACATGTCTTTCGAAGGTACGGCTTCTGTCTAGGATGACACCTAAGTACCTGTACGCAAATGAATGATCCAGTACTCTTCCATTAAGTGTTTATATTCGTTGGATTGTGGATTTCGCCTCATTAATCGTTTTATAAATAAATCGTTGCATACTTTCATGCTGATCCTAATAACATCGAAGAACCAGTTGTACTGCATACTTTTGGGCCGTAAGCAAAAGTCGCAACAATATCGCGATACAGAAAACTATTGCATTCTTTCGCACCGCGCCGAATATACACAAATATTTTTACTTACGAGCTTGGCAATTAACCAAGTTTTAAGTTTCAACAAAACGATGCCTTTCAGATTTTCACTCAACAATTAATTCAAGCAATATGGTGACAGAATCGAATGCCTTGTAAAATTACATTTACGGTCCGCAAGAAAACGGCAAAAATAATCAGGACGATTTGGGTGTCCTTCGGCCAGTTAATAGCTCTGATCCATACGGACTGGTTACCACAGGACTCTCAGGAAATGCAAAAACAAGTCCGAAAATATCTAACTGTATATTTGTAATGTAATGTAATTTTGTGGTCGAATACTGAAAAGCCTTCAATGCCAATTGATCGTTTGAAATTTTTGTCATTTTGAGGTTCTTAAATATCAGTAAAAGTCCTTTAAATCTTTTTAGAAAAAAACTCTAATTTGGCGAAATCATTATTGTGATCTCATAAATATTACTACTTTATATTATTATTTATTATTTATTTTACTAAAAAGTTTAGTGCATTCTGTTAGAACAGTCGCACCAGTTAGTTTTTCTACTGTATTTCACTTAAAAATACATGGATATCTAAATAATGAAAATCACAAAATATTTGCATAAATAATACTAGAAATAAAATCTTAAGACACAGTCAACACCATAGCAGTGGGTGCTATATAAAAGATATTCTATTTGAAACACAAATTGGGAAATGACCGAAATTATGTTAATAATACTGAACAACAGTGTAAAATCGCAATTTATTTATTTTATGAGTGTACGATATTTGTGAATTTATTTTTATTTGGCTAGAGAGAGAACGTGTTGAGGTCAGCCCCGACGAGAATTGTTTATGCAATTGAGATTGAAATAAATACAAACGCACAGTGGCTGCAAATAAAACGGACTAAATGTGAATTTTAATGTTGTTTAGCGGAAATTTCTACGCACTTTTCTTTGTTTGCCTACAAGCAGGTAGATGTGGTTCTTAACTATTGTACTTGAAGATAAATGAAAAACCCTCGCACTTGACAAGCCAAAACAAAAGGCGCAACCTTTGTTCGAGTGCCGGAAGTGAATATATTGCGCATACGCCATGTGAACAGTCGCAGTCCAATTTCTCATTGCCTGTCGTCGTATGGCTGAGTAGCCGAAAGGCCTTTTTCGTATACTTGTTGAATGACGGTCAAGGTTGTTGCCAGCAGCACTTGCCACACGGCACGTTCTACGCACAGCCCGCAGCGATGAGTTTCATTGAATTTGCGAACGTTATGCGACGTGGCGCGGCGCGGCGCGGCGCGGCGCAACGCTTTGAGACATTTTTAGCCGCCTCAAGGATAACGCAGTGCGCCAAAAGCGAGACGCATGTCAAGGTCAGCGTCAAGATTCGCCACAAGTGGCAGCAACTCAGCAGCCGAACAGCTCAATTTGGTGCCCACGACAGCTAATCACGGGCACAGTTCAATGCACAGCGTATCCAGTCGCGGCTTGGACTGGACTGGACCGAATCGAGTCGAGTCGGGTCGGGTTATGTCATCGACAGACCGAGCAGACCTATCAGCTGAATGTTCGCTGTTTGTTGGCCGCAGGCGGCAGCTCTTATATCGTATAATTTACAATGTTTATAAATAAGGCCTGGAATGCCTGGCACAATGCGTTTGAGGATGAACCCTGCCTGCAATACATTTAATTAATTTGAAGTTCTGTTCTGATCAGATGCGAACGCGAACCGGTTGCTCATTCAGCTTTCATTTCTCAGCGTTTGCTTTCATTTTCGAAATGTTTTATTCCACAATTAGCATAAATTGCGTTCAGCTGCTAAATTTAGTGACCATACTTAAATGTACTTTAGCCGGAAGTTATATGCACACATGGTATCCCACATCGAAAAGCGCTGATCTTCAATTAGCTCTCATAATCACCGCCTCAGTCGTGCCTGCCCCAAGCGGCGGCTACACAAATTGCATGTGGGGGCCTCCATCTGGCTACAGATTAAACCACATTAGAGTTATGCAAGCGGCACGCACAGCTTCCCATAGATACATGGCTTTTATATAGATACATTCGTAGTAAATTTACCCATGAAGCTGGAGCACAGCTCCTTTGCCCACGCTTTGAGAAATGTGCGACAATTAGTTCAGCGCTAAAAAACGGGTTTTTAGTTGATTTTGGTTTTTGTTTTTTCGCCGCAACTCTTTGGCTTTTTGGAGTGGGCGGCGCAATGCGTGCGCAACGCAAAAAAAGGCAAAGATATTGAAATATTTTAATAATAAAGTACAACAAAAAAAAAAATAAATGAAACATGCGAATACCTTGGAACCACAAAAAAATCGCACACGCACGGCCAACGATTAAGATACCGAGTGCCAGAGTATAAGTACTTCAACTGCAGCTTTAAAAAACAACAGCAACAGCCGCAAACAAATACCAATAGCTGGGCAACAATGCTAACGGCCGCTTTATTAACAATTACGAGCGTCTCAGCCGCAGGCTGACAACGTGGGGGAAAGGGGAGGGGGTCGAGATACTTGGACTTGGCGTTGCATGCGTCACGCGTCCACACATTTTGCATTTTGCATGGATCGTGTGTCACAATACAAATTTAATATTAAGCTCATAAATGCGCATTTGCGAATCGATAATCAAAGTTTACAAAATTTCAAGCCAAACAATTTCGCTTTCACATAGCAGAGCCTGTATTTGTATCTGTACCTGTATCTATATCTGTAGCTGTAGCTGTATCTGTATCTTTGATTTGTTGGCCTAGTTACCTTCGGGCCTCAAACGGTTCTCGAGTGGCTGCGAATATTTGCTTTCAGTTCGGCAATTGCGCAATCTTTCACATAGACCATGAGTCGGCATTATTTGTGGGACACATTTTGAGTAAGGGCCAGCCTTGTGGGTGCCTCTTTCAAGTTCAGCTTTTAAGAAACAATAATAGAAGAAAAAAAACCACAAAGATACTTTGTTTTACAATATGCACATATATATTTGCAGAGTTTAACAATAGGCACATTAATATTTTAATATATTTATCGAGTTATGTATATAAAAATAGTTAAGTTAATATTTAATTGGCACCTATTTAAACACATAAAGTATCATTTATGTTTGCACAAAAGAAAATTAAAAGCTAAAAATGAAAAATATTTTTATTCTCTCCTGTAATAAACCGTTTTGCTGTTTCCTCGCAAGGACAACCGAGTTTCTTAAACCTATAACATATATGAATTATTAAACTAGCTAAAATATTGGCAAAAAATAAAAAATGAAAAAACAAAAACATGTAGAAATCAAAAGAAAAACAATATAAATTAGTTAAAAGTAGAAAATGTGGCATTCCTGTTGCTGACCTATAAACTAACTCTAATCTATAAACCTGAGACTCTAAATAAGTTCCTCAATTCTTGCTGTGTAAAGCGGCCCACCTTTTGCAATCAGAATAAGTATTTTACAGATGCAGCCATAGACTTAGTTCACTTTTTAACCATGGCCCTGTAGCAGGCGATCTTTAGGATCTAGTTAGTTTTTATATGGCATACTTTAACTGTATGTCCCAAACTTGCAACAGAAAATATAAAATAATAATCAAAGTGAATTAACATTGACTTTCTACATTTACTAACTTCCAACTCTTAAAGTTTTTTACTCGAATTTTCAACTTTATACTTGTCGTACAATATCTTCATAATACCTATACCTAAAATCGTACCTAAAATTACAATTTTTTTATCATTTAAAAATTATATTAAACAACTTTCTCATTCTATGAAATCGTCTGAAGTTTTTCATATTTGTGAATTTTAAAATTATTTCATCTGAAATCGAACATTAAACTATTCACTGGCAGTGCTGCTTGTTCTCGAACATTCCATTAAGTTATAGGGTTTTAAATATCAAAAATAAGTAGCTGCACAGTGGGACAAGTGCAAGAGAAATGCCACATTTTCTACTCTCAACCCAGTTGAATTAACTTAGTTAAAACTTATGACATACAAATTCGTTACGTTCTTTTTGTTGTTGTATGTAAAACTTTGCTTACGCCCTGCTGGGCTAGGGGGCGTGGGCGTGGGCGTTGGCGTGTTCGTGGTTCTGGTTGTGGTTGTTGGACAGGTGGACAGCATCACAGTGTACAGCCATTGATAATTTCACATTAAAAACAAATGGATTAACAAAATTTACCCACTAAAATTAGTTAACAATTCCTTTGGACCCAGTCCTAGTTGACGGGTGATACGGTCTGGCCAAACTTGCGGGCGCGCTGACCGAAACCCTTGCTGCCATCGGGCCCCATGGGCGTGCGGACCAGACTCTCGGCGGCGCGCTGGGCAAAGGAGCCGGAACGGGAGCGCGGCGACCCATCCAGGAAGCTGCCTGTGCGCGAACGCGGCTGCCCATCATAGTCGCTGCCGGAGCCGGCGCCATGCTTGTAGTTGCTCAGGAAGCTGCCGGTGCGGGACCGCGGCGATCCCTCAAAGCCCTCGGATCCAAAGGAGCAGCGGCGATCGTAGCCGGAGTCTGTGGAGATGCGACGCCCGCCAATGTACTGGGCATTGTCGTAGGCCGCCAGCTTGCTGCTCAGCTGTTGGAAGTTGTTGGAGTAGCGACGAGGCCACACCTGATAACCACCACCGCCGCCGCCCACCAGCTGATCGGGCTCACGATCACGATCGCGCTCGCGCTCGCGCTCCACATTGAAATCGTTGGAGGGGCGACGATAGAAGCCGTTGCCATCGCTGGCATTGGAGAAGCTGCGCTCGAACTGCATGGAGCCATTGGAGTAGCGCCTCTCGCCATTGCCAGGGCAGCTGCCATTGGAGCAGACGGAGCTCTTGCGATACGTCTCCGACTGGCCAAAGTCGGAGACGCGTCTAGAGCACGGGCAGCTCTCCGAGCAGTTGGAATCGCGGCGCTGTGGAGCGCCCGTCTCCGAGCAGTTGCTCACGCGCCGCGACATAGAGAGACCCGCCGCGTCGGGAGCATAGTTCTGCTCCGAGCAGTTGGACAGCCGACGCTGCAGGCTACTCACCGGCGCCGTAGGCATTGGATTAACATTGCTGCTGCTGTTCGCGACGACAGCGGAAGGCGGCGTTGAGGGCTCGCCCAAGGCAGCAGCCGTGTTGGCCGAGATGGTGGACGTATTGCTGTAACGCCTGGGCACATAGCCGAAAAAACCCGGCGACTGCGACTGCTGGTACTGCTGCTGCTCCAGGCCAATGCTGCCACGTGGCTGATAGTGCTGATAGCCATGTCCATGGCCATGATAGGCAGCTGCCTGGTGGTGATATGGCTGCTGGTGCTGATAGTAGCTCGGCTGGAAGTCCGAGTTGTTGCGCTTCAGCTTAAAGCGCAGGTCATGCAGCGGCTCATGGCTGGGCATGCCGGAGAAGCTGCCGCCACGCGTGCGTTCGCAGTTGGCATCGTTGTAGTAGCGATAGTTCTCCACCATGCGGGCAACGGGTGCGGCCAGCTGGATGACGGCCGCCTTCTTGCCCGTCTTCTTCTTGGGCGCCACCATCTCGTAGACCTGGAACGGTCCGGTCAGATGAAGTGCTTCGCGTGCCGATGACGATTCCAGATATTCAACCAGCGCGCATTCCTTCTGCTGCAGCTCCGGATACTTGTTCATGAACTGGCGCACATCCACGGGTATGGCCATGCCCGGCTTGAGTATGCGTATGAGGGCGATCTCGCCGCACTTTGAGAACAGATCGGAGACCTTCTCAATGCTCAGCTTGTCCAGCGGCAGATCGCAGGCGACAATGGTGCGCGAGGGCATGGTCTCATCGAAGCTGGGCAACGGCTCCAGACGCCGCACCTTGGTGCCCTGCTCATTCAGCTCAATCTTGCGCGACTTGCGGCGCACGGCATCGCCGACCACCTTCCACTCGCGGGTCAGCTGGCGCACGCGCTTGAAGCTGGACACCAGCTTGAGGCTGACGAAGCCCTCCTTGTTGCGACGCACGTGCTTGAGCAGAAAGGCATCCTTGAGTATGCTCTCGTTGGAGAAATAGAACTCAACGGCCTCGGCTATTTCCGCGGCCAGCTCATCGCTTGGCACCAGCGCCGGCTCCAGCGTATCTATCTCGTTGGCCAGCTCCACAGGCTGCTCCGCCTGGGTTGTCTGCGGCGGCGACGGTCCCTGTGGCTCCTCATCGGCAGGCTTCTTTAGGCTGAGGAACGAGCGATGCACACGGCGCGTTTCCATTACAGGCGAATTAGCTGGCGCCACGGCGGGTGGTGGCGAGGCATCCAAACTGAAGTTGGGATGCAAATAGATGTTGTCCATGTGATGCTTGCGAAACTTCTCCAGATTGGCCTCGCTAAGCGGGACGGCTGGCGGCGACGCCTGACCCTCAGTCAGTTCCGGCTCGTTTATGATGTGATTGTCCACGGCCAGCGGCTTCAGCTCATCATCCTCCTCGGACTCCTCAGAGTCGCCTATGGACGAGCCCATGCCCACATCCAGATGCTTGTCATCGCTGGGCGTCGACAGCGTCGACGGAGACATAGGCGGCGCACTTGGACTGTTTGGTGCATCCTCGGATCCGGAACCAAACTGCGAATCTAGCGATTCCATCTGATGTAGCAGCGCCTGCGCCGAGCGTTTGGCATGCAAACGCAGCAGCTTTGACGGAAGCGAGGAGGATAATGGCACCACAGCCTGTGAGCTGCAGCAAGGCTGCTCCTCCAGCTCCGCCTCTTCCGCCAGCTGAGCCGTTGGCGGCGTCGCGGGCTTCATAACGGGCACCGCTGTCAGTATGGGGCTTGCCACCACCGGGCTGACAACAAAGGTGTGTCCCTGCGGCACCTTCACCTCGTAGCTGCTGGGCCTGCGACTGGATGAAGCCTGATCCTGTTCGCTCATCTTGGAACGTTGGCTGATGCTCTGAGCACTGGGCACTCCAGCAAAAGCTGGTGAAAAATTGTATTATCTCTCA
Organism: Drosophila littoralis; assembly: GCA_018903485.1. Lineage (NCBI taxonomy): Eukaryota > Metazoa > Arthropoda > Insecta > Diptera > Drosophilidae > Drosophila > Drosophila littoralis. Next base: position 9,638,506 of record JAEIGF010000297.1, on the reverse strand, counting down.
AAGCTCCAAATTGTATCGGCAGCTATAATTGTATCTGTATCTGTATTTGTATATGTATCTGTAAATGTATCTGTATCTGTGTCTGCCTCTCCGTGTCTATGTATCTCTATCTATAAGCGCTTGAGCTGCCGCCTGCTTTTGTCTGGGGCAAATTTCACTTTCACTTTCAAGTTCAGCTCCAACTGCTGCTGTCTGTGGTGCACTTACATTTGGCAGTCAGTGTGTGCATTTACGCTCAGCTTTGGGCGTTCAATGAACGTCAGCTGTTTGTTGTTGCTGTTTGTTGTTGCTCGTTGGGTTTATTTTGCGTAATTCTGCAGCCTGTGTTAAACGTGCTTGGAATTCTGACTGAATATGGTTTATTTTGTATCGGTAAGAGGGGGGCGGGGGCGGGAGCGAGTGTTTTGCTGCTTTTTGTTTTCTAGGCCGCGCTTGACACCGACACCATTTGATAGTCGTTAAAAACGGCACCGCAACAATTTGTTGTTATTGTTTTTCTTGTTAAATGAATTGTTATAAAATTTCAAATTTACAATTTCGTATGCATTTGGGTTTTTTTTTTTTTTTGTTGTTGTTGGTTGTTGTTGCTGTATTTATTATAATTTGTTGTTATTCAGTTTGTTCAGTTGTTGCCCGTGCGAGTTTCTTAATTATTTCCGTTGTCTTTAGGGTGTTTGCCAGGTATTTGTTGTAGTTGTTGCCGTTTTATATTGATCCGTTTTGTACGCGAGTTCGTGCAACGCTGCAACGCGGAGATAGACTGAAATTGCAAATTGATTTGAGGTCGGTTAAATACCCTCTGCTTTCGTTTAATTTTTGTATTTTTCTTGTTGTTGCTGTTGCTGTGCTTACAGCGCGACTGCCGGCGGCAGCGACGCCAGCGTCAACGTCGGCAGCAGCAGCGACAGCCGCGTCGAGCGGCGTTATTGAGCGGTCCAAGTACGCACGAAACAACCGATAACAACAACAGCAACAACACAGAGAGACAGCTGCGCCGACTGCGCAGCCAGCGGCGACAACTTATTGGCAACTGAGCAACAACAGCAGCAGAGCAACAGCAGAGCAACAGCAGCAGCAGCAGCAGCAGCAGCCGCACACGAAACTTGTTGCGTTGGCAACAACAACAGCAGCAACAACATTCGCTTAGTGCATTTGTCAGCCTGTTGTTGTTATATATTTTTTTGAATTTTATTTCTTATAAATTGTTCTGGCAAGATACAGCTACAGACACAGATACAGATACAGATACACACATGTGCATACTGCGAGGTGCTTCCGATTTATTTATTTGCAAATTTAATGCCTTTTCTTTTTGTTTCTTTTCTCGCAGCCAGTTTGCATTGAGCAAAGCGAACGATCACGAAATGCTCGCATTGCTCATACGCAACGTTCGCCGCGACGCCCCGTCTCGCTGCGCGAAAATTGGGAAAGTGCTTCAGCTGATTTAGTTTTGCCTCTCTGATTGTTATTGTTGTTGTCGATTGGCGACCTTGTTGCATCCAATTTGCCGTCAAACAAATTGCAATGCAGCATGCAAGTCCAGCATGTTAAAATTTATCTATGGGGAAGCAGGAAACGCCACAAATGACAATTCGTTGAGGGTTAGGAAATGAGTAGGCACTAATGGAGTATGCCTCTCGTCGGCTCAACTGGGCTGCGTCGAGAAGTTCCGTCTATGAAGAGGAAGTTTTAACAGAAAAAAAAGAAAACAGAATGGAAATTTGTCAAAGCATCTATTATATTTTGTTTTTAAACTAAATAAATAAATATCTCAATTACTTAAATTGATAATTATATAATTAATTACTTAAATAAAAATTACATTACATAATAAATAATAATTAATGAAATATAGAAATTAGTAAATATATTTTTATGCAAATACAAAACAAACTAAGAACTGCAAGAAGAACCTGAATTAAAATTTACTTATAATAATTATAATAATTTAATAATAATTATATAGACAATATTATATATCATATTTTATATAAATTTGTATTTAAGTAATTTTATTTTACATACATTATTTTTTGTTTTGCATAAGTCGTATATATTTTATATTTTTTATGTGCGCAGATATGGATATAAAAATAAATGTACACATGTTGGTTTGCTACTTTCATACAAACAAGGTCAGTAATTTGTTCAACTATGCATTTGCCATTTGGCAATTTAATATTTTAACGACGCCGTTCTATTAGCTCGATTCCCGTTAACTCATTACAAAACAGCTGCTCAGAAGCAAATCCATTGTGGCATCAGCCAAAAGACCTCATCATAACGCTTCCCCTCCCCCGCCGCCAGCTGCCAGTTGAATGTCAAGTGCAAGTTCAAAAGCATTTTGCATTCGGAGGCGCCTCCAATTGCGTCATGCGAGCTGCCCCCTCGTTATGCTATTATGTTATGGGGCGCCATTGTATACTAATCCTTTTAGTGGCATGCGGGCATTTATGAAACGCTGTCGGCGCGGTTGCATCAGTTGGCCGTCGCTTTTGTTTATTCAATGCACTGATAAAATTATACAATCTTAAGTGTTGACACACATTTGCAATCCAATTACGCACAAGCATGTACGTATGCAGGTAGTCAGAACTCTTTTACCCAATTGGGCTAATGGGGCGTATGCTTGATTCGTGAATTCGGCTAGCAGCTCGTTAAGGTCAGCTGTCCATTAATTGGCAATTGACGACAGGCATTTGCGGACCATTTGATTTCGAGTAGTCATACAATTTGATTTGCCAACAAGTAAATTATGATTTTTAAGAAACACTCGAACAACAACAACAACAACTACAACAACAACAAGTGCACATAATACAATGGCAAAATAACCTTGCGGTAAAAGACACAACAACAATAGCCGCAAAATATAAAAAAAATTCAAGTATTTTTTGCTAATAAAACAAAACAAATGATTTATTTATTTAGAAATAAAAAATAAATACAAAACCATAATATATTATGATTTTTTGTAATTTGTTGGCAGCCTCCAAAAACAAGAAAAAAATAAGATAAAAGGGCGTGTCAATCAAAATGTACCATAGAAAGATTAATCTGCAGCTTTTGGCCAACAAAATTCGCAATCTAACCAGGAAGTTGCCAAATTATGTGTTATTTTTTCTTGTGTCTGTTGGGGTAGGTCAGAGCTACTTAAAGCCAAGTTTCTGGCCTAGTCAGGTGCCCGTTTGTGGGACAAATAATAAGTATCAATTGGCTCTTAAAGGCACTTTAGCTTTAAGTACGCGCAGACGCTGCATTGTTGGCCATGCTTGTTATTGTTCACGCATTTATTTGCTTTTATTTAACATTTATTTACTTTTTGCACACACATATGTTTTTATTGTTGTTGTTGTTGCTGTTGCTATGCCTACACTCTTTGGAGCTGCGGCTGTAGCCCAGGGTCATCCAGGCGCTGTCGTTGTCGATCTGCTTATGATCAGCGGTCGGAGCATTATAATTATTATTACTTATTGCTATTACTGCTGTTGTTGTTGTTGTTGTCTCTGCTGTTGTTGTTGTTGTTGTTGCAGCTGCTTTACACTCTAATTTTTGCTGTTGTTTGTCCTTCTGTTGACATTTTGCACGCGTCGCGCGTTCAACAAAAATTATGTTTTTGGGAATTGTTCACTTGAGCCTACGCAAAGCGAAACAAATCAAATCGCATCGAATTGTTCACATTGAGGTAGGTGGAAGCTGAAGCTGCGCCACAAGCTGTTTACCAGTTTGTTTAATAATAATATAAATTAACAAAGATTGTGTAGGAAATTCCCAAAGGCAACACCGAATATAGATATAACCAAAGACGATGATTAAGAAAGTGAGAACTCTTGTCAACATTTTATAACTTTTTGAAAGTATTACACAAAAAATATTGTAAATTTGTAATTTGAAAAGTACGTCGAACTGCGAATAATTAAATTGAACAGCTTACACGAAAGCAAAACAGTCGATAAACGAGTTTTTTTATATGGACAAAGAGTTCGTCTTAAAAAATATCCTAATTAAACTTTATGTTTTTATAACTAAAACAGCTTTTTGCCATAAAATAAACATTTTGGATTGGGATGGAGCTGATTCGTATATGTCACAGAGGTTTCTTTTCTCAAATAGGAAGTACCACAAATGTTAATCAGATATTGGGAAAACAGATAACAGAATTTGAACTGCAAAGCATTGATTAAACTTGTTGTGAATTTTAAATTAATTAATGAATGCTTTTAAAGAATTTGGAACCTAGGTCCGCTTGTTGCCCGCGCAAATCAGGCTATTTTCAAATGATTTATAGCTCAACACATTTAAACAAAATTGAAAAGTATTGATTTTGTGATTAGGCCTTGCCACATTTTGAATTAAGCTTCTTCTGGGAAGTAGTTTGAACTTTAGTTAAGGGTGCTTAGGGTATCTGCCAGTCGGCCATTCCGGACTAGAGAGGACTTACTTGTTATGTTTATCTAGATAGCTCTGACATATATTTATGTACTCGCTTGAATATCAATTTATTTTTTGACATATAGGTACTTACATAATTTATGGGTATACTATATTTTACTTTATACTATTTATATTATTTATACAAGTACTTTTCCGTAATATGTGAATCACCTCATTAGATTGCATGGCAGTTAACGTCGTGAGGCAATGTCTGGGCCCAAAAGCCACAGCAACAACAACTGGCAACTGGCAAATGGCTAACGTAAGCACGACAGCACCCAAAAAAAGATGAATAAATATTAATAAAATATTAAACTTGACGCTGTTCACCCCAAGTTCAATGTTAAAAGCAGAGAAACGTGGAGGCACAGCTATTGTCCATGTGGCAGGCAGAAATTGTTACTGCTGCCGAGTTGTAATTTGTGGCTTAACGTTAAGCCACATTTAACATTTCCCATAAAGCATTAAGTCCTTTTAGATTATGCGATTTACGATGGTTAAATTAAATGACAGACTTTGCCAATTTTAGGTTCGCTTGTCTGAAAATTGGGTCATGAGAACATCGCGTAGAAACAGGGATTGTTGCATAACCCAGAACCTTTTGCCTGGGCAGAGCGGGCAAACAGGTTCAGTTCGGAGGAGCCTGTTGCCCGACTTGGTTTGTCAGCCAAGGGCATTGCAGCCTTGAAGCTGAGCGCCTTTTGTCTGGCCACAAGTTGCAATCACCACCTGCATTAAGCGCGACTAAGCTGCTGGTGGCATCTACTTGAACCGGTTGCCCGCTACATGTGGTTGCAAGTGCTCAGGCGCAGGCTCAGGCGCAGGCTCAGGCTCAGGCGCAGCCAGTGCCGGCAACGAGCCCAAGTTTCGGCACTTCATTAATGAAGTTCAGACAACATCGCAACCTTGACAGACCCCAAGCACAATTTATTGTATTGTAATCAGAAAGCGCGCACACACTGGCCAGGAAGCCGCTGTAAGCCCGCCTGGCCTGGCAGATTGATCCGAGTGTGTGGAACAGGTTGTCTGTCTGTCTCCGTCTTTGGGTTGGCTGACTGCAGTTGACCTCCACAATTGGCGTTACATATTTTTTTGTTGTTGAATATTTGTGCGCATATTTTATTTATTTTAAAAGCACGCTTTTAATTAAAAGTTCGCCGTTCAATTATGTTGAAAAATTGCAAGTGCAACGCCTCTCATACGTTCTCTTTCTTTCTCTACCCGCCCTCTCTCTCGCTCTCTCGCTCTCTCTCTCTCTTTCTCGCCCTCACTCTCGCAGTCTGCGACAGAATTGGGTTACATATGTCAAGCGGGCAGTACGAGAACAGCCCCATAAAACACGCTTTAGGCCTATGTAGAACTGGGCCCGGCTCGCATTTAAAAGCCAACTGAAAATTGTTGTGCAATTAAAATCACATTTTGGGCCCGCAAACGTTTTGTGAATGGCTCCAAGAGACTGACTGACTGCGACTGCGACTGCGACTGGCCACGCTTGCTGCTTGCTGCTTGCTGCTTGGTGCGTGCTGCGGTAACAACGCACAGAGTCCGCGTGTGTGGGTTGGTCTCGGTATGTGCAAAATGTTATGGCCATAATGAAAGACATGGCAATAATGTAAAGCACATTTCAGGCACTTTAAACTCTTAACATTTATGGGCTGACAGTTTTAAATAAAAGTGTTACCAAATTGCGAAATCGCAGTACTGCCACTCTGCTGCGGGAGTGAAAAGTGCTGCCCATTTGTGCATTATTTGGATATTTGCTTGAGGCTTAACCTTCATTTTGAAGTGCGTGGCGCCTGTGCTTCTATGCAATTGCAATTTCTGCCTGCCTTTTTGGCTATCTGTCATTACAAAAGTCGTGTATTCCCTGAGCTTGTTAAAAAATTAAATGAATTTTACAAATATTTAATGCATAAATATTTATTAAATTAAGCATTTACTCAGTTATGCTTTAAAAATTCAATACTTCAAAACAGTTGCATAAGTTGCATTCTAATTCAATTAAGTTATTGCTTAGCTAAACCTTACCCACATCGCTATTGTTTATTTGATTTGTAGCATAAAGCAATTAAGCTATTTGCATTCCAATTGCACGCAAGATTTCTATAGAAACGCAATTTAAAAGCAACGGAAATTACTAGAACTGTTCGCCAGACGAAAACAAAAAACGAAGTAAGGACAAGTTCAATGTAAAGTTGAACAAAAATCATGAATCATTGTATGCGACGAAGAATTTTAGTTGTTATCTCTAAAATTAAAAAAAAAAAAACGCTTCAATATTATAATGATACTTTTAGTTTTGTTGGGGTTAGCTTTATCGGGTGCATCAACTTCAGATTTGCATTGTCCGGTTGTGTTGCGTGACACATGCCACATGCCACATGGCACATGCATATAGCCAGCAATTGTTGTTGTTGCATCGTGATTAATCTGCATATGCATAGAAGCCCGTGCGGCCTTCTAAAATCGCGACATTAAATTATGCGCCTAGGCCTATTATTTTATGCATTTGATAAATTGAGAAACGGACCGGCAAACTGTTTGCTATGCCGCTCACTTTTTACAATACAACAACATTTGTGTTGTTGTTGTTGTTGTTGCTGCTTTTGCTGATATTCTGGTTGTTCTTGTTGATGTTGCTGCTGCTGCTGTTTTGCAGTGAAAATCCGCTCACAATGCGTGCCAAGTTTGTCCCAGTCCCGCCCCGGCAGCCCGCAGCCCGCAGCCCACAGCCAACACGCTGGCAACTTTCATACGTGAACTTTTCATAGTTGTTGTTGTTGTTGTTGTTGTTGCTGCTGCTGTTGTTATGTTTGTTGTCTGTCATTCGATTTCAATGTCAAGGTTGCAATTGTGTGCATTTTTAATTAATTTTCATAGCATTTATTGACTTTCAATTAGCTCTAGCGACAATGTCTCGTCTGCTGCAACACGCAAACGCAACTCGCATCCTTGTAGCCCCCCCCACACACACACAAACACACACCTACTGATACACATAGATACAAACGCATTTATATGCACATATTTGTGGGTCTGTTCTTAAGTAAATTAGCTGATAATAGTATTTAGAGCGGCACCACAAGTGGCTCGCCCAAGTGAAATTCAAAATGTGTTACAAACTGACGCCCACAAAAGCAAACGCAAATTTAGTTCATTAACGGCAGAAAAAAAATAAATAAAAAAATAGAAAAACTAAAACAACGAGCACAGAAAATATTGAAGGTAATTTGTCGACGCTGACTGCACTTGCCAATAATAAATTCTATTCGCAATGAATTTTTTCGCATTTGCAGAGATCAAGAAAATAAAAAATCATTGAACCCGCAACGCAATTTGACAAATTGCATGTGATATTTGAATTGGGGTTTTGTCTCAGTGTTTTTTTTTTTGTCAGTTTCGGAGGTGGAGCCGCAGCAGCCGTCAAGGCATAAATCATGGGCATGGACAAGGCATAAATATGCCATATATAGTGATCCTTAATCAGTTGCACAAATCTTTTGAAAAGACAGTGACAAAATTGATCGCATTTATTACGTATACGTCACGTGGCCCTAAAACATGCATTATCAAAATCCAAATGTTTTCGCCCGTTCGCATACTCATTTAGGCATAACTAATTGTTTTCATAATTACTGGTATATTTTGATCGTTATGCTAGTCACATTTATTATGCCAAGTAGCCGAAAATATTACACGCCCATTCAGTTCCCTAATGGACATGAACGAAATCTGTTGCATTCGCTTCTTAGTTACCCTCTGGCTTCTGGCTATTTGGCCACCTTTACACGCAGCACGCGTAAGTCCCCACAAGAGGCGCCCGTTTTAACTGTTAACTGTTTTAAGCGTGTTGCCGTGTTTTAGCGATCACGCTACGTGCTCAAGTGGTACAGCTTTGATTGCGTGAACCTTTGGCCCGTTATCAGCAACTTGAGCTGTCGCATTCAGGATGATGGCAACCTGAGCTTCGATATTCAGTTGACTGAGCCCATTAACGAGGTGTGGGTTAAGTACAAGCTGGTGGTGCCACGCCCAATTCAAAAGACCGAAATGGTGCTATTCGATTCAGCGTTTGATGCCTGCAAGCTGCTGCGTGATGACGTCATGCGTAATAAACTAGCGTACTTCGTCTATCAGAACATGATCAGGAACAGCAATCTGGCAAAAGTGTGTCCCATCAGTGAGGTATGAAAGCAGATTCAATTCAAATTGTGCCTAATTAATTCCTTTGCCTGTCTTACAGGGCCTGCTGTTCTTCCATAACGTATCTGGCTTAGATCACTTTCCAGCTTTTATGCCCGAGATGGATTTTACGCTTTCTATAATCTTCTACAAGCCGAATACAACTCACGGCGTTAATACAACTCTTAAGGGCAGCCTTTTTGAGCCAAATCGACAACGTCAGAAGTTTTGGAATTGAGTAATGTATAGATTTTTCATAATACAGCCAAATTTCCAATTTCGTTTTTATATCGATATCAATCATTGTGCATTGTGATTCATTCGATGAACTTGTCAGCGCTGACTTTATATAGTCACGCCAGTTAGCAGCATCATCATAATCATCATCATCATCGTCATCATCATCATCATCATCATCGCCATTAGCACTGCTGACCTCAAATGTCAATTGTTGCCAGTGAAGTCGCAATTGTGAGCTTTTGTTTTGTTAACAGCCTTGGCCTTACATAGAACGCAACGAAAACAAACGTTTCATGACTTATCGTTATATATCTTATTGCTCTGTTCGCACAGATCTATCATAATTATAACGGCACCATGTAAAAGCAGCTGTTAATAAGCCTAACAGCTGTCGCCGCCCCTAGGTACCGCCCGCCCATTCACACAGATTCTGCCTGACATTGCAAAACTATAAATAAAACACAGTCTAACGACAAAGCATACTTATAAGTACAATAGCAATAACAAAATACCCGTTAGCTCGGCCCGGCCCCGTCTGGGGGTCTGTTAGATTAATTGCACATTGATTACAGACAATTGCAATGTCAACGAGCCGCGCAAAACGGAAATACAAAACGCTAATCGCGCACAAAACGCCAGTAAAACGCTTCAAAGTCGCGCGCCAGCCGCCTACAATTGAAGCCGCGAATGCGGAAGTGGCCCGAGTGCGCGTTTGTACGACAAAGGGAAAGAACGGGAGGAGAAGTGAGAGAGAGAGAGAGACGACCCAGCAGAACTTTTTAAAATTTACATAGGCATTCGTTACGCAAAGAGCTGCTGCTAACGATCAGCATTAAACGATAATGCCGTCACGTCCGCGAGTTCTGCTGGGTAGTCTAATGCAGCCCAGAGACGAATGTGAGAGAATCCCTTTCAGTGTGTGCCTATTGTTGTTGCTAACATAACAAGTGACACAGCTGATCCTAAAGGTACTTTGGATATTCTGCCTCCGAACGATCAGCGGTAATTCTTAAGTGAATAACCCATTGCGCTTTTCAGGCTACACAGCATGCTGGCAAGTACAACTGGGAAACAAATGCAGCTAAAGGCGAAGGCGAGAGAATCAGTGTCAGTGTGTGCCTATTGTTGTTGCCAATATTACACAATTTACAGTAATAAAGTGGAAGCTGATAGCACAGTTTGTCTTTCAGCATAATTGTGAACTTTGATGCTATTTATTTTTCATTTTGCACTTCGGATTTGTTTTTTAGTTACTTAAGTGTTTGAATAAATACTTATAGGCTATGCGAAACGTGTGTTACACACGCTCTTTAGGTTAGCAACTAAAATACAACTTCAACGGGTTGGAGGGAGGGACGGGGATGGGAGATGGGAGTTGATTAGCCGGCGACAGACAAGGATGACCTCAGAGTTACGTCCACTGCACGCTAGGCGGCACACAAGCAGCTCGAGGCGAGGCGCAGCATGGCCAGCTTAGGAACAAAATACTACAACTTAAGCTGGCGCTTGGCCAGCTGTTTCTCCTGTTTTCGTTCGCGCTGCTGCAGGAACTCGCGCCGTATATCGCTGGCGCGCATCTCCAGAATGCAGTTCAGTTTGTTGCGTATCTGCTCGGCCGTGTGCACGTCCGTATCGAAGTCGTAATGCTTAAATCGAATGTTGGACGCGCTGCCAAAAAGACCAAAGGGCGAACTGGAGCTGTGCGTTGACTGATGACGGGGGCTGGCGGGCGAATGGATCAGGCCCGCACTGCCGCTGCCCGGGATCAGTGTGGCAATGCTGGCAGTACTGGGTGCCGAGGTGCAGCTGGTAGTCATACTGCTGGAAGAGTTGGATTTCAGCCAAATACGCAGCAGTGCCTTTAGCTGGCGTTGCTCGACAATCTCGCAGTGCGCCACCATATCAATGGGCGTAGACACCGGCTTTCGTTGCGTCCAGAATTTGGTATTCTTATGCTGATCTATCTCGATGCGTTCCCCGGATACGGCCAGCGTTACGTCGCACTTAAAGAAACGCTTGTCGATGATGCTGACACGATAGGTTCGATGCATTGGCGCTTCCAGCATATCGTTGTGGTTAAGCAGGCGTTGCTCATACTCCTTAACATGGTCTAGGGGGCTTTCACCGCCGCCTTCTCCCCCGCCGGCGTCGGGCACATCCCCATTCAAATTGATGTTCTGCAGCGCACGCACTGCAGCATCCGCCATCGCCACCTTGTCCTCCTCTGAAGTCATAGACTTGGTGCCCAACTGATTGTGATAATCAATGCGAGTGACCGGCGCTAGCGGTCGGCGTTCGGCCAACGTCAGATGCGAGAATCCAAATTTGGAACAAGGCTCCCGATTGTCCAGCGGCGGAAAATCATCCATGTCATCGTTATCCTCCGTCATATATAATGCATAGTGCTGCACAGACTTGAGCTGCACTGCATCTGGATACTGTAGGGTAGTTTTGTAGCAGACCAGGCCAATCACCTCGATAATCTTGGCCGTGGAGAGTACACAGATTTTGAGCGGATAATTGCGCTCCGGCTCGGGCAGCATATTTACATAGACATTGATGCGCTTTGTGGGCATACCCACCTGGGCGGTGCCATCAAACCGAGCGTATTCAATGAAACGATTTTGGGTCTGTTTGGGGCTTCTGGCTAGCTGTTCCGTCAGCATGCTCTTTAACACCCTCATCGGAGAGGTCGTCATCGCTTGTTTTTTCCAGTCGCTTCACATTTGCTGCAGTTGTTTTTGAAGTGGAGGGTTTTTCTGTGGGTTGCTCTTTAACCTCTTTGCGCTTGAAGAAATCCTTGCGGTCCGGTGGCAGCACCTCCTCATTGTAGTTAACGCTTTTGATGCGCGCCGCCTTGCGCTTCGCTATGTCCAATTTCTCCAGTTTCTGTGCTGTGTTTGAGCGAAATCGATGGGCTCCCACTTCGGGATACATTTGAATGTCGAACGAGTGCGTGGACATGTCCAGATCCTCATCATCGCTCAGATCTAGACCAGGATAGCATACAAAGTCTACTTCCTGCAGCGGTGGATCCGCGATCCTGGGTGGCATCATGTGCTGCAGTGGCGCAGACCGTTGCGTAGGCGTGGCAGTATCTGGAGTTTTGGGCATCGACTTGCGCTGCTGTGATGCCTGGCTCCGGTGGCTACGCCTATAGACATCCATAATTGTGGCAGCTTGAAATTTCCTCAGATAATGCTTCGGCATATCGTCGCTCAGCATTACGGTCTCGCATATGCCCGTGTCATCCGTGGAGATGAACGAGTTGCGTATGTGCGAGAGAAGCCAGTGCTGGTTGGAATAGGTGGCCATTGCACTTGGTACGTCTCTTACTCACAAAACAATACAAATTCTTAGTTATCTCTGCATTTGTGTGTGCCAGGAGTTGTGTTCCTTCTTAATTATGCTTCTTCTTGACTTTTAGCTCCAAATCAACACTAAAATGCATATGTGGGCACCCTAAACATTTGCCTTAATGCTATTAACAGAGCAAACTAATTTTCCTGGAAAAGTTGGCGTTATTCGGTTTTGAGTTATATAACATAGACTTGGTAAATGCAATTATATAGCAAATTATATAAATAGTGTTTTGATGCAAGACTATTTATCAATTCAGCGACACTTTTGAGAGAAACCGGTAAGTATGATTGGAAATTGATTTTAACATCTGCTAACTAACCGAGTCGTAACAGAACAGCTGTTGCATAAACTTATCTATTACTTATTTTATTACGGTCCCAACTCTGGAGCAGGAAAACAAACAAATACAATACTTAGAATGGTATAGGTCACTGATAATAACTAATGGAGCTAATTGTTTCTATATTCGTCCTCGATATATCGTGTTGCATCAGTCAAAAGTTTTTTGACAAGAATGATACATTGTGAAGGTTACGCCACACACCTATCGATGGGTTACATCACTGTCAAGCATAACATAAATTGAATTAATAGACTTTATAGCATTGTATCGTAGATGTATTATAAGTATTTGTGAAGTCTTACAAATTGTTGATTGTAAAGAATTTTGAAATTTGAGTATGGCGGCAAACATTAATGCTTCTTCTTTGAATCTCAAGGCGTAGATTTTTGAAGCAAACGATAGTCACATTTTTGTAAATACGATAGTTCATAATTGTCAAAATAATCATAAATTCCATAATTGTTTTGAACTAGAAGTTTTTATTGTTTCATTCAATATAAGTCATTATTTGTAGTATAAATCAACTGGAAAAATAAACCTATTTATTCATGAAATTACAATATTATCTCGAATTGTTTCAGTCGATATATCGCACAATATCGATATATAATTCAGGGCTATCGGTGTGCACTATGCAGATAAAACGATATATTGATATCTAGCTCTCATCTCTACTACCATATGACTTTTCTACAAGACGCGAAAAAATTATATAGAAATTAGGCAAATCAAAGTAAGTTTAAGTGCACTTGTACTCTATATGGATCTGTTATTTCCAATAAGTACGATTCAGGATATAAAACCGCATCGGATCGATGTTGTAGCAGCGCCAAAAATGGCGGGCATCCCGGTGGAATTCGATAAGATTGTGGTCAATCAGTTTAGCTGCAAACGTTGCGACCGAGTAAGTTTCACTCGCCTTCGCGAATTAACATCTTATTTACAAATATTTCACATTGCCCGCAGATGTTTACGAGTAAACGCGATCAGACGCTCCATCGACAGGAGGTGCACAACCATAACAAAACTACCTATGAGTGCAAGCTGTGCGCCAAGAGTTTTTGCAACAGTGGCAATCTGGATCGACACATGAAGGTGCACAACGATGTGCGGCCGTTTGTTTGCAACATATGCTCCAAGGCCTTTGCACAGGCGGTTAACCTGCAGCGACATTATGCCGTACACAGCGGCGAGCGTCCATATCAGTGCAACTTTTGCAACAAATCCTTCACCCAGCAAAGCAATATGAAGCGCCACAAAATGACACACACCGGAGAGAAGCCGTTTCGATGCCAGCGTTGTGGCCGCTACTTCTCACAACTGGTCAACCTCAAGAAGCACAAGCTGGGCCATTTGAATGCCAAGCCTTATCAGTGCAACTACTGTGAAAAAGGCTTCACCCAGCTCTCCAATTTTAAGCGGCATCTGCAGTCACACATAAAGGAAGGCGTCGATGTGGATGTTCCCGGTGCAATACAAGCGGCTACGGCTTTGGCGAGGGAGCGTCTAGAAGCCGAGCAGAAACCGTAAGACCACCTTTCTCACCACTGCATCGGTTGCCTAACTTCCCGCTTCCCTAATCTTTGCAGTAGCTTCTTTGAGTGCATGATCTGTCGTGCCATTTTTGAAACGTTTGGGGATTACGAGAAGCACGAGGGCAAGTGCCATGAGGAACATGAACGCACCCAGCTAGAGGTTAATCAAATGTCGCATATGCATGCGGACGACTACTTGCCGATGAAGTTTTCGGTGCCCGATCTGGATACGCACGAGATCATAATTGAGACTACACAATAATGCCACATATACACACACGCACATAAACACGCGCGCTCACACACACACACACACACACACACACACACATACACATACACAAACACATCGCATTCATACCACCCACAACCACAAAGAAATATACATCCAATCAAGTGAGTGCAACCATATATGAAAGATGCGACTGCTACGTCAATGAATATGCAGGCCAACATATTTCTTCTTCTTATAAATAAATGCAAGACATAACAAATGGAAATTGTAACTGTTAATTGCCAACTGCGTCAACATAGTTGCCAATTGTGTAATTTAAGCGTATTTGCAATTGTCGATTGCATTTAAAGCAGTAAAAAACGAATCGGAACTTTTTAATGCAAAATCATGTGTGAAAATTTATTGCCCGTAAAGATTTAAGACTTTAACTACTCGCCTATTGTGCGATTTTATGGCTTTATGATTTTCGGCATTTGATTTTGTCACGTCATAAAGACCTGAAGGCAAAGGTACTCGAGCGGAAGTTTTAGACCTTGGACGTGTGAATTGTCGTTTTGTCGGACACTTCTCTTAGCTGTAAAATTGGGCAAATGTGTCTCTACTCACACTTTCTTGCAAAGCTCTTACTCAATTATTATTTATTGGGTGTATTGCCGTGTATGGAAGTTTACAAATTAAAAGAATTTAGATGTTACATTCATTTACGAATCTAAGAAAGTGTTTATTTTTGCGAAAATCATTACAGTTTTGGCACATTTATTGAAACTTGATATCTGTTATTTCTTTTACAAATTGGATGGAATAATATATTTTTAGATTTCCAATGCCAAGAAAACTAATTACTGTCACGTACTTGTTTACGTGATTAGAAAAAGCATTAACATTACACAAGATTATTTATTAAGATGCAATCTTTATTGCCACAGGATGACAATTGTACCTAGACGCTGTCTCTGTACCCTCTTCCAAGTTGTTACTGCGTTTGTCCGCCAGAACAGTCAGTAAATCAAACTATTATGCCGCCACTTGGTTACACTGTCGCCCAGACAGTTCCATAATATTTCATGCTCCTGCTCGCCGTCATCTCTTTGCGGTTTTCGGTTGTCGTCGCCCGGGCGTCGTGTGTGCGTTCAATTGGCATTCAGTTTCTTAAATAGCCGCTTTAATGTCCGTCCAGACAAATGGGCCACATTAATTATAACAGACCGTGACATTCGTTATGAATTTATTATGAAAATACTTGCTGGGTCAGTTGTCAGCAGAACTTACGATGCGTTTAAATGTCGACTTGAGTTTCAGTTAAATTTACACTCAGCTATAGCTAAAAAAAAGCTCTTAAGCCATGCGTAAATAAATGCAGCTTTTGTTTTGTTTTTAATTGAATACTCATGAAATCGATATGAATATCGCACAGCCATAACTTCCGCTGGTCACAGAAGGTATCCGTATGGCGTCTTGTGTGCTTTATACATAACAAATATTTGCGCACCCAGATTGTGTGACCATTGGGAAGGACTGCGATGCCGCCCAACAACGGGGCCGGGCCCAGCGCAGCATGCAAATACGCGTAATCAAAGTGGAATGCACAAACATTTAGAGCTCTGCAGCAAGGCACCCGCTGACGTCATGGTTAATGCGTTGATGAGTTTCCGCTTGGCGCTTAATTAACGTCGCAGCCCAGCGCAAACAAAATGGCGGCGAGGCGAAGTTCATTTTAAAGCAGCGCCTGAAAGCATGCAGCAGACATTTTTACTCGACTAAGTTGGGCGAAACAACTGTGCCTGTTAAACAAATTTTAGGCGATTCAACTGTGTTGAGGTCTTCTGTAAAAAATCAGCTACAAATTGGAAAATATTTTGCCATGCAAAGTTACTTTCAGACTACAAACTTTCATTACTAACCCGATTTTAATGCTTAATTCTCTTCATAAGTTATAAGCGCTTAAACATGTTTTCTGTATGTCAAACTTATGACATCCCCGCAAAATTCTCCATTGGAAACATAAACAGTTGCTAGGTGTCTCAAAGCATCATCTAAGTAACTTTTACCTTATTTTCATTCCTTCTGTTCTTGAGTACTTTCCATTTAAGCTTAACTTTAGTTTCTAGTTGCACTGTCACACACATAACTGACTGCACTTAATTCAATTAAAGTTATTTACAATCTGCTTAAATGGTGCGGTTCGTTGTAGCTGGATTTAGTTTAATACCCCATTCGCAATCCTATTTTCGTGCTGCAAATTCGATGGTTGTTTTTTTTTATTGACATAAACGCTTATGTGGCCAATAGCCACGCCCACGAACATGCGAGCGCGCGTCCGCTGCCCAAATTGATTTGGCAAATGTTCGGTCATCATCATTATCAGCTTGGCTGGAAAAGTGGCAATGTCATATTGGAAAGTGGCACCGCAAAATGTCAGCAGCAACACGCAACAACGAACACAGGCAACACGCAGCAAAAGGAGCCGAAACAGGCACAGAAATGGGAGCCACAAAAGAAGGAAGGCGAACAACAGAATGGAATCCGAAGCAGCTGTGGTTACAATGCCCGTTTATGTGTGGTGGTGTTAGTGGTTGCCCACTGTGGCCACCTATATGGTGGCTGACAACAGCAGTTGGCCCCATGCATTTAGTTCATTTGATGGAGTCAAATGGTCGAGGCATCAAATGCAGTCACTGTTGCAATGCTAGTTGCACTTGCTGCTGTTACGGTTCCATCTGCATCTGCGGTTGCACTTTAATTTGCCATCAGAGCAACGGTAAATTGGCTTAGCCGCAACGTAACTGAATTTTATGTTGCTCGATGGGTTAACCAAACGGAGAACTGACACCAGCAGCAATTGTGCACGCGCATCCGCAGGCGAGTTTAATAAACAATAATTACGCATACGCCCCGAGTACGTGCCGTACTAAGTAAACAGCACAAAAACAGCGAAAACAACTGTAATGCAATTCAATTTGATGGTTTATTGCAAGAATAATAAAAACCAACTATATATTCAGCTATATAAATACTCTAAAGCAAATATCAAGCGATTTTCATGGGTTTGGTGAAACGGCAACCGGAATTTAAATAACAAACTGATTTTTGTCACATTTACAAACAGATACGCGCATTTTCACATGTGTGTGCGGGCGTGTGTGTGTATGTATGTGTGCCATAAGCCAAATGAAGTCATTGCCAAGCTGTCATAGAAACTGTTTTTTTTTTTTTGCCCTGTTGCCATAAAACTGCCAGCGAAGGGTATTTTGACGTAAAACGAATGTACGTAACATGTATAGAAAATGCAAAGGTATTCTCTAAAGTTAAGTAAAAGCTTTCGATGAGGAACAGAGCAAAGTTTCTATATACATATCTGGCTTTCATATATCTGACAGTTACCAAAGTACCAAGAAATTTTGTGTTTGTACCCTGAACCCATTAAAAATGGGTAAAAAGGGTATATTTTATTTGTCAAATGCAAATGTATGTAACAAGCAGAAGGAAACATCTCCGACCTCATAAAGTATATATATTCTTGATCAGCATCAATACCCGAGTCGATCTAGCCATGTCCGTCTGTCTGTCCGTCCGTCTGAATTTTAGATTGTAGGTGCTCCTAGTGCCTGCGCTGATCGAGTTTGTTTCCGATAATCGATGACTTACTCCGTTTCCAAGCAATCGATAAAAATCGATATCGACATCCTGTTTTTTGAGCAAATTGGGTAAATAATAAGAGCTAGAGTCACCAAACATGATATGTTGCTTCTAGAATATTATATATATGTCAAGTATCTTTCATTTTATACCTATCGCCACCTCCACGCTACCACCTCAAAGAGGGTTCAGGGTATTCCCTAGTCGGGAGCTCCCGACTAGAGCCTCTTACTTGTTTTTTATTGTGATTATCCATTTTGGTTTTCTCCTCTGTCGGCTATAGGGTATCTGCTGGCTGAGCTATTCTTTACATTTTGATTAAACCGTTCTAGTTTGTTACTATTTGATTATATTTTGTATTTTTGGCATGCCAGTCACAGCGGATGTTGTGTCTCTGAACGTGACACAGCCGTGTGGATAGACCCACCAAATAGCTAGGCCTATAAACACGCCCCCACACACACAAACACTTGCAAAGTTTGAGTAGGAGCGGCATATGTAGATAGCTATTAAACACGAAAGTCGCTTAAACTAACGCGTTGCCATCTAGGAAAGCAACAACGGCGGGCAAAACAGGGCAGGTTAATTTGGAAAATGTGCTCAAAGCCAGACCGTAGACATTGTTGTAGACACAGTTGGCCTAACAAGAGCTGGCAGCTTGTGTGACTGCGGCAGAGCCCACCTCAAAGGGTGTCAACAGCGACAGAGGACAGCTGAGTTGTTAAGTGTCGGCTTGTTTAAACCATCAACAACAACAACAGCGTGAAAGGTAATCAACTTGGCCTCTATTGTTATTGTTATATGTTAGCTTTGGTTAACTTTTAAATGGGGAATACGCATTGTATGGATATAAGGAGATAGCGGGCCATATTTGGTTGACTAAACATGGCAATCAGTGTACAGCCCTTTAGGTAATTCAGTTCCAGTTTCCATTTCAGTTACATTTAGTTGAGCTGCCTTTTGCCAACTTGTTGGCCTTTGTTTTTGTGCTCTGGAACAAAATGAAGATAAATGTTTGGCTGCGACTAGCCCAGAATGGTCACAAATTGTGCTTAGACAACTAATGGAAATGCCAGGGCGCCTAAATGCTGGCACATTTTGAGTGTCTCAACTAGCTGTTAGCCAGTTTGACAGGGCTTTAAGACAGCCTGGTTCTGAACGCATTTAAAGCGTCAAGCTGTTGCTCCCAATATCAAAATTACAAATGCAAATCAAACTGTCCGATCTGCTTGGTTCCGGTGCTGGACTCGATTTGCCTTTGGCTTTCATGTGCTCCGTGGCTCAGTGGCTCGGTGGCTCAGTGTTCATGCCATATACTGCACACCCAATAGCCTGCGGGGGCCCGCCAGGATGTAAGAGTAATGCGCAGAATGTCAGGCATGCATAAATTATTGCTGTTGTTGCTGTTCCAGCAATTACTGTTGTTGTTCTGCAGTTATTAAATGCATTTCATGCTCGAAATTAAAGCTCTGGCACGTTCTTTTAGTTGAGTTGCAGTACAATAACTAAACTGCATTTGATTAAATTAAATTAAATTAAATTAAATACTGCAAAAGCAGCAGTTACATTTATGTTGAGTGCCACTCTAATGTCCAGTCCTGTGCTTCAAAGAAACATTTCCCGTTTGTCCTTCTTTGTTGAACTCTTTTTTAAATTAGTGTAGGGTGCGTGTTTCGTGCTGTACAAAATAAGAATTAGGAACACAGGCATTTACAAGAGTTAATTAATTGGTGCACTTTCTTAAAGCCATAATCTACAGTCGTGCGCAAGAATATTGGGTACACCTCGCAGTTTTTGTTATGGATTCTCTAGAAAAGCATATCCTAAAAACTGGATTACGAAAGCTCTTAATAAACACAAATTTCGTGATTCTTGTTCGTGCGTGTCTTCAATATCTCTTCCAATTGACAAAATCCGACATGTTTCCATCTCAATTCGACAATCTCCAGAACTCCAACTACAAATATAAATATTACATGAGTTGCGAGTGGCTCCGAAATATGCAACTGTTGAGTTCCTCATGTTTATTTGCCATAAAAACTTTCACATAAAGCACAAAAAGGGGAGTCTCTTGTGTTTAGGGCAAATGCTAAAGTGCTGCTGAAATAAATTAGACAGAATGGCAGACAGACAGTCAGCGAGACGGACGGACATTGAGATGAACAAGCAAATTGCACAAACGCTAATAAATAATCTCTTATGTTGTGCAGAAGTCTTGCATTTCATAATAAAATATGTATGTTAGTTGAAATCCTTTAACTCGTCCCTGCCTGTCATATGCATACTCTTTGGCAGCTAACAACATTTTGCACTCTCATCTGCACAGCTGCTGACTGAAGCTCAAACCTTAGGTTTCTGTATGGCTGGTAATTTGTTTCTATTGTTTGCTGCCTTTATAGTTAATTAATGCTGCTTCTCCACACACACACACCAAGAAACTTTAATACTTGTTATTTTATATGCATGCCAGGTCCTTAATAACTACAACAATGTTATAAGCAGCATATGAAACTTCAACTGCGTCTTTGTCTTGCCAACTGCTGCAGCTTCTGCTCCTGCTCCGGCTCCTGCTTCGAGTCCTGCAGGAGCAGCAGTTGCTTTTCAGCATAAAGTCAATTTGTAGTCGGCAGTCCATTGTGTATGCAGCTGCATTGTATATAGCAAATTATGTTTATCAAGTAAGAGAAAAAAAGATGAAAGAACAACAAACTAAAGTGGAGACGAATATATAACACCCTTCCACAGATTGCACATATATTAGCTATCTGATATGCCAATGAAATTTCGAACTTAACTGGTTTAATCAGACGGAGATTGAAACAAGGAAGCTTCTTAGATCCCAACAACTGCAGGAATTTACGTCATTTGAGATATGTCTGCTTGCTTTTTGTAGAAAATGTGGCATTTCTAGCATGAGCCTCGCTTGTTGGTTTGCTTCAAATGTGACTGTCTGTGGTGTCATGTAAATATCCAAATGAATTAATGTTTCCAGCATATTAATGAGCAAAGTCCCCTTTCAGCAACTGCTTAAATTAATATGCTTAGTTGACTTGAGAGACGTCAAAAATTGTTCGTAGTTCCGAGCCTGCGAGTACCAGAGTGTAGATGAATCCATGTTGACACATACACTGGAAAAATCCAGAAAAAATCTGTCATAGCTCATGTTCCATCTATAATTTGCCAAGTTTTATTAGCTACAGATTTATGATAAAGCCAATTCTCCGGCTTTGCCCTTAAACTGTAATATGATAAATGTATAGAAAATAAAAGGATAGTCATATAGCACATCCTTTAAAAAAATGATAGATGAATGTGCATGGTTTTTTTGCTTCGCTTTTAATCTTCATCAATAAGATATATAGTATGTATAGAACTTAAGTCCTTGTGTCACTTAGGGCCCGACCATTTTAAAGTACCCCCCGCAAGCAGATACTCTGCATCAGCTTGGCATTTTATTAGAAAACATGCTGTTGCTTGCTGCAGCCATATGTATGCTCAATATTGTTCATACGCCCCGTGGTCCTGCTGGAATATGCAAGTTTTTCATTTGCACACTGAAAGCTGAAGTCTAGTGCCATGTTGAAGTTTTATTGAAAATTGGTTTCCAGTTAAAACCAAACTTAATTGAAAACTTTTATTCTGACCCTACAGTATATACGTATATTTTTTCAAATTTCATATTGAATTTGTATTGCTTTCTTGAAGAGTACTCGAAACCGTTTGACTTAATATATATTGCTGTATTGATTTGAATTACCGAACATACGGGCTGCATTAATGCCTAATGAAATACGGATGGGACCAACGCCCTCAGGTGCCACATTTATAACCTTGACGGTAAGAAAAAGACGCTAGCCACGCCCGTCAAAAAGCTGCTGTGACGCCCCTGGCAACCTGTTCATATTGATTACCCCGAAGCGATTGCGTTTGCCACTGATTTGCATTTAAAATGAAGGCCGCAGCAAAATTTAATATGTATTCAAATACGTTGTGGCATCTGAAAATATCACAATTCGCGTGGCTCGCCTGCCCCTTGCCCCCCTGGCCAGTTGCCCCCTGGCCCTGGCTAGTAGCCAGGCTGGAAGGTTGCTTGATACTAATTAGAAATGACTTTGCTGCGTATTAATGTCCCATTAAATATTTCATTTGATTTGTTTTGCCTGTTATTAAAATTCAATTTCAAGTGTTTACGTTCTATTTTTGTCAACTGTTTACACACAATTCGTAAGACGCAGCCATAATTCGAAATAAATTTGTTACGACCATTAAACGTAAAATACAAGGGATAACAGGACCACGCATATATGGGCTCAGCTTAGGCCAAGATTTATGCCCCGTGGCAGACTTGTTATCTATTTGGGCTGGCTTAAACATAAACAAAGGATGCGGCGTGTGTGCCAGGCCCAGGTAAGCTGCTTGGCTGGCAGCTGGCAGTTGGCAAACATTTCAATTTTGGAGGAACGCAATTGTTGCCACATTTAAGCGGAAATTGTAAGGCATTTGGCAACAGTCGGCAGTTCATTGTGCGGCAGCCACCGCCGGCTGATTGCCTCAAATATTTTACAGCCGTCTCCCTCAGCTGCGGCTGACGTGCTGCCAAATGCGTGACGCGTGCCGCGAAAAGCCAGCGGTAAAAAGTCGTATAAAAATATCAATTGCCGCAAATAAATTATATAAAAGGCAGTACGACTGGCTTAATGCATACTACACATACCATACCTAAATGTATTTATCTCTATGCCGCTTTCTCTTCGTTAAAATAGAAATCTCAACGGATTGGCGCATCAAACATTTTCAGCACATTCAAATTTGGACACGAGCTGCGGATTTGCCAGACGTTTGTCGTTTCTGTGTGGCCCTTTGAAGTTGTTGGGTCGTCTGTGCTGGGAATTGGGAATACGAGTCGCTAGCATATGCGAATGCTGCTCCATTTGTATCATTTATTATTGACTGGCGGTCAAGTTGAATGCCAGCTGGCCGGCTGGCTGACAGGCGAGTTAATAAGATGCGGGCGCAATGATGAAAACTATCCTAGGATTCACATTTGATTGCCTGGCCAACTTTTAAGGCTGGTTTAGTTCAACAATGGACTAGGCACGTTTTATTTAGCAAAACTTTAAAGCACAAACAAAACATATTTCCTTTACTCTGTCATCTAGCTTCCATCCGCATTTTTGTCGCCATGCGGTCTGTTCCGCACTGTTACTTCAATGAGACAAACATGCTAAATAGCTGTGCATATTTAACACTAAAAATGTTGCACAAATTGTTTAACACGGTTAGCTGCAATTTGAGTTGCGGCAGCGAAGAGTTGGGGCCAAAAGAACTACAACAACAAGGAGGAAACAACAAGAAAATGTATAGGGAAGTAAATACTGTCAGGCAAAAGGATGAGCGAAAGTAGATGATTTATATAGCATTAAAATTTGTGTCTGATGTACAATAGAAATACCTCTTATAAAATATGGCAAAAATAAATTATACATATTTTTCAATTTGTATATTCCATTTCCCTCAACTAAATAATGTTTTAGAAGAAAACCCGATACAGAATTAGAGTTTTATAAGCCCAAAAATACTTTTAATTAGGATCTGAATCAATAGTAAGTGAGTTTTTACTGATTATTAATAACAAAAACATGGCTCAAAAAACGTCCGAACCTATTTGAACCCAGTTCCTCCTTGGTTTACTTCTAAGCTAATTAATTTATCATTTATTCAATTATGAATTATCTATATATGTATATATGTGTCACATTTGTTACATCCATCCCTTTGCCACTTCACCTACAGGGTATATGGAAACAGAAAGTTTGTTGTTACAAATTTTCCAAATTAAAAGTTGCAGGGTGTACCCAGGCAGCAGCCGGCATGGGAATTGCCGAGAGGAGCGGCGGAAGAGCTGCTCTGGGACCCAGAGACCGGAGCTTGATCCACCGAACCCTAACCGAAACTCGAATACGAACTCGAACTCGCACAGGCCAACCCAAGCCCGGCCAATTCGACCCAGTCATGCAGTTAAGCAAACAAATTCTCGTGTGGGCGTCGCTGGGCGTGGCAGTGCAGGGAGTTTTGGGCATTGTTATACATCGTACATTGTACGTTGCACGTTGGCTGTGTGCGTCTTTTGGCGTTGAAACTGGCGCCGTTTTCCATCAAATTTGCACCGGGGTCTGCTGCTGCCAGGATTTATACCAGGCGCCGCAACAACACTCTGCTACTCCCTGTTGCCACCTCTCGCACGGACCCGTGCAATATACTCATTGAATTTTTTATGCCCAACGGACGCGGCGGAAGTTGCAACTTTGTCAATTTGTTGGTATCACTCGTAACGGGCAATTGATGGATTTAATTGCAGGTTGTGTAATGTTGAGCGAGCCTGAAATTGTAATTGTTGTATATTTCATTAGCGATGTGAATAATGCATGCGCCACTGCAATTCGTATATTTCATTTATTAAAATACCTCTGCGAATGTATCTTTAATGAGCTCCAACTGCAGCTGCGACAACTGCAAATGAAATGAGCGCGAAAATTGCGACAGGTGAATGAAAGTCGCGGAAATTGTGTAAATTGTTCAATTGATTTCTATTTAAAATATTCTTATTTAATTTAAAATCTAGCTTGAAAGGATGCAAGCAACCTAAAATAAACAATTTTCAGATATATCTAAATATATTCTATAATCCAAGGAATCCAAATATAAGTATTATTAAGGCATAAACCACATCAATAGAAAGCGATCTATATATTTTTAAATCGCTGCGTACTTGGCAGTCATTAAAATAAATATAAGTACACAAAAATTGATGTTGCTTTCTGCTTTTGTTACTATTCGTGAACTTTCTTTTGTTATGGCTCTTAAAGTAGCACAATGAAAGACTTCAACCACAAGTTTTTGCCTCTGATAACGTTACAAGGAAAAACTTGAAAAGCCTAGAGGGCAGGCTTAAGGCGTCCATTTCCTGCGCCTTGCCGACCCGCTGAAGCACACTTGAGACAGGTAGCAGGTCGCAACAGGACTCACAGAACGAAAAGCGCAAACTTCATGTTTGCCTATATATACACAGAGCATAATTCTATGTAAGCAGGCAAGCAAAAAATTCAACTCGAAAAAGCAAAAGCCACTGGGGACATGAACATCCAAATGCCATACACAACTATGCCAGAGCAACTTTTGCGAGCGTCCTGCTCCAGCCCCAACTGTTTTCCCAATGTCTGGCCAATAAGCAATGACAATGCCACAATGCGAATGCAGCTAGAACAGCTGGCAGGCCATATCGTATGACTGACTGCCAGTTGCTGCTGCCGGTCATGTCCATGGCACGGGCTGACTGAGAGGCAACTGCATCGGATGGCAACGTCAATGCCAAACACTTTATCAAAAGTGCAGAGCGCATAAATCAAATTGTGCCCGCAGCAGCTGCACCAACTGACACTTGCACATGAATTGTTGAACTCTGCCACCGCCCAAAAATGCAATCAATGTTCGATGGTTAAGCCATTAAAAATGCCTGGTTAAGCAATTGATTGCTCTGAGTGAAAACGTTCAACTATGAGCTCTGGCCTCTGACAGCTTAAGGGTATGCATCCCCTCAGAATGTTTAAAGTGACATAATATTCCTTGTTAGAAAGCAGTTGAAGCGGAGTAGGGACGGGCTTTTACTGAATAACAACATAAGAATGTATTGGAATATTCAGTCTAATATCGTAAACAATTAAATAACAACACGAGCTTTATTTTGTATTAGTTTTAATCATTTATTATTTTAATAAGTGAGCGCGTCAACTTGTTTACTCTGATGCTCAGCGAAGAGTGACGCTAAACGATAGAAGCATTCCAGTATCAAGACTGAAAATAACAAAAGCCTACTTGGTCATTGTAACTATTTGTGTATATTTCAGTTTTGTTAAGTTATTATTTACAACACAGTGTAGTGAAACAAAATTTCACTCATTATTCCAACAAAATGATTATGAAATTGAATATAAACTTAATAACACGTTTTCAACATATAAGAATTAGCATTTGCAGCTCGAATTAACACGGTTAATTACTGTTAAGTAGACAGAGTTAGAAAATGAGTTTGTTGCTGTAATTAAATTTATCTGTTTATGATCAAGACATAACATTTTGATAACAGGAAAATAATAAGGGAATTAGGCAATTAACGCTTAAGTCTGAGTAAGAAAAACAAGAATAAGTATTTAATGGCTTAACAGCTTGCCCGAACAACTCGTCCTTGATTATCCTATTAACAGGTACAGCGCCCTTTTATTAAGCTGTAATTCAATTAGCTGCGTTTTTGGCAACAGCTCTTTAACAAACTCATGAAGAACTAAAACTCGTTTATCTTCTTTTCAGGGACAACGCAAGTTTTAGCCATTTGACAGGAATCTCAGTGTGACAGGTGGAGCTGGTAGTTGAACAACTAGAAATGACTTTGCGCTTTTAACAATGGGGCGCCAAAAAAGTTTTTTTTTTTTTTCCTGTCAGTTGCACAAACAAACGCATGTACACAAGCTGTCAAGGTGTTAAATATTTGTTGGGCAAAAAATTTAAGTTTACATGTGTTTGGCGCTGCACGGCTGACCCTGTAATTTGCTCTTCAGAAGCTGTGTGCCCCTCAATTAGCCTGAATTGCCTGCACATTTTCAGATACAACTTGAGTTTTCAAGTATCTGTTGAATATGAAAATACGTGATGCAAAGCTGCGAATTTGCCAGTTGCGCCGCACTCGCATTCAAATTCCAAAACTCAATTCAAATTCAAATTCACAATTTTATTTTGCACTAAGCCCGCGCAACGCGCCTGATTAGCTTCATTATGCAGCATTTTCGAAAAGCCATTTTAAGCTGCGCCGTGTGTGTGTGTGTGTATGTCGGGGTGTGTGTGTGATCACATTTTGAAATTTTAAAGCCATGCCAAACTGCTTAATTAGTATGCATGTCACAGGCGTGCGAAACGAGCGGCACGCCAGCTGCTGCGACAGCTTACAAAAGGCTCAATGCCAATGCCAAACACACACACACAGAGGCAGCAGCGTGTGTTGGCCGAAAATAAGAGTTTTTTAGTGGCCATCCTTAAAATGTCTAATTAGCCAGCGACACTCAAGCAGTGTGTGCGAAACACGGTGCGTATGAGTAACGTGTGAGTTAAGCGGACTTTTGTTGCTGTTGTCGTTGTTTCAGCTTAACGCTCGATTGAGCCCTGACATTGTCACGTTTGCTGTTTAAAAAATGAGGCATGCTGACAGTTTAAGTTGTTGCAACATTATTGGAAAGAGAGCTGCGAGTGAGGCATGCGGCTTGTGTCTGCGTGTGTCCTTGAGGCAGACGCTAAGACTTAGGCTAAGACGTGTAATGTAACAAAAAGCTAAGACAGGACCTTACCTAGAACCGAATATATTGAACGACAACGCGGTTGGCAACACAAAGTAATGCAAGGTAGCAATATTGTCAATTGCGAACTGTTCAAGCGGCCCTCGCAAGCGGCTTAGATTAATGTTAAGCTGCAGACACAAAAGGATTTTTGATAAATGATGTACAATTTCTTACAAGCAGCTCAAGTTGTTGTTCTTTAAAGCACATGCACTTAAGCTAATTGCCAGCAGGGCCTAAAGTTCAATTGCAATGATTGCCAGGCTATGTGTGTGTGTGTGCGTGTGTGTGTGTGTGAAGTAGCTGAACATACACACATTTAATTGCTTTTGGCTCAAAAACTAATTGACATGTCCCATATCCCATAAGCCCAGTCAAGATCAAATGCAAACACGCAATGCACTGCAACGTGCTCGTCAGAGCACCTGCCTGCCCAGCCGAGCCGAGCCTGTCAAAATGCCAGGGAAAACAGGTGGCAGGCTGAAATAGCAGGTGCCTGCAGTGGTCAGCTGCTGGAACTGGCTGCTAATCAAAGCATTTCACATAAATGCCATATTAAAGTAATTAAGTGCCATTTCTGCCCTTGTCCCAGTCCCTGGTCAAGCCCCTGTTCCCGGTTCCTGAGCGTATCATTGCCAGGACACTCTCACTCGCATTTTTGGCCTTACTGGCAAATAGCCTTATTGACTCATTAGCCGAGTTTTGAGTGTCATTAGCAGGGCTTTGCTAGCTGCCGACCAAAAAATTTAATAAAAACAGCAAACAAATAAATTTGCATGGAAATGTAAGGGACAGCGCCGGGTCCAAAGGAGCCAGGACAATGCCGTTGGCAATGTATGCATAATCTTATCGAATGATTTAATTCTACTGCTTCTGGGGCTGCTGCTGCTGGTTTTGCTGTCAGTGGCAGTCGCAGGCTCTTTGCCATTTAGCTTTGTGATGCTTATCGCGTTATCCTCTCCCCAACCACTATTGTGATCCAAATGAGCTGTTTGTGTGCTGTGTGGTGTGTGGTGTGCAGTGATGCCAATAATCGCTCTTAAAAACATATAGCTAAATTAATGTTCAAAAATGGCTAAATATAGCTAACTAAATAAGCAAGGTTTTCCATTATGGTCACAATCTTGGGAAAAAGCAATAGTTACCTACTTTTGCGTAGTTGCCTTTGAATATTTTCTATTTATACAATCTGTCTTATTTATGCAAAGCAAGCAAAACTCGTCATTATCGTCGAGAAAACCCTTAAAAAAGGTTAAACGGCTAAAAGGTGCACATATTTATAAAAAAAAAAGCTGAGAAGCACATAGCTAAATCCGTTTAAGCACACACAATTGCGGGCACCTGCAAGTTTCCGGCTTACTACCTCTGAAAGTGGTCAAAATCAGCTAGAAAACAGCTAAATTGGCAACTCTGATGCTGCGCCTGGTCGTAAGCTGCCTCAGCCAATTACTTTCAGCTGCTGGCTGGCTGTCATGGTGATTATCTGGGCGCAGCGCATACAGTTTACAGTTTTTACTTGGCTTTTCGGGCCTCCCTGGATGCGTGACATAAACAGTTTTACATGTGGCACGCACACACACACACTCACACACACAGGCACACACATGATTCAATTTACCATTTGGTGCTTGAATTATTTGCCAAGTGCGCCTTGAAACAGGCGGAAGTGCTTTTTATTAACAATTATTGCGTTTGATTTCGCAATGTATTTTATTTTGAGCGGCGCTTGAAAGTATGCTACACTTTGTCGACAAGCCTCTCAGCTGTTAACCCCTTGTGTCGAACAGGATTTAGGGCTGACAACTGGCAGTGGCTCTTTACTTTTACCTAACTGATTTTTACTTCATTCTCTGCTTGCTGTTTTTGTGCTTCCTCTTGTTGATTGCGCAAATCCCAGGCGACACTTTTGTGCAAATGCTGCAACTGCCACACAAAACGCTGCGAATTTTTCACGCCATCCTTGCTGTTGCTGTTGGTCCTGTATTGCACAATGCGAAAGTAGCTTAGTGTTGTTGTATTGAAACTGGTAGCTGACAGGCGGGTTCCGCAAAAAGGCTTAGCATTTAACAGGCAAAGCGGCTGGCGATAAAAACCACTTTCAGCCAAGTATTTTGCAAATGGATTTTATGTTAGGTATCTGCAGGACAGAAATAAGAAAGGAAACTTGAAAGCAATACAAAACTGACAACCGCTGACTGAAAGTCAACATTCAGCTTAAGGCTGTGTCTCGGCCACTCATTATGCCCGACTAAGAGCAGTCTTTATTGTGTCGAAATTATGGAAAAAGAAAAGGTTAGGCAAACACCAATCAATATCAACAATTTTAAAGCCACAAATATGCTAAAGGCATGAGTACGTAGTCCCGTCCCGTCCCTTCTGTGCTATAAAAAGGCTCAAAAGAAGCTTTCCAAGAGCCAAGTATCAATAAAGGACTTGTAAGCCGCAGGAAACCAAAACGAAACGGTGAAAGGTCCATGCAAAAAAATTAAATACAAAAATACAAAGGCCAAAAGTGAAAACAGCCAGCAGCTCGACTAAGACTTACCCTATACTCTGCGTAGCCATTTAACCACATAACATCTTTACTTTAGTGTCCATATGCCCGCGACCTTTTTGCATAAAAAAGGCAAGGCGACAACTGACCTTCCCCGAAATACAGGGGGTTCGCTTACTGCGCAGATAACTAAAAATTTGCTGTGTGCGCTCGTAAAAATGGCAAAAACTCGCCGAACCCTAAAAAGTGAAGGCCAACGGTTGTAGTGCAGAGGGGAGGTGGGGTACAAAATGTAAATTCAAATTCAAACGCAACGCGTCAGTCGTAAACTTAAAGCTATTCATTTCAATTTTTAAGCGCTCACTCAAGAACCGCAGTAGATTCAGGATGCGGCGGCAAAGGACATTGTTTAGTTTTGTTTTTTTTTCTTTTGCGTTGCAAATCAATTACAGCCACAACTCCAGAAGAGACACAAACTCCAGCCCAGTCCCTGCCTCTTTTTGAGTCTCCCGCTACGGCTTCACTTGCTGCCTGGAAGCAAGTTTTGATTAGCTTCCGCCCACGCAGCTCGGCGGACATTTGACATCAACTACGGCTGTGTGCCGCATCCAGGGCTGGATGTAATACATGGGCTCGGGGACCGTGTGGTTGGGCCTGCGCCGCTTGTTTGTCGCTTCGAGCAGGTAATAAAATAACAAAATGCTGTTTACTGATTATATTTATTTTTTTCTTGTCTGCCTTAAATTTTTGTCAACTTTGCAGACTTTTCGCTGTCATGGCAGCCGTTTAATAAACAAAAACAACAACAAAATGGACAAGGAACGTTCGACTCAACTGACGGCATCCGCAAAGCCAATGCGATTATTGCCCATATCAAACTCTGTGTAGTACTTGCCCAGAAACACATCACCCAGTATCCAAAGCGGTCCGCTAGGCGAGGGCAGATCCACGGCTATAAATGCCGAGGCGCAGACAGTGCGATCCGAAAAAATGTCATGGAATACATAATCCTCTCCTTTCAGCTCGAAGCGACGACCGCCCAGTGTAAAACTTAAGGTGGGCAGATGCGGCACCTGTTCGCAGGGTACAGAGAACTGGCCATAGGCAGCGGGCGTCCCACCAATCGACTCGTTAATCAGAATGGCCTGCTCGTAGGGCACGGCCAGAAAGGAGGTGCCCGTATCGATGATGACCTGACATCCATTCAAGCACAGCTGCAGTGAGCCAATGCGCGCCGTCTCTAGCTTAACCTGCCAATAGGCTTGATGCGTGACCGGCACATAGGTAAAGTTGCCGCGATAGTAGCGCGGACTGGAGCCGCCAAAGAACAGGTATCCACCCTCGCGACTGCTGGCTATGCGGTTCAGATAGACCGAGAAAACGGGACGCTTCAACAGGTTCTGCTCCATTACAGCATAAAACGGCGGCTTGATGTTCTGTATGGAGATGCCACGATAGGCCAGTCCAAAGATGCCATCGAACTTGGCCGCCAGAAAGATGGGACCCGGCATTTCCGTGGCCTCCGCGAACGTTTGATTGGTTATCTCCAGGCCCGCCACGCGCACCGTGTCCTGTGAGAGGTAGCCAGCCAGACTGCCGGAACCGTACTGTATATCAAACTGTTTGCCATTCGACTTGTAGCTGCGCGAGTGCCTGGAGTTGAAGCGACTGTGAATCTGGCAGGCGAGCTTCTGGTGGCACGACTCTGATGGCACCCACAGATTCGCTGAGCCCGTATCAAAGATGACGTTAAATTTCTGCGGGGGCGTGCCAATGCTGATGGGTCCAAAGTACTGCGCATCCAGGTAGTTGCTAAGCGGCACGTTCCTCACCTCAAACCCGCGCGTCCTGCCGCTATACTTGAGACGCAGCCGATCCATGCGAATGCCAAACTGCTGAAAGCGATGCCGCACTGAGGGGAACCGATGCAGTGGCACGCGATACAGTTGTGAGCGGCGACTTGCAGCCATCAGCAGTGGCAGCAGCAGCAGCAACAACGGCGACAAAAACTTCATAATGTAAGCGATGAAAGCAGCAGTAGCAGCAACTTGTAGTTATTAATACATATAATATACTTGAGCTTGGCAAGAAAATCAGCTTCGCTTTGGAAGCTGATACGCTTGACTGTTGCCTTGTTATACAATAAATTGAAGTCAAATGTTGTCGGCAGCTCAAATTTCCATGCATAAAATTTCACTTGAAAACGTAATTGGAAATGCGAGAGCACCGTGCGAGGCATACGGTAAAAGGCACAAATTAAATTCATCCCCTACACTTGAGCTCGTATTGATGGAAAAACACGTTTTCACATGAGCATATTTCTAACAATGGCACAGCGTGAAAAGCGTCTGCTCTCATACTCCTCGACAGGCATTTCAAGTGTTGCTGCTCTCGCTTTGCTATGCTCAATTACAGCAAAGGTGACCCAGTCATGATCTAGTTGTAATCAATCAAGCAAATGGATGCCAGCATTGCGCATACGCCCTGCTGACTAAGCACAGCCGAAGTTCAGTTTTGTGTAGCATAATTTTGGGGGCAGCGCCAAAATTGTGACAGATTACAACTGGAAATCAAGACTTGATTTCGAGCGGTAAATAAATGAATGAACTGGCCAGCTCCGACACTTTTGGGCCATTAGCCACATGGCATGCCAATCCAGTCAAGAGCGACAAGGCTGTAAATCACGCATTCGTCTACGAAGAGCGCTGACAAATGTGTTGCAATTAAAAAGGACACTGTGGCTAATGTGAGACAACAACAATAACAATCGAGAAAGGGAAATCAACAACAAAGACCACCCGCCGCTGCTGCTGCTGCTGCTGCTGTCAATGGCAGCACTTACCACACCTGCCACACAGCTAATGGCCAAAAGCCAGACAGCAACAATACCTTGTGCTTCTATTGTTAACCGTTCTGCTGAGGGCTTGCCAATATTTAAGGGCAGGCACAATTAAATATGTACATCGCTTGATATTGACACAGCGAGCTGTTTGCTTTGGCCTGGCCAACAAGCCTTTGATGTGCCCCAGCCTGCAATTTAATTGACAGCGCCCAGTGGCCAAAAATAATGTGACGCAAATAACATTAAATAGTAATTGAAATTGCATTACTGCCCTTAGCAGTTGGCCAGGCGTCAAGTCGACGCAGTTCTCATTGAATTAGGCCGCCAAAGTTTTGCCTTGTTGCCAAAGTTGTCTCTTCAGTTTAGGCTAAAAGTTTTCAACGAGTGTCAAACTCGAACCGACAACAAATTGTGTGTGTCAACACTTGTTGCTTACTTGACCTCATGCAAGCTGTACAAAAAAAAACGGTAAAAGGCTGAGGTGAAACGAATTTGAAGCCGGAAATTGCGAGGCAGCATTTGTATCTTTTGATGCTTTCAAATTAAGTTTGCCCAAGCAACCGAAAAGTTTTACTTTTTTGTTTCTGCTTTGCTGCCCAAATACTGTTTATAATGTGCCACATGCCGCAGTAAAGGATGCTGCAACGTAACAGCTGCTGGGCCAGCTTGGAAGTTTTTTGTGCACTTGACCTTTTCCAAAGGCGTGTGGCCTGTCTTGGCTTGGCAGCATATCTAAGTAAAGGCTTATGCCACACAACTGCAGTGAACTTGCAACAACAATGAGCACGAAGAGTGGCAACAAAGTGCCAAAACAAAAGTGCTCGTATTTGAGTTTGAATTTTGAGGCTGAGCTTTGAGCTAAGTCCCAAAAACCAATTAAATGACCAAAAGCAAAAAAATTAAAAAAAAAAAAAAAATACAAACGAAGTCACGCTGTGCCCACTCCCAAATATCGACCCACTCTTGTATGTGCGTCTATTTATGTATTATTTAAACTTGGTCCTTGTGTGTTGTGTGGCCGCAAAAAGGTTTGCCCCACCCACCGCACAAAACTTGGCCAACTTTTCAATGTACAACAAAAGTTCGAACTGCCGCCGGTTAGATATCAGATAGCATCGGGCCAAAAAACATGCCTGAAATAATATTTTGGCCGCAAAGTTTTGTAGATACACATAGAATGACTTGTTGCCCCGTGAAATATCTAAAACAAGCCGCATTATTAATGGGCCAATTAGTGGTTCAAGCAGGTTGCAACAGTTTTCCACTCGCTTGATTCTCTGCCTCCTCAAACAGGAAACTTTAATGGCGCGCAGAAAAGTATGCTACAAATTCAGCTGCCAGGCATTTCCCCAGCGAATTGCCTGATATTATTCTTATATTCCGGTGTGCAATGTGTGTTCTGTGGCAGCTGCTGCTGATGCAAATGTCACTGCAGCTGCTGCGAAATATGAATATATTGCCAATGCAGCGAGTCCTTAAGGAAAAGTTGCTGAAATACGGCACCAAGTTGCATTATAGTGTCCATTTCTGTTGTTTTAATGGCCCACAACAATACTCAAGCGAAGGCTGCAGATGCTTTTACTCTCGACTTGGCTCCTTGAGTTTGCGAAAGCAGCTTAGCTAAGCAGCCTGTTGTTGACAACCCGTTAGCAACACTTGATAGCTTATTTGATTATGAGTTTCTTAAGCGCTCAGTCACTTGCAATTATGCGAAATTTCAACACATAACTGCATTAAAGCTTAATTGCATAATCACGCGCCATTTATGAGCTAATCAACGCGTGCAGCTCGCCGAATACCCACAAATCAGCTTTATAGTTTTGATGTTGCTGATGTTGCTGCTGCTTTTGTTGTTGATATTGCTGCTTCAGTTGTTGCTGCTTTTGTTGTTCCTTTTGTTGTTGCTACGGTTGCTACATGTGCATTTCTTGCTGCTGTTGCTCTGTGCTGTTGATGTTGCTGCTGCTCTATATGTTGCTGCTGCTGTTGCTGGCTTACGTCTGTATTTTGGCTGCTCTTGTATTTGATAATGATGTTGATGCTGTCATAGCTGATGTTGCTGCAGCTCTTGGTATGGCAGTTAATGCTGTTGCAACATTGCTGTTGTTGTTTCTGTTTCTGTTGTTGCTGCTGCTGTTAAAATTGTTGCTGCTGCTGTAGTTGTTGCTCTTGCTATTGCTGTTGTTGCAGTTATGGGTTTTGCTTTTGCTTCTGCTGCTGTTGTTGGTCTATGGGTTGATGTTGCTACTACTGTTTGATATTTGTACTTTCGCTGGAAATTGTTGCTATCTTAGTTGATGTTGCTGCTGCTCTTGATATGATAGTTAATGATGTCTCAGCTTTTGCTGCTCTGATACTGTTCTTCCGGTTGCTGTTGCAGTTCATGTTACTGATGCCGCTCCGTTCGTCGATGCTGCCTGCTACCTTCGGTATTGTTCTTCCTGATGTTGCTGCTGTGGATATTGCTACTGTATTTAATTGAAGTTGATGCTGCTTCTGACGTATTTGTCACTGTGGGTACTTTTGTTGTTTTTGAGGTTATTTTTAATAGATGTAATATCTATGTTATTGCAGTTGTTACTGCCAATGCTTTCGGAGTTGTTGCTTACGTTTCTGCTGCTGATTGAATAGCTGTTGTTGCTAGTGCTGCTGATGCTGCTTTGAATACTGTTGTTATTGGAAGTGCTGCCTGCCGCATTCAATCAATTACGTAAGCGATTGATCCGATGTCAAATGTTTTGCTACTTTATATTGATTGATTTTTCCTTTTGCCGCTTGAGCGACAAAATGTTGCTTAATTCTAAGGAGCCACCGCGATTGTGCTCAAATTGTGGCACAAATAAAATGCTTAGCAGGCAGGTCGAGTGTAGACAATTCATGAGTTGGCAACTTGAACTCTTGGAGAGTATTAATAGAAGAGCTATCAGAGTATTTAGTATGCATGACGGGCAGCAACTCGAAAAGGAAAGCAGCAAAGGCCAAGAGAAAATCCGTTAACACTTTTGCATACCCTACAAACGTGAAACTGTTGAGTAAGGGGGATTCCGAAATGCTATGTCAAAGTCAGAGAGAAGTTCTATAGAATTCTATGTACTAATCAAATATTTCTGCCAGAAGCGCGTTCGATTTCAGAGCGTCAAGAGATAGCATGTATACTGGTTTTCGTATACGTTAATCAGAATATTTAAATAGGGTATTATTTGAGGTCATTCTGACTTCTTTGTTCCGGTCAGGTCTATCCAATAAA
The DNA here is from genome assembly GCA_018903485.1 of Drosophila littoralis. Taxonomy (NCBI): domain Eukaryota; kingdom Metazoa; phylum Arthropoda; class Insecta; order Diptera; family Drosophilidae; genus Drosophila; species Drosophila littoralis. The sequence goes on along the minus strand of JAEIGF010000297.1, from coordinate 9,602,575 downwards.
ACGTGAGACGCCCCTTGAGGCAAATTGGCAATGGATATTGCAACATGGCAGCTCGTGCAAGTTGCGACACAGGCGACCAGGCTGCGTCTTACAATTTGCATATACACTTTTATAGGTACTCAGCCGAGGGGCGAGGCGGAGCAGTGCTCCGTATTTCATTGGCTGCATGGCGGAAATTGTTTTTTAAACGTTAACGGACAGTGCTTCAAGTTGTCAGCAGCAGCCCGAAGCCGCCGACTAAAACTTAACAGAAACTTTCTTCACTAATCTCTGGACAGCAATGACATGCTTTTGGGCAGAGAGCAAATATTTAATTAGCTATAACACAAGCAGCGCCTCAGGGAATGTCGGAAGGCCTCCCCGACTGCCTGACAGCCTGCCTGGCAGACAGTTAGCCAGTCAGGCAGGCGACTGCCACGTCCGATTCTGATGGCCCAGGCACATTTTCGTGGCAGTCAAGCGTGAAACCACGTCGAAAGAAATTCATTTTGTGGCTGGTAGATTAAAGAGAATTCCCCAAATGAGTTGCCAACTATGCGCCAAGTTATGCCCAGAGTTCACGCTTTAATGCCAGATACTCATCCATAAATAAGCGAGTTCAAGCATAATTAAAATGGATTTGCCAAGACGTGCCATAAATCACTGCACTCACTGGGAGAGAATGAGAAATGCCTACATTTGAGCTCTATTAATAAAGCTGCTGAAATGACTGCAATAAAAAAGCAGCCAAGGAAATAAAACTGGTAAGATGCCTTCCTATTCATTAAAAAGTGTAAATTTGTGGTGAGTCAAATTCGCTGAGACACTCTTTGAAACCGTATAGTTTGGTTTTACAACGCTACCGAGAAACTTTAATTGCTCAAAATTAATTATTCGGCTCGTTAAATTAAGCACAAGGGTTTTCATCTCAGTAGAGTACATTAAGAGAAAGAACCCGGATTTCAATAAACTTATACATACATTATTTATCGAAAAGATATTTTTTGATTCCCTTTAAGTCCAAAACCTAGTATATTTAATCTAATAAAAAAGTCGCCGCGCGTTAACAAGACAAAGACAGGAGAGCGGCGACCGATTTGGATGATTCTTAATACAACAACGGTTACCAAAAATTTGAAAAGTAATTAAAAAATCGGGCAATGCCGAACAATTTTTTCTAATATATATATTTCACTACATAGCCGCGAACGTGTTTGGCAACATTGCACTTATGCTAATCACCTATTTATTATTTTACAGCTTCGCTAAACCTGACTTTTTGTTAAAATTCATTAACTTGAAGCTCCTTAATTGTTGCGCTTAAAATTATGCAATAAAATAAGAATTGTGAATTTGGAACGCAGCGCAGAAGTATGCAACAGTTTTATGTATATGTTTATGTCCTTCATAAGTCTATACCAGTATTTTTCTTGGGCATTTTCACTTCAAACCAAAAAGTAGGCATGGAGTAGATTGTGTGCCCAGAAATTCGGGTAATTATTTAGCCTACAGCTGCTGTGACTGCTTCTGAAGTCGCTATTGTTAGCAGCTTTGACTTTGTAGCAACACTTTTGTGCCGTCAATTTGTTTGCTCTGCCGCTTGACTGACCTTTAACATCATTTCAGCTGGCAGCGGTCGAGTGGGTAATGTGACTCACTTTTGATTATGCGGCAACTTAAATTATGCTCTTCGGGCCTCACTTAATTAAAGCGGCGCAAACATTTTGTGGATCCTCAACAGGCGGCAGCAATTTGAGCGTCTAAGCGACTTTTAATTGAGTTTCATTTCATACTCGTAAAGTTGGCCAAGTTCTTTTTTGAGGGCGCACAATTTGGTTAATTAAAATGTTACAATCGGCGTTGGCATTTTTGTGGCAGTTGCCAGTTGCCAGTTGCCAGTGGTTATCTTTGTGCTGCGCCTTGCCACACATTTAGGGTGTGCGATGTCACTTTGCGCAGCACAGCCAGGTGGCAAATGTCCTTGCCACTTTCAAGCAACTGCACTTGACGTGTATGTTGCAAAGTGCCAAAAGTTATGCACATCATCAAGCGCGCGAGGGCGTGCTCCCAGCGGGATGAACCACAACTACGCTAGACGCGTCAGTGCTTGGCCGTGTGGCAGCTGCCACACACGACTCAATTTGCAATTTTTGGCACAGTCTGTAAAATCTTTATTTATTACAACTAATTTGCATAAAAAACTTTGCAATTGCCGAAGCACATTTCGAATGCTAAAAACCACTTGGCCACACAATAAATGTATATGCTGCCGCCCAGTTTCAGTGTTAGTATTGTTGTTCTGGCTGTTGTTCTGCTGTTTGTGGCATTTAAGTGCTTTGAACTTTGACTTTGTGGCATGCTGATATAATGTGCCCCAATTCATTCCCATTCGGTTAGGTGCATGCGAGGGCCACGCCCTGAGTTTAGTTTGACTGTAGTATTAAGCATTCGCATATTGCTCAAACTCCACGTTTCCAATTGGTTTCCGGTTAAAAGTTTACTAGGTGGCCAGTTAAAAATATGCAATGCTCACATTTTTACAAATATATTAAATATTTATGCCGTTCATGTGGTTGCTGCTAGTGGAAATCTCATGTTTCACATTCAAATTGCCCTTTATATACGATACCCCAGCTCGACATCCCTCTGCCTGCATAATAGCACACACAAAAAGGATGAGTAAGTGGCTGCAGAAAGCTGTTCTGCCCCTAAAAATTTCCTTATCAGCTTTAACAGTCGTGTCGTTTCAGCAATCTGCGGCTATCGGTACCCATTAAACTCAGGAACTATACCAGATGTCTTCTGAAAATTTGCCGTCCGCGCAAAATACAATCGATTTTGCTGAAGAACTTTAAGAACTGTAGTCCTCAAATTTGGTATGCAGATTCTTGTGGTTCTTGAATTTATCTTTTGATACTTACCCCAAACAACAAGAGGCTCGTAATGCTACAATAGTTTTATGCAGGGTATCTTCACGTCTAGAGATCTCCTCTATTGCATATCCACTTGTTTTATGCGCTGAACCGCGCTGCTCATGCAATATTTATAGGCACTGGAATTTTATTGTGGCAATGCAATGCATTTTTATGGCGTCTGCTCTGCAGCAATGGTTTATTCATAAAGACTCAGCCGACAACTCGCGGCCTGCAACATGCCAGCCAAGTTATTAAGCGAAACCCTCTGTAATACAGGCGTTATTAAAGAGCCTTACTGCACCTAGACTCAATAAACGCATTATACGCTTACTTACCTTGGCTTTAACCCTAATTAACTGCGGCAGCAAAATCGCATTTTATAGCTGGCGTAAAATCTAATTCAAGGATTTGGCACAAATCCTGCTGGCCTGACAAGACTGCATCTTCGACTGTGCTGAAAGCCCTGCTGGTGACATATAAATAAAATTGACGTTCGTTTTAATGGTTCTCAGCAGCACAAAGCAAACAAAAAGCAAAGAATGCAATTAAAAAAGAAAATCATTTTCATGTTGCTTTTGTCGTTCAGCAACTGTTGCTGTGCGCAACAAAATTGCTTTGATGTATGCACCATTCCCTTTTTTATTATTTTTAAATTTATGAAAACAAGAAAATTAAAATTTCATTGAAAAATGTCGTATAGCAGCAGCACAATAAGCTATAAAAATTAATGACCTAGCCCAGAAAAGAAAGCGAGAGAGAGCGCAATAAATTGGTAAAATTTGTGTGACATAAAAAGAAACCAATTCAATATTTAAACCAACTGCTCTGATTTATTTATGGCACACATATAAATTATTCAGATTATTGCAAAGCTCGTTTTTACATGTACTTTAAAAACTGCCGACTACATTTTACCAGGCGGATAAAATTAGCAGCCAGGTAATTGAATTAACTGGTCTTTTGTATACACTCAAATAAATATCATTTATTAGTTTATATATATGTATATACACGATAGAATAGTTGTTTAAGGTAGCGTTCGCATAGGTTTAGTTCATCTGGCTAAAAACATTTACAACAACATCGAACAATTAAAACAGTTTGTGTGGCTATCTTATAGTAGTTAAAAGATAAAAACATCATATAGCTATGCGTGATTGGAAAATAATTGTTAACTTATGAACTTCAGCTCCACATTGTGAAATGTTGTGGGATGGAAAAATTCAAATTAAAATTCAGTTCAGTCTCTTAAGATGCTTGCAGCTTGCTTGCCATTTGCTAAAATCTTGACTACTTAGTTGTACAATTTACAGTTCCATCAATGCCAACAACAACATCAATAGGAGACCTAGGAGACTTCATTTGATCTCTACCCTCTGTCTGTGCGAGTGTGTGCGTAATTGTATAGGCGAGCCCTCTTATACGGAGTTCTCTTCGAGTCCCTGCTGCAATCGTAGAAAACCTTAGCAATTCCATGCAATAGATTGTTAATTATTCAGTTACCTTCATTAGGGGACTGATGGCTCTGGGCATGACGCTCAGAGTGCTGCCGGTGCCCGCAATATTGGTGGGCAGCATGTGGAGCGCATTGTTGGAACCACGGTGCAGCGACAGCGGAGCATGTTGACCCACCAGCGTGGTGGTTGTGGCCGAGGATACGCAAGATTCACGCTTGCCACGTCCATAGTAAGATGTCAAAGGGCTGCATATTAAACGGAAACTTATTACAAGCACCAACTTTTTAATAGAAGGGGCTCAAGTAGAGTGTTGTGTATATACAAACATACATTTATATATGCAACACAATGTGTTCGAGGAAAAGTAGAAACAGCTAAAAAATATATTATGCACCTTAAACTTTAAGAAATGAATAAAAGTTGGAGAAAAATACATAAGAATTAAGGAAACGATAAGCCAGAAGAACGACGTCTTTAACACCCTGATGATTCGAAATTCTTTTAGACAAATGCTTCTATTTTGGTTCTTATAGGAGCCATATAAAATAGAAGTCCGATCAGATACAGTTTTGCTATATAGCTTAGGAGAGCAAAGAGTTGAATCGTAATTGCTAAAATCCATATACAAATATTATGATATGATACTCAACATATGTACTGCGTGACAGAGAAGCATGGACACAAGCCAGGTTTCATGTTTATATAATTGAACTTTCAATCTTACCTTAACTCGAATGAAATTATCCTAAAGCGATGACAAAACTCTTATATATATATATATCCCTGACAGAACTGCATTTACAAAGCTAAATTCGATATTTGAACTGAACTATTTGATAAAAACCCTTCACAAACGAACTAGTTCAAGCGTAAGGTAATCTACTTGTACGACCTGCCTGCTCATTACTGTCTTACCTGACACCTGCAACACGCTTTGCCTCATTATACGAAACAGGTGCGTGTAATAAAACCCGAAAAATGCTCAAGACAGTTTTCACTTACCGCATACTCTCAGCGCGAGGGGAGCTGCCGCCCTTGGAGAAACTTTTTGTTGTATACCTGCCAAGGAGTTGCGAAAGAAGAGCTTTAAAGGTGTGTATTAAAAAGTAGAGAGAGTGGCTGTGTGTCTGGATAGTTGAGTATGCGTGTCTGAATAGTTGGGACTAACTACTTGAAACGGGCACCCACCGTCGGTTCTGGTTGCGTTGTATGTTGCGCGTGTCGCGCCAAGTGGACGCATGATGTCGCAGCGCGTTGCGCACCTCAGAGTTGAGGAAACAGTAGAACAGAGACACCCAAAAGCCCTGTCAAGCGGAAGAGTAAATATTTGAACCGCAACGTTGCGCAAACAAAACACTTGCCTGGGTGCTGAGCAGCACGGCACGCAATACGGCAAACATGTGACCCATTAGGCCCGATTCGGAGGGGCCGGCCAGCACCACCAGATAGGTGATGCCAAAGAGCGGAATGAGCACGAGCAGCGCCTTGGCCGCCTTCCGGTACTGACGCGTCTCCACGGTGTTCGCGGAGCGGAGCTTGGTGATGAGCACCTGACAACAGAAGAAGAACTGTTGCGCTTACGGGACTTGACATGCGTCGGGCGTCGGGCCTAACAACTTACCCACATGATGCGCAATAGGAATGTCAAATTGATGATGAGAACCGCACAGACGGGTCCCTGGAATATCCAGTCCACATTTGTCTCTTCCATCCAGGGACAGTTGATGTCAAACTGGGCGCGAATAAAAGTTTAATGAGCCCAAACGAAACGAACGTAAGCTGTGCGACGTTAACCTACCTTCTCCATGTTGTTGTTGTAGGTCACCGTAAGACTCTTTGCCACCGCCCAGGTGACCACAAAGAGCGCCGGGCCGCCTGTCGAATAGTCAAACAGGCAGGTGGGGAGTTGACAACTTAATTAGCTGTACAACTTGCAATCGTAGCCGAAACTTACCCCAGCCAATGGAGGCGTAGATATTAAATCGTATATTATCGCCGGAGAAGGTCTTGACCACCAGCATATACAGATACAGACCCTCCACCAGCATCCAAAAGAAATTGGTCAGCGTGAAGAAATGAAAAAGCGTGACCAAGGCAATGCAGCTGCTCAGTCCACTGCGAATAGAGATCTGCAAGGATGACAGATAAAAGGGCCAGAGCGGCATAAAGGTAAAGCGAAATGAGAAATGGACGCTGTCCAGGCGTTGGGCACGTCTCACCTGCACGGACAGCAAGAGTATCCAGAACAAAGCCGACATGATGTAGGTGAAGAACAAATTGGCGTGGATGGTGTTCCGCAGGCAACGCAGCTCCCTGAAAGCAGGAGGAGGGGCAGATTGTATAATATATAGGAATAGCTAGCAGTTACATGGCTGGGCACACACTCACTTGTAGTAGGCAAAGACAATCAGCGCCAGCGTGAGCGAGACCAGACTTAGCGTATAGCCAATATAATAAATGATGGTGGGCAGCTCCACAATGGTCTCGAACTCCGGCACCGTCTGCGTATCCGCGGGCAAATGGGCGCAGGCATCGTAGTTCGTATACTGGGCCCAGGTGCCGTTCGAGTGGCAAAAGCGCGTTGCATTCTCTGCGGAACGTAACGACAGCCGGTTGGATAGGTCAAAGGCAACGCCACGTCAACGGCATATACTCACTGCTGCTGTCGTAGTGTATGCCCTGCAGTTCATCCATGCACTGGAGCACCGCCAGGGTGCCGCGTGCCGTGCGCGGCCAGCAGAGTATCGTATCGAACTGGGTGAGGCAATGGTCGCTGGCATTGCCATAGGTCGTTGCCTCAATTTGCTGCTGCAGCAGGCAGTGCAGCTCGACGCTTTGATTGATGCCATCCAGATTGTCGAGGGACCAAAGAGCGTCATTAACGCTGCTGTTCAATGCTTCGCTAGCGATTGGGTTGTTGTTGTTGTCGTTGTTGTTGTTGTTGCTGTTGCTGTTGTTGACCTTGCTCATTGTGGCAACTGCTGCGCCCGCTTTGGCTGTGGGCGTGTCAAACTGGCATATTAGCGGCTTGGGTTAACTTACTTTTGCTTGCACTTAGCGGAAGACCCAAGAGTTTTGTCTTCAAATGAAGTACAACAACTGTCAAAGTCCAGCAAAGAATTAAATTTCTGAAACTTAGAATAAAATAATGTTTTAACTTTGAAATTAAGGATATCTTCGAATGTTGCAATATTCTAGTCGTAAGCAAGTTTTCTAGTCGGAAGTGCCCAACTAGGCGATACCCTGAATCTAATGCCGAGCTGCCGTTTCAAATTTCGAATTTCCTTTAATACACTCAAACACACACACACATACATAACCTACCCTGAAATTTCAAGTCGCAAGCTCTTATAGTATTTGAGATAAACTCCTTATTAAAGACAGATGGTTATGGTTCAATCGACTCCGTTGAATTTGAATCTGACCATGATGATAAATCCTTTACTTACTCCTTATGTTAAATATATTTGAATACAGCAACAGAATACAACAAATCCAAGACTCTTTAAAAAACGGCAATTTCGGAGACCACTTCAACATGTAAATTTGCGACGAAATCGCTTTAAGCTGAAAAACCGCCAAATGGCTAAGAAAACACAGTTCAATGTGACAGCTAACAAAGTGCCGGGGATTGTGCGCGGCAACTGGGTTAGAAACCAAGACTGAGGTCCAAACAAGCTGCTGGCAACCGCAGCTTGCGGCCACTACACTTTGTGTGTTTGTTTATGTGTGTGCATGTGGGAGTGTGCGTGTGTTAATTGCATTGGCCAACAAAGAACCCAACGGAATGGTTTCTGTGCCAAAAGGGCAACAGTTTAAAGCGCCATAAAATCAATGAGGAAAATTGCATTTTATGCCCAGCGGCCTTACCTTACGGCTTTAACTTGGCCCAGACACATTTTGCCTGATTTATTAATATAGCACGAACAGAGAGGAGGGATGGGGGGGATGTAGCACAGTGCTATAAAAATTCATTAGCTTGCACAAAAGTTGGCCATCAACGGCTGACTGACAGTCGGTTGGGGTTTTGGCCGTGGTTTGGACCGTGCTGTTGCTGTTGGCTGGGAAAAAAGGCCAAAAACAAAAAGGTAGCCTACAGGCCATCATAGAAATTAGAGACTAGACAGCCCAGCAAAGGGCGTGGTCGGGAGCACAACCTTCAAGTCAGCAGGACCCAAATCTTGCATTTATATGCTGATAATAAATGGCATAAATGATGCATCGTTACATTAATGCATGGCATAAAAACAGGCGCAAATACACACATTTCACACACACACACACAAACTTATATAAACAGATAATAAATATGTAGTAGCTGTGCCCAGCCAAGCGTGCAATACAGTGCGCGTGTGGAGTATGCGAACGGGTGAAATATGAAAAGGGAAGTGGTTTTTCATATATGTGCCGAGACTAGCTGTTGCGAAGACCGTAAAGGGTTTTGCATTTAATAGTAAGTCCTTATTTATGCATGGGGCGGCATAGTAAATAGCTAACAATTATTTATGTATTAGGCGGAATAACAGAAAACAATTTCAACTGAATTCTGTTAAAACCTCCATTTATGCATATATCAAATAACATTTTCCAGCTAAAGATACAGATGCAAATGAAGTTTGAATATCTGACGAAAGCGCCAAATAAACAAAACATAAAGCATCTGCGATACAGCTTTATGAGACGGATTAAATGTATAAGCCATACGATATGATTTATACGGTAATATATAAACCTAAAAGTAGACCGTAACTAACTAACTACCTGAGGTCGTGCCATTCATAGGATCTATCTATAAAGATTTTGTAATTTAAAATTCGTATACATAATAATAAAAGCAACGTAATATAAATAATAACGAGAAAGCAAGGCTATCTTCGGCACGCCGAAGATCTAATACCCTTGCAGACCCAACCTTTTTCATAATTCTCATAGTGCTTTGCCCGTATCTAAAAAGCACAGGGAAAATATTTAATGCCGAGTTTGGTCAAGGTATCTTGATAAACAAAAAAGGTTTTAAATCAAAAACCTAGTTTTCGTCCGATCGTTCTTATGGCAGATATATGATATAGCCGACCGATGTAAATAAGATTTTGCAAAAATTAAGGGAGCATAGTGAATTCTTTAAATGCCGTGTTTAATCAAAATATCTTGAATGACAAAAAGTTAATTTTCAACCGATCGTTCCTATGGCAGCTATATGATATAGTAGTCCGATATTAATAGAATTTTGCATATATATGAGGAGCATAGTAAAACTAATAAATGTCGAGTTTGGTCAAGATATCTTGATAAACAAAAGGTTTTTCATACAAAAACTTAATTTTCGACCGATCGTTCCTATGGCAGCTATATGATATAGTGGTCCGATCCAGCTGGTTTTGACATATGTGCTGCGTGCAACAGAAATAGGGACTTCTGCAAAGTTTCATTAAGATAGCTTTAAAACTGAGGGACTAGTTCGCATAGAAACAGACAGACGGACAGACGGACATGGCTATATCGACTCGGCTGTTGATGCTGATCAAGAATATATATACTTTATGGGGTCGGAGATGTCTCCTTCTATGCGTTACACATTTCACGACAAAATTATAATACCCTCTGCAAAATTCGTAATATTGATAAAACTTATAACTCGCTTACAACTAGATTTTTACCTGTTTGTAATAACATAAGTATAACAAATTTGAATAATATATTTATATACATTTTGGTAAACTTTTCAACAACATAGTTCTAATATGCGAGCGCGCACTGTATGTTATTTATACATCTTCATTATAACAGTAGCTTTTTTTGTCTAAAAGAAAAGATATTGCCCGTTGGCTATTTAGCACATATTCGCACTGTGTATATATGGGCGTTCTACTTTTCTGACTCACTGTGCGCAATGCCTCATAACTTCTTAGCCCTTTGTTGTACGCTCTTTTGCTGAAACTGTTCTGTTTATTGTTGTTATTGTGCATGCCGCCTGGCTCGTAAATTAGCGCAACATAAAGCCGCCGACTAGATTATTTCTGCACATGCCTCGGGCTTACTTACTTTCAGCCCAGCATTCATTAGCCACGTTAGCTGCTGGTCTCAGCCAACTGCAATTGCGGCTTGCGGCAGATGAGGAGGAGGCACTTGCGCCCGCTGAACATTTCAATTTAAAGCCGCAATTTTGCAAATTGCCCGTGCAAAGGCGGCAACAAAAAATGCTTAAGAATAAAATTGAAATACCCGAGCATCTAATTGCCTCATAAATAATGTGCAACTGGCAAGCTGAACCCTTAAAAAAGGAAAATATATAAGAGTTTAAATTAAAATGGAAATATGATTGCTAACTGCATATTTGATTTCAATTAGCCGCAACAAGAGACGAAACAGCAGAATGTCCCTCACAATTCATCAGGCGCAAATGCAAATTTATTTTGACACTGCGGCCAAGACCAAACACACACCAACACATACACCCGCACACACACACACACTCGCACACACACAAAAATGAAATGTGTTCATCTGACAATCTCATTTATGGCGTTCACAACTTGATGAATGTCCGGCTGGCATCATAAAATATTTTCAGCTTGGCCAAATCAACGCAAATATAAAAAGCACATTACGAAAACGCCCGCAGGCTGGTAAAAAAAAACTGACATAGGAGAACTGTGAATGCTTTGGGATAGAATGCTTGACTGGGAGATACTCTCTCCTTTCAAGTTTGAGGTAAACCCAAGATGCCCAAAACTAAATCTATTCACTTTCACGATATCAGAAATACATTATTATTAAAATTGGGAATTTAAAACCTTTTGGAATTTATCGTCATGATAAAAGTCCCCAACAAGATGAATATGGACAAACTCTTCTTTATGCAGGCATACTTCCCCATCATTTGCGATACCCCTTTTCTATTCTGCTTTGTATACAGGGTATAAGAGGACACAGATGTAGATGAACAAATAAAATGCACACACAAATGGAAGCAGAGCAAATGGATAAACACACTAGTGGCCGGCGGAAACGGAGGGCGGGGGCAATGTAGTATAACGTTTGCTTATTTGCTGTCGCATCCTTGCCCAGTTTTTGCCATCCCCCCTCAGATCCCAAGCCTCAGTGCCAGCGTATATGCTATTATAGAAGATTGTATCTAATCTCGTGCGATTGCACACAATGGATTTGCCAAAGGCGCTGGCGACAACACACACACACACACAAAAAAGACGTTTAGTGTGTGCGCGTGTGTGTGTGTATCGAATTCCTGCGGCTGAATGAGTACCGTAGTGAACGGAATGCGAAATGCTCATACCTCAAGCTCTGCAATCTGCCCTCTGCGAGTGTCTGCAATTTCCGGCTGCTGCTCTAATGCTTATAAATGTTTACGCTTGCCAGCTGCTTCGCGCTGCTGCTGGTAATTGTCGGGCATTCCAATATATAGAATTGAAAATGTAATAATAATCATACAAGAGAAACACACACAGTGGTGCAATTGTTCCGCCATTTGCGGCATACAGCATTAAATGGCTGCGGTTGACATCTCGCCAAGGTGGGGCAGCTTAATGGTGGCTGCTGCACTCCAGCTGTTGCCTGGCGGTGACGGGTCGCGTGGACAGGTCGCGCTTGTATTTAAGACATTTTCATTATCAGCAGTCGCCAAGATAATAAAGCCGCAAAAAGCAGAGTCGTAACAGCGCCAGGGCAATGTCAGGATGTGCCCAACAAAAAGCCAACACAGCTTGATTGCTATTTTTAGCTGTTACTGCTCTGTTTTAGCTCTCATTATTGTAGCTCATTAAATTTTATATTCACAAGCAGGACACACAGCGAGCAGAGGCAAACGAGACAATGAAGCCGCGGACCATTTAAAAATTCATGAGCAAATGTTACGCATACGACGCGTGCGCCAGTGCAAAATGCTTAAAAGCACACACACATATGTATATGCGCATATATTTTGCCTTTGGGCATATATTATGACAATCCCAAATGCGTTTTGTATGTATTTAAGAGTACTGTGCAGCTGAACAGCGCTCCCGGCTTAGATTTTTGTTTAAAAATTACGAATCGGAAGCTTTTGAATAGCTAAAGAAACCCACATATAAATATAGAAAAACATGACGCTGCAGCAACCTTGCAAGCCATTTAATAAACAAATAAATAAAAAGTAATAATAATAATCGAATGCGGGTTACCTTTATTAACTTAACTAAACAATCGAATTGATATGCATCCTAACCTAATATGTTGTTACACTAAGTATTATTGAGAATTGACAACTCTACTTTATTAGATCTCTTTCTCTCTCTCTCTCTCTCTCTCTGTCTCTCTCTCTCTCTCTCTCTCTCTCTCTCTCTCTCTCTCTCTCTCTCTCTAATAAAATGTCTATTTCAAGGATATCACCTTCGGGATATTACTGACTACGTCCAGTATGTATGTATGTGTATCCCCCACAGTCTCAGAGCTTTCCCATCTATCCATATTTCTATCTACTAAATTGTATTTTGATTCTGCTCTCCTCTCTTTACTTTATTTAAATTCCCCCATTTACTATTTTTACTATTTCTGTTTTTTTTTTACTATTTTTCATTACTTTTATCGCTCGCACATTTTATTTTTATCTCTGTAAAGAAAACTGTTTGTCGTGAAATTGTTACTATAGTTACATTTTATGATAAGTTGGGACTCTAGGAGTTTCCACTTGCAATTGCAGGAATTCACAAACGGGTAGATTTCCCCCAACATGAAATGGGTGGAAGAGCGAAACAAGAAATTGACATGGAAAACGTAGTACTGGCAATTCCGAATGATGTGCCCTGGTACTAAATAAACATAGTACTGTAATAGTTAGCGACATAATATAATCGATAAATTGCGAAGCTGTCAGACTCGTCGTTATTATCGATAGTTTTCTATACTTGCAAGCTCTAAAGTCCTGAAATTTATCTGGACATTCTCTTTTTTTGTCACTATCGAATATGTAACCAAAACCCTTTGTGATTCAATAATCATAATCTATATGATCATAATCTCATAATGTGATGCATTTTGGAACAAATTAAAAATCGATTACAAAAAGTTGTTGACCAAAAAACGATTCGTTTGTAAAGTCAACCTTTTTTGATATTTTTTTGGAATATTTCGGCTTACTAATGTCCGATTTTGGAATTTTATACAATTTTGGACTTGTAAGGATCAGTGCATTCAATTGGCATCAAAATGAAAATCTTAATTTTGACTGAAATCGACAACAAAGCAAGGGGTTACATCACGTTTTTATACCCTTGCAGAGGGTATTATAATTTTGTCGTGAAATGTGTAACGCATAGAAGGAGACATCTCCGACCCCATAAAGTATATATATTCTTGATCAGCATTAACAGCCGAGTCGATATAGCCATGTCCGTCTGTCTGTTTCTAAGCGAACTAGTCTCTCAGTTTTAAAGCTATCTTAATGAAACTTTGCAGAAGTCCCTTTTTCTGTTGCACGCAGCACATATGTCAAAACCAGCTGGATCGGACCACTATATCATATAGCTGCCATAGGAACGATCGGTCGAAAATTTAGTTCTTGTATGAAAAAACATTTTGTTTTTCAAGATATCTTGACCAAACTCGGCATTTATTAGTTTTACTATGCTCCTCATATATATGCAAAATCCTATTAAGATCGGACCACTATATCATATAGCTGCCATAGGAACGATCGGTCGAAAATTAATTTTGTATGGAGAATTTTTTGTTTTTCATGATTTTTCGATTAAACACGGCATTTAAAGATTTCACTATGCTCCCTTCATTTTTGCAAAATCTTATTTACATCGGTTTTTGATTAAAAGCCTTTTTTTTTTGTTTATCAATATACCTTGACCAAACTCGGCCTTAACCATTTTCTCGGCATTAAAAGGTTGGGTCTGCAAGGGTATTAGATCTTCGGCATAGCCCTTCTTTCTCGTTTCATCTGAAGTTTTGGCAGCATTCAGTCCACACATTCATTCATACGAATGTATGAATTCTCGCACTGATACGACTCCCCTAGGCACAATCACCGCAATACACTAATGTGCACAATGTAGTGTGTACATAGATCGGTCGGGGCATAAAACTTTTGTGGCAAGTGTTTTCCCCGACTTTTATGCATCCACAGGCGGCAATGAAATTTGATGATGGGCGGCATGAAAAACGCAAACGTTGTTTTAACCCAGTCCAAAGGTCTGGCAAAGGTTTAAATATTGGTTTACGCATGCGAATGTCGAAAGAGGTGTTTGGTTAGTGGGTGGAGCAAGTTTTAGCCAAGGAACGACCGGCTCTTGTCTAGACGAGCAACATAATTTGCACAGACTTCCGCCGCTCGAGGGCCTCCCACACCTGTCTGAGCGGGGCTGAGCGCCACTTTTGGCTGTTATCCAAAACTTGATGGTCGGCCATTTGGAGCAGGATCAGGCGCCATTGCCAACAAGTGTTGCGTTTTATTGTCTCGCCATTAACGGTTTTCCGTTCCGCTTGAGTGTTGCGGCACGTGCAGCAGCAGCAAAGCTCGGAACGGCACGCGCTGCAGCTACGTGAGTGCTTGAGAGGATGTGGCTTGAAATGTTGCTAACAAGCTGAGGATTTACTTGCGGCTGCTGACTCGCATAAATCCATAAAAATGAACACAACAAAAGCCAAATAAGACAAACAAAAAACCTGCGTGTGGGGATGGAGTCTGTGTGCTGCGAAATCTGTTATTTATTGGGTCAATAAAAATTTGGTTTAATGCATTGCAAGTTTTGCCAAATATGCCAGAGATTTGCCAGGAGATTTACGACTGTGCTGGGGGCTCCAAAGAGAGCCTTTGTCATAGGGTTGATATGATAAGAGTGCGGCAAACGGAAGTCCATAAAACGAAATCAAATTGGAGGAACACGACCGAAGGCAGCCCAAAAGTAGGCAACAAGTTTTCTCAATTGGCTGCCATTGTTATGTCTGATAACAACAACAATAACTACATTTTTACTTCCGTTTCCACATGAATCTGTTGCTAGGGCTATCGTTATCCGCATTTAATGGAGTTTTTGGCAATCGATAGTGCACCGGGTGTGCACCCACCCACACACCCACACACACACACACCCACACACACACTTACAACATGAATGAAGCCAATTGCCAATCCTTTTATTCTGCTACGCATTGTTGTGCTAGGTGTGGGCGTGTATAGCTTTTTGCTTGGCATTTTAATTAAAACCACAAACAGTGGATGATTGCTGCTTCCCACACATTCACACACACTCGCACACACACAAATTGCACATACCTCTGGCTTGTGTTAATTTAGCGTCGAGTGGCTGCAATCCTCGGCGTTGTGTTTGTTGGCCTAAGCTGGCGTGGGATTTTTAATTTGACCGCTGCTTAGTCAAATGCTTCGGGTATCCTTTGTCCACTTTGACCACTTATTTGCCCTGGCTTACATTTGCTTAACGCCTGCTAAGCTGCAAAATGATTATGCTTAAGCGTTATTCTTGGTTTTTGTGTGCTGTTGCGTTGTCTTGGTTATTGACAGGCACACACTCGCACACACTCACTCTCACACACTCACTACTTGTTGTCACTCAAGCATTCGAATGCTGGATTATTTGTCATGGCATTTCACTTATGTTTTGCTTTGCCTTCAAATAACTCAATTTTATTTATAAATAAAGTAAATACTCGGAACAAATAAATAAACTCCTTATATGCACTCTTTAATATTTAAACTTTTTAATTTAATTACTCGTATGTGTTCGGAATTTGTTGCGTTTTTGAAAGTTTTGACAGAGCTCTACTCTGAACCAATTTGTGGCTGCCGCTGCTCGAACCGCACTCGCTCACAAGCCGCTGATAACTGAAGGCTATGCTGTCGCATCTTAACAAGCCCCGGAAAACGACCAAGTTCTTACCACTTTCCACTCGGGGGAAATGGCGCGAAATATTTAGGTTCCACAAAAAGCTCTGCGAAAGCTGCGTTCCACAAAAGCGACAGGCGGTTGCTGCTTCGGCCACACACCCGACTTACCGCAACAGGTGTGTGTGTGAGTGTGTGTGCATTGTGATTTTCCGAAATATTTTCCAAGGAAATGCAATTTCTTTTACTCGCTTACCACTCGCTAAAGCGCCTGAAAATCTGCTCATTTGATTGTGTAAATATTTGTCATGCCCAATGTTTGAGTAGCATTTTGCTGCCCTTTCGGCAACTGTGTGTGCTTAGGTCGGAAAATGCAGACAAAAGGATATCATTTTGGATCGCCTTTGAAGTCTCGTCTGGCCAAAGCTCAGTTTCAGCTCGCAGCTAATCAAATTAAACTCAAGCACGAAGCGTGTCGACATTTATTAAAAATCACAATATGCGACAGGTGCTTCAACCGAAATTGCCGTAAGGCACACGCAAATTGAAAAAAACAAAAAATACATCAGTGAAAACAAAGATACCCCACACACACACCCACACACACCTACGTATTTAAATAAAAAGCCGACATGGAGCCGGCTGATAATAACACAATGAGAAACATTTTGGACCCAAACAGCTGAGGGCTGAATGCGTCTGACACATTCGGCAAGCGTCCTAAACAGCCTTAGCAACAACAACGAGAACAACAACAGGGACAAGCATCTGAAAAAATAAATGCTAATGTCAACTGCCACTCGAGAGCATTTAAATTCCATTTGAAAAATTCATTGCCAAGAGCAAAGACATGTACGCCGTAAATGTCCTGCAGCCGCTGCGTGCCTTGTTTGCGCATATCCTTATGCATATTAAAGCGCTCATCCACATTCACGGCAAGGACATGCCATAGCCCCAGCCAATTGAATTTAACGCCAGACATTTAGGATCTAAGCAACCTATAAAAGTGATTTTCAAGTATGTCTAAAGTGCTTTGGTATCGAGTTCTAGATTGATTGCTAAGACACACTGTGGAAAAGTTTTTCAATTTTCCCTCAACCAGACGGGAAAAACTATCAGTGCAAGCTGTTTTCACATTGTGGCAAAGAGTTGACTGCGATTTCTTTGCCAGTAAGTGGGGCATGAATTGACTATTGTTGCACTTCAGCTGGCCTGCTGATGGACATTTATATACCCTATCGCTGCCAATTGCAGGGGAAAGTTAAAAAGGCGCGTAGTTGAAGTACGTAGTTAAAGTTCTGGCAATTAAAATAAGTGCAGTTATACAACGACAATTAAGATTAGTGTAAAACATAAAAAAAAAACTCGCTGAACATCTAAAAGGACTTGTCAAAGAAGAGAAGAGGAGCTGGACTAAAAGGAGGCTTCCAAAAATCTACTCTTAAACTATCCCTTGTCTGAGTTCTTAAAATTTCTTCCTAAAATATACTTCCTACATAGAAGCAATACTACTTAAAAAGATACAAAGCACACAACATAAAAAATATATTTGGGATTACTTAACTCTCGTATAATAAATTGTTAAGCCACAATATCAAATGTTTAACATTAGATAAATAATTATGAATAAATGAATATGATGAATAAAAGTCCTTATGTCTTGAAAAATATTTTTTTCTAATTTGTGGTATATCTTTCAAGGCTGCAAACCCATTTAAATCACAATTTTTTTCCTTTGCTTTTTGCTAACTTTTAACCTTTAAATGAGGAAAATGCACTAATTTGAATAAAATAAAGTATGTGAGAAATTTATAAGCTCTGAACCGACACCTGTATTCACAGATGGGGAAAACCAGTTTCACAAAGTGAACCTTAAGGGGAATCTGGTATTTTTGGCTCATTTTACACGTCGAATGATTACAATCAGATAACAAAGAGTGTACAAAACTTATACGACGAAGGGGTTCAAATGATGTCGCGTAAAGTAAGAAATTTCAAATATTTTTAACCTTAAATCTTAAATTTAACGTGTATAACTTTATCTTAAGTGCTACTTACCTGACGCAAACAATACTCCAAATATTTAATGTCTTTAATCTCCTGCACGTAGCTCAGTTTACAACCCAAAAAAAAAACCCATCAACGCTCGGCGGTTAAGAGCTTAAGGCAACCGCCGAGCATATGAGCCTGAAACGTAACGCCAATGGAGATGATAATGGAGATGATAATGAAGTTGAACAATGCGCTGGCTCAAGTGAGCTCACAGCCGAGTGGGTGGTGTGGATGCTTGGCATTAGCATCAACAACAAAAGCTGGCGACTTGTTGGCATTGAGCCAACAACAATCTGATTACGCACATTACTCATGCATTTATGAACTAACTCCTTTGAAGGCTGCATCGCCGTCAACTGTTTAACTGAGCTGAGACGTGCTGATACCAGCAATTTAGCCCTTATGAATTATATGCATTATTAATTAGTTGCATTGGAATTGTTTTGACACATCTTTATATTTATTAGTCATATTAGATAGGACTTGAGGTGCGTGAGATAAGGTGAAGGTTCTTGAGCAATATTACAATTGATACGTACGAATCCGGATTTCGCAATGACATGCAAAAAATCAAACTCTACAGTTTCAGCAAATTTGACATTAGCTTGAAAATATACTCACATTATTACTTCTATGATTATTATTATTATTATTATTATATTATTATTATTATTATTATTATTATTATTATTATTATTATTATTATTATTATTATTATCATTATTATTATTACATTATTATTATCATTATCATTATCATTATCATTATCATTATTATTATCATTATCATTATCATTATTTTTATTATTATTATTATTATTATTATTCTTATTATTAAAGTTCATGATAGGATATCGTATCAAAACTATCAAACCACATTTTTTTTAATATCTATAACTAGCTTATAAAGCCTTTGCTTAAGATTTGTTCGGATTTATTACTCAGAAAGCCCATTTAATGAGAAGGGCTCTATAATTGCTATTATAGCCGAAGGATAGACTGGAGGATTCACTGAGAAGGGCTCTATAATAGCTATTATAACTGGAGGATAGACGAAGGAAGCAATATGTTACTTCTTTTAAACTTATAAAGCCTTTTACGCTAATGAATGTATCGTGACTACCCGAATGACTATGCATATGATTCTATCAAAATCTAGGTATTTAGTGGATATTAAAACCTATTTAGCTGCTGGTATTTCCCCCACAAAAAATGACTGTTTACCCTGGTCACGCTCTGTCGGTTGCCTGGTGAAAGTAATCACGTATCAGTCGACGCACTCTGCCCATCGGTTGGCCAATTTTTTTATTTTTATTTTTTTGTTTTTCGGATGTGTCACCTTCAATTGACGCATTGGACCAAAATCAGCGTTTTGTTTTCATTAGGATGACGATAACATTAGCTCATTAGAGTATGTTTTCCGGTTGACTATATAAAGCAGCGACTCGCTGGCGCACAAATTTTATTCATTTGCCACACTTCAATAAAGCAAAGTTCCGGAAAATGCGACCAACAATTTTCCAGTGCGCTGCATTGGTAATGGTGAGTAAATAGCCTTTTATGCGCGGGCTCTTTAATTATATATTTATGTGCAGCTGTCGCTGTTGCTGTGCCACGCCCATGCCGCCTACAATTGTTCATCGCCGCCGAATTTTAACAATTTCGTAAGTACATTCAATGAATGAATGAATATTGAATGAATTGAATGAAATATTTTGCCAGGACGTGAACTCGTGCTGCCGCACGCCGGAAATCAATCTGGGCAACGTGCCACAAAAATGCCAGCAGCACGTAAATCAACTTAAGTCCGCCAATCAGAAGTATCCGGCCTTTGCGCATCTGGTAAGCAAGTCCCAAATACCAAATAAATGTCATTTAGAGTACATTTTAAACACCCGCCCACTTGCCAGTGCTATCCGGAGTGCATATACAGAGAGACGGGTGCCCTGGTCAATGGCAGACTGCACATGGACAAGGTGCGACAGTATCTGCAGGAGCATGTGCATCGACGCGATCGCGAGGTGGTGCCACACATTGTGCGCTCCTTTGAGATCTGCCGAAAAAACAGTGCGTAAGCGTAATATACAAATTTTGGATCAGAGATAAACTGTCATGCTTTCTACTATTTCCACAGTTCATGGCCACATGAAGGCCGCAAAGCTCGAGTCGTATAAGGTGCTGCCCCAAGGCTGTTCGCCCTATGCCGCCATGCTCTACAGCTGCGTCAATGCGGAGACCTTCATCAACTGTCCAGCCAGGATGTGGAAGTCGGACGAGCACTGCCTCGTGGCCAAACAGTTCGCCGAGCAATGCAATCCTCTGCCGCACGTGCCGCTGCCCATGAGCTGATCTCGATAAGCCTATTCATAATAATTGTTAGCTCTATGTTTTGTGTTCGAATATTCAAAATAAAACCGAAAAAGAAATTTAAAATCATTTCATAATTACGCTGATTAGTCTGACTCGGTTCCCATTAAATGAGCCGTGACAAGTCTGTCTGGCCGCCGAGTGTGGCTAATGTTTTTCACCCTGGCTCATTCAAGGTTCAGTTGTCAACCAGCTCAGTCGAAAAACGATCTTTGATCTTGGATTATCATTATGAATCATTCGACTGTGTTTCTGATCAGCTGCCTGCTGCTTGGCAGCAGCGCTCGAGCTGCTTTTAAGGACTTCGTTGTTGAGCCAGAAGCCGAGCAGGTGGGCATATCCGATTTATCTTCCCGTCTAATAAATGCCTATTCCAGCAGTTACAGTTCGAGCCTAATAACGACATAGCTCTGGGCTGTCCCGCGGAAGAGGAACAGCCCTTGATCTCATTCCATGATGTGGAACAGGATGGCATTGTCGACACACAGCTGCTGCTCGCAGCGCTCATGCAACATGCCCAACGACTGGGCATGGATCTGGAGCAATTGGGCAAGTCCAAAATTCAGCTAATGCGACTGCTCTAATTGATTAATTACCCCAAGCAGCTCAAATGCAGGCAATTGGTGAGAACGATGTAATGGACTCTGATGCTGGTTGCAGTGCAGCGGAGTCGCTTAGCTATCGGGAGCAGCCCAGCTGGTATGATGTGTTCTTCAACTAAACTATTATAAATTGCTGTCATCAGAAGATCATAAATAAAAACATATGCTAAGCATGTCTGGATTATATTACTGTGGCTGTTAAAAGAGCATGTGCTGGGGCAAGAATTTGAAGATCCACAGATGGTTTGACTTTCTAAAGGTCATTCGTTTATTTTCCTGTATGTCCCTTAATGGTAAAGCTAATTGGATTTGGCACTACAAAATCTTCCACTAATATCGCACTGGCAGGTGTTTTTATATTCCAGCGCCTCTTCGCATATCCTGCTGCGTGTCCAGCTGGCCGAGGGACAGTGGACAAATACGTATTCCGCAGCGCACATGCCCAGGTACAGGGGCAGAAGGGTACAATTTTAGGTGCCATAAAATCGCCGTTTCTTGTACTTGAGCATTGCACTTTCGTTGGCAGCGCAATTCTCCAGAGCTGTCGCATATATGTCCACAAACTCCTTGTTGGTGCCCAGCAGCCGCTCGGTCATCCTGTGTGCATTGTCCGCATTCAGTTGCATGCCAGTCAGCGTCTGGCTGACATTAAAGATGCAGTCGTACAGGCACTTGCGTATGGAAATGTGTTATTTGTATTAAGTTGACATGAGACATGCTCTGCTACTTACTGGCGACATGCTTTTGTGGTTATCGGCCATAAACCGGCCACAACTCTGCCGGAATGCCTCAAAGTTCAAGCTGGGCTTGGCGCAGCAGTTGCTAATTGTCTGCATGGGAAATTCGTGTGAAAGTGCTCGTTAAGGATTCAATATCCTTTTTCGCTTTACTCACACTATGCTGCAAACGCTGACTGCAGTCGATGTCAGCACTGCCGGACAATATGTTGCCCAACAGCCAAATTGTTACAGTCGCACACTTGGTCAGCATTGTTGTCGATTTAAGCCATGACTGTCCAAATCGGATGCTATATATACGACTGTTCAGACAGTCTGCAAATTAATGAAGCGCACACAAATTATGCACTTAATTGGCAAATAAATTGTTTAATTAAACACCATTGTTTAAAAGTTCGCTCAAATATCCCTACATAATTCCGCATATGCTTACTTTTCGAGTCTATGCGTCCTCTTGGTCAGGACTCGGTGCGGTTGCCACTTATAAAAGTCTATTAGGCACGTCTTCTTATACTCTTTGTAAACCTAGCACACGCTTTAACATGCTTTTATTTTTTTATGTACTCTTCAACTTAAATAAACGTACTTCAACTAGCAAAACACTTTTTGCACTTTGAAAAAATCAGAAAGCAATTAAACTAGAGATTATATTATATTTATAAATTCTTATTAGACACTATTTCTCATCATCATTATAAATTTAAAAATCGCTTTAACATGTTCTTAAGCTTGATTAACTTGTACTCTCAAGTGTAAAAACGTTCAATGACAATGGGGATCCACAGATGTAACTTATTTATGCATATTAAACCCAAATTCTCAACTTCATTGTAAAACTGACAGACACTTTAACATGCTGTAGTACCTGACTAAGTTCCATCTAGACTTTAACTTGCAATGCGCTTATTCTACATTACAAAGTGTACATTTTTATTTTTATTATTTTTTTTATTTTATTATTTTTATCAGCGTATTGGGATCATATATAGTATTTTATTTTAATATTCGCCGAGTCTTTGGTGCTATTGTCTGAGATTGTGCAAGAGCTTAATTAATTCATTTGTACTAGTGAATATTCCTACTTGGTAGTTCGGCTCTGATCCTTTTCAGTCTTCTGGTGGATAAATTAAAGTTGAACTCTGCACTACTTTTACATTGTAAGTATTTGCAATGAGAAGGGAATTGCCAATTGTTGTATTACTTGACTTGTAACGTCTTGTTAAAAGAAAGGTAAGAAAGAAAAGCTATTTAAAAGCAGGGATATCAAAAAAAAAGGGGAACCAAAGTTAGTTACATAGTGCGGTCGACTAATAGAAAACATAATTTTCCATTCGAATTGCTTCGTCATGGTTGTACAATAAGCTAGTATTAAGTAATTAGGCAAACGCTTGTTTAATTGAAAGTCATAATAAAGGTAATACTATTATTTATGGCTGTAGACACTTTTATGGCTCTAAAATACCAATCGTTATGTATCTCTGACCAGAACAAGCCGCCACGCTTGTCGCCAGCTTATCAGGCTGAACATGCAGCTGTAGCACGCAAGTGCAACATATTATTAGCCATAGCCAGATCAGGGAATTTTTTATTCAGTCAAAACAGAGACCTTTAATCATGAGGCAGAGTTTTCTGTTCTTTCTAATCTCCGTTCTGCCAGCTTTGCTGAGCGCTGCCAAGTGCAGAGCAGCGCCCAAATCCGTGCAGGTAGAGGACGCAAGCTTCAAAAATCGCCTGTTTCAATTAATTGATAATTTGATTCAACAGAACGTCCAAATGTGTTGTCCTTTGCCCTTGCCCAACTGGGGCGCCTACAACAGCGAGTGTGGCCAGTCGGGCGCACAGCCAAGCGTAAGTGTTGAGCTTATATTAACTCTGGCTATACCAATTTATGACATTGACTTCATCACCTGCACCCAGTGCCGGCTGGCCTGCATATTCAATGCCACGATGGCACTGCAGGGCCGCCAGCTCAATCTAGCCCAGGTGCGTCCCATGTTGGAGCGCGCCTTCACCAATCCGGACATAATCGATGCCTATGCCAGCAATTTCGCGACTTGCGCGTCGCTGTTGCCCAGCAAGTACGCGGAGCTGGCCGAGATTAGCCGCCAGAGCGCTGCCTGTGACCGTCATGCGCTCTTCTACAGCCTCTGTGCCTACTCGCGGCTGATGCGACGCTGTCCGGCCAGCGCCTGGCAGCGCGCCAACAAGCAATGCCAGGAGGCAAGCGCTTATATCAAGAACTGTGCCTGGCCAGCGCTCAAGATGTTCATGAAAAGCACATAGAATAAAGATTTATAGCGAAGCGGATTTATTGCCTACTATATAGTCGATCAGTGGACGCGTTATCAAGTCCAACACGCTGCGTCCACATTTGGCGGAATACCCCCGACAATTGTCCCGCAGTCCATTGCGCTCCGCGTTGTAGTAGCGCTGGGGTAGCGCCTCGTACTGGGAGCTGCTGGGACTGAACATCACATGCATCAGGCTGCCCAGTACGCCATTGAGGTCGCCAAGCTGCGCACTGTTCGCCTCGCAGATGAGCCGCAGCAGGCAGCCGTCGCCGCTGCCCAGGCCATGTCTGTTGGGAGCAAGAGGCAACTGGTCAATAGATATCTTAAGCAGCTTTTTAGCTATACGAACTCTTCGAATCTCTGGCCAAGTATCTTATAGAACTTGGTGCGTGAGAGCAGCGCATGCTCCTGGCGATGTCTGGCCAACACCTCATTCCGCTCCTGCCGCGGATAACCCTCGAAGAAATCCTTGTAGTCATCAGATGACGGCGTTGGGGTGGGCTTCGGTTTTTTTTTGGTTTTGTGTTTACGCTTGGGCGGCTTTAACTTTGAGGGTTTGTGGTGCGGCCCTTCGTCCTCATAATAGTCATAGTAGTCCCCAAAATCAGCCAGTGGATCACCGCTTGGATCCAAGTCCGACCCATTACCACGACGCTGCAAACAGTGGCCAAAATGAGATGTGAATCGAACCAAATTTTCAAGAAACTTACAAAAATTGGTGGCTCTTCATGCCAAGTTTTGGGCAGCGTGTACGTGGCCTCAAAATAATATGACATGAACACATGCCTCTCGGGCAGATCAAGTGGTATGGCAATAGCTGTAAAAAGCTAAAAAAAAAGAAAATATAATTCGTATCAGACTTACAGTTGGGAAAATACTTACTGCAGCTGTGCCACCTGTGTTCCAAACGAGCGCCCCCTGTATTGTGCGCCCATAACAGATTATTAGCAGGATCTTAAGCAGGCCCACATCCATGTTGACTGCCTCACAGCGCTGCAAGCTCCAACGCTTCTTTTAAACAACTGAGAATCCAAATTTTTCGGCCAACGCCAAGCGACAACTGGGGCCGACTCGGAACTGATGTGGCAATTAGGAGCAGCTAAAAAGTTCTTGGGCAGTGAAAGTTGCTAATTGAAAAGACAGCCGCACTTAAAACTGGGTCACACAACAAAACAATTCTATATTTCTGTGAATACACAAACATTCTTCCTACATTTCATTGCGCTCTATGCGCTTAAGGATCTCCTCAAAGGGTTCCGATATCAATTCCAACAAACTCTCGCCACAGTTTTGCTCATAAAAGCTGCAATGATCGTTCCAGCCATCGTGCTCCGCCTGATAGAAACGCAGCGGCAACTGCTCCGGCTCTGAAGTGCTGGGACTGTCAAGTAGGCTCATTTAATAGGAATAAACTTGTATAATGTATTGAGGGACTCACCTGAAGAGCACGTGTATTAGACTGCCCAGCACACCGTTGACCTCGCCTAGCTCAGCGGCGCTGGTCTCGCAAATCAGGCGCAGCAAACAAGACTCGCCCGAGAAGCCACTCCTAGAAAGTAATTGCTTTTATATAAGCTAATCTCGTTATCGCCGAGTCATAATCACCTCTGAAATTTGTCCATTAGTATGTGATAAATATTGCTACGGGTGAGCAGTGCGCGTCTCTCGCGCTTGGGTGCAGAAGTGGGCATTGAAGTTGTCTGCTCTTGCTCCTGATCTGCACTGGCCTCTATGTCCTGCTCCTGCTCCTCTTGCGCTGCCTGCTCTCTCCTGCTCTCCTCTGCTGCATGGCTAGTCTGGCGCGATAGCTCCACCTCCTCGGACTCTATGGGACCGTTTTGCTGTTTAGGCAAGCATTTCAAATGTGAAAGTATGGTTATTTCTGGCGAATCGATATGTCTATTGAAAGAATATCAGCCGCAAAGCTGCTAATTGGCCTTTTAAATGTTGTGCTAATTGCCAGTGAATGTGGCATTTTATAGACGTCAAACAAATATCAGATCAAATAGACTTACAAATAAGGTCGGTCGACTCCAGTTGTATGGCGAGTTGTAATTTGCCTCAAAGTTGTAAGAAACAAAAACGTTGCGATGCGGCAGCTCCAGCGGCACAGCCAATGCGGCAAACACCTGCATGAAAAGCACATTCAACTAACCATCGACCAAAACGGCAGGCTAAAAACCAACTCACGCCATGCGTGCTCGAGGGCACGAAGGCCAGGTAGGCATCGGCCGAACGCAAGCACAGCGCGCACATGGCCAGCACAAGCTGAGGTAAAGTTTGATCGAATCCCATTTCGGATGCACACACACATTCAATTGATCAGGCAGAGCTTCAGCCAACAACTGAGCTGCTGCTCCAGCCGCAGCAGTCACTGAAAGTGCGTTTACATTAAAGACACAACTGTGTTAATGGACAGTGCAAACACAGCTAGAGAATAGACCCAAGAGGCAACCCAAGTGAGTGAGCGAGTGAGTGAGATACAATGTTTCGAGTACTCTATATCATGTACTCCAGTTTATTTTCTTCTTCTTCTCTGCACGATGTCTTGGAGTATTCGCTCCACGGGCGTTGAAATCAGATCCATAACATTATGGGGGCAGTCGCTGTCATAGAGCGAGCATTGCTGCTGCAGTCCATCCGCCTCGGCCTGATAGTAAACAGGGGACAGCTGCTCATCTCTGGAACTGCTGGGACTGCAAAGTATCGACGTGGATATTAGTTGAGCTTACTGATCGAATTCCTTTCCTGCTTACGTGAAAATAACGTGCACAATATTGCCCAAGAATCCATTTATCTCGCCCAGCTTTGAGGCGTTCGTCTCGCAAATCATGCGCAGCAGACAAGCCTCAGCGGGATAGCCAGATCTGGAGAGGATTAACTGTAAAAGTGATTATTGAAGACATTTTCAACTGCGGCTCACACCTGTCCAGCTTATCGCGCAGTATGGTGTAGAAGGTTTTCCGTGTCATCAGCGACAACTCGCGTTTTTCGCGAACCGGCGCCGTAGTTGTCTCCCTCTTATCTTCCGGAACCGGAATCTCAGGCTTGGTACTATTAGTGCCCACGGTGCAATTGTGACATTGTCTGCTTTGCGCTGCATCATGGGTGGGATACGTAAGATAGCCATCTGCGAAATCTTGACCCATCTATTGAAAAATGTGAATGCTTAAACAAAAGACTTGGGACACAAACTTCAATGAATTTACCAAAATAGGTGGAAATTTGTAGACGTGCTCCGGATGATAGTAATTAAACTCGTAATTGTAGGACAAAAACACATTGCGATGCGGCAGACTAATTGGCACGGATATGGCCACAAAGAGCTGCAATAAATTAATGTTAACAACTAATTGCGAGACGTGCTAAAAGCTGACAAGTTACACCATATTCCGAATTTGTGGGATAAAGCAGAGCTGTCTGCCCGAAGGAAATGCAGCAGCTGGCAATCAGGCACAGCCCTAGACTTAAATTAAAAATTGCCTGCATAGCGATTATCTCTAATGGTAATATGAAATACACTTTATGGCTAAAGAATCTTTCTGGGACTACGACGTCTTTGATTGTTCTTGAAAGCGCGACTCGTGTTGAACTGACGCCCATTGTGCGGACTGTCAAGCAAGAAACTTGTCGTTCAAACAATCAAGAAGTTGTTAATTAGAACAAATGAAACGAATTCTCTTGATTGCTGTGCGTAACATTCTATGTGGGTCATTTAGTGGGAATTGGTTAAATTCAGTTTGAACTCTACGCGCGCAACACGTTGTTTTGGCGTCAAGGGGCGCGGCCGAAATAAATAAATAAATTATCATAAAACCGATGATGCGAAATATCCTGATAATCAGCCACAGAAACAATCCGTTGTGATGTTGTATTAATTTATAAGCACCACATCATGGACACGTACAAACAGTGGTTATATCTTAATTAAATACGTAATTCATATTTTTATTTCAATGCGTTGAGTACTGCTAGTCGATAATAATGTTGTTTAGGATGGTTGGCTGCTGCGGCTGCTGTTGCTGTTGCTGCTGGTGCTGCATTTGTTATCTGTTGTTGCGCAGCTTGCGCTCCTTCCATGTGGCATACTTGGAGTTGGCGGTGCGCAGCAGCATGTTCATATGTTGCGTGAGTGATGATCGCAGCGGCGAGAGCTCATGCATGGCACGATTCTATTGAGAGTGTGAAAGAGTTAATATGTATGAATTAAGCATGCTCTAACATTCACTCACCTCGAAAGGCACTAGCTTGGCCATTTTAAAACGCTGCAGTGTCTCGTGCATACGTTGTAGCTTTGTTTCCAGCTCCTCCGTGGTGGGTGGAAAGCAGTTCCAAAAATGTTTTAGCAGCTCCAAAAGCGACAAATACAAGTGCCGCAAGTCGCGTTGAAAGTCGCGTGGTACTAGCTCTGCGGGTTAATCAAAAGGTGTTAAGCGTCAGCAAAAATGATTCTTAATAATAAAGTGTACTTACGCCCCGCTGACTGTTCCTGAAAGCCACGCATGAGCGAGCCACCTGGACTGAGCTCGCCTAAAGCATTGACCGCTGCCTTGGAGCAGATGACATTGCGCTGCGCACTGCGATCCAGCCAGGATTCTGAGTTGCGAACCAGCTTGTACTGTACATCGTCCAGACTGAGGGCATCGTTATGATTTTCGTACATGTGATTCTGCAACGGTCCGTTGAGGTAGCGTTCCACTTTGGACAGCTCAAATTGTTTGGCTTTGTTGGTCGATTGATGCGAATCCTCATCCGATTCGATTAGTGGATTGCCCAAATCTTCGTAGTGTATCTTTTCAATGAGACGTTGCTTCTTCGCTTGTGGTGCATCAATATTACTGGGCGCACTCTCGACCGTATGCTTAGCTCCCTTGCCGTTTAGTCCGTTTGTATAGGTGGATTGTCCTAGTGGGCCATTAGCTATGTTAGCGCCATTTGTTACGGTGGCAGAAGTGGCATTAACATTAGCGCACGTCTTCAGTACCATGATAGAATGCTGATTAAAGCGCTTGATCATGTTCTGATGCACAATATTCCCACTGTTTACCACATTTCGATCGCCGGCAACGCTACCGAAGCCCTCCTCCAGCGGCACATCCTCAAACTTTTTCAAATCCAACAGCGGATCACCTGCAGCCTGCTGCACGGACGCCTTAAGCGCCTGATCATCGATTTTGCCGCACTCCGTAAAGATGTCTTTGGTGCCAGCGGTGAGACGATCTCGATGAAAATAGTGCGATTGAAAAAACTTTGTCCAGAACTCTGATTCAGGCATTTTGGCGGGAACGTTCTCCATATGTTTGCGCTTAACGGCGGGATATGTTTTAAAAATGCAGTGTATGACATCAGAGGTAAGATTGTATTTAAGGCCATTGCAACCGTCCGTCTGTGGCTTTATATCGGCCAAAAAAGCGCCAGACACACCTGCGGGTAAATAGCCACATAAAAACACAATACATTTTGATACTTGTGATGTTATGAACTCATACCGATTTCCTGACTCTTGCCCATCTTTTTTAGGGCATGATCTTTGGCGTGCGTGGCCCAGAACTCATCGCTGGTAAGTACTTTGGTTATAACCAGATCCTTGTATAGCTGCAGCAAATTGGGATTCTCCACTAGAATACGGTTTTTGTCCTCCAGATCTTTGTCTACCTTCCGCTTGAAATTGGGTAGCAACTGTTGTAGCAGCTCCTTGACCTTGTCACGATCGGCAAGCATGGCCGGCTGGCCCTGACGGTTAACAAAATGGAACGTCGAAGTGTTGCCGTCATGCAGCACCACCTGTAGCTGCACCTTTGGCTTGCCATCGGGCGAGATCTTCTGAGCTGCATTTTATATGCACCGCCCATATTAGTTTCTCACAACGCTATATATGTACGCAGTCACTTACTTTTTATATCCGCATAGCGATGGGACACGGTCACCGTGTCCCGGTGTTCCGCCATCCAAGCTAAGCGCTCGTTCATCACATAGAGCGTGCCGTCACCCTTCTTGTAACGCACCTCGCCCATTTGCAGGAGCACATCTTCACTGCTGGTGGTCATCGTTGTCGTCTGTGTCTACGTTTGCAGCCGGCGGCAACGCTTCAATAAAGTCCAATTGCAGTTCACATCAATTTCTCAGATGCCAGCCCACGCCTGCAATATGCAAAGAACACGCATTTTCATCGTATCACATCATAAAATACATTTATGCATATGCCAGCGTCACCCAAGCACTCTCGGAATCATGCTGTGCAACGTGGAACAGCCAAATAGCACAATACTTCGCTATTTTCACGAGATTACTAAAAACGCACCTCGTAGCAAAGTGCAATTGCCCAACAGTGCTTGTGGTTCGTGACTGAGCGCAATTCTCAAGTTCACTGAACTAGTTTCCTTTTGGTTAATTGGAAACTGTGGCAACTCTATTTTACAAATCTTCAGCTGCTGGCGCCAAAATTGTGCCCGCCCGACCGTCTCAAATAATACAAAAACAGGCTATTTAATATTAAAAACTGTCAACTTAAGTATTACAAAGTAACGAAATTGAATATTTCAAGTACAATGATAACTTTTGATATACATATGTATGGTATTTATATTTACATTCTAAAATAAAAATGGTTTCATATCACCGCCACATAGACATATTTGTATGTACATATATGCCTGCTTATATGCATAACTGTTAATGTCCGTTCACCGATATGATGCGCATGTATATGTATGTATGTATATAACACGTACCGTTTGCTTGCTCAAAAGTTGGCGTCTTCGCCTACTGTCAAGTCAATGTCGACTTTATTATCATTTCTAGCTGAGCGTCCTCTTTTTGCTTTATTCGCGTTTTTCTTATCCGATTCCCAAGTGAGGCGCTCCTCGTAAAATTTAATTACAACATGTGGACATTTTACGTTGGCAAGCTTGGCAGGCACCAGTTCGTAGCAATCTGAATTTTTCCACGACATCAGAAACATGAGCTTTCCTGAAGAATCGGTGGCTCCTAGTATTTTCGAAGCAACCAATCCACGTTCAAAACCAAATTTCCCTTCAGTTTCGTCTTTCATTAAAGTTATTTGCTTGTTTTGCCCGTCACCTGTTTTGCCGTTCTCCGACGAAGTTCGCTTTTTAGCCTTTGCTTTGTTCCTCTCCGATTCCTCAAATGCGGCTATAAAGTCGGGGCAAGAGAGATTTTCGACTGGCTCCCAAGTGTTTTCACTGCGTGGATATCCATGCCATTTTAATAAGTATTCGGTAACTCCATTTACTATGCGTTTGCCTTCGATGCCTTCAACCACATAATCGGTCATATTTGAGTTTTGTGTTTAATTTAGTAATAACTAATTCTTCATATATTATTATCATTGGCTTCCCGGCAAATTCTGCTTGGGAACTTTATGTACGAACTAGTTCATAATACGCACATAGCTTACCAGCTGGTGTGGCAATACGTTAAAGCGATATGGCAACGTCACGAAAAAAGCGCACCACTTTTGAATTTATAGCTGAATATATAAAAGTCCTCTATGGTGGGCCAACGTTTTTGACACGTTACTTGTAAAACTCTTGAAATTAGTGAATTCTAGTATATGTGGACAAGCGATTCCATTTTATGAAATAAACAAATAAGCCTTCGGAAGGCAGCTTCAACTGAACAAAGCTTTTGCTATCGAAGCATTTTCTGATCCGTCTGCCATTTGGGTAACCTAATGAAATTGAGAAGCCGACACATGCGTATGAACATATACATATGTATATATTTTTTGAATTTGTTTATTTGCACTACATTTGTATGTGTTCCTGAATATGAGACGTGCTTGAGTTTGAATGCATGCATATGTACATACATATATGTACATGCAGGTGTTACAGACTAGAGATGGGCGCGGCCTCATTTACGAGGATCGCTCCAACACGACAAGTTCTGGTTATTTGCGACGAAGAGATTTTTGATTTTTTGTTCAAAACGTTTCTGGAACAGATGCATCGCTTTTTTTTTAGATTTATGGTTAATAGATATTTTACAATGAGGCGTTTCTGTCAATATTTTGTATCCAATGTGGAGATATTCTCCAATGTTTAAGCTAGATATTTCTTGGGCCCGAGACCGTTGTGGCTGTACCTTGTATCCCATCGGTCAATCCATAAATAAGATATTATATATTTCTCAGAGATTAGATAAAAATGTTTATATGAGAAGGTTAGTGGTACTTGGTTACAGAACTTATGAATAGTTAAAATACCCTATTTTGAGCAAGGGTGCCTTGCTGATCGAAAAATGAAAAATTATAAAATCTGCCGGGCTGCTTGCAAGTTGAAAGTGAGTGGAGAAGATGAAGACATGACTTTGCGAATTATAGGCATAGCAGTGCTTAGAAACCACAACAATGAGTTAGAAGGGTGCAGAAGCTAAGATCATAGGCTGTAGCCTCAAACAAAAAAGGGATAGCAAGGATAGAACTTGTGGTGTGCCGTTTTTATTGTCGAGTCATTTGTTTTGATTATGGTTGTTGTTGGTTCTTATGGAAAATGTTTTGAAGTTGTCTTTGAATTTTGGGCATCGGCAGAAGTAGCTGCAGACAGCCGAGCGTTGTGTTTGCAACCTCTGTATCTGGCTTCAGAATTTTTGGAAAAGAGCTTTTGATCCAAATGGTCTGTCCTCTTGGTCTGTTTATTACTCTATGGGTCAATCCCATCTCTAATACAAATCAACATATGTATGTACATATATGCATATGTGTAGACATGCCTAGTAGGCATTGCCTACGTAGTCGTTTCTGCATGTACGATTGAGAGAGCCATGGCAAGAATTTGTGACTTGCATTGTGACGTCACAGCATGTTGACAATAATTCCTCTCTTCAAGTTTTAAACATATGTACATATAAAATAAATATTGTTAAATTTTAAGTTATGTCCAGCTTAGTTCATGAAATATACATGTGATTTTGTAGACTTAATCGATTAAGTTTTCTCATAATAAAGTTAATTATACTTCTAAATTATAATTGCTTAACTTTAAGGTGATTGTTTACATTTTCGCTTCATTCTTGTAGAGAGTATTTTAGTTTGACATGATACATACATACATATGTATGTACATACATATGTGCAACGCATACGGGCGACATCTCTCACCCCTTACTGTTAATATGTATATAATTGATATGTATCGAAAGCCGGCTGTATGTATGTACATATATCGGAACCGCCCGCATCCACCAACTTGACCAAACAAGGCGTGTATTAGTTTAACTATGCTCCTTACATATAAGAATAATATTTTTAAGATCAGACTACTTTATCACATTGCTGCCATATAAACGTTTGATTTAAAACAACAGAACTGCAACATGTCCATATGCATGCATATATACATACATGTATGTACATTCGTACTTATATACAGACAAACACACACATATGCGACATGCGGGGCATTTTCATGGTTACATGGAATTAAAATCGAAATGCAATAGTAATAGGGGCCGACTAGTCACATATGTATGTATGTATTTACGTGTACTTTATAATATATACAATTTCTGTACATGTATACATATGTACATGTGTACGCAAACAATGAACTTTATAATTACTATTAAAAGTCGCTTATCAATATTTGTACCAATCACTTAGGGAAATACATACATACAATTCGCATGGGACCATAACCAATTCATATGTTTGAATGTATGTACATATGTATGTATATTTATCGATTTTTAGTTACTGTTAAGTCGAAAAAGTGACTCACTAGAATTTAGTGACTAGAAATCGCAACAAATAATGCAATGCTATCTCAAAATTCTTGCTCTTTCTTTTCGTTTCTTTTCTCTCTATTTTCTCAGAGCTTTTTCGAAATTGAATTTCACAACGCTCGGCTATAAAAGGTGACAGACCGACAAACGGAACTTCAGTCAGCAACGACCAACACAAGTGGAAGCAGTACTATTCGCCATCTTACATTGGCTTTGTACACTGTATTCCGTAACTAAACTCAATTTTTAAACGCAACAAAGTGTGCCCTAACTGTTTGCAATGGCAACTATTCAGATGACAAATGAGCAGCTTCATGCGCTAATCGAGGCAGTTCGCACATCCGCGACCAGCGCAGCCGGTACTGCGGCTGCTGCTGCCAGTAGCGATGCCTCCAACTCAAAGTCGAAGGGCAGCTTCAGCGCCTGCACGCACCGATTTTTCGGTTCTCGCAGTCACGACGACGTCGAGGAGTTCATCACAAACATTGTCACTTACAAGGAGCTGGAAGAGATCAGCGATGAGAACGCTCTTAAGGGCATATCCCTGCTCTTCTACGGCTTGGCATCCACCTGGTGGCAGGGTGTACGCAAGGAGGCGAAATGCTGGAACGACGTCATCGACCTCATCCGCGAACATTTCTCGCCCGCCAAGCCTGCCTACCAAGTGTACATGGAGTTCTTCGAGAAGAAGCAGGAGGACGGCGTTGCCATTGACACATTTGTGGTCGAGAAACGCGCGCTGCTCGCCCAGCTGCCCGAGGGCCGTCACAACGAGGAGACAGAGCTGGATTTCCTGTACGGCCTCCTAAACATCAAATTCCGCAAGCACATTCCCCGCCAAAGCATCATAACATTCCGCGATCTACTCGAACAGGGCCGCATAATCGAGCACAACAATCAGGAGGATGAGGCGACTGCAAAGGGTCCGCTACGCGGTGCTCGTCGTGGAGAACGTTGCACCTACTGCAACTTCCGCGGCCACACGTTCGATGTCTGTCGCAAGCGTCGTCAGGCGCGGGACGAGGCAGCAGCGGCGGAGGAATAGAAGGCGATACACACACACATACACACTCTACGGGACGTGACATCATCGGCAACGACAACAACAACTATTAACATCATGCGCTGGGCGCATATTCGAAGCCGACGTCATGTTCTCACCAATACATCAACACTCACTTTGTCGCGCCGGCCACACATGGACATGAGCCAGAGACGACGATGACAACAACGAAGAGAAGCAGCAGCAGCAAGCTTTAGCAGCTTTTTGGTTAAGTTCATTTCAAACTCTCATTCAGCGCCAAGTGGCGTGCCGGCAAGCAGAGCAGAGATCTAACAACAACAACATACACGACATTTCGATGTCGAATCTTCTTCACGCCGCGCCTGCGGCTATTTTTGGCTCTGAACGCCACTCTTGCATTGCTCTTTAGTGAATTTTTCACTAACTTTGGAATTTAAACGGCAAACTTTGTTTGTCAACTCCGAGCGGCAGGTAATGGAGAGGAGGTTGGCGCACGCATTTCGCCCCCAGGTTAAGTCGTTCCTTTGACGCAGCGCAGCCGTGCAGCGGCGTTTGGTTGTGCAAATCTTTTCATAAGCTTTGTGCGGCCAGCGTCGCTGCCTCTGCTGCGTATGCGTCGGAGCAGCGCCTATGACTGTGATGGGTGTTGCGTGCGCCATGTTCCTCCCTCTTCCCTTGTCGCTCAAACCCCGCTGCCTTGGCGCAGTGCCGGCGCAGCGCAGCTGCAGTGCGCACGAGGCGATCAGGCGTGGGGCGCAAAGCTCTGCTGGTTTCGGCCAGCAGGGCTGCGCGCGTCCGCTTGTCGCCAAGTTCGAATTGCAGCCGCTGCAGCGCTGGTCCTTGATCAATGCGGCAAAACAAAACACGCTCATGGGAAGCAGCGCAGTCGCTTTTGTGTGGCGCATGTGCTGAACGCAATCCCACGCTGTGGCCAGTCGGCAGCGCTCTGCGGCTCACTTCGGTGCGCTGCGGCGCTGCTGCCAACTGCGGATATGCCCGGCCTGGTGTTGTGCTTTCGGTGCTTGCGTCTGGCGCGACAGCAGCTGCTGCGGCTTGGTCATGGGCAAAACCAAATCTCCTTTCAAGGAGATTTAAACCACATTGACATTTTTAATGTCCTACAATCGTATACATTGCACTACGATGGCTAAGCTGTCGCCATTCGTGCAATTGACACGCTAAGTTGCCTCATGTCGGTGGCAGCTCCTTTTGAGCTTCACTGTACCTGGCAAGCATTGGGCACGTCAGCGTTCACACGCACACACATACACACACACACACCGGGGCTTCGGATTCGTCGCTGCTCTGTTGCTCCAGCTTGCGGCGACTGTCTCGAAGCCCCAAACTATGTAAGTCTAGCCTCTTGTGCAGAATCCTTAGGCGCGTAGTGCCATCCATACCTAACATCGGTGTCCACACCATGGTGGCCGTCGTCGTGCAGCGTGCGCCAGAACCTTGGAGCATTGGCCACACAAAACGCTGCGACCACGACGGCCCGCGTTCCCCGATGAAGTGCGGTGCCAACTCTTTGGCATTCGCATCCTCATCCAGCTGGGGGCCTATCGATGACCACAAGAGGCTACGATAAGCAACGCAAATCATAAATTAAAAGACTGAAACCAGAAAAAACTCAACCAGAATAAAAAAAACCTAAAAACCAATTTTCTATGTCGTTTTATATTGTGACTACTGGGTGGAAGAGGGGGGATTTTATTATTATTATTTATTTCAGGAAAATCAGCTGCAGCCGAGACAACAAATACTGCTGAAAGATTTCTCAGATTATATTATTATGGAAAAAGAAAAAAGGAACCCGGCTTTATGAAGGCAAATCAAATCAACTTTCTGACATATAAACAAATCTCGCATTATTATTTTCTCAAAGATTAAAGTAAATTATGCTCAGAAAGAGAATTAGCTCGTTCGCTTAAAATCTGGATATGTCTCTTATACAGCAATAGTTTTTGCATAGAAACATTAGATCACAATTCTGCCAGGGTATTTGGTCTTCGAGAGAACATTTCATTTAACATTGTTTTTTTTAATTTCGAATTCTCAATTTGGAATTCTTTAAGCTCAGTTCTGTTTGTGAATGAATGAATTAACTTATTTCAACATATGCCTTAGACTCTAGTATGCTTATATTTTTTAAATTAAGAGAATATTCCTACAGCAATTCTTTCTAAATATCCACTAAGAGCTAAATTTCAGTGCCTCATGCGCTCCACGTTGCGCCCACGCTCGAGCAGCTCTCGGAAGTTTTTTATCTCGTGTCGTGGTATGTGCTCCCTGTACTTTTGCAGCATTAGGCCGTAGACGAAGTCCAGCTCGGTCTCCTCATCGTGCCGCCCCTCCGGCAGCTTGGCGAGCAGAGCGCGCTGCTTGCATATAAAGGCGTCGATCCCTTCGCCCGTCGTCTGCTTCGTTTCGAAGATCTCCATGTAGATTTGATAGGCGGGCTTGGTGGGCGAGAAGTGATCCCGCAGCAGCTGCAATGCATCCTGCCAGGTCTTTACATTGCGCCGCACGCCCTTCCACCACATAACGGCAATACCGTGGAACAGCAGCGTGATGCCTTTCAGCGCGTCCTTGTCGCTAATGCCCTCCACCTCCTTGTACGTTTCCACTGCCGTTATGAACACCTCGACGGCGTCGTGGTCCCGCTGTCCGCTAAATCGGGCCATGCAATTGCTGAAGCTGCCTTTTGAGTGCTGGTCCGTTTCATCTTTCTGGGGCGCCAAAGATTTGATGGTTTCGATGAGTATGCGAAACTGTTCGTCCGACAACTGCGTCATTTCGCCCGAGCGAGCCTTTGATTCCGACAAGAATTAGTAAACAAACGCAGCTGCTTCGCTGCTGCCAACAAATCAACTACGCAAAAATATGGCCGTCTCAAGCTTTGTTCGTTGTGAAATAAAAACAATTTGCTCTCTGAGTACACAGCGTGGAAAAAGCTTTCGAGTTCGAAAAACCGGCAATTTTTGCTTTCGATATTATGATTAATAGTTTTAAATGTATGCATATGTATATACATGTGCATGAACATATTTATGTGTGCGTATATGGATGTATGTATGTATGAATGTAAGTTGCCATATGGGTTTTGTTTTATAAATTTTCTCAGAATTGTGTCATTAGTTAAATGACATATATTGATAAACATATACATATACATATGTATGCATAGGTATGTAGATAAATAAGCAGTTAAGTGTGGGACTTTCTTTCTTATCATGTTTCCTGTACCTATAATGAGATAAGCAATTGTGCAACTTTAATTAAAAACCCATTTAAACAAACATTTATTATTATCGAAAATTGAGCGAAAAAACTTTTTGCATTTTAGTCAACGATGTGTAAAAGATATATGAGGTCAGCTGAGGATCAACATTTTTACAGGAAAATAGACCGAGCTGTAAAATTGATTGATTATTCAGGAAATTGTTGTTAGTCCTGCCCAGTCCGTTAGGATCGCATGGACCAATTCGGATCAGCACTTAAACCTTATAAAAATAATATGATTAGTCCATTTTATATCATAAGCTTAAAGGTCATTTTAGGTATTACGAGTTGTTACAAAAACAGAATTATTCCCAGAGCAAAAATACTACTAAAAATTTAATGAAGTGCAATTTTGAATTATTGCATTTGCTGCCCGTGCTCTTAAGTTCCCAACAATTGATAAGCCCAGAATGTTGCCAGCTTAAATATGTACATACATGTATGTATGTACGCTATTAAATTTATGCTCTCTTCGTATAAAATTAGACCTATTGCTCTTTCGTTAAACCAAACTTTTAAAGAGCGCAACTGCCAGTTGGAAGTGTAATTTCACAAGTCTGCGATATAAAACCGGTGGAAATTCAAAATCGTTCCAAGTTTTTAGGCGACATCATTCGGTCAACAGGTCCACTGCTGTTGACTACCAACAGGACTCCAATCAACAACAATATGGCCCAAACCATACAAATGACCAACGAGCAGCTGCGTGAGCTCATCGAGACTGTGCGCTCCTCTGCTGTAACTGCAGCTGGGAGTGCTGTTGGGGATGCCTCCA
The DNA here is from genome assembly GCA_018903485.1 of Drosophila littoralis. Lineage (NCBI taxonomy): Eukaryota > Metazoa > Arthropoda > Insecta > Diptera > Drosophilidae > Drosophila > Drosophila littoralis. The sequence continues at coordinate 9,563,506 of JAEIGF010000297.1, read as the reverse complement.
GCTCGAAGTCGAAGGGCAGCTTCAGCGCCTGCACGCACAGATTTGGCGGTGCTCGTAGTCACGACGAGGTCGAGGAGTTCATCACAAACATTGTCACATACAAGGAGCTGGAAGGGATCAGCGATGGGAACGCTCTTAAGGGCATATCCCTGCTCTTCTACGGCTTGGCATCCACCTGGTGGCAGGGTGTACGCAAGGAGGCGAAATGCTGGAACGACGTCATCGTCCTCATCCGTGAACACTTCTCGCCCACCAAGCCCGCCCACCAGGTGTACACGGAGTTCTTTGAGGACAGGCAAGAGACGACGTTGTCATTGACACTTTTGTGGTCGAGAAACGCGCGCTGCTCGCCCAGCTGCCCGAAGGCCGTCACAACGAGGAGACAGAGCTGGACTTTCTCTACGGGCTTCTGAACATCAAGTACCGCAAGCACATTGCACGGCAAAGTGTGCCAACATTCCGCGATCTACTTGAACAAGGACGCGTCATTGAACACAACAATCAGGAGGAAAACGAACCGAAAACCTCTCGAAAACGCTTACTTCCAGGTATGTAAGTGGGTAGAAAATTTCTATTTGGTTTTAATAAACAAATACTTCCCTATAGAATGTTGGGATACCGTTAACAATGTGGGCAGAGGTCGCGGTGGAGCTAGGGGCAGGGGCCGAGGCCGGGGTAGGAACACTGCCATACAAGAATCTGAGAACACTAACAACGCTATGGCCGAAGGAATTTGAAACAAGAAATAATTTAATTTGTATGTATATATATTAATTTAATAAAATATTTAGTTGCAATTTCATTATTTGCTGTTTCCCGTTCAACAAGTCTTATCAAATTCAAGCGTTGCCATCTGGCTCAACGAAGCTGCAAATAAGTACTTAATTCGCCATATTTTTGTTGGTAGCCAGGGCGTCAGAATTGGTATTGGTATCGTCTGGGACTGCGCAGTGCGCAGGGTTGCTGTGCTCCAAAAGTATTGGTATCGGACGGTCGTATTTTTGTTATGCTGTTGTTGTTGTTGTTTAGCAAAAATGGATCAACAACTGCACCGTCTGACGGATCGTCATTACTCGGAAGTAGAGGGCTTGCTACAGGTATAAAAACATCTCCTACAAATTGCATGCATGGCAAATTTAAATGTTTCAATTATTACAACGCCCAACTTTTTGCCCGTTTTCGTCTGCCCACTCACGCGAACGCACCCACTCTCAAAACACCAACACACACATATATATATATATATGCACATACACATAAAACACACACACAAACATCTACATACATACGCTTCTCGCCGCAGGCTATGGACATGCCGAGCTCCGACCACGAAGAAATCGAGTCGGAATCGTGCCGACTTAGCCGGTACAATGTGGCCAACCTGTATGAGGGACGTCAGCGTTGCTACACAATGCCGCACGTTCCCCCCGCGCCGCCCTCCACACCAACGCTGTTAACGTCCAGCAGCAACGGCAACGGCAGCAGCACTGGGATCGGAAATTGCACCGCCAACGGGACTGGGACTGGGAATGGGAATGGTAGCTCCAGTTCACCCACCGCCAGCCTGGTGGCCGATAATCAAATCAATCATTTTATCTACGTAAAAAACGGTAAGAACCTGCGTCGTGAATCACGTTGCGTTGACTCGGAGCTTTCCAAACTGTTCAACGTGGTCTCAATCACAAATCGGCTAACGGCCGTCAAGAACCGGACGCACAAACAGCAGCTGGCCGAGCGCGGCATCATAAATGCATCGCGCACAATTTCGAAGCTGCACGGTGCGACGAAAATCTTTAAGATTCATCGCGATCCCAAGGAATTCCTGCGCGAAACGGATGAGGACTCGGTCTCGGCGCCCGAATACGATGAAGAGGAGGAGGACACACGTTTCCGTTTCTTTCGACGGACACGGCACTCACGCCGACACTCGTATACGCGCATGGAGCGTAAATTTGCACGGTTCGAGCATCACGAGCGCATGGAGACGATCGTTGATAGCTTCGATGCGGCCATGAGCTTTAACGATGCAGATACCTGAGCGGATGCAACAGCTGCCGCAACAGCAACTACATCAGCAGCAGCAGCAGCAGCGGCAGCAACAACAACAACAACAACTGTAGCGGCAGCATCCGGATCCGCAGCCGCATTCGCGAGCAACCAACACCACAGGCACGGGCAAGTGGTTCGCCGCCAAGTGCAAACCAATGTGATGAATGTGAATTTCAACTAAATTATTTTTATTACTACTACTATTATTACGATTATGATTACCGATTATCGATTATCGAACTGTTCTCTCCATACATTTAGTTCTTTTGCGCCGATTGCCGTCGCGCCTTGTGGCCAGCGCATGTGTCCGATCCCCAGATCCATGTGGGTTAGCCCAAGCGCAGCGCAGGGCGAGCATTTAGTTTTTAGCTTAGTTCTTACGCCTGTGCGGCTCCTCCGTGCACCGCGCTCAGCAGCAACAGCAACAACAACAACAACAACGACAACAATAATAATAGTAATCAGAACAAAATCAAGCACAATGTCTAGTATTTGGTTGTGGTTGTTGTTGTTGCCTGAGCGCGTCCATTTGGGAGCCAAGCGAACGATTCCAATAAATGCACAAAATAATGTGTTGTATTTGTGAAGATGAAACCGCAATTTTCTTAACGCGCCGCCATTAAACATAAAAACATATCCAATCGGATCTATTTAAGAAATTGTTTATACGACAGCGTTGCGATTTCGTTGTGATTTCGATTCTTGTCTAAGAAAAGCAAAACTGCAAAAAACGAACCGTCTTCAAATTCAATTTGTACAAACAAGCTATTTCGAACGACTATATAATAGTGCAATCCTGATTAAAGTTTACCAAATTGATTTAAAAGTCACAATTAAACAATTTCCTAGATATCCTACAAAAAAACATACTTTCTTTTCAAAGAAGCCTTACCATTACATTTTTAACTTTTTAGGGGTGCTTAACTTTACAGGCTTGTAGAAAAAGGATCATTCCAAACACGAAAACTTTCGTAAAATCTGTTTAATCAGGCGCTTTAGAGGCACACAAACATGGATAATACGAGAGAAGAGGAGGAGCTAAGGCTATAATAGAACAAGTTCCGAGAACCGATTTAAGCTTTTAAAGCTAAACAATAACATTGTTAATAATAATAACATAATTCTAATACCTAATTCGAGTAATGTCAATAGGTGTGTATCTTTAGATTAGATTCGCTCCTTGAAGAAATTGGCCATCAGATTCTCTTCGAGTTGCGCGGGATCAGTCACCGGCATCCGGCAGACACGATCATGGCAAATATATACGGTTGTCTTTCCATTGACCATTTTAAATTTTTGCTGGAGTCGCTGGTTGCACGCCTCGTCCGGATGCTGCGGATCACAGTGGACAATTATCATGCCCGGCACATAGAACTTGCGCACAATCTCCACAAAGCGTTTGGTGTCCGGTGAGTCTGGACCCACGACTGCCACCAAATCCAGGCCATTTTCGTGCAACAGCAGCGCCGACAGCATCTCGGGCAGTGCATGACCAAAGGGTGCAACATCTGCAAAGTAATTCAGGAGCTTGGCGGCGCGCTTCAAATATGTCCCCTCATCGAAATAGTGCGACAGCAGGGTGAGATTGCGTGCGGCGACGCTGTTGCCGCATGGCTCTGCGCCATCATGATCTAGAGAGGAGAATAAATTAAATAATTATATTAAATGAATTAAGTCGAAATATTATCAGCCAGCACGAACCTTCCTTGAGTCTAACAATGACATTGGGCGCATTCTGCTGTGAGAAGAAATAGGCGCCATTTTTTTCATCCCAGAAGAGCTTGTCCTGTGTCACCTGCAGTTCCTTGGCCCAGTGTAGAGCGCTCATGTCCAACGATGCCTTGTAATAGTCCAGCAATCCCTTGACAAGAAAAGCATAATCATCCAGGAAACCCTCGATGCGTGTACTGCATTAATAGATTTTTAGGTCTTTTGTGTTTCTTTCATATAAATCTCAACTTACGGATTCTGCTCCAGCGTGTTATCCTGCACGCCGGCGCCATAACAGGAGCGCAACAGCAACTTTTGCTTCCCATCGTACAGATGTGTGCGCAAAAAGTCCATGAGTTGCTTGGCTGTGGCCAAATACGCATCCCGCTTGTCTGTTCCACAGTTGGCAAGCTTCGAGAGTCCGGATAGCACCAGGCCATTCCAGCCACATATGATCTTGGTGTCTAAATGAGGCCGCGGACGCTGATCTCTGACTTTGTGAAGAATATCATTGGCCGTCTCCAGCAACTGGCAGAGTTGTGCCATCTCCATGTTGAAATTCGAGCACGTGTCCTCGTCAGAGCCGCGCACTATCAGAATATTCTTGCCCGTCAGGTGACCGTGCGGATCACTGGCAGGCGGCACATTGCCCGCCGGCTTCATGCCATAGTGAAAACAATAAATTTCAAAGACACGCGCCGGACTGACATCATTGAATCGCGCTTGCTGCGCTTCAAAGGCCTTCTTCACTTCATCCCAGGTCCAGGCATAAAACGCACCCTCCACTTTCACGGTGTCTTCGTGCGTAGGCAAGGAGTCGGCATCCTCTCCAGCGTAAAAGCCGCCTGCTGGATGACGCAGGTCTTTAATCAAGTATTCATAAATTCGATCCGCATAGCCCAGGAATTCCTTGCTGCGTGTTAGCTTGTAGGCATTGGCATACGCAGCCATCAGCTGGCCCTGATCATACAACATTTTCTCGAAGTGGACATTATGCCAGTCTCGCGTGGTCGCATAACGCGCAAATCCACCAAAAATGTGGTCATTAATGCCACCGCGTCCAATATGATCCAATGTTTGCAGCACCATGTCCAGCACGTCCACATCCTTGCTGACCAAATAGGCGTGAAACAGAAAATTGAGACGCGGCACCTCCGGAAACTTGGGCTCCCGGCCAAAGCCGGCGTGCTCCTGGTCGAAGCGCTGCTTGTGCACCGCCAGCGCCTCCGCAAGCTTTTCATCCGCGCTGCCAGGCTCAAAGGCGGCTTCGCCGTCGGTTCCAGCATTCTGATTGGCTCGCATGGCCTCCATCAGAGTGCTTCCCGCTTTCTTGAGGGATGTTCGATCCGTTTGCCACTTCTTGGCTATGGACTCCAGCACCATGGTGAACGAGGGCATGCCATAACTGCGCCAATAAGCGGAGAAGCCATTAGAAACTAGGTGTTCATTTTGAATATGAAATGACTTATGCCTTACCGCGCCTTGGGCGGAAAATAAGTGCCAGCTGCGAGTGGTGCCAGGTCGGGCGTAAGCCAAACGCTCATGGGCCAACCGCCGCTGCCCTTGGACATGAGCAGAAACTGCATATAGACCTTGTCAATATCGGGCCGCTCCTCTCGGTCCACCTTGATGTTTACAAAATGTTTGTTCATTACGGCTGCCGTGTCGGCGTCCTCGAACGATTCGTGCTCCATGACATGGCACCAATGGCACGTCGAGTAGCCCACAGACAGGAAAATCAACTTATTCTCGCTACGCGCACGCTCAAATGCCTCCTCACACCAGGGATACCTGAAAAGAAGAGTATCAAGCTCTTGAGTTGGCGGGGAATTACTTTATTCTCTTTTGGTCTACTCACCAGTCGACGGGATTGTGTGCATGCTGCAGCAAATATGGCGACTTGGACGCTGCCAATCGGTTAACGTGCTTCGGCGACTGCGCCTTTGTCTCGCCACCCGTAGCCATGCCACGAAACAGGTGCTGCTGCGTCTGTGCTATTGATGCTCTGCTACGGTTTAGTAATTGTCTTTGGCATCAAATTGGAGTTAACAATTGTGACTAATGCCAAATATGATTAGAACTTACTCGTCTATCGGCCAACTACGCTGTAATTGTGTTTGAGGCGCTGTAAATGCGAAAGCGCTTCTTATCCAGTTTTGGCAGAGTGTTTTGCCTCTAAACATAGCAATTTAATTGATAATGCTCAATGGAAAGGGCATTCCATCAGCTGACTGAATTGATAAACAATGTAAGTTATCGATTACACACGATTACTTAATGGGTAAAACTGAAGACAGACAAGCGCTTGTCCCTTCTATGGTTGTTTCATATTTACAGACGGCGCATTGGCTAAAACAAATTATAATTTCTTATAAATATTTGTAAATGGAAAATTTCCAATTTGATTATCGGCTGCCAATATATTTTATCGATACTACTCGATACTTTTCACGATAGTTATGTTTAACAGTCATACGATGTTTGTAAACAATAACAGCTGTTGAGCAGAGTGGCAACGCCAAGGTATTGCCAGACAGCATTGTACGACTTGGAGCACGCAAGTTTTTAAAAAACATTTTGAACAACTAATATTGTTTTAAAATATTTATTAATGCATACAGTTTATCTTTGCTTTTGATAATTATGTAAAAAATTGCTTACACATATGCGGTTGATATATAGTTTAACCTACAAGCTAATTGAAAATCACAAATGAACATAAAATATTTATACATTATAGTGTGTGTGTGTGTGGTTGAATTTTAAGCACATGTTTAAGTTAATACACACAATACCCCGACCGGCGACTACAGAGGCAGCGCTCAATTCTCGCAAACCACTCTCAACTTTGAGTTGACAGCACGGAAAATTGAGTGAGAGCTAAACGCTTTAGCAATCGCTTTGGACTAGCGCATCGCTGAGCGCGCCCAGCTGCTCCTCGCTGGCCTTAATCCTGTCGGACAGGTCGCGTGCGTCGGCAATGAGTTTGGCCTTCATATTGATAAAATAATCATAGTCGGCGCACAGGTCGGCGCTGAGATGTTTGCCAAAGAGCTTGGCAATGCTGCTGCCACGCCTGTCAAAGTCCGCTTTGAGGCGCTGCGCCTCCTCCAGCTGCTCATAGAGGCGTGCGCGTTTGGCTTCCAGCGTACTCTGTAAAAATGGAGAGAAACAAGTTAGTTAAAAGAGTTTTGGTTAAATTGTAGTGCAGTTTGTTTACCTTCTCCTGCTGGCTGCTGGGCACACGCACCTCTAGACTGCATTCGGTTTGGGCCAGGCGCTCCGACAGCGACAGCAACAGGCTGGTTATGTTACCCACATCATCGATGTAGGTGCGGAACTTGGACGCTTCGCTGGGACGCACCTTCTCCGTTAATTTGGCCAGCAAATCTAGGCCCAGTTTATCATTGATGGCGCACTCGTCGACAATGGTTTGCTGCTCGCGCTTTAGTGCGCCAATTTTTTGGTTCAACTGCTTGATCAGCTCATCCTGCAAAGGGATTGGCATTAGATTTGACTGTTGAGCTGCTTAGATTGAGCGCAAGGGCTTTACTTACCAGCTTCTGTTTGATTAAATTCGTGCCCTCCGCATCGCCCGTGTCGTCGGCCAGCTGCAGCTCCACGCTGACCAGCTGGAGTTCCGCTGTCGCCAGCAGCGTCGTTGTGCTGCTGGAGCCTTTCATGCGCATCAGCGTCGTGGTGCCCACATCTCGCTTGGCCGGACGCAGCTGGACATTTGGATTGTACAAATTGTTGACGTACTGCGTGGTCGGCTTGTAGCTTTTTGGTGTCAATATTTCGATGAGCTTGTCGTTGGGCGCCAGCTGCTTGATCAGCTCCAGGGCCAGATTCTCGTATTCCAGTTCAATGGCCTGACGCTGGCGTGGTTGCAGCGTCGTGCGCGTCTGCTGCTCCTCACGCGTCGCCACCAGCTCATTGTCCAGCAAATCCTCTGTCTGGCAGGCCATGTCCGCGGTGCTGGGCGTAGGATTTACAATAAGCACCAGCTCGCTGCGCTGCATCAGCTTAAGACTATCCGTGTTGGCATCCATGGGCGAGCCTGGCTTGGATTCAGTTTCCAGCTCCGCCAACTGCTCCTGGCTGGGCGGTGGACTGGGCGGCGGTTCTGTTGTCGGTGGTGGCTCTGTGCTGGTGGGACTCAGCGGCTTGGCATAGCTGCCCAGCAGTCCGGCGGAGTCGCACAGGTGCGCTGACATGAGCTGCGATTGCAGCTGCGTGATCTTCTCGATGTTCTCGCGCAGCGATTCCTGTCGATTCACGGGTGGTGGCGGCGGCGGCTGCTTTGGGAGTGTCGCTGTCGTCGTTGTGCTAATTAGCTCGGCGCGAAAGATGTGCGCCTCGGGATTGCCATTAATATTGCTTTTCACATTCACTGGACTGCACTCCAGGGAGCTGTTGCTCAGGCTGCAGTCGGAGTTGGCCGGCGAGAGCAGCGGCGGGGTTCCAGGCAGCGACACCTCCTCCAGCGTCGTCTCGAGGTCATGGACGGCTTGTTTCAGATCGACATGTGACTGGGACATGAACTGCGTGGGATCGTGCGCCGACTGCTGCTGCTGCTGCTGCTGCTTCACATCGTACGACTGAGATCGCGTAAATTGCGGCGCTGGCGATATGCTCTTGCTGTAGGCGTGGCCCAGTGCAGGCGATGAGTAGCGTTGTTGCTGGTGCTGCTGCGGCTGCGGCTGCTGCGGCGCCTGTCCATAGATCATGGCGTAGGCCGTATTATTGCCAACACCTGCAGCTGTGGGCGTGGCATTTGTTGGCGATTTCGTTGCGAGGTTATTATTGGAGCCATAGCGCAGAGCAACAACATCCCCGGGCGAGCTGGGCGGCGGCGGCTTGACCGGCTGCTGTTGCAGCTTCACGCCCAACGGCAGCACATCCGGCAAATTGTTGCCCAACTTCAGTTTCCCAGCACCGACTGCATAGCTGGGCTTGTTGTGCGCCACCAGATCCTCGTTGGAGGTAAGCGTTAGCTTATAAATGCCATGGTCCGGATCCGTGTTGTTCAGCTTTTCCAGGCTCTGACGCGGCAGATACGAGGCCTTTGAGTTGGATCTGCAAGCGAAAGGAGTTTGGGTTTTATTAAAATAATATAGACACATTTTATTTACTTAACCAAAAAGAAATTAAGATACGGTAGATATTAAAGATAAACTAAATAAATATCCCATAATGTCAAAATTAAAAGTTGTTGAAAGAATTTTCTTTTTATATTTCTATGGCGGATAATCTTTATAAAAAAGCCAATCTCTTTGCACAAAATATTTAGTTAGGAAGGAGAAATTGCAGCAAAAATGTTTTTTCTGCTTAACTTTAAGATTTTACGCTCAACTGCAACTGGAGATGTTGGGAAATTTCGTGGCAAACTTCTGTCACGTGTACGAAGCTAATAAGCATATGAAATTGCCTTTGGCCCAACCCAACGAAATGTCTAGCAAATGTCAATCGTTAGTTTGAGGCAGTCTGAGATAGTCTGAGCCAGCTTGGCAGGGGTGGGCGACAGGTCATCGGCTGGGGTCATCGGCTGCTCACGCAGGCCACGATTTGGCAGTCTCGTTTGAGCGTTGCGACCACAAACGTTATGCAAATCTGAAACGGGCTGCTAATTGAGTCCTCCACGGCATCAACTACACATCTCAGCAGCTCATCATCATCGCAGCACCCACATGGCGAAAGTGGCTGCTCCGAAAAAATAATAAAAAGCAGCCGAAAAATTATTCTGTGCACGATGCGCGGCGACAACATTTTGTGTTTTTATTTTCAGTACGGGTATTAAAACAGTTTGCCAGAGACAAAACAAAAACGAAAGTGAAATGTTTACAATGCAATTATAAAGAGTTTTATGTTTCAGTTTTCAGTTTTCAGTTTTGAAGAGTTCAGTCTTCAGTCAAAGTCGAGGCTCAGTTTTGTGTGCAGCGAGCCAAAGAGGGGCTGATGGGCTGAGGGGCTGAGGGGGCGACGGATGTTGTCGACAACTTTCAAAAAGTGCTAAACTAATTTTAACCTTTATTTCGCTTTTTTGCCGTGTTTTTTTTTAACTAGCGCGATTTGCAGCTTGGCCACCCCCGGAATGGGACAAAAGGTGTTGCTCTAACGGTTCAAATGTGCGTAAAGGCGAAAAATATACATAAATATATATTTATATATATATATATATATAAATGTACATATTTGAGTATTTCTGAACTTGTATAGCCAAAAGAAAGCCGACATAGAAATGCTGACAAGTTGCACATTTACATAAATTAAGAGCAAGAAAAAAGAAACAAAAAAAAATACATTTTGGCCGCTTACATCACCCCAAAAAAAACAGCTGTAGCCAATGTATCTGTATCTGTATCTCTAGTTGGCTGGCTGGCTGGCTGTATTTGTATCTGTATCTCTCAATTGGCTGGCATTTGCATAAGCGACCCTTTTGTCTAGTTCCCAACGCCTCACATTTGATTATAGCCGACAAAACGCAGCTTCTTCACTTTCTTCGGGCGCAGGCATCCGTCAGATACATTAGCTGCTTGTAGCTGCTTGTAGATGTATCTGCTGCTGATAGCTGTCCACTTGTTGCTTCTCTTAATCACTTCCGTTCGCCGCCTGCCTGTTGAGTAATATGCAACGCCTGTGTGTGTGTGTGTGTGTGTGTGTGTGTGTTGCCAATTTTGCCATGTTTATTGTTGTAGTTTTTTGTTTGGCTTTTAGCTTTTAGCTTTTAGCGTACAAGCCACAAAGCGTTTCATTTGCATATTATGGAATTTGCATATTACAGCAGCGACAGAATGTCTGCCAAATATTAAGAGATACCCCACCCAACCACACACAACCCACCTGAGTTTATCTTGTTTGGCAGGAAAAGTGTTGAATGACAACCTAAGCTCAGCATTTACTATGTGTGCTCCTTCCTTTGCTTTTCTCTATTCCTATCTAACATAAACATTATTCCTCAAATTATAATCTTAAACTCGGGTTTACACTGGTTTTAATGCACTTGACATTTTGATGCTCTGATAAGTCTATTTGTCATCAAACACCCGCCTGTTGGACAAGCCCCCGCCTGGTAATATAAACAAAAATAGCTCTGAGTAAATTTTATACCAAGCACAACAAATCACATAGGAAGCTACACTGAGGAAATGTGACTACACTGAGGTAAAAAACTGATTAAAATTAACTATAAACTCTTATCGAAGTCAGGCAACTGTAGATATAGATTTATGACTTTAGTTTGTCTAACTGCAAAACTATTTGGCTTGAGTTTTCGCTCTTGACGTGAGATTGAACATTTATTACTACTTTAATTATTTTGTATATTTTCATATTATTCAATTTATGTTATTTGTTTGTCTGAGGCATAAATGAGGAAAGTAATAAAGATATCAAACAGCTGGAAGGAATTAGCCAAGTTTATTTGAAGCTTCTGCAAAAAGTTCAAGTATATTTACAATTTTATTGCATTAAATGCTTGAAAATTCGAACAAAGTAAGTTCTTTGTGCTGTTCGCTGAATCAATTGATTATTTCTCTAGCTATAAAAGTGCTTAAGTGGCCATCAAATAAATAGACTAGGGCTTATTTAATAATGGGCTAAATTTACAATAGGCTAATTGTTCCTCATTGATAAGCAAAACAAACAAAAGCTCCAAACTGAAGATTCTAAAGAATTGCTTCGTAATCAGTTGGAGACTAGGTATAGGAAATGCTTAACAATTCCGTTGAAAAATGATCCATTTAAACGTAAATCTTCTTTAACTAGTCAAAGCCAAATTCGACCTTGGGCAAGAAATGCCTCAAGTTAAATAAAACAAAGTTTCTTTAAGCCAATATTCATTTAGCTACTTTAATGTCAATTACTGAATTAGAGCAACATCTAGAGATCACAACAATTCAAATGAACCGCAGCTCTTGAGCAATAGCTGACATAACACGCTCTTCTGTTTGTGATACAAATGAAGAGAAAATTACACCCGCAATGCTAAGTAGTTGGATTATAATAGCCAGATTTATGGCAAATTATTGTTTTATTCGCTTTTGTTTTCGGTCTTTTTGGCAGCCGCGAGTTGAATGTGAGTTTGAATGAGTCTTTAAATGTTGTATAAGTCGCGTAATGCGCTGAGGCATTTCATTGAAAATGCTTAAAAGCCAAAGAAATGCCGAATAGACTAAAGAAAGGGCCCAAAATGAAATGCTTGGCTGAGCTGGAATCGGAATCGGACTTGGACTTGGACATGGACTTGGACTTGCACTGGGACTGGGAGTCTCCAACTCTTACTCAGACTGAGCGAGAGAGTCTGGTCAATAACATTTCCATTTCCATACAATTAACGCATAGTTTTTATGGCTTGCTATTTCATTTTATTTATATTTATTTTTTTTTTTGCCATGTTTGGGGCGCTGGTTATGTGATGCAAATTATGAATACCATAGAGCAGATTTTGATAAATTGCTTGGCCTTTTGTTTTGCTAGTCAGGAGTTGCATAAGATACGCTCGCTCGATAGATAGATACGCTATTTTGATGATGATGATGGGTAGTTATCTTAGCTGGCAGGGGCGCTGATTGCCTCCACCCGCTGCTGCTCTTGTCGGGGGGTTCAGTGTCCAAAATGGCAACGCATAAAGATTGGCGAGTCACTGTCAACGGGCAGTCGCCTGCTGTTGCAAGTTCCAGTTGCAAGCTTACTGAGTCTGGGTGCTTGTGGTCAGTGGCCTCTGCGTGGCGCGTTGCGCGTTGCGTATGCAACGTTTGGCGCCGTTGCACTATAATTTTTGATCAGCAATATAACGAGCTGGTTGCCGCTGACTAGTTTTCTTTGATAGTAAAAGTATTTTATTTAAATATGCCGACGACGACGACGACGGCGACGACGCCGGCGACGCATGGAAATCACGTTTTTAACATCTCGTCTTAACATTGAGCCAAAAAAAAAAAGAAGGCGAACAAATGTTCGCTGATGTTGTGGTGTTGCTTGTTGCCGTTGTTGTTGCTGTTGAAAACATAAACATCTCACAAGCTGAGCCGAAAAAAAAAACCGGATTGAACGCGTCGCACACATTTTCACTTGCCGCAAAATGACGTCAAGTCCAACATAAACAGATGGCCAACAGTCGCAGTCGCAGTCGCAGTCGCAGTCGACGCCGCAGTCGCCACTTTCTTCTTTCGGCGGGGCATGAAATTGCACTGAGGTCAGAGCAGCGTACAGGGGGGATCGAGAGGTCAGGCACGCATTCAGGCAGACATCCACGCACATGCCGCACACCAGAACAAATTGCAGCGGCAGCGGCAGCTCGCTCTTCAAATGAGCTCGAGACTCAACTGTCGTAAGACTCTGGTATTTAGGCGTTTATTTTTTTGTACAACTGCCAGCAACGCATCAAACTATGGCATAAATTTCTCTTGGAAAAATTACTGTAAAATACCAACGAAAAAAACAAAAAAAAAAAAAAAACAACACGGAAAAGCAAGGCAAAAAGTAAAGTAAAGAAAAGCAAAGTTAAGACAAGACAAGGCAAGAAAAGAAAAGTTCTCTCTTCATATTGAAAGTGGACGTTGCAGCATCTGCGGCTGCCGCTTGAGAGTAGCCAGCAGCACTTGAAAGATTTGTCTCTGCGTGCCGCACAGTGGTGCGGATTATTAAACATAAATTAAATGCCTCAATTAGCAATAAATCTTAGTATGCCAAGTAACAATTTTTCTTTTGAAGCCTTTTGAAGTTAGACTTTCAAATGAGCTGCTAGGACTTTGTACTTAATGCCACAACCATTTGAGAATTACAAGCTGAAACTCTTTTCTATGCTAAGCCATAACCGTTTGCGAATTATAAGCATAAAATGTTTTTCATTTAAACCAATATTTGTTTAATTTATTTATTAGGTTAAGTTCTAACTTCTTCTGTGACCAAAGCTTCAAAAACCACCTGGAATCTTGCTCAAATCTTTAGTCTTTTATTCCTGTACCACTGTGCACTGGGTGGCTGCTTCTTTTAAGCCTTACAATCGTTGGCCAGACGTTTCGTGGGCTGTTTTCATTTCTAATGCGGTTGTTGTTGATGTTGCGGCTGCTGCTGCTGTTGCTGCTGTTGATGTTGTTATCGTTGCTGTTGCTGTCGTTCAGCAATAATTATGATCCATTAATTCTGGCGGCGGGCGGCGCCTTGTGCAATATTTTTAATGTAAAATCGATTTAATGGCGCTTCTCGCTTGAGGGCTCTGCCCAAAATAGACAACTTGGGAAATGCAGCAGCCGCAGCTATTGAAAGTGTCGAAAGTGGCTGCAGCAAGACTTGAACCGTGCTTCAGTCTGAGAGGCTGCAACTTTGGAACTGGGTAATTAACTTGTGAGCTAAACGGCCAAGTCATAATAATTATATGAGAGACAACAAGGCAAAGACAAGCAGCTGCGGGCCCCCAGAACAAAAGCGGCAGCCGCTTAAATCAGTGGACTGCGGCCTGGACATGTGCGCACTCAGCTACAACAAAGCCAAGATCGTAAAAATGTTAGAAGAGCCACAGACAAAGCCCCCGCCTCACCTGTAAGCCAACTTAACTGGCCATAAGCCAGCCAGAGACCGCCTATTGTTCACCCTTTCGCGCTGCGGGTCTTTTGTTTTGGGCCAACTTGTTGTTGCTGATCATGTGAAGTGAATGATCATGTCTTGTGTCTTGTGTCTTGTTGCAAATATCCGCGACACATCTGCCAATGACATTTTCACTCGTAGCTAAAAAAATAAAACAACAGCGCATTTGGCCCGCGGGCGCATGCGCAACACGTCCGACATGGATCAGTCTCACTAGCCGGAGTCGCAGTCGCAGTCGCAGTCGGTGACGGAGACGGAGTCGGAGTCGCCGGCAGCTGGCAGCTCTTTGAGCCATTTGCGTTTTAGACATTACACAAAAGCTGCTGGCGAATGCCAAAGTGTTGCCGCCGTTTGAGTAGGAACTGCCCTGAATACGGATTTCGCATTGTTTTTGGTTTTTTTGTTTTTGCTGCTAATTTGTGCGCTTAGCTTTTGGTTTTTTTTCTTTTTGAGAAATGCGTCAAGTGCATGAAGTATTCAAGGTAGTTAGAGTAGTGTCGGGAATTGGTAAGAGTGTGAAGCGCGGCACTGATTTACTTGCTGGTCATATCACAGCTCCAAGATCCGGGCATGTCAACAACTGCGTAAAAGCAGAAGCAGCAAAACATATTAAGCAAGCGGGTGATAAACACAATAACTTTCATAGCAATAGCAAAAATATTGCAAGCAAAATATATAGATGCACATTATCAAATATTCTTGCTGAGAATATACTTTAAAATGTTTACTGAATAAAATATTTGACAGTTTTTTCCCATTGAAAATGGATGAAAGAGCATTATAGTTTTGGAAATATGCAAGTAAAGCCCAGAAGTTTGCAACTTTGATCTGATTGAGACATTTACATCTATTTGTCAGTATCTGTTTGTCTGTATTGACACGTCGAACGTAGGTTTAACACAAATCCAGAATCATTCAACTTGTTGAATATATCAAATAATTTATCCCAAATGTTAAAAAACCCATTTTGTGAGTTATAACCTTGGCTTTGGTGTTTACACGTTTTCTTTTCTCCCGTTAAATCCCTGAAAATTTCACAAAGATCGGGCAGTTAACACCAAAGTTATTGTAGAATGTATTTCCTATATCATGAGACTGGGCGAGGAAGAATTTATTTATTTACCTATTTTTGAAGTATTTAAGAAGTTCTGGTTAGTAGAGCCCAACAATTCTGAATATTCTCACAATTTAAAGCGTTCTTTTCAGCTAAAATATTGATATATAAATAAATACTTGACACAAATTAAATCATGTGAGGACAGTTTCTATTGGAAATTGATCAAATGAAATAATTCCCAACTGTATGGAGAGTACATTTAAATGTATTGATTATTAATATTGATTGACTGTTTAAATACTTTGACTTATGACATCTTTAGTACCCCTCTCTAGCTGTCAGGAGAACTTGTTTGCGAAGTAAACAAGAAACCTTTTCGTTTAACAAATTGTAATTTCATGATATGATATTAGTCTCTGCCTATCAGTTATTTATGATATTGCACTGTGTTATTAAGTTGTCGATGCTGGAATCTAAAATTAATCGCCTCATCAGACTTCATTAGCTGTTGATTGCAAATTTGTGGCTGCAATAACTGAACAGAACTCATACTATATGATATCATATGGCAGCTATGATAGATACAAACAGAACGGAACTGCAGCAAATGTGGTGTTAAATGGATGTGTAAAAGGTTCGTGAGCTCATCAGTGAAACATGTCAGCAACAGGCACTAAAATAAGTTAAACGAAAAGCAGAAAGAAAAAACAATATATTTATATATATATACAAAGCCAGGCAATTACAACAATCAAGAGCAACAATAACAACAACGACAACAACAACAGCGATCATCATGGACATTTATATATTTCACCACGCGGCGACGCATGATCAACGATGGTCGTGTCAACTGCAGATACACAGATGCAGATACAGATACAAATTACAGCTACACATTGTAGATACGTATGTATATAGCATATATGCCGCAGATGGAGTACCGGCAGTACAACTGTGCATAAGTACATTCCTGTACTTTTTTTATTCGTTCGTTTTTTGGAATGAAAGTGAGAGATTGATGGATGGTCCGTCCGGCAAGTTTATGTATTTATATGCGTCAGTTAATTGCCGTGCTGGCTGCAGATGTTGTCGCTGCTGTTTGCTGTTGTTATTTTTATTTTAGTTTCCAGTTTGACCTTTAGCATATTAACGATGTGGTCCAACTATAACAAGAGCTTCAACAACAACAACAATCGCTTGCATTGTTTCTATTTTGCGCCAGACGCGCCCAGAACAGAGCAAAACATTTAAGATACACAATAGATTCAGATAGTTATGGAGCTAACGTTATTGATGTAGCGTAAATCAATCAAGGTTAATGCCGCAGACTCCCATAGATAGACACTGTACTGTACATTGCTTAATTAATGGCCAGCAATAACAATCGCTATCGATATCGAACCAAAAATTTGCATCAGTTTGCAATTATTTATGCAAATCAAAGCGCCCAGTGTGAAGCTCAGAAAAGAAGTAGGGGCAAAAAAAAATTAAATAAAACCCAGCTGTCAATTTGAAAGAAAAAAAATATTTCTCACGCTGCCGAACAGCGAACAGTTCGAAGACCAAGTCCAAGTTTTAATTCAAAGTCGCGGCTATCGATAGCAATGCTCGATTGATCGATTTCCGATGTAGCCCTAGAGTCAGGCATTGCCCCCTGTGTCTGTCTATTTGTTGTTGCTGTTGTTGTTGTTGTTGCTGTTGATGTTGGTGTTGTGTCAACATTGGGCTGTGCCTCGGTGTAGTTCACTTGGTGACTGGGGCTGCACTCCAGTTGTTTTCTATGTCACGCGCTCCACAACCCAAAAGCAAACAACAACAAAGCGTAGCGAATGAACGAATGTTGGAAGTGGAAGCAAAGCTCCAAGCATGACTCCTCGCCCGGATTGGGGTTTGGAGTACGAGAATGTTACTATTCGTATTTGCACTCATCATAGCTGGACAGCTGACGTCACAAGGCCAGCACTTAAGAAACTTTACTTCTCTATTTTTTTCTTTTTATTTTGCTATTGTGTGCAAAATAAACAATAGTCGAGAAAGAACAATATTTTGAATTCCCTTACCATGGAAGAGTATCGAAACTTAATCAAGTCTTATAGAGTAGCAAATGATATACTAATTAATTTCAATATTTAGATAATTCCATCTGAATATGAATAGCTGAATAGATCATTCAATTTTGGAAAAACACA
Source organism: Drosophila littoralis (assembly GCA_018903485.1). Lineage (NCBI taxonomy): Eukaryota > Metazoa > Arthropoda > Insecta > Diptera > Drosophilidae > Drosophila > Drosophila littoralis. The sequence continues at coordinate 9,545,911 of JAEIGF010000297.1, read as the reverse complement.
AATGAATTCTTTAAGAATAAGGCAATAATAATTATGTTAATTGAGATTTTATATTATTCATTTTGAGTGTGATTTAATATTATATTTATTAGATCAAATTTATTCCAAGCTATTCGTTTAAGAAATATTAAACTTCTAAATTTCAAATTGCTTTTAATTAGGAAAATTATTGAAATATGCATAGCCAGAAATTTAATTGAACAGCAAGCGCTACAAAAGAATTTAAGACTAATTTATTCTAATAAAAGCGGAACAATTCTTAAAAATTGAAATTTGTTTTTATTTGTATTAATTAAGAAATGGAGCTGTTCGTTTTTTGCAATAACCTTGAGGCACACAATAATCCACTTTAACGCTAAATTTCCCAGCACAATTAGAATATCGGACAACAAGAGCCTTGTCCAAAGTTCTGTAAGGGTATTAAAGTTACCCAAATGTCAAATTAAGCTGTCTTATTATTTTGGTTGTTAATTTCGATTTTTGGATTCTGAAATTTGCGGCCCAATAAAGCGAAGGTTTGTGGAGCGGAACACCCAGTCAAATGGCCGTCGTAAGTAACAGTTCCCAAGTCCGTAAAGATCTGAGAGAGCGCAAAAGGAGACCCAACCCACGCCGAAAGCATTGTTGTTGTTGCTGTTGTTTACAAAACCTTGGACGTGGACGTGTGTCGAGCGCTCCAGCTAACCGAACGTTGGCCCCAGTTGCGGATTTGTAGCTGGTGATGAGTGCCACTCCTTGCTTTGTGGATAAAAGCTGAGAAAATCTCAGTGAAAAAAACAAATAAAAAAAATAAAATCCAAATGCTGAAATACATCCGCGTATTGTTTGCCCAGGCGGGCAGCAATTGCAACAGTTGCCGCAAAACGTTAGGCGCTCGATAATTAACGGTTTATTGATAAAAGATACAAAGCCAATGACGATCAGCGGGCCGATTATCGACAGCACTTTCAACAACAACATGATCAACATGATCAACATGATCAACATGATCAACATGATCAACATCATCATCATCATGTTCATCCTCAGCTCGAGCCGTCGCCAATGGTCATTTTGGTGCATTTGGTGGGCGTTTTTTTTGTTTTTTCTCTTCGAAACAGCAACAACAAAATTTGCCATAAACATAATTCTCTGCTGAGGCAGAGCGATGCGGCAGTTTGGGGCAAGCAAAAGCGTGAAATTGTTTGTGCCTCCATGGCAGCCATGACATTCGAGCTGCCCCTGCAACAGCAACCGCCTCGCCCTGCCCCGCCCCACCTCTCGATGGCCCTAAATAGTTGCTGCTCGCTGAGTCAAAGCAACTTTTATGTGTACAACGAACCCGAATAATAATAATAATAAAACGGCAACAACAACAACAACAACAACAACAACTGACAACAATCTGTTGCACTTGTTTCACTTGCGAGGATGGCTGGCTGTTGCTGTTGCAGGACAGGAAGCGCTGTTGCCTTTTGTCGTCGCCCCCAAAATTGGTTACACATTTGGCATTCATTTGGCTTGGTGTTGCTCGCGTGCAGCAACAGCAGCAGCAGCAGCAACAGCAGCAACTGTGAATGCCAAGAGCAATGCAAGAGTCTGGCAAATGTAAAAAATAAACGCAATTAAGTACTCGCAACAGCAGCAACAACAATAACAACAGCAACAACAACAACAACAGCAGCAAAAACAACAACAGCAAACAAATCAAAAACGAGATCAAGATTTGGCTTTGATTGCATTTTCAAGGTTGTTGTTGCTGCTGCTGTTGTTGTTGTCGTTGTCGTTGTTGCATTGCCCAAATTGGCGCGCTGCAATTAAAACAGGCAACATATATGGCGTGTTTTTGCTCTGCTTCTTATATGTATGCATTGGCTAGGAAATGTTGTGAGTCCCGCCAATTGCGACGCTTGTGCCCCAAATTGCGCAGCCAGCCGCCAAGAAATGACGTCACATTTGCTGTCGCTATTTAAAGTTTTGCATAATACACACATACACACACACACACACACACACACACACACACACACACACACACAACAGATACACAACTGGCCAGCTGTCGTCTAGACTTTTGCCATTTACACGCTCCACTAATGATTACCTAAAGCCCAAATGTTGGCACCAATGCGACATCTTTGCAACTCCTCCAGTTATGCGCAGCTGAAACTCAATTAACTAAAAATACGCGTCTATTTTCGCACATTAACTTGTTGCTTAAAAATAAATCAACTGAGCGACGAAAATCCGCTGCTCATCATTGAACAGAACGTACTAAATGAGACAGCTGCCGCGGGCTATCCAAAAGATACGCGAACTTTTGTGGCTCCCAGGGCAAAAATGTGCGAGCGCGAGCATATGACAACGGGAAAATATGTTAACATAAACAACGAACTGGAAATGCCCTTGCCAGGGCGATAATAATGGGAGTTTCCTTATAGAACAAATGAATGTGGGAAAATGTATTATTTAACAATGCCCGCAGTTATTACAAAGATTATATATCTTTACATTCTAATAAAACGTGGCAGGCTATAAAACATTGTTATGTGACTTGATGTGCATATTTAAATACAGCTAATTTCATTTATTAACATATAGGCATGGCGCACAAGTGTCTAAAGCCTCGAATATATTTAGTAGAAAATTAGTTCTTGCTAATGTGAAATAAATATAGGATACATAAATACGAACATACGAAGTTAGATATAGTTTATAATTAAACGAGTGCCCATGACTTTCAATTTAATTTTAAATTTACAATTCAACAAAAAAGAAAGAGAAAGAGAAACAGAAATATAAATAATTCAGTATTAAGCTCGAGGTTAAGTTGTTTGTGGACAAAAAAACGAAATATTCTATGATATGCATAATTTAATCGACAAGCAAAAAAATCATTGAAATTTAGAACAATTACCAAAATACGCGCCATTATTAATAATGATTATTCATTTAATTTTCACGCTAAATTATTCTATTCCAGTTCTATTTCGTAAAAATGTTTATGATTTATAACGAATCTAATCAAAGAAGTAGTTAATATATTGCCAGAGATTTTTAAATAAATTATTTAAATTTGAATAAAATGTAAACATTAAATATATATTTATTTTTCCAATTGAATTCGTACTATTTGCAGCAAAAAGCTTAAATAAAATCATTTAATTTAATTTATTTCACAAATATATATATTAAACTAACCAAATTAAACTTTCGTGAATATGGAAAACCAGGTGCATGCATCGCATTTTGAGACAGGAAATTGTTTGGCCCGGTGAACGGAATTATTGAGAATTTAATTTTTGTTTATCTGTTATTCAAATATTCTCTGATTTCAGCTCTATAAATGTGTAGTTATTTCCTTTGGCTAGCTTTTATTTTCGCTCAGTGTATTTGCTGCCTGCGAATTGTGCTGCATCATAAGAAAAACTGAAAAGATTTTGCAATTCCTAAATGAATCTATTAAGTGTACTCATTCTGGACTAAAACAATACATTTTGGCAAGGGCACGAAAACGTTAAATTAAGAGAGAGAGAAAAAAACTGCGAATAAAAATATAATGAAATAAATGAATGCCAAATAGGCGATAAGCGTTAACCTCTTATCGGAACTCAACTATATGGCTGTGAGTCAGCTGCAGTCGGCAAATATCGATTTGGCCCAAATGGGCCTGCCTCGCCACAAATCTACAAAGCGGCGACAGAGAAGATTTGAGTTGGCTAAAAATAAATGGCATAATTCGGGCTGCAGGCACAATATATGAGATGGAAAATGTAGACGACATGCAGCGCAACAAATGGTGTCGCCTCCCCCCATCCAGTTCCATTTGGACGGGAAACTTTCGGGAGTGCACGAAGGCGGCAACTGCTGATTAGCCAACAAATTAGACGCATGCCTGACATATTGGCTTTTATAAATGTTGTTGCTGTTATTGTTGTTGTCTGATTTATGCACTGCGGCTGACCCAAAAAATTTAAATATATAAATTGTCAAGAAGTTGGCAGGAATGTGGCTGTTGCTGCTGCTTTTTATTTTATTTATGGCCAGCGCTGAGGAATGTATTACATATATATATATATATATATGCATTGTTGTTGTTGTCTTCTGCTTAGCTTTGCATTTCATTTCAGCAGCAATTGCAAATTGGCCGCCCCATCAGGCGGGCGAGAAAAAAAAAAAAAAAAAAAAACAAATTGCAAATTGAAGTTGGAAGTTGGAAGTTGGAGCTGCTTGCATTCTGATTGAAAATTGTTTTCCCTGAAGAACGTGATGCAAACAAAGCGGGCAACAAAAGCAGCCGCTGGCAGCAGCAGGCAGCAGCAGGCAGCATGCAGCAGGATGCGCTGCATATTTGTGGTCAGCCTTTGTGGGCTTGTGGGGCTGCGCTGCACCTTTTGTGGCCAGGCATTTGGTTTTGTGGAGCTGCGTGGTAATTCGTCATGCGATGCGAGAACAGCAGCAAATAAAAAGCAATATACGCCGCTTAGTTGGCGCTTTTTACTTTGTTGTATTATGCAGTCAGGCCTGCGGCAGACAGTCAGTCAGTTAGTCCATTTGGCAGTCAGTCAGGCAGTCAGAGAGTCCGGCAGTCGGGGGCTATGTAATGCATTGACAACGTGAGCTGGCTCAGAGTCTTGGCTCCAGACTGTCGGCCTTGAGCTGTCGCTGGCCACGTACGAAAGCAAAATGTGCAACGAGAGTCGGACGCGAACTTGGACGCATAATAATGATCTCCAAACTGAACAAAAAGCTTACACAAAAAAAAAGGCTTAAAAAGAGCTAAACGAAAAACAAACAGCAAAATGCAGCGCAGGCAAAGTGTTCACATTGATTGCATTTCATTTGCATTGTGAGAATCAATCACGAATCCAGCTGAAACCGTGTTTCGATTCCCGCTTCTCACTTCTCACTTCTCACTTCTCGCTTCTCGAATCTGAGCCGGAGCCTGAGTCTGTCGGTGCCGCTGCCAGCCAGACTGTTGTCTAGTCAGAGTCATTTATTAGTTATTAACGTGGCTAACTGCATGCGATCATACACATCTATTTTGTGTACTTACAACATTGCAATTGCACTCGCAATTGGCAACAACAACAATAATAGCAATAATCATGATTGAGCACAAGGCAGACGACGCGACGACTTGTTGACAATCATTTGATGGCATTGGCCATTCTAGCTATCAAATATAACTACTCTATAGTACACTCTGAGAAAAAGTCGTTATAAACTTTAATTTAGCGGTTTCTGGAATCTATAGAAATTTATAATAAGATTCTGTCCATAGGCTTAAATTAAACTACAACTTTTAATGGGATTCGAAGTGCATATTAAACATCAAATATTTATAGCAAGAATTTACATGATATTCAAATTATACTCATTAAATGCATTTTTTTGTTTAAAAAAAGATTTTGTTTGTAAAAAGTTTTGAAACAAAAGAAACCGCGAACTTGACTGAATTTTGACAACGTTTCTGCTTGATTTGAGTACCAAGTTCTTGCAGTTTTCGCCGAGTGTATGCATCTAATGGCTACACACACACACACACACACACACACTCACACACAGTTACAGTTATAGTTATAGCTATGCGTTGCAGCTGGCTTTGCATTTCAATTGTGTGTGCGCATTTGGCTTTCATTTTCATTTGGCGCTTTTCACCGGGCCGCGTGCTAATCGAACGGACCAACAAATGGCGCTGATTAGCCAGAAGGGTGGGGTCCGGGTTGCGGAGAGGGGAAGCGCTAAAAAGGGGGCCTGGCAAGCCTGGCTCGTTAGGCCTTTGTTGCAAAAGCTGCTTTCATTTTCAGAGCCCTGGCGGCGGCTTTCACGCCCAATGCACGGCAAATGCGTGCGCGTTAGCCACAATTTGTATCTGTATCTACAAATATCTGGGCGCCCGAGCAGGGACATAAGTCCTCGATTGGCTGCGGCATCTGCTGCCCGGCATTGTCCATGCGTTGGGCCCGACGAAAACGAAAGTGAAAGCATTTAATATGCATATTGCACAAGTCAATACATTTATTGTTTTCTATCTTTGGTTTTAAATGCGCGACGTCGTACAATATTTTCAAAGTCAGCTCACATTTGGATGACTTTCAAAGTGGACGCGCAATTGTCACACAGAAAAAGTCGCATTAACATCAAAATCAAAACAAAAATTTGACACTCGCCGCGTTTCCCAGGCTCGAAATTGACTCGAAATGGAAGCGAGCGGGTTTTATATTATTTTGGTGTCAATTTGAGTTCCATACTCGTAATAAAATTAAATTGCTTTTTAAGTTTTATGAGTGCGTGTGCGTGTGCGTGTGCGTGTGTTGAGTGTGTGCGTTGCTTTTGTAATGATCGTGTCCATGTCCATTAAGTGGCGCAGAACTTTGGGGCAGAGCTTCGGCTTCTTGTGGGTGTCACTAATTGAATTTCCACTCAGCCGCGCTAACGGCACTTTATTCGGCCCAATATATTCGAACTGTTCTCTCACGTAGACCACATAAAATGTTTCATTTTAATATTGGGCAACAAGTTGCGCAACAAGATGTTTCAGCAGCTAACGAAATATGCAAAAAAAAAAAATTAAGACTTTGGTGCCCGTTTTGGAGTCGTTGATTCTCCCCAAAGAATAATTGCAGGCACGTAGCGGACCTGAGCGAAAAAAAAAAAACAGTCCAAGTTCATTGACAGCCGGCCGAGTGTCGCGGCTGAAATCTTGTCAGCCACGCCCGATTGCCGTTGCGCTGCGTTGCGGTTATCGACTTGGTCATTAGCTTTAGCCCATAGCCAAAGAGTAGCCGACGGGATATCTCATGCAAAGGTATCGTGACCAAAACAAAGGCCTGCAATAAGCCAAAACAAATGACGAATACCAAAAGTACACAAAACATTGCATGAATTTAAGTTATTTGCGTTTGTAACAGCCGCAGAAAAACCCCAGGGCTGCAATTAAATTAAAACCCACTAGCGCATTTAAATTGCCATTTTTTTTTTATAAATCTGACCTAATCTTAGCTAACACAAATAAACTGTTAATGACTCTCGATTTGCGTATTGCTTGGGGTAATGTTAAATAAGCGCATGAACAGCGTGGTATGTTAAGCATGTTATGTTAACCATGTTATGTTAAGGATCAGAGCTATTATTATCCGGGAAAGCCAACATGATGGACTTCCACGGAATATTAGATGGATGGGAAATAATGTTGTAGAATGTTGTTAGAGTTGAGTCCAATTATCAAAGTGTTAATGAAAATTGCAGAATATTTATATTATAGTACAGGAACAAAGCAAATAAATAAACTAACACCACGACGGAGTTTAATGTGAGATTAAATATATTTCTACCTTTAAGCTACAAAACATTGTCACCATACTCTATTTATAGGGTCGATTGGCTTCGTAGAGATCAGAAGGTACTCTGATCGATTCTAGCGCACAATAAAACAAATTTAATAAAAAAGATATAGTTAAAGAAGTTTAATGAACACAAGCAGTAACAAGCTGTTAACCTCATCTCTCCTATCTTATAACCCTAACACTTCGATCGATTTTAATGAAAATTGGAGAAAAGTTGAATAAAAGTCCAATAATAATGTCAACCAATTGTTATCTTTCACCTTTTTGACCTAATGAACCCTAACACTTCGATCGATTTTAAAGAAAATTGGAGAAAAGTTGAATAAAAGTCCAATAATAATGTCAACAAACTATCAGATTTTACATTTCTGATCTTATGGACCTTATAGATAGATTTTAATATTACTTGCGGATTATTTCTATACCAATACTAGATTAAGCTAAACAAAGAGTTAGGAGCTTATCTATCTGAATCAACATCAATTTTAATTAAACTTGTTACATGTTTAGTGTTATATAAACTTGTTAGGTCAAAGTGGTTCAAATCAAAGCGCAAAAACTTAAAGTGACTTTACAAAAAACGAAAAACAAAAACTTGAGCGAAATGTTCGCATTGGATAAAAGCATAAGCCGAATCATATTTGCAGATCTGCCGAGCGACGCCAACTAAGCAAAACTTGCCCAACGCCCCATTCAATTACATATTTCATGAGCATTACATGGTGGCAAAAACCTTCCCAGGCTACTGTGAAATTGTTGCGTTTAAATCGCCATACATATAGTACTACATATATATATATATAAATGAACAATAAAAAAAATTATGTTAATTGCATTACATTTTGACCAAAAACGAGACAAAAAAAGTAAATTAGGCAAACAATTTAAACATGCGCTTTGGCCGGAAAACCCAGCCCGTAGTTCGCAGCCTTAGCCAAGTGCTGCTCCGATTTTAATTTGGGTTTTTGGCCCTGTTTTTGGGTCGGTTTTTTGCGCATGTTTCGATTTTTATCAGCTGGGTGGGCTGGCCGCCGGCCAAGGGTTTACATTGGGCTGTCTTCTGTCTTCTGGTGGGCACGTCATGACGCGCGTGACCCACTAAACAGCGTAGTTTTTTTCCTTTCGTATCGTATCGTTTGGTATATTTTGTTTTTATGTCAAAGCAATTTTCGTGCTGGCCACATGACGGGCCCAGGCCCAGGCCCAAACCCCGACCCAAGCCCGGCCCGAGCCAGGCAGATGCCAGCGATCCGATCGATGCGATCCATGTGTGTCGTTTCCAGTAGCGGAAGCCAATATATTTACCTTTTGGCCACTTTTCAGCTCATAATTATTAATATATGTAAGGGGCAGTCATATATGTGCATATACCTGTACGAATAGGTGGCTCGTCTGGGGCCCGCAGACATTGTTATTGCTCGTGCGAGAAATTTTCGTGTTATAAAGTTAATTTGTGAAATTTTCAGTTTTATTTTTTTTTTTTTTGTTGCTTTTTTGGCTTTTATTGTTGCTGTTGGATTTCTTAATGATTTGCGCGGCTCGTGCAGCAAGCACGTCTGCAAAGGAAGTTGCGCGCCATTGCCAGAGGTTACTGGAGCGTTTAGCTTCGTTTCATCATTAATTTTCAGCTAATTGAATTTGCAGTAGTTAATGTTGCCGCGGCCGCTGCCGCTTCTGCTGATGTTGCTTCAAACGGTTCTCAATTCCTCAGATGTGACCTTGTCACTGGCTGGCCATAAGCTGGCCATAAAAAAACACAACAAAAGCTATCTTGAGTGCGAGCCCTGTGTGCAAGCAAATGCCCGCACCTGTTGCTGTTGCTGCTTCTTCTTGAACTGCACCTTTTGCTTCCTCCTCTTGCTGTTCTTTTTTTTGTCTTGACTTGTTGCCACATTTGTTTAACTTTTGCGGTACTTTGTCAGCCCGCTCGACTTGAACTTGCCGCCGTTGCCGCTGCTGCTGCTGCTGGAGGCCACGACTTGGGCCCGCAACTTTATCTACACATAATTCTGTAGAATGTAAACCGTTGTTGTAATTACAATCTACAGCCACACGGGCATGCTGATGTGCCTAGAAGCACCTCAGCTATGGCATGCCCTATGCCACAGAGCATATCTTAAGCACATATTTGTCTTTGAATGAGACCAAGAATTTCAAGGGGAGCAAATGATATGTGTGTTAATCTCCACTATTGTGAAAATACTTTATATTCCGTTTGGCTGTCGAGCATTTTAGCCAGACTCTGTTAATAAACGTAGGAGGAGTTCTGGCTATAAAAGCTGATTTTTATAGTTTTCTCAATTTGTTGGCTATTCAAACAGTTTACAATATTTGCAACTTTTGGCTGTTTAGCATTGTTTATTGCTCCATAAATTAGAAATTAGAAACTGCTGAAGAAACGCCTGGCTCAAGCGGGGAATTCTATACGTAGAACAAGTTTAAATTAGTTATCGATAAGTTCATTGTAACGGACCATTCGCAGCAAATCGATAGATATGCGAGCAAGTATCGGGAGGAGTGAGAAGCTAAGCAGCAAGCGAATAAGTGAAGCAGGAAGATGAAACTTATAGAAATATAAATAGCTGAGCTACTCTTTGTAACCTGTCCTATCTATTCACCTGCCCCATTCATTACCCATGTTTGTACAAGCTAAGGATATCGATAAAATCGATATTTGTTGTGCTGGTTTCTGGTTTTCTCGAAAAGAATGTATTGTTAGCATATGTGTATATATATCTTTATTTGTTTTTGGCAATTCTTTAAAGCGTATACCTTAGTCAGATACATGAAGCAACGTTCTGAAACGCTTTTGTTTTGTCGCTGCACTCATTTAACTTCATTTGGCTTTTTTGTTTTAGAATATGCATGAATAATGCCCGCGTATTCCCCGGGCTATTGTACAGAGATACGGAGTATGAGAGACTTGATGGTTCGCTGACTGTCAGTCTGTCTGTCTGTATGTCTGTCTGTCTATCTGGCTGCCTGTTGGCTGAGTAACGAGCACCGCGCCGTTCACTTTCAGATAAAGTTGGGAAAGTAACTACGTAAATATAGCACAAAAAACAAATTACAATCGGAACGCAATGATATATAGAGTATGGAACAACTGTGCAAAGTATGTGGGTAGCTTTTGTTCTGTTCTGTGGCGGCGCTTTGTTGTGGATCGCTTCAGGTTCAGCTTGGCTTACCTACGGTTCACCTGAGCGTCTGTGCGTGTCTGTGTGGGGGGGTTCTAGAGCTTCCCGAGTGAGTGACAATGATAATGCGGGGCTTTGGCTTCATTTGCATATCGTGTGCTCGTCGTGGGGTACAATGACAGTTTCAGTGTGGATAAGCCAGAACTTAACACGTATCCAAAGCGCAAATGGGCACTGGGCAATCGATTGTGGGCCAGGGGGAGTGTCAGGCTGGGGCGAGGAGGCACTCATAAGGGGCACATTTGGAGGCGACATGCTGGCAAGCTTCACGTTTTTGGGCTGGTTTTATAACGCTCTTATCTAATTATCATAGGAACTGGCACAACAACAACAACAACAACACGAATTGATCGCCCTATTGATTGATTGATGAATTGAAATTGAAACAAGTTCGATCAGCTTTAAAACAAACAAGAGAACAAAAAAAAGCTGCGAACAGCAAACGGCATGTTTAACAAATTTCCGATAACATTGCGCGCAGTCTAATGAACTCTGTTAGTTAACAGCATGTTAAAGACTACACTGACAGAAATAATAGTACATAAGCAGATTTACAAATCTTAAAATAACGTCAGAATCGAGCCTTGAAATGTATAAAAATGAGTGGAAAAACAGGAAACACAACTTAATTTTGCGAATAATATTATAAATAAGTTGATTTTGATTGAAGTGTAAATTAAACTTTTAATTCTCATCATTGAATAATCTGGAAATATCTTTCTGATAAACACGCCCTTTCACATTATTTCTTTATTAATTATATGCATGTTTCTCACAGTGTAGCCCAGCTGCACTTAGTTTTTAATTACATATGCCTTTTGTTTTTGACAATTTCCGCAAGAATTCCGCCAAATTGTTTATGTTTAATGCCATATACATATATAAAAAAAAGCGTACACACATTTAAATGAAGCGCTTCAATTGTCAATTTGTCAGCGTTGATTAAAGAAATGGAATTTTTTTTTATACATTTTAATTAAGACTGAATTATTGCCGCGTGTCGACAAGATATTAAAACAAATATATGTACATGTATTGTATTTGATTGTTGTTGCTGCCTCTGTATAACAATTGAAATGCATGTTAATATATTTTTTTTTTTTTTTATTTGCACAAGTGTTGAATGTTTTGTTTGGCATGCCACAGAAATAACCCAAAAAAGAAGCACGCGAAAAAAATTAATCAAAAACAGACAACAACAACAACAAAAAACACGTTTAAATATTTCAATAATTTGCCATAACTCGAGACATATCTGTTTTCAACATAAAGAACAATCAATTTAATAGAGCAGCAGAGCGAGATGCGCTAATTGAAAACTCTTGACATTTTGGCGCTGACGTTTTTCTCATTTCGTAAGCCTTTCTGAAGGAGGGGAGGGGTCGGGGGTTCTGACCCTGAGCATCTGCCCCATTACAAGTTTTCCACATCTCATCGATTGGCAATGAAAAACGTTTCGTAGCACAATAAACGTTTATTGTTTGATTTGTTTAGTGGCCCCGCACAACAATAATAATAAACAACATTGAGCCCTACACAAATTACCGCAGGCACAAATCAATTCCAAATTCCCTGCCCCCTCCCGCCCGATCGAAGGTCATAGCAATTTCTGTTCCAGATACACTCGTATAATCGTAAACCAAAATTCTAGTGCCACAAAACTGATTTTTGTAAAAAGCACAGCGTTTTTAGGTTTTATTTTTAAGTGCTCTTCGTTAGTGTAAATGCGGCATTTTATACCCTAGGAAAGGGTATAATTGATGGATAATGCATTACGACATTATGGAATAAATTAAGTGAAGATCAAGATAAGGTTAGACAGGTTTCTATGTCTAGTCTGAAACTTGTGAAACTTTTCATATTAATCAAACCTGGTCCAGCAATGTTTCAATGTTGAATTCGAATGGGATTATATCATATATGTACGTCTGATATAAAGATGTCTTAGAAAATCTATTCTAGTACAAATGTACTAGATAATATCTGAAGATATATATATATATATAGATATAGCAATGAAGTATACATACATATGATCGAACTGATCCAATTTCCCAAGTTTCTATTTGGATCATATTTTGGACTGTGTCGTACTTATATCTTATACAATATCAGCAAGGGTATTACTGTGTCGACAAACCCCCAAAACAATACAACTTCATTCTTTGTTTTTTAGCTTCGTATTGATTATTTGTTTATGTTGCGAATGAAATTCGTGGTTCGTTAACATTTCTCCATAGCTAGCAAATTCTTTAGCTCGTTCGTTCATTTCATTTATGTCGAAATTCGTGCAAAGCCTCAATAAAAAGAAAAAAAACACAAAAAACAAAAACAAAGCCATTTAGAATAGCGACGTTTTTGTAAACGCAAACAAATTAAATGCGCTTTGAAGTTTTTACACTACGGAAAAACAAAAAAATATATGCTGGGGAAGTGCGAGATGCATTAGCTGACGATATACATAATTAAACTAGGGTGTGAGTAATTGAGTTGTGACTCTGCTGGCCTTAAATTTTATGTCTTTGATTGAGAAAACTGGCAAAATTGCATGAGATTGAATGGGATTTAATGAATGAATGCCTTCGAGAAAGGGTATACGAGGCTTGTCATAGCAGGCAGCTTTTGTCAGCGGCTTGGTTTTCAATTGGAAAGCAGGTTATTCCTTATGTCAGGCACATGTGCTTGGCACGAGGGTGACTCTGGCTTGGTGAGCACACGCTGGTGAGGGTGAGGGTGCGGGTGCTGTCTAAGGGTTGCCTGGTGTTGCCAGGGGTGACTGGCTGTCTTGGCTAGAACCGGTTTTAGCCAGTTTATGGCAGCCAAACAAAGGCAACCATTGTTTTTTATGGCGAAAATCAAAAATCGATAAGATCCGCGCAGCTGATTAAATGATGAAGAAATGATAGAGACAGCCCTATGAGAGATATATATATGTACATACTTATATATATACACTTGTATGTTCATATATGTATATGTATATCTGGCTGTTCACATGTCAGCAGATCACTGGGAATTTTAAGGCTCTGCATTTACATTGTTGGCGCGTGTCACTGGCAAAATGTGAGCAAAAACCAAAAAGAAAAAAACCAAGAAAAAGGTTTTTGTGCACGCTGGCATTTTGATTGTCAGGCAGGAAACGTGCCGCGAAGGTTTCTTTCTGCATTTCGTTTTGCACCTGCCGCCTACAATGGAAATGGAGAATGGGCAGAAGTCAGCGAGTCAAGCTATATAAACTGCCAAGTGGCATGCAACAAGAGCTGCTACTGCTGCTGCTCCTGCTGCTGCTGCTGCTGCTGCTGTTGAGTTAAAGATCACTTTGTGGACGACCAACAGCTGTGAACAGTTATTAGCAGCTGTGTGTGTGTGAGTGTGTGTGCGTGTATGTGTGTTATAACCGGAGCCAACTGTCGTCATTAGCGAGTCTGGAGCTAGGCATTGAGCATGCTAAATATGGTCACACTGAAGTTAGCCGCCACTCACACACACACACGCATACACTTGAACAAAAACTAGTGCAATTAGCGCTTACACAGACACGTTTTGCGATAATATCTTGAGAAACTGTCGCTTATGCTTATTAGAGGCTTTTCATTTTCACTGCGCCCAGTTTTAATTAATAGCATGTTGCTTTTTGTTTTTGTTTTATAGAATTTCCTGGTTAATTACATTTTAATTAATTAAACACAAATTATATACTAGACAGTTCTTTTTTGTAACGTATCGTTTACCTTCTAATGCGAAATCTGCCGCCGAACACCATTTTCAGCTGATCCACGGTATCCAATATTGTGAAATCCAATTTGAGCGACAACAAAGGCCTACAAATAACAACAACAACAACAACAACAACCGAAACGTGTTGCCTGGTTTTTTTCTTGTTACTTGTATTTATTGTTGTTGTTTTATTTTACTTTATTGTAATTCACTGTCGTTATTTGTGCAAATAAAATGCAATTTTTGCTGTGCGGTTTGTTGGCATAACATTTGAACCTGGCTGCCGAACTTCCTTGTTCACTTGGACGACACTTTTCTTGGGGGTTGGGCAGCACTTTTTTAGTTAGGGGCGGTCGGTGGGCGTGTATATTATTCGTTAGGACTGCGCGACAATTGCAATTGATTTACACGTATGCAAAAGAGGCGAAAGTTTAACATGTTTTGTTGTATACATATACATATATATATATATATATTTTTTTTTTTTTATGACAAATTCGTTTGCATTGCGTTTAGATCTTCAAATGCGAATCGTTTGGGTGAGGGGCGAGGAGAATTTGTTTGCACGCGCGCCGTCGTTGTCGCTGTCGTTGATGTCAACGCTACAAAGCTGCGCGTACGTCTGCACGCGTCAGCGGTTTTCACTCGTTTGAAGTGGCGGCCACAAATGGCCGAATGTCAGCAACGATGGCGGCAGACAGCGGCGCACCGCAATGGAGCAGCCGGCAAAGCGCAGTCGTGAGAGCGCATGCCAAAAGAGAGCGAGAGAGAGAGAGAGGGAGAGCGCGCGCAGTCGTACTGAGGGGCGAGAGCGTGCGCAAGCGTGCCAAGAGCAGAGCTCTGGCCAAGTCACAAAAAGTGAGAGTGTATGGTGTTTGTTGTTGCTGTTGTTGTTTTGTTTGGCGATGTTTGACTGGCTCTGGCTCTGCCTCACGCTCTTGTTCTCTTTCCACCTATCTCTTTGTCCGTATCTCAGGTGAGACAGCATTTGGCATTCGGCCTTTGCAGTGATCTCAGCTGAGCTGAGGCAGCGATTTACACAAATAGAACTGTGCCAAATGTGAGTGTGTGTGTATGTGTGAGTTGCACTGCACAAAATAAAGCGGCTTATTAAATCGAACATAAAGGCAAAATGTAGAGTAAAGAATTTAATATTCTCGGAAATATATTTATCATATTATTATTTTTTTACGTTAATTTTAATTCTTGTTATTTATATATATTGCTATACTGTTTTGCTTATATTTTGATATTTCTATCACTTTTAGTTATTATTATTTATATTATTATTTTTGTATTTATATTTATACTTGCTCGATCTTGAGAATATATTTTTGTAGCCATCAATTTGTTTGCTCTTACAGCTTATCTTTCTGAGATTTAATGACTGCGCAGCAACAAATTTAGATTATTGGCTGGTTTCATATTTCGTATTTATATTTATGCATAGGTTTTTATTGATATACTTTAAAGATTGTAAGCGTTAATCATTTGCCAAATAATTTTTATTCATATTAGTCATTTTCCGCATGGGTTTTGAGGCTGCTCTCAGCGCTAGCAAAAACTTGCAACATACTATTGAGCGCGACATAAAATTTATCAAGGACGCTCAAAAGTATGCAATGAGTTTTGGTAAATACTTGAAAGCGTCTAGAACTGAGTTTTGAGGTATTTTAGATATTTTGTATGATACTAAAATATATTTATCTAGGAGTATTCTGAGCAAAAGCGAATGATTTATATTACCGCCCACACTAGAGGTTCTTTTAGCAAGCGTACAAATCGTAAAAAACAATTGCGTATAACATGACAGTGAACACAAATCAGAAGGCAAAACACAAATAAAACAAAAGAAACGGCAAAAAATGCATTTTGAAATGAGATAAACTTGGCGTTGACCATAAAATAAATGCAATCGACGTTTGTGTGTGTGTGTGTGTTTGAGTTTGTGAAATTTGCGCAATATTCTCAGCCAAAGTTCAATCGATCATTGCTGTCGATATTTAGCGGGCGATAGCGCCAAAATTATGGCAAGCACTTTGTTAAATGTTGCGCACGACGACGACGACGACGACGACGATGCCGGCAACTGGCGTCGCGTCGGTTTCATTGTTGTTACTTTTCTGGCTCTAATCATGGCGACTGCATCGCGCGTCTGTCGCGACTGTCTCGCAAATTGAATTGTCTTGGCGGGCGATTGAGGTTGGCTTTTTTGTTTCTGTTTTTTTTTTTTTGACTACGGCGCAGGCGCAACGCGGCGCATGAGTGATTTATTTCGCATACGCCGCGTGTGCGCAATCGAGTTGGCAGTTAATTTGAAAATAATACGCTAGTTGGCCAGTTGCTTAGTTGGCACTCGGCTAAAAGGCGAGTGTATGGCCAAATTGCCATGGAAAATTAATTCAAATAGTTGGCCTGGGCAGCACCGCCGGCTGTGCAGAGCCGATAATTAGCGCCTGTCGAGAACACATGGCACCTCTCTCCCCCCCTTTGCTACACCAAAAATTGACACACCTCTAGCACCCAAACTGACAGTGGCCGTAGGTGTTTGGCCAATTAATGACCGCAAAGCGGGCCAAAATACGAGCTGTCAGGCAATGCTGTGATTACAGTTTGTGTGTGTGCGTGTGTGTATGTGCGTGTGTGTGTGCAGGTGGTGGAAGCGTTGCAAGGAAATGCGCTTGCCCTTTGCTCCAATTTCTGCACGAGACGCGACAGCCAGCCAAACTTTCAAAATGCAAATGAGCCACGTTCAACGATTGAACGGCATTTGAACCCGGGTTACAGATACGGGAGAGACAAGCCCAAAAACTTGCCACAAATTGTGTCAATATTTGTCTCGTGCTGGATGTGCTGCAACAAATCGTGCCGCAAAGGTCTGCAGCGGTGTCAGAGCCACCACACAACAAAAACAACAACAAATACAACAACAAAGACAGCAACAAATACATGACAGGCCACAGAAATTATTGAGCATGCCACAACACCAACAACAGCAACACCAACAACAACAACACCAACAACAACAACACCAACAACAACAACACCAACAACAACAACAGCAGGAACAACAACTCGTTGTTGCTCCACTTGGTGGCTGGTTATCTAATGCCCGCACCCAGCCTCTGGTACAGTGGGTGCAAAAACTATGCGCACCTCGCTAATGAACCCAGCATCGTTCATCTATCAATGTCAGCGCGGGTGCGAAAGAATGGTACCTTTTGTATTTTAAGGGGTACCCCTTTAAGATAAATTTCAATTTCAATTCCGATTTCGATTACGTTCGAATTGAATTCGCTTTGCTTTTACCCCACAATCAGAACAAAGAACTGCGGCCCACACGCCACAGGAGCACCAACAAAATATAAAAAAATAAAAATAAATAAAAAAACATAAATTGTTGACACATTTTTGTGGCTGTTGTTGCTGTCGTAGTTAGTGCTCAGGTGCGCCCGCGCCAATTGGCGATCAGCGTTTGGTGTTTGGCGATTGGCTTTTTGGCGTTTTGGCTTTTTCGAAATATTGGGTCACCCACAATGGCCACTAAAAGCGAAAGTCCGCAGTTGACGCTCGATTTGCTTGATTTATGTTGTGCAGTGCATTGTGTGTGTGTGTGTTTCATAATCCAATTAGGCGCAAGGCACAGCTGCTCAGCGAACATTAGACGACAGCTGATTGACGGCCCGAGCTGGCCCAAAGGAAGCGGCTTATTAGCCAGCACCGCTCGATGGAGCCGAGCTGAGCTGAGATCTGTGCTCAGTGGTGCTTGCACTGCGGCTACTGTGCCACGCACCGCATTCAGAGTTAATTGGATTCGATAAGGTCAAGAACAATGCGGCAATTGAGCGAGGCGCGTCATGGCTACACTTAAAGCGATTTTGCTTAAATCCACAATTGCCAAATGTGTTCGACTGAATACACATATTTTTCTTAGCGAATTTCAAGGTGGAATGCGAGCCAAGTAATTTGATTATTATTGAGTTGGTTTCTTAATGGTCTAAATTAAATTGCATATTATAAAATATTGTAGCAACAAGAGCTTGTAAATTGCAAATGTCAATGACATTAGCTGCGAGCGAAAGCTTAAGTTGAAGTTTGAAGTTTAACATAGATTCATTGTTTCAAGTCTAAATCTATTAAGATTATATGTCTGCAGAGCAATGAAGCAAAAAGAGCTTTGCAAATTATACAATTGGTTAAAGAATACTGTGAATGAAATATGTGTATATGTTACAAAGCTTAAAAAACTTTTGCGGAGCTTTAAGCTTCAAATAAGACTGAATATAGTTAGTCCCTACAATTAAACCACACAGTAAGCTTTAATGCCTTAAGCCTTAAGCTTTTCTGTGCAGTCAGTTTTAAAATTTTAGAGAAAACCGTTACAATTTATCTGGAGTAGAAGCTTTTAGCTAAGCTTATTAAAACAACCTGTGTTTAAATTGATTAACAAGCTTTTAGCCTGAGATAATGATCAGATTAATCTTTAATTTTTGCACGCGTAAATTTAAGCTTCAACTCTGACTTCTTGCATTAGGATACCACAGTATAATATCTATAAAGCTTAATGGAGCTTTTGCCGATAAAGTTTAATACAACAGTGTGCTCATTGCTAAAAAGTAATTCTATATAAATCATGTATTCTCAGGGAAAGTAACTCTTTTGCATGAGATGAATTTGTTGAAACTTTAAGTTGATGTTTATCACAAATTTTTGCTTCAAATAGTACAAATATGTACAAATTTCCAACTAAGGAAAACTCTCTTTGGAAGTGATATCGTAACTTATATCGGGATTTTAACTAAAGATCTGGGCTAGGTTTTTGTTAAGCCAAATTTTAAGCAAACTTTTCGCACAATTTTCCGCAAAATTTCCCGCTTTGCTTAATTCAAAGCCGCCAACACTTTCGAGCTTGCAAATTAAATCATAAATATAAAAAAAGGGGGAAAATAAATGTAACTGCTTAACGGGGCGTATGATTGATGTACAAATTGTGCAGCACTCACCGTTTCTGCTGATTGCTCTCCAGATTGCTGGCTATAACGCTGTCAGCGAGCGTGGGCCGAGCGCGCGGCAACAGCGGCGGCGGCGCGGCGCTGGCAGTGGCAACGACGCTCTCCAGGATGGGCGGCGGATTGTGCGGACGCTTGCGGCTTGTGGGCAGATTTGTGGGCTTGACGTTGCCATTGGACAGTGGTTGTTGTTGTTGTTGTGGCTTGTGAGGCAGCTGCAACAGATGAGAAGGAAACACACATGAGTAAGTGCATCTGTTAATCAGTCAAATGCAAGAGCTAGACTCACCTGCTGTCGCAAGCTGGTGGGTTTCTTGGGCACCTGCGGCGGCACCTTCGGCGCCAGCGTGGGCTGAGTGTAGGCAGAACGGCGCGTGGATGCGCCGGCAAAGCTGTTGCGTCGATTCGGCGATGGCGGCGGACGTGGCTGCAGCACTTCCGGCGGCGGTGGAGGCGGCAGCGGTTCATCAAACGTGTAGCTGTTGTCCAGCTCAGCGCCGAGCGGAGGCGGCGGCAGCTCGGGCGAGGGCACACGCAGTTGCGGATGCTTGGGCGGCCGTTCGGGCGGCCGCTCCGGCGCCTGCACGGCCGTCTGGTAAACGTGCACGTTGCGATGCTGCTGCGGATGATGCTGCTGATGCGCCAAGGCAGCCGCCTGCTGCAGCAGCAGCTTCTCCCTCATGGGCGCATACTCCGTGGCCGACGAGGTGCGTCGCGCCGGCATGGCCACACGGCCGCGCGGCGGTGGCGGCGGCGGCGGCATGCCGCAGTCATTGAACGACAGCTTCTCGGCACTGCTAATGTTGCGTATGCTGGGCGGCTTGGACTGCAGTTGATGCTGCTGCTGATGATGGTGGTGCTGCGGCTGATGCTGTTCACGAAAGTCCGCATAGTCCGAGGCGGAGCTGGAGCGACGCAGCAAATTGGGCAACAGCGAACGGGAGCGTGGCGGCGGCGGTGGTGGAGTGGGTGAGCTGCAGCCAGAGCCGGAGTTGGAGCCAGAGGCAGAGCCAGAGCCGCTGTTGGATATGCCCGCCAGCATGGGACTCAGATTGTTGGGCAGCGATTTGCGCTCTACGTGCAGCGCCTGATAGGAATGCGAGTGCGATTGTGAGCGCAGCAGCTGTTGCTCCTCCTTGTGCGCCTGCTGCTGCTGGCGCTCCACGTAAGACTGAACGGCATTTTTCTGCAGCGCCTTCAGCGCCGGATTGGACAGGCGATGTGTCTTGCTCGGCTCCAGATAGGAAAACTTGGGTGAATCCACCAACTGGCTGCGCTCAAAGTCGTTAATGCGCTCCGCCACCGAGTGCCAGGCTGGCTGCACCGCAGCGCCCGCGGGCGTTATCACAGGTAGTCTGAAAGGCAGGCAGGGAGTCAAGTCGGAAATCGGAGATGGGGTAAGGCTGCGGGGGCATACTCACTTGGCGGACTTGTGCAGATTGGCGCTGAACTGCGGCTTGGGATGCTGCACATACTGCGAGGTGTTGCTGTGCAGCGGCTCCGTGTAGGTGCTCACCGGGAACAGGCGATGATTGCTCCGATACGAATCGTTGATGAACGCCGGCGGCGACTGCTCCGCGCTGCCGCTGCTGCTGCTGGCCACATTCGGTGCACTGCAGCTGTGCAGCTCCAACTTGTTGAGCTGCGGCTTGCTGGGCGGCGGCTGTGGCGCAATTGTGACCACCGCCTCGCTGCTGGATATGGTCACCGATATGCTCGACTTGTGCTGCTGTGCCGGACGGAGCAGTTGCGTGGGCTGCTGCAGATCACCCGTGGACTGGGATTGACCCAGCAGCGAGCGCGCCTCGTGCGCTGGCGGTGACTCCAGCTCGGGCAAGGAACTCTGTGCGGTCAGCTTGTAGCTTTGCGGCTGCTGCTGTTGGAAGCGATGCAGCGCCATGGACGTGTGCACCGGCGGATAGCTGGGACTGTGGCGATGCTGAAAGCGCAGCGGCTGCACAACATCCTCTGAGATCGGCGCCGACTGCTTGACGTTGTTAACGGCCGAACTGCTGCCCGGCTTGGTTGGTGGCTGCGGCGGCGGTGGCAGCGGCGATGTCACCTCGTTGTCGTGCAGATAGAGCACGCTCTCGCTCTGATGCCGCTTGGGCGTCAGCACACGCGAGCTGTGCACAATCAGCTGCGAGGAGGAAACTGGGGGCAGTAAAATAAAAAAAAAACAGATATAAATAAAAACACAACAAACCGTTCAATACCAACATTCTAATGGGCTAAAGGCGCAGCCAGGAGCTGCTGCTGTTGCTGCTAGTAAAAGTGGGTCGGTGGGGCCAAAACAATGACCCAAGGTCGGCGCCCCTCGCCCCTAATGTGAGCGGCCGCCAGTCGCCGAATTTTGCAGCAACTGGTTTAGAAGGCTTCTAATATCTTACAAAACTGCTAATAGAAATAATTTTGATAAAGTCACGTTCACGTCAGGCCTGTATTTGATATGCATATTAGAATTAGGGGTATTCCAGCAGCTGCATCAGCTGATAAATTAATATGCGAATAAAAAAACGGGCGAAGAGCAATAACCACATTAGTTTTATACAGCTCAGAGATCAGATTTTATGTACTGTGGTTATTTGCGGGAATACCTTTACTATACATTTTAAATTAATTTTCAGATTTGATCAAATTTTATAGCTGACAAGCTTGACACAAAACTCAACTTAACTTCTGATTTAATGGAACTTCATTTACTCATAGGGAATACCTCTAAGCAGCACATATTTAATTTTTATGGAATACCCCTAATGTATATTAATAAACGCAACTTTAAAAAAAGAAACTATGAAATGCAGCATGCAGATTTGATAAAAGTCTTAAAGTCTTATTTCATCGATCAAATATTTTAATTTGGAATACTTCTAATGAGCAGCCAACAATTCATACTTAATTTTCATAAAATGCACCTTATATAATTAATAATAAAACTATGAAAAGCGGCTTTATTATAGCTCTAAAAGAAAAACCTTATAGAGTTTCAGATCTCATTTCGAAGCTTGCAGATCTTATAAGAGTTTAAAGAAATACCTTTAACGTATGCATGCTTCATAGCTTGAGTATCTCATTTGATATATATTAATATAGCTTAAGCATAATATATATTAATATAGCTAAGCTTAATAGCTGTATTAATATAAGCTTAAGCAATAAGTATTAAACTTCTCAGGAGTGCAACAGCTGACAAGCTAAGAACTGATACTGATAGAACTGCGGGGCATCTGGCTGTTTTAATAATTAACACTGCCTTAACCCAAACTTGAAGTTTTATGAGTTGCTGACAATTCTAAGGTTTCGAAGGCGTACTCAATTAATTAGATATAATCTATAAGCTAATGGTGTACTCACCCGACTCGGCAATGGCACTGTAGCCCGTCACATGGCTCGCCTCGGATATGTCGCTCATGGAGCCGAGCCATTTGAGCGTTTCCGTGGATGAGGTGCTCTCGGAACTGTTGTTGTTGTTGTTGTTGCTGCTGGGACTGTGATTGCTGGCGCTGGAATGATGCTGGGCATGGGTGTGCTGCTGTGTGGAGCCGTTGGCGTTGCTAATGTTGCCGCTGCTGCATTGGCGGGCGAGCAATGGTATGGGCGATGGGGCCACCGAATTGCTGCAGACTGAGGAGAGATCGTTCTCGGACCAGTGATGTGATTGCCGGGACAGCAGATCGCTCTCCTGACGTAATCTAAAAGAGAGAGAGTGGAAACGAAAGATAGAGAGAGAGAGAGAGAGAGGAAGGCTTTAAATGTAAGAACTTCAAATATGGCAAATCATTGCGTGCTGCGTCGTTGACTATATAAAAATATAAAAATCCGAAATTTGTGGTTGTCATGTTTGGCGTTTCCTTCTACGCGGAGGCCTCCAGACGACAGACGACGGACGACGGAAGACGGACGACGGTCGGGTATGACCGTAATTACTTGAATTTCAGCTTAGCCTTCAAAATCGCATTTCGATGGCGATAGACATGAGACACAGACAGCCAAAAATATAAAAACTCTCTTCAAGCTGTTTGCGGTGGCAAGTTCCAAAACATATGAGACAACAACAACAACAACGGCGAGGTACGTATGTACGTACAACAATAACAACAATGACAATAGAGCAACTCGAGTCTCTTGCCAAGACCTTGAAAGTTAAGCTAGTTCGGTTGTGTTTTTTATGGCTCATGTGCGACGTTTGTTATTTGCTTTACCAAGAATCACTTTTAATCACTTTTTTATGTAGATCTATGTGTGCGTGTGTGTGCAAATAAAATTCATAATTGTCGCCAGAAAACATGTTTTGCAACTAAGCCCAAGTACAACGCATCAATAGCTCAAGCTCAAGCTCAAGCTATACTCACTTGTCTAGGAACGGCGTCGCCGATGTGCTATCCGAGCTGGACACATAGCTGTGATAGCCCTCGGATTGTGCATAGGAGCCCTGCTTCTGATGATGAAATGTCGTCTGATCGTAGTAGGACGAGGCACGTATATTATACTCCTCCAGGCCGGCTTGTGTCAGACCGCACTGATCCAAATGCTGCAGCGACTGTTGCTGTTGCTGCGGCAGCAACTGTTGCTGCTGCTGCTGCTGCGTGGGTGGCGACTGCATGTCATCCTGCAATAGAAAAATACGAAAAATATAAGAAAAAAAAACAATTTAGTTAAATGCTGCCGTTGTCTTTCATTAAATGTAACCAACAATTGGCGACTGGCAACTGGCAGCTGGCTTGCATAACGCTGCGTATACGTAATGGGAGCCTGGCAAAAATTTCACTGCAGCTCTTAGCAATTTAATCATTAGTTATGTCCACATCGCTGCGGGTCAAAAGCCGAGCTGAGCTTTAAAATCAGTTTGCAAATGATCGCAAAATCAAATAAACTCAAAAATGAATACCCCCAAACATCATTTCAGCCTAATGCTCTTTGGTTTCTTTTTGCCTTTTGTTTACTATGCGCACTCATTAGATAATTAAGTGAAAATTATTATTGTTGCACTGTGCAGCGATTGCTGGCGATAAGCCCCAAAGCCCGGCGATTGCCAATGGTAACAAAATTGCCAGCAACGAAACATTTGAAGTGCAGCCAAACGAATTTTGTGCGATGTTGAGAAACCCGAAGAAACAACAGCGAACCAACAAAAATTACTCGCACATAATCGCAGCGCCAAATAAAACTGGACGCGGCCAGCTCAACAAATCAACAGGCAACCAAACAGAGCGTCCATAATAAGCCGGATTAAGTAACTGAACCCACCCAGGGATTGACTGTGTCTGTCGGACGAGGGCTGCACTTAAATCCATGGAATATATGCCCCACGATTTGATAACAACTCACAGATTATCTACATGCAAGATCGCCAAACTTGCGGACCTGGAACTAACTAAAGCTCGACTAAAGCTTGCATTCTAATAACAATCTGTGTTAGCCTTTTCCGGAGGTGCCAGCACAACTTCAATCTTGACAGATAATAATGAATAATAGATAGGCAAAGTAGACCAAAAATCGTTGGTGAGATAAGCATCTGATTCGTATAATACATTTAACATGCATCGATAAAGGTATTTTTTTGTTAAAATCTATAGATAAATGATAGATAAAAAGGGTAGATAAGAAGTCTGTGTCTATAGATAACATGTCCATGTCCCGCATAGCCCACACTATGAATGTAGAAAAATGAGCTCGTGTCCGAAGAACTTTTCAGTTTTGGCATGCATCTCGACTAAAATTGACCTTTATTAGTTTATCTATACTTCTATATCAGTTAGTTGCCATGGAATGAAACGACCGAACGGTTAAAAATAAAGTTCTTGACGGGAAACTTTTTGTTTTTCAATAATGAAAATTACAATGAATGGAGAATTAAGTGTACATTTTTCTTCTAATCGCATACATAATTTTATTCACCTGGTTTTCAACCCTTATTCACTCAATATTGGTATTTATTACCTAGTTGGGATTGATTCACAAGTTTTTGTATTTATTATGTATATCCCAATAAAAATACCAAACTAATAAGCATTTTCCTTCTTTTCAATTGATTGTATTGTATTTCAATAATTGTATTTTATAATTTGTGCATCAATTTGAATAAAATTTAATTCGATGAATTAACTAAATAATAGTAAGAGTAACTATACAATTAATCCTTTTGATTTTATCTAACATTTTAAATTTCATTCAAAACTGAAGTAAATATGAACAAAATGTTGCGTGTCTGCTCTGTCAGCTGCCATTGTCGATTGTTATGCTAAGATTGTTAGCTTTGAGTGTTGTCAAATGTGTTCAAAAAGTGTTAACAATGCAATAAAGTTCAAGTTGTTTACTGTTTTCAAATTATATCAGCATTTGAAAAGCCATCATTGCGATATGTAATCGCCTCGCCGGCTATCAACATTTACGGCAGCCCTGGTCTCAAATGCTCAATCAAAACACGCTACGTATACTTAATATTTTCAATGTTTGCACTGTGCGACGGCGACTCGCACAAACCAAATCGAATTGTAAATACTCAGGCACATAAAGCTCCCCCAAAAAATACTATATATAAATAAATAAAAATAATAACAAAAATTATGGGCAACATTACGACCAAGCCTCTGAGCCACTTGACTGGCTTTGACTGGCAACGTCAACGTCAACGTCAACGGCGACGTCGAAGTCGACGTCGTGGTTCAGTGTGGTTCACTGCGGTTCAGTTGAGTGTGGTGCGACGCCAGCGCATTCGCAATCGCCGCCATCAACGTGGGCAGCTGTTGATTGTCTCTTTGACTTTGGCGCCATAGAATTGTTGCCATGCTTAATGGCAAATATATAATAATAATAATAACGAAAATCATATGACAGACAAATGCAGCAGCCAACAAATAAAAGAAAAAAGAACAATCATTTTGTGGGTCAACTACTTAGGCAGCGGTGTCTCTGGCAATGAGCCGAAAATCGAGTTAAGAGTCGCAAGTTGGGCCTTTTGCCTGGCGGCGCGCATCGTTTGCAGCTAGAGCAAAAGAATTTTAATGGGTTTGAACGTTCCCAAGACCAAAATCGCAGCTAAACTCAAATTCGTAGTCGAAGTCATTCATTCATTCATTCACTCACTCACTCACTGACTCACTCACTCATTCGTTCACTTATACGTTCGTCGTGCTTGTCAGTTTCGTTTCGTTTTGGTTTTTTTTGGTTTTTGGCCAATTGCCGTAATTATTTTGTCTCTCTAACACGAATTTAAATCAGCAACTGTCCCACGGGGCAATGGGGCCCTTTACTTTATTCCTATTCCTAGAGCAACTGACAGCCCAGCCATAATTATCCATCCACACAGCTGTGTGGCTAAAGAGCGCGCATGTGAAATTGCGCCGGATGAGCATCAACTTCAACTTTAACTTCAAGATACAAATATACAAAGTTACAGATACAGATACAGATACAGAAACAGATACATCTGTGCAGCTACATCTCGCATCTATAAATCAATGGCAATGGCGGGGCGCGTATTAAAACTGGTGCAGTGGGTCAACAGCTGGACGCAGCTGAGCGCCGCTGGCCGTTGATGCTTCTTAATGGTCGCCCAGTCTCCAGTCTGCGTCTCCAGTTTCCATTTCTCCCCCTCCCCCCTGTGGCCAGTTACTCGAATTGAGCGCGTGTTAAATAAATCACTTGATGGAGTGCTAAGCATGCGCCCTAAGGCTCTGGAAAACTATTGAAAGTTGCTCTGGGAAGCGAGTGGCACAACAAATTTGCTGCCCATTTCGATTATTTTGAACGTTCAAAAGGCGCAGAGAATGGCGAGAATTTGGCTATTAATTTCCAATAGCCGAAACACGTTGCGTATGAGTAACAAATATAGCCAAGGGTGGGCATGAAATTTCACCATAAATTACTTTAAACGCTTTGTGAGAGCTCATGACACTCGTATCAGGTCGCTTTTCAATATTTAATTATTCCAGCATTTAAATAAAGCTTAAGCGTAGTTGAAAAATGTAATCAATTTGTGTGGCTTTCACAATTTTAGAAGTGCTTTTCAACGTCTAATGACACTAGCTGAAAGGCATGAAAACAACAACTTAAAGTTGATTAACAGCTGAGCAATTAAAGAAAGCTTTCATAATGTCAAAAAGATATTCATTAAGTTCAACTCTAATGAATGAAAATCAACTTAGCTTGGAGTTAGTTTTAGTGTTTACTTCCTACGCGACATTTAATCAAGAGACAAGCTTTCGTGTGCTTTCAACGCTTTTAAAACAGCTATTTGTGCAGTGTTGTAAAGCTATAAAAACTGAAAAGTTGATTGAAAATAATTTTTTATCTGTTATACAACACAGACTATTCTTGCTGTTACTCTCGCAGAGATTTTACTTTTAGCCAGTGTTGGCCCCAAATTAGAAAGGCATTTTCTAACACACAGATATGTTGCTTATGTCAATCTCAACTAGTATCAAGCTTTTAGTGGCTTTTTCTGCTGCACACATTTCATTCTAATGTCACTTTCAACACGTGTCATCTGTCGAGACATTTAGCTGACTTATCTTTCATTCTAATGTCCACAGCTAAGTGTCACTTTCAGCTAGTGTCATTGAGCAATTATAGCCACAAGCTTTTAATGCTGTTCCTCTCGCACACACTTTTTATGCTAATGTCACTTTCAACGAGTCTCATCTGGCCAGATTTCTAGCTGCTTTTTTCTCTCCCGCAAAGATGTCAAGCCAGTGCTTAGGTATCACTTTCAGCTGGTGTCATTGGGCAATGATGCGGCTATAAGCTGACATTCAATAAATGGCAAAACACCAACAAACGCAAGAACGTGTTTCATTTTGTATATGAAGTGAAATTTCATTCATAATTCTTAAGCTGGCTCGCTTGTGAGTCTGACAGCTCGAAATTCGCATTAATCGTAAATGAATACACATTGGTCATTGCCAAAGAAAGAACAACAACTAGCTTAACTTCGGTTAAGCGTTTGGTATTTCAAAAATAATAAAATACAATATTTTGCTGATATGCCGGCGACGTCAGCGACTGAGTCACCCCCACGCGGAGTCAGCGGGTCAGGCAGTCAGACGACAGCAATTCAATTGTCGGCGGCTTATTTGTCGCGCTGTTTACTTTGCAAAGAGTCCAGTAAAAAGCACAAAAAATAACAAATCCCTAGTCGGGACCGGCTAAGAGATACCCTAAGCCCAACGCCGAACTGTAGTAATTACCTTCTAAATACTAAACGACTAAAAATTAATCACTAAAAGAAGCAATCGGAGAAGAATTGCACGCTGCAAGTTGGCCGCTTGCGATTCTTCTCTTTTCCCACACTATTCATGGGCAACGCATTCTTGATTAACTTTGGTGTCTGCAGTCCGATCTTGTTTATATACCAAGGCCTATCTTTCTGCAAAAATGAGTTTACGTGTGCCATATTCCATATATGTTTAATCTGTGTATATAAAGCTTTTATAGTTTTCGAGCTATGCCTGAAAAAAAGCATGATTCTAAATGTCAAAGGAACAAATATATTTCGAAGTCAAGTCTGTAATTTAGTAATTTTCGAGATCGACACGTCATAGTCCTGATAAAGAATATATAAATCCTGATTGTTTCCTACTGCCCGTTACATACATTTGTTCTAAGCCGATATACTCTCTCTTTAGAGGTTTTCCATGGGTTCAGGGTACAAAAAAATACGACTGATAAGACAGGCCGAGGGAAGGACAGAGGTGGGGAAATGGCAGCGTTATGGGCAGACAGCAAATAAAGCCACCTACGCGTTGACAACTTGAGTTTTGCTTTATTTTGATTGCAGCACACACACACACACACACACACACACACACTTGATGGTGCGCATGTATGTGTGTGTGTGTGTGTGTGTGTGGCTGCCAAGCTGTCACAAGATGTAAAAAAATATTTGGCGGAATGTGCATTCAGAATGCGCCAAGAGACAACAAATACAAGAAAAGATACATAATCCCTGCCCCCAGCCTCTCCCACACATTGTTTCAGATTTTTCCGTGTCAAGCTGCCACCAAATACAACAGCAACAACAACAACAAAAACTGATTGAAAATCGAAGTTGTATGGCAAAAATGTCGCTAGTTTTAGCAGCTGATCAAAAAAAGTTTCTCCTTGGAGTTTTCCTCCTGGCCTGGCCGCAGCATCATCATCTTTTTGGTGATTTTTCGTGAGGAAATTTTCTTAGCGTTTGATTTGCGTTTTCCATTGTCGCTGGCTTTTTAATGGCCAACACGAATTTGACTCTTTAATGGAGTCAGCGAGAAAACGCGCCCCGGCCAAACAGCAAAAAGAAATTGCAATCAAAATGCGAGCAAACGTGTCAGCTACAACGTGGCCAGCTTCAGCTTCGGCTTCAGCTCCATCTCCAGCTCCCCAGCTTCAGCTTCTGCTACCCAACTTCAGTTTCTTTCAGCGTTTGGTTCCAGCTTACAACTTTGGCGCGATCGTGCCGCGATTTGGATTTGAATTTGGCAAGAGCACGAAACCAAACAACGCGTCAGTCAGTCAGTCGGATAGTCAGTCGCTCAGTCAGTCATTCAATTGCTTGGCTGTCTATCAGCCCAGTGTTCAGAATTGTGTTGCAAAATGCGCGCTCGCTCCTCTGTTTACGAGTACTTAAGACTTGAGGTATGAGTTGCCAAGCGAATATCTATCAAATTTGCATTTATGTTAGTCTAATTAAAAGCTTATCTGCAGTTCTTAAAATAAGGTAATACGAGATTTTACAGAACGTTAACAGCTTTATATAACAGGTATCTTAAAGTTAACGCGATGCCATGTTTATAGCAACAGAATTATTAATAAGAATTTTCTTTTTTCTTGATTACTTTGCTCATGGATTTGTTAATATGCTGTGTTCTTATTTAGAAATGATAAACTGATTGACATATTAAGATTATTTATCAAATTACAGCAATATAATCTTCTAAATTAGAGGCATTATGCTAACATAATGTTTAGTGGCTTTCATGTTAATAACATAATTATTAACTAGAATTTTTGCGTCATCCACTTATTGTTAACACTGGTAAGATTATTTGTCAAAGTATAGCAATAGAATCTTCACAGTCGAAAGCAAAAGCATTATGCTAACATTATGTTAAGTGGCTTTTACTGCAGGAATGTTAAGCAAATGTTATCAATAGAATTATGATTAAAATATTTTTGGTGCTTTTAGTGCCGGATGTGAGAATTATTATGTGCCGTTTTTTCTTTTTAAGCATGAAAAACTGATTAACAGAGCTGTTAAGGGCCTGTGAAGTTTATTTATTATTTACACACACAAACTTTGACTTTTAATTGGTTTTGGCAAATTGTATAAGCTTCTGAATTTGGTAAAAGGCTTTCTTCTGACAGCATTTTGATGATTCTTTTGAGCTGATAAATTCCAAGCTGGCTTTTACAGGCGTCGACAGGCGGTGAGTTGAGCTTTTGGTCAGACCGTTGAGCAAAGCAAAACGGATTGCGTTCACACTTTCGCAACGAAGTGGCCACAATGGGCAGCGGCCTCCTGCCGCCTTTCGCCAGCTGTCAAGTGGCAGTTGGGACCCTTTTAGTGCCTGGGTTAAATGAAAGTAAATCTTTGTGACTTAATGCGGTGCAGACAACGCCACTTGGCCTGATTGGTAATCACTTGTGGAATTCTGCAGAGCTGCTGGCCATCTTTGAGGAGGAGGAGGAGAAGTTCGGGGCAGGATGCGTCAGCGAATTGCGCAAGCTGTAGGCGGGACTCATTAGCGTGTGGAGTGTCTAAACTGAACGCAGGATATATGTGTATATGTATATATGAACATATACTTATATGCGGGCAGACAACGCTGCAACTAACTGACTGACTGCATCCTTGACCCCGTTGGCAGCAGCAAGCATGCTGCATTGTGCGAATTAATAACCTGGAGCTGGAGCAGGCCGCCAACTGGTAATGGTCATGGCATGGCAACCAGTTACGAGACTCCATCGCACCCTCACTCTCCTCCTCACTCTCTGTGTGTGGATCCGGCCTGTGCTCTGTGGCTGTCTCTGGTATGCGGGACAAGATTTATGGCCAGTGATAAGTTTGAGGCGTGCAGGCAATAAGAACGCAAGCTCTCTGCTCGCTTGACTCTGGCAATCAACTGGCGAACAGGCCAAGGAGCATGCCAAGAACAAATAAATAGCCATGCGAAAACAAACTAAGCTAAAGACAAGCCAAGCTAAAAAAAAAAAAAACATACCAAAGCAAACCAACCCGTTTGCAGCCCCAGCTTCGCTTTAGCATGTCCATGCGAGAATATGCTGGCTACATGGTCTGCCCATCCGTCTGTGCACCCCGCGCGCCGCCTGAAGGTCATGCCCAGCGCTCAGCGAAGCGCAACTGCAACTTAGACATATTTTTTTTGCCGATTCTTAGACTTTCCTGCTAGCATAAAGCAGCGTCATGTATTAGCCATAATTAGGCAACAGGTTGCAAGACCCTTAATTATGCACGCTCCGCCTGGCAAGAACTTGCGCCAGCTGCCATCGTTGCGCGTAATTAGAAAGCGCAGATTTTCACTTTTCTTTGGACACTGGGCAGCTGCTGCGAGCAGCAGACTCATCAAGCGATGACAACACACAAAATCAATGGCCCAACAGCAACAGCAACAACAACAACAACAACAACAAACAATTGACTCTGTGCTGGCAGCTGCTGCCTCAAAATGGCATATCATGTCTTGAGGTCTCCGGTGTCTGTCACATGGGATTGCAACTGGATCGAAAGTTTGCATATTTATACCCTCTACTCATAGAGCATGTGCACACAGGGTATAATGAAACTGCACAAATGTATGCAACAGGCAGAATATGACACCTGCACATCAGATGCATATGTTATCAACCTCCCAACACTTCCCCCAACTATTTCTAATGGCACAGTCTAAGTTTTTGGTGCCTCTAATCATCCTTAACCCCCAAAAAGCATACGACGATCATTCCATAAATATCAAACTTGTTCAAGAGGCAAAAGTTGCCAAGTCTAGGGTTAAGTGAAGATAGAAGCAGAGCGTGCAGCTTGCCTGTATTAAGTACAGGCCGAATACAGGGTAACTGCCAGTCTAGCAGTCTTGACTGGAGCACTCTTACTTATTTGAGTTTCGCAAGGGCAGCTGTCCGGATCTGAGGAATTTTTGCGTGGCCCGAAGACTCAATGCAGGCTGAAAGCTTCTAAGTTGGCATTAAATTACATACACGGGAAGTAGGGGACCGGAGGCGGGAGACGGGAGTAAACAACATGCACGCAGTTCATTTGCGGTTGGCAGCAACAGCCCAAGAATTTCAATGGAGTCAACGACAACAGCAACAACAACAACAACAACTGCTGCTGCTGCTGCTGCTCGAGTGGCAGCCGGGGAGTCTGTTTTTGGACCAGGCTGCAGAGCGCCCGCCGGCCTGGCAATGGGAACGAGTCTTTTGTGACCTCAAAATTTTCGTGGCTTGAATGTCGCTTTGTCTGTGGCCTGCAACAAGAAACAAAAGTGAAATTTCTCTCGTGTGGGTTCAGAACTAGCCACAAAAAAAGCAAAGCTCAAACAAAAATGAAATCGAAGCGGCAGAAGAGTCAATTTGGCCGACGGGCAAACGGCACTTGGCCAAAATGCATTTTCACCTGGCCTGTTAATTAATTAACAAGCCAAAAGCTCATAAAGAAATGCCCAATATGCCCATGGCCATGGCCAAAGTGCAGGCCTGGGAGCCGTCCCGCCCGCTGTCGCTGCCGCTGCGCTGTTGGCCTTAAACAATGCAAAAGGTGAAACTCTTGCACCTGTCGCCTGTCAAGCGCGGTCCCCTTTATGCCTCCAACCCCCCTCCCCCTCCCTCTGTGCATATTGTGAGCGTTGCAATTATTTGTTATAATTTCTGTTGAAAAAATGCAAAGCATTGACGGTTGGCCAACTACAGCTAACAACAGCCAAGAGAGCTGCAGCCTCTCCGGGACTTCATTCAGGCGGCGCAAGTTCAAAGACAGCGCAAACAATTTAGCTGGAATCTGGCTAGAATTTAGCGCTGACTGGCGGCATTGTTGCTGTTCTTGTTGTTGTTGTTGTTGGTATTTCTGTTGGCCTGTTGGCATTAATTAATTGCAGAGAGGTCGCCGCGCGTCGTGTGTGAGAAACGAGTTCGACGGCAAACTTAGAAAACTAATGAGCGTTAAGAGTTTTGTGCTTGAGCATTGGAAATGAAAATGAAACAGCAAATAAAGGCAAGAAACACAATAGAACAATGCGCACAAAATACCCTAAATAGCAGCGAAGAAACATCATAAATATAAATTAATTCTTTATATATTCTTTAGCAACAAGAAAAACCTTTATATATGGGCAGCAAAGCTGTTAAAGTGATTGTCAACAGATGTGAATATCAAAATTAACTTTGGTATGAATCAAGTAAACCTATTTACGCTTAAACTGTTTGGGAATTATAAACATTTGCCCGGTCTACATGGTTACAGACATCATATCAATAAATTCATATTTAATTTAATTAACTCATAAATTGATATTTATATTTAAAGCGTATTTTCAGTGTATTTAAATCTGAAGCATTCTCTAGCTATATTTGGTGACACTGTATAATCCTACCAACTTTTTAATAGAACAAAAAAAATAAATAAATTGATGTCAACAGTATATGCTCATAGTTTCTACATAGTCAGTTGTAGAGGTTAATCAAATAAAAGAAAAGCCTAGCTAAGCCCTATTTAAAAAGTATATCGAAACTTAAGAGTTGAGCTCTCGAACACTCAATTTCTGTTTACAGGGTATTCAAAAAGGAGGCGTTAGCTTGACGCCGCCCTAATTGCGCAACAATGGAGAGCTGAGCTGGACTGAGATCTCGGGAACTGTTTGTTGATCTCTTTGGCAAAATATGTGTTCATTTCCGTGGGCAAAACGAAAGCGAACAGTGGACAGTTCACGGAAATGAAGCAGCAATTAAGAGCCATGGCCAACACACCGGCTTGGCCAAGTCAGATCAAAGTCTGGCTGCATAGCTACAACAGCTCCACATACCAAATGCTTCACGCTGACCACTTGAACTTTACATCATGAAGGGCTAAATGAAATGAAAAACAACAAATTCCAATGCAGCGCGTCAAGTGTTTTGGCTGATTCGACAGAAAGAGAAAAAAACCAAAAACAAAAACAACAAAATTAAATACATTAAAAGCGGTAGCTCGCGCAACTCTTACATCTAAAACAAAAACATTTTGTATCTATCTATATATGTTGTGTATATGCATTTGTTTCTGTGGAAATCTGCGCATTCATCTGAAAGCAAACAAAAACCACATAGAAAAAAATGATGAAGAAAAAAAAATAACAAAAAAAAAAAAACAAAAGCCAAGCGACCTTCGTCAACCTGGGCTTCATTACAGTTGGTTTTTGTCAGTGCTGCAAGTGGGCGTGGCCGCAATTAATTTGATTGCAGCCTATAAATAGCTAAGGCTTGCAGTCGTCTGCTGGCCACGCCCACAAAGAAGGCGACGCTTGGAATGCGCCTAATCGATGCAAAAATCGCCCCAAAACTTGTTCTAAGCCAAACCAAGAGAGAGGGAGAGAGAGAGAGAGCGAGATGCAGATGGGCTATAACTGCCTGCCGCCCAGCCTGCCTGCCCGCCTGGACCACCATCAATGGATGTGGCCATGGCAGATGGAGTCTTCTCTAATAACTGGAACTAAAGCATGCGCCGCAACGGCATGGGGCACGGCCATACAGCAATTAGCGTTTGCTCACAGAATGCCACAAAAAAAAATATGATAGAAAAAAATGTGTATAGAAAAATGTTACAAATACTCAAGCGTACGTATTGTAAGTAAAAAAAAAGCCCGCGGCGCTGAGCGGTTCAATAACCTGCCAATCGACAATCGGCAATCGATTGCTCGCGAGTATCGATGACGATCGATAAAACGTCGCAGCGCCCCACACACGCCCCCCCAGACAGTTAAGGCCAGCTGAGCGCCCGGGGACTTGTATACAGTTCGCAACATGCAAAAGACGATGATTAATCAACGAAGTCAAGAACTCAAAGCAGAAGAAGAGCAAAAGAAACCATAAGCAGAAGAAGAACAGCTGTCGTTTTGAGGTTATGCACATTGCACACTGATAAGGTCGTAACTGTTCCAATTCACATACATAGTTCGAATGCCCCACCAAAACCCGATAGACATTCACCTCGTCGCGTTTCTCTCTGTAGCTTTTGAGTTTATTTCAATTCTGTTCTATTCTCTTATGTTTCTATTCTGCTCTGTTGTTTGTTCATAACCCATTTTCTTTGTACTCTCTCTCCATCTCTCTCTTTCTCTCTCGTCTTCGTGCAACGCTTCGAGGCAACATTTAATTGATCGGATTCACTTTGATTGATCGGATCGTCGCTGTTGATAATGGTACCGTTAATTTGGTAAATTATTTTGCATTTAGAAGCAAAAGCAATCCATTTTCATTGTGCCATCGATCGTGATGATGATATCCTTAATGATCATTACGATGATGCCACCGCGGCCGCGGCTTTACTATAAACTTGTAATTCAGTTAAGGTTAATGGGTGACGGGCATATAAAACTATAGCAAATGGAACTGAGCCGGGCTGGGGCCTACAGCCGGTGCTCTATGTGTGCGAGAGGGGAGTCGTGGTAGGCAACAGAGAAGAAATAAATTCTATAGAAACTTAAGAATGTTCGTTATAATCGAATTTCTAAAAATAAATATAATTTTGGCTTAAAAAGAAAAAGGTTTTACAGTTCTTACAGATGATATCATCGTATAGAAGCAAGAGCGAAAAAACTGTTCAGAAATTACCACAATATAAGTTCCATAAAGGAAGTAAATATTACTAAAATATACTAAATATACGGTATATTCGTTTTTGCAAACTTAAAATGAACAAGAAGTTCAATATATACTATATGCGATATAATTACTCAACAGAAAATATCAGACAACAGTTATTATCACTAAATATTCCTGCATGCAAAAGGTCAATTTACCCAATCTTTATAAGATTTTTCTCAAAATAAAAAATACCATTCTTGTATCAAAAAAACCAAGAATGTCACAGATATCTAAAATTTCGTATTGGATACAACACGAAATGCAGAATTTGAGATACATACGATAGATACTATACGTAATTCCCGATATAATAAATAAAAATTGAAGATTAAAATTACACAAAATAGCAACAAGAAAAGTGTTCCAATCGTTAAAGAAAGTAACCATCCATTGACAACACATGACAACCCGAAGCCAAAACAAAAACAAGATATCCACGTTTTCATTCATTGTCGGGCTGCCAGTTAATAATCCGCTGTCAGATCCTGTGCATGAGACATGCGAATAAACCGCATTTTATGACCACCTCTCGATGATCCACTTGGGACACGGCCCCACAGCCCCCACCCCCTTGCGAGACAAAAAACAAGAGTACCGTTTTGTCGCCTGAGTGACACAGTATCGTGATTTCGAAAACGAAAACCGAGCATCGGGTTAAGCAACACGCAAATGGAGGTCAACCTCATAATTCAATTAGGAACCTGCAGCGGTGTCACTGCAGGCCGTGCCTCAAAAATTCCGACCCACTGTGCGTGGGCCAAAACAAAAGAGGAAAAGAAAAAAAAATCCAATTTTTATACATTTATTTTCCGCTTGCTGTGCACATTTTTTTCTCTGTCTTTTATTTTTTATTTATTTTTTTTTTTGTTTTTTTGCCGGCTATGTAAATCGACATCGACGACGATCAAAGCTAAATTTCTGTTTGTTTAAGCCTTCACTTTTTCTGCGGCTCTGGCCGTAGACCGGAGACCGGAGACTGGAACTGTGGGCCAGAGTGAGTCAGCGCCAGTGCGATTGGAATTCTGCGCGCTTTGAGGATTTATTAACAAGAATAATAAAAAACCGAAACAGAAACAGAAACAGACCCAGACACAGCGAGAAGAGCCGGCAGCGTTAAACCGGTTGGCAAACTTTTATTCGTTGGCAATACTCTGTAGTTTTTCGACTGGAAAATGGGCATGCCACACTATGTATATATAATTCTTTTGAAATATAAAATATGTTTAAATTTTTTAAAAAGGCTAATAAAACAAAGGCGCTACTAAATAGTTGTCGTTAGTCGTTAGTTTTTGTTTATTTGCATAACGATAGTTTAACTAGTTTCAATAATCGATAGTTGCCAAATATACAATCGGTACTATCGATATTTCTTCATTTTATGGTTGTAAATATCAATTAATGCCAATTGGTCCGACTCGATAGTTCTAAGACCCTATCTCAATCAAAAATCTTTTTGTATTTGCATAACGGTAAATAATTATAATTGATCAATAATCTATCGATAGTGAGTGAAGCAATCGATAAAACAATTTACAGAAAGTAATTCAAGCAACTCGCGAATGCAGTTTGGGTGTCTAATACGCACATACATATATTTCGACAGCTAAATATAGGGTATCAGATTAGTCTAGCACATGAACTAGAAAATTCTTTAAAGTTTTTTATCTTTTGGTTCCTTCAATGTGAGTTTTAGGTTGAAGTTTGAGTTGAGTTTTTGGATAGCTTACCTGTATGGAGCCGGCGACTGATGCGGAACTGAAGCTGGCATTGCTCGCCGCATCCGATACGGAGAGGGGCGTGAATTGCTGTTGCCTTCGCTGTGCCTGCGACTGTGACTGTGACTGCGCCTGAATTGCATCCTTTGAGCCGTTCTTGAGTGCGGGCAGCAGCAGCTTGGACACAGACAGCTTATCCGTTTGCCCATTGCTGTTGTGGCTGTTGCCATTGGCGTTGTCCATTTTGGAGTTCTCCAGTGGCATTGTCGCCGTCGCCGTCGCCGTTGCGGTTGCTGTTGCCATCGTCGACGCAGTTGTTGCTGCTGTTGTTGTTGTTGCTGCTGTTGCTGTCGTCGTGGCTGAGCTCTGCTGATGATTTCCGTTTTCTTTATGATTTCGCATTTTCATTTAAGTAATTGCTGCTGGGATTTTGGAAGTTTTCGTTGCGTCTCGTTTGGTGTTTTGGTGTTTTTTTTTTTTTGTTGCAGCGATTATTACTATTATGATTATTATGTGAATGTTGAAATTGTTTTAACACCTTGTTGCCAGCATTTTGGCGACTCTAAGAAAAGATCACGCGATTCAACAAAGTAAAAAAATAATATAAATATATATAATGGCACACAAATCAAAAACATTATGCAAGACACATTTCACTTTTTACTTTGTAGTATTTGTTAAATTATTATTTCTCATTTCGTCTGGCGACACATTTTTTTTGCTGCTGCTGCAACTGTTGCTGTTGCACTTTTTCTTATCGCTGGCCGTTGCGCATCTCTGGAATGCAGCCCCAAGAGCTGGCCAAACAGCTAGCGAGAGCGAAAGAGGGGCAACAAATTGAATCGATTGCTTTGGCCAAGTTATTTATTGTTGCTGTTGCTGTTGTGGCTGTTGCTGTTGCTGCTGTTGTTGAGTTATTTGGGTTTTTGTGTAATATGCGGCCGCGTATTATGTATTTGCTGTGATGCATTTGTGTGAAAAGTGAACCAGGTTTACATAACATTGACCCAAGAGGGCAGCCGCTGACAGACAGAGCAAACCCCTCCCCCCTCCTCTCCACCCCACCACACATTCCCACAACCACCGCTACCCTGTTCCCCAAGCTAGCTAAGCCAATAAACAAGTTTTTTATACATATGTATAGTTTTTCAAATGCGATTTGTTTGCCGACTGCATTTCGGTTACGTTTCGTTGCCCACGCATCGCAGCAGTTCCGTCTACCTATGCACCAACCCCCCTCCCCCCTCCTCTTCTTCTGCTACCAACCTGCGCTTACCTTTGGCAAATGTCAACCTGGTCATTTGGCTGTCCATGTCAAATGGGCGCCCATCTTGTGTATGGTTTCTATGCAAATTGCTGTCCATTAATGCCCAAGCAACTGCACCGTAAACCTCAAGTGTTTAATGCATAATTATGAGGCTGCGTTAGCGGGCGCCCAAGAACTGGAACCACGGGCAAATACTATATGCTGCCAGAGAGAGAGAGAGAGAGACAAATATTGTCAAGACTACAAAACTGGATTCTAAGGCACCGTTGACAAAACTGCAGCCACAAAAGCCAGACCAAGTCAAGTCGGGCTAGGCTAGGCTAAGCTAGGCACTCGGCCTGCGACTGGGCCTAGATAGATGGCCAAGAAGGAAGCCTGTTTGAGGGGGCAAAGTATGAGACGGCGCAGATAAATCTGCGACATACGAGTGCCTGGCTGCCTGACTGCCTGTTAGCCTGGCTAACTGCCTGCTAGCCAGCCTGCCAGCCAGCCAGCCAGCCAGGCTGCCTGACTGTGCAGTAAGTGCAATGACATTGCAATCGCAGGCTGCAACTGCAACTGCTCCTGTCGCCAGTTTTGTGCCCAGCGGCGTTGCTGTGTGAAAGCTGCTGCCCAAAACAGACAATAACAACAAACAAATAAAAAAGAGCAGCAGCTAGGCGATACGTTAATTATGGCCCCAAGGAGCTAAGCGGAACTTCTGCCACGCAACGGACGCAGCCGCTGGCCATTTTCGAGCTCTAATCGAGCCGATTTTTGGGCACTAGACGACAACATTGTCGACAGCTTGTTATTGTTGTTGCTTGTCTCGCTCTTTTTTTTATTAATTTTGTTTTTTGTTGTTCTTGCTGTTGTTGTTGTTGTTTTTATTGCGCTAAAAGCGAAATTAGACACTTTTGCTGGGCTGTGCGGCTTTTGGCCAACATCGACACATGCGAAATGCAAAATGACAGTTTTAGCGTTAAAAATGCGGAAAAACATGGCTAAACACTGGCGCCAGCGAAATGGGCACAGAGCACCCAGTTCCCAGCTGCAAGACGACAGACCACGACGGAACACGCCGACGGCCCCCGCCCTGTGTGCCACCCCACGTCAGCGTCACACCCAAGCGAACGGGTTTATATGGTATAGACTGCTTATGAATATCAGTAGTCCAATAAATTCCACACAAGCGAGGTCAAAAACAGGCTGCGGCACTAATCAGACGACGACGACGACGACGTCGACGTGTGTCTTACATAGATGAGTGAAACGAACGATCACTTTCCAGGCATCTCTTATGCCTGTGTGTTTGTGTATTGGCTTTAAAGATTGTTGATCCTAAACAGGAAATTTTATAATAGATTGATTTAAAATATGTGCCTGCTTTATGGTATTTATTGTGGGAATCAAGAACCAGCTGTGAGATAGAGATCATGTCTCTATTATTCACAATTAAGATTCTCAATCTCTAAGCGGAATTTGTGGCAGATCCATTTAAATTTTAAGTTTTATGCTGATGCGTTTGCAACAAATAACAAATAACTATTTAGTAAATTAATTTGGGTGTCGAATAATCACAGACTTAAGATAAAGTGACTAAGCATTAGCTGAAAATCCTATCAAATCCGATTCAATTTAAGAGAAACAAGAGATCCAATTGAACTCAATTGAAAGATATTTGATCTGATATAAGTGCTATTATGGAAGCTACATATCAAATTTGGTAACTCCAGCTTTTTAACACCTAAGAGATTTTCTCAATAATGGGAATTCGCTATCGATTTTTATCGAATGATTGGAAACGGGAAAAGTTATCGAATATCGATAATAATCTCGTAATGCGCGGGCACTAGGAGGACCTACATTTGAAATTTCAAGTCTTTAGCTCGTATAGGGTCACAAATATGTAGGTTAAATTTAAAGATACAAATAAAAACAGTTGTTGAATAAAAAGAAGAGAGCCGGAAATAAATTGTTTAAATTAGACACTTATTATACTGTTCACAATTCCATAAAAGATGTTCTACACGACGTGCGATACATAAAAACAATTCTTGTTCTGCAATAAACTGCCTGACGAAAGAAATGTTCTTTCAGACAGAGAAGTTTTTCTGCAACACGAAGACTAAATATATAATATTCATTTGATCTAAAAACGATTTTAATTATACGTTTTCTACAAAATGCGATCAGTAAAAATATAAATAAATTTAATATCCCTACATTTAATCATATCTGAATATTTTTATAGGTTCACAAATATGTAGGTTAAATTTAAAGATAAAGATAAAAAACGCAGGTGTTGAATATTGAGGTGCTGAATTCTGAGTTAAACTGAGAAAACCGGAAACAAATTGTTTAAATTAAACATAATTTTGTTGTTCATAATTGTTCATAATAAAAGATGTTCAACACGACTTGCAGTTCATAATTAGTTTTTTTTTTTGCCAGATTCTATCTGATGAAAGAAATGATCTTTCACACAGAAATTCAGACTTTTTTGCAGCACAAATACTAAATATATAATATTTGATTTGATTTATAAACAAATGCATAAGGAACGGTTCATATTTTGTAAATTGTTTTATATTCAGATAACTTTTGAGTATACCGAGTTTTGCTTTTAACAATTTTGTGCACTGGGAAGCCTGCGTGAAATTATTTTTTCACAGCAGCTCAGAGATTTCTCATAAGCACTTAAATACCCGACTTTGTGGTATTAGCACCCGTGTCATTTCGAGGGGCTTATCAGCAGTAGATTTTTCAGCTATGCCGCCGCACCAGGGTTGTAGCCGCTTGCAAAAAAAAAAAAAAATAAGAGTTGTCAGAGATTGAGTTGCCTGATAAAGATATAGCTGTCCCTGAACTGTGACTGTCATAAATTCCGCTCAAATTGCTGTAGTGTCAGCTACTAACAAGCGTAACAAAGTGCTTGACAACAACAGCAACAACCACGGCGACAACAACAACAGCAACAACCACGGCGACAACTGCAACAACATGAATGAAACTGTTTTACCTGCCCGCTTATGTTGTGATTAGCTTTTACCTGAGCTCTGTGAGCAGAGCTGTGTGTGTTTGCATTTAGCTGCAAGGTTTTGGCCCCGTTGTAGCTCTTGCTGCGATTCATTATAATTTTTGTCAATTCTCACAGGTAGCGCGCAGCAGCAGCTGACAAAGGTGAAGATCGCATGGCGCTGAGACATTCACACAGGGCGAACAGCAACAACAAGACGCATAAATTTACAATTAAATTTAATTCGTTCGCTGGATTTCCGCAAAAAGCAAAAAGCAGCAGCAGCAGCAACAAAAAGGGCTCCCAACAACAATCAACAATTGTTGCAGTGCAATTGCAATTGCAGGCAGCGCTTGTGGCAAGTTCAACGTCTTCTTTAGTGCTTGCCGCGCTTCGCTTGCAGCTAAAATAAAACAGCGCAAAAAATGGCTATGCGATTCCCAAGCGCGCTTCTTGGTAGCAGCAACAACACCCGCACACACACACGCACACACACATGCTTCGCCTTGTTGCCTGGCATTATTCATCCTCATTGCCACAAGAGGCCGCAAGCAGCCGCGCGCAGCCTCAACCAAACCAAAACCTCAGCTCATTTCGGTCTCTACGGTTTTTCAGGCCCTGTCAACAGCCTCAGCCTCAGCCTCCGCTTGGGCTTTAGTTTTCAGCTACCTAGCGCTCGAGTTTAGATTTCAGATACTTTATTTTTCGGATACGCCCGCAGCAGTTGCGCATTGTTCTCGCGATTTACTTCCGCCTTGAGCAGGCGGGCAGCGCAGCGCAGCGGGCAGGATGTGAAGGTCGTTGTCGCAAGGTCGTCGCGTTTTGCTTATCACCTGAGCCGAGCGTGGACCAAAAATAAAACACAAAAACAAAAACAAAAAAAAAGAAAAGAGACGCCAACACACACTCACTAAATATTTAGTAGGTGTGTGTATCTATGTGCCACAAATATTTGCACAGCACATTCCAAGCACTTTGGCCAAGCAAATACAAATTGTAAAGCGTGCAACGTAACGGGAGCAAAAAAGAAAGAAAGAAAGACAAGGAAAAGAGCGAGACAAAGAACGAGAGAAGTGCATTTTTGAAATATGAAATAATCACAATGAGAACTAGTTAGGGAATACTTATGGCCAAGTGGCCATATACGTTTATATGCCAGCCACATATGTGAACAATCTAAAGAAATTCCATATGTAGACCAACACTTGATATATCTATAAGCCAAAATAATTATTTATTTATTTATGTATTCATTTATCAAGCAGCTCATCAAATTAGCCAAAAACAGATTACGTGCGACTAAAAACTTTGTATCTTATCAAAAGCTAAAAATGAAATGTTGCGGAATTCGAGGTCTTTAAAGAGTTTTCATCTAAATGAATTTAATACTTAAAATTTTCAAAACAAACGAACAAAATTAAATATATGTAGATCAATTGATATCTTGACACCTATTTTGAGCATTTTGAGCTTTATAATCAAGAAATATTGGGCACAGTTTCCTAAGTTCCTAAGTCCTAAAATTTTAGCCCCTCGGTTAGGTGTCTTCAGAAAGATTGAAATCCATATAAAGTACCTCATCTGACTGGCGGTTTATATATAAAATACGTCTTATTATTATTAGATTGGAATAAATCCACGATAATCATGAATATCTCAGTTATCTCCCGGTCATAAGACCTCAAATTAAATTCAGAAAAAATAATAGTAGTCTCCAATATAGTTTCCCTACTTTACCATTTTACAGTCTGTTCAGACTTAACTGCAAACCCCGTAAGTGCTTCACACCCAACTACAATCATTTTTCCAGCATTTATAGTTTGTGAAGATTGGAATAAATCCAAGTTACATATATGTAGATAGATTACTTTAAAGTTCGACACATAATCTTAAAGAAGAAGAGAGAGAGAGAGAGAGGAGATCAATTAAAAAGTTTCCCTGCTTAACAATTTGACAATTTGTTCAGATTTGAGGTTAAGCCCAGAAACTGCTCTACACCATACGATACCATTATGCAGCATTATAAGGATTGGAATAAATCCAATTGTAATTATTGATATGTTCGTTAAACGTTGGCCATACAACAGCATTAAAGAAAGAAAAAGGGAAAGAGTTCCATATCGAACCCCAAATAGTTTTCCCACTTTACAGTTTTCACAGTCTGCTCGAAATCTCGCGGCAAGCCCAGCCAAGTGCCACAGATCCACGAGTAATAGGAATTTCATGATGATATTGTTATTTCTTGGGAACTTTTGCGCTCTCCGTAATTCGGTGTGTTCAACTGTCTGTTTGCTATTTGCTTAACTGTTCAGTCATTTAGGGCTGAAATGTTGTGCGCAATTTGTTCAAAATGTTTTTATATATCCATTGTTATTTTCTGGTTTTCGGGAAAATTACCTTAAACTTGCGAACAATATGTGCTCTTACGGAAATCAACAAGCGATTTTTTTGTTTTTGTTTTTAATATCTGAACAATTTACAATGACAACGCGAAGAGAAGAAACGCACTCGAAATACTTGAATTGCCGTTGATGTTCGTTTGTTATTTCTGCTGTTTGCACTACTTAGTTCTGACAGATAAGATTAAAATTCGACTTAGCCAGTCTCTGTGGATGATAAGATAAAAGAGCGCCTTTGCTTCATACGCACGCAGCAAAAAAATGAAAAAGCAGAAAACTGGTTGCCAATGATGCCTGACAGATGCACAATCCGTCAGATACAACTGCACAGTAAAAGCTCTCTTGAGGCGTTTGACGAAAAACAAAGGCTAGAAGACATTCACGTATTCCTTGGAGAAAAAGAAGAAATAAAAGTCCTCGACTCTCGCAAGTT
Organism: Drosophila littoralis; assembly: GCA_018903485.1. NCBI lineage: Eukaryota > Metazoa > Arthropoda > Insecta > Diptera > Drosophilidae > Drosophila > Drosophila littoralis. Next base: position 9,501,012 of record JAEIGF010000297.1, on the reverse strand, counting down.
TTTCCTGCTGATATTCCGATTTGAGGTGCGAAAGTAAGAAAACTGTCCATTGCTGCAGTTTTCACTGTACGCAATCCGTCAGATACAGATGCACGGCAAGGTCGCTGCATGCAATAATGTTGTTGCTTTTAATTGAATCCCCGATCGTCTGTTTTGGCTTCATTTATAATTCAATCAATCTCTCACGCACACATTTTCGGAGCGCGTCTGAATGCCGCGTCGCAGTGTATTGAACCCATCGGCAACCAAGCAAACCCCCCCCCCCACGGCCTGTCACGCCCACCCCCAGCACACACACACACACACGCACACTAAAGCAAACATGTTTGTTCTGATATTGTTTTGTAGTATTTGCTGCTGCTGCTGCTGCTAGGTCTGTCTCCCGTCTCTGTCTGTGACAGTTGATAAGTCCGTAACTTCGAATTTCGATTTCGGCCTCGATTCCCATTTCAATGCCCCATTACGTGGCAACTGTATGCCAGGCAGCGCCCTAATGCCACTCACTTTTTGTTGATGGCGGGATTTACATTGTGGTTGTAAGTATTTTTTATCAGACGTTATCAGCAACTGAAATCGGCGCAATACTTTCTGTTAAGCTACATGTAAATTTTCCAACTCGCGCATCCACAAGTTCCACAAAATTTAAAGAGTTTTTGTTTATCAGGTTTTGTGGAAATGAAGATTAAGTGCGTGGCACGTGTTCCGGGTTTTAATAGATCTTAAGTAGCTCAAATTATGACGGGAATGCAAATAAATAAAGCTGGCCTTCTGCCAAGTTCTGCATAAATAAGCTAGGCGCATACGAGAAAAGGTTCAGAGTAAGATGTTATATTTATTTCAATAAATATAGGAATATTATGATTTCATTCAGAAACCAAAAATTCAAATATGCTGCATTCTCTTTCTACATGAAAGTTTCAATTATGCAAAGTAAAATATAACGACATTATTATTTCATTTTTTATACCCTGAACCCATTAAAAACGGGTTAAAAGAGTGTATTGTATTTGTGCAAAATGCAAATGTATGTAACAGGCAGAAGGAAGCATCTCCAACCCCATAAAGTATATATTCTTGATCAGCATCAATAGCCGAGTCGATCTAGCCATGTCCGTCTGTCTGTCCGTCCGAAATTTTTGATGTATGTCCTCCTAGTGCCTACGTAGATCGATTTAGTTTCCGATAATCGATAACTTACTCCGTTTCCAAGCAATCGATAAAAATCGATATCGACATCCTGTTTTCTTTAGCAAATTGGGTAAATAATAAGAGCTAGAGTCACCAAAATTGATATGTTGCTTCTAGAATATTCTATATATATATATGGCAAGTATCTTTCATTTTAGACCTATCGCCACCTCCCCGCTACCACCTCAAAGAGGGTTCAGGGTATTCCCTAGTCGGGAGCTCCCGACTAGAACCTCTTACTTGTTTCTACTTAATGTCTTTCGACTTATGTCTTGTATAGTTTTCTGGAAAACCTATATGCTTAATGATTCCATAACTTTGATAATAATATGGAAGTCAATCAGTTCTCTATTTTGTATTTCTACATTCTTGAAAATCCATATGTCTTAATGTTCCAATAATCCGACTATATCTTGACGATATAGGTATCATTCTCAATCGGATTTATGTACTTTAACTTATTACTGTCTAGTTTTGGCAACATTTTGGAAGATCCGTATTTACGATCGTTTGCGTCCCATTGCACATGTTCTATCCAGAGTTCTATTACCTAGTAACACCTGCCGCTACCTCTGCTCTGATTTTTACACAGCTCTTACACTCGTTATGTCATCGACTTCTTTGTTGACTTTTGTTGGCGGTTTATCAGCTCTACATGTTTTTGGTCCATTCAAGCTAATAAACTGACCCGAAGCAACATATTTTCAGTGTGCATCATTTTGGATGCTTCTTCTACGGCTTCTGCTGTTTCTTGGTTATGTTTTTTTTTTTGTTGTTGTTTTTGTTTTCCTGAACATGTCTCGCGTCTGGCGCCAATTAAAATAATCCAAAACACGTACTGGCCGCCTTTGTTATGGGGCTGTGTGCAAATATGTGTATGCTTTATATGGCTGGGAAGAGTTTTCCCAAGTGCAACTGCCAATGGGGCGGCGGCAGCAGCAGCAGCTGCTCTCAGCCAGTGCTCCGCCTCGGCCGCTGCCTCTTCTTCTTCTGCTTGGAGTTGCAGTTGAAGCGCGGAAAATGGCAAAATGCAGCCGCCAAAAACTGGTCTGCCTTAGGAAAATGTTGAATGTGCGAGGGGAGGGTGCGACGCGAGGGAGACAAAAAAAAATCAGCTTGAGCAAAACTTGTTGGCCTCAAAGCGCAAGATGGAGTTGGCGAAGAAGAAGAAGAAGCCACAGCAGCAGCAGCAGCAGAAGCTTCTTGCCACCCGCTAGATGCAGGCGAAGTAGAAGAAGCAAAAGAAGCAGAAGAATCAGCAAAAGCAGTTTTGTTGTAAGCGGAAGAAATGTGCACGTTGAAGGCTGTGCCGCACTCTTTTTTTTTTTGTTATTATACAATTATTACATTTTTTAATTTCTTTTCGTATGTTTTGTTTATTTTTGCTGAATTTTGTAATTTTTCAGGCACATTTTACACGCCGCGCTGTTGTGCTTAATATGCCGTTTCGTGTTGCGGCCGCTCTTGCAGTTGTTGTTGTTGTTGTTGTTGTTGCACTTTTGTTTGCTAGCGCGACGCGTGATGGTCGCCGCTGCTTCACTTTACACACACACTCGCATACACTCACACACACGCTCATGTAACAGCACACACACACACAGCTGGCCGCTTAAGAGTTGTCGTCAATTATTGAACCGAATGTAAACAGAGAATCGAAAATTAATTTTTTCTTATATTAATTTTCATTGAATTAATTGCATCGTGCGCTCAGACACACAGGCATGCATACACACCAGCTAGACACACAGACACGTAACGCGCGGCCAATGAACGCGGCATGTACTTTTCTGCTTGCAAACTGCACGATACGAGAGCCAAAAGTGGACTGACACTGGAGACAGAGGCACGATCAGGCAAAGCTCACGGCAGCAGCGGCTAGTCAGAGTCAGAGTCCAACACCTACACATACACACACTGAGACACGCTCTCGCAGCGGCAATTGCGAAAATGTTTTTCTTCGGCCACGCAAGCCACAAGCAGCGCACGAGAAAGAGAGCGAGAGAGAGAGAGAGAGAGCGCGCGCGAGTAGCAACACATACACAAACGTACACAGAGCCGCAATCTTAAGTCTGCTTTACCTGCGCTGCGCTGGCTGTCAAAAACCCCAGTGGAAATTTGAACGCTGCTCTCAATATGCTGGACATGAGTGGCAATTCCATTTGGTAAAAACGTTTTCTAATGGGGGTCAGTCTTATCATAGAGACCTGCTTGCAGAGAGCAGAGCAAACCAAAACCAATAGCAATAGCAAAAGCAACAAAAACAGGTAATTTTTTTTTTTTTAAAAGTCACTCAGTATATCTAAGCTGTCGGCGAGCGCGCCTGCAATACCGCGCGTCTATGTGTGCGTATGTTTCGAGCTGCTGAGAGTGTGCGAGAGAGGCACCTATACATGCACACGTACACACATGCACTGGCAGTCAAGCACTCGCTCGCTCGCCACTTAATCAGGCATTGGACAGAACCTGTTGCGCGTGCTATGCGTCCAGTTCTTGCTAAAGAACAACAAGAACAACCACGACAACGAGAACCTGTTGCGGCGACTGCGACGCTGGCGGCGGCAGCGGTAACAGCGACAGCGGCTATGGCTGCACTTAGCCAAAATTCGTGCGGACAAAAGGCAAACAAAGAAAGTAAAGACTAAAACAAAAAGAAACGCAGCGAGAAGCGGCAGCGCAAAATGAAGGAAACGTTGATAAGCAAGGCCGAGCTGTGCTGCTGCGTCGCTGCACTTCAAAGTTGATTTATGTGCTGCTTCTTCTTATTGTTGCCGTTTGTTGCCGCTTTTTGTTGTTGTTGCTGTTGTTGCTGTTGGCACTTTTGATTTTCAGCGCAAGTCTCTTCCAATTAAGCAAAAGCAAATGAAGAAGAAGATGAAGAGCGACCACCAACATTGCACAGCATACAAAATGATTTAGGCCAATATTTGTGCCCAATTATGATTATGGCCAATCTCCGTTCGCTGTGTCAACCAGGTGCTAATGAGCCCATTCTGTGGCATTTAATTTATGTATGTGCCATGCTTATAATCCATTATTGCCATGGGCTGCAGCATGTCGCCGCTGCCGTAACGGTACAAGCGAAAGGTGGCAACATGCAAATTGCCACAATAAAAACATCAGCGCAAAAAAAAAATACAATACAATAGATATAAAAGAGCCCAAATATCAACAAAAAATCAACGGTTCTCGGCTAGTTCTTAACTTTCGTTTGCCATTCTCACAGTTCATTAACCGATTTTAAATGATAAAGGCCAAAAGCACGCGCGCAGAACAGCTCGTTAGATTCCATGCACTGGGCTTAAAGTTCACAAGTCAGCCCGGGGGAGTTTTGTGGCTAAACATGTCTCGCTGAGATCAGCATCTCTTCGGCTGGCAGCTTTGCTGCCGGCTTGTGGTCAAACGGTTAATGCCAACTACACGCACACGGGTTCGCGCCTCGAACGGAGCTCCTCTCCAATTAATCATCATGGTTTTTTTCTCCTTTTCATTTTTTGGTGGGCGCTCACATTTGTTTATTTGTGTGGTTTGCAAAACAAAAACAAGTTTACCGCTGGCCCTGCTCCGGGTTAGAAGAGGAAGCATGGAATGTGCCGCGACTATCAATCAGTTATTGTCTATTGTCCATTGGGCCAAAAGCAGCCATTACCAAATCCGTAGTAGCAGCTCTTACAGCTGACCCAAACTGGCTCGACTTTCCATTGGAAAAGCCCCCCCAGGCCAAACAAACAGCTGCTGGCCACGCTGAAGGTTACGCTGCTAGCACTGGGACTGGGAGTGGAAGTGGGCGGAGGCGGAGCGGATGCGGGCGCATTCGCTGTTTAAGCATTCAAGTGCGAAACGCTGGCAGCCGAAACACACCCAGTTCCAGTTGCTGATATGAAATCAAAGGCATTTCACGTGGGAAACGCTACGGCCAAAATCAGAGCTCGGCCCTTTTAGTGTGTTGTATAATTTGTTTGCAATTGTCGTCAGCAGGCGTTCAGGGAGCTGCCACGTTGCATTTCAATTGAGCGCCTCCGATGACGTCACCAGCTGGCAGTGCACTCCATTGCTCCATATGTTGAAATTTGCATGCAACATGCGGCGTCCCACAATTCAGCCGCAGTCGCAGGCGCAGAGACTGGCCGGCATGCCGAAGGTATTATGACACACACATGTATGTATCTCAGCTCTTAGATAAAGATGCTGCAGTTTTTCTTTGATATTTAAAATGCAACAAAAGGCCGCCCTCCCGCCACGCGCCACGTTGGCGCGGGGCGACATTGGACAAACAAGACGGAGCCGCACAGTTCCGCGATGATGTAAGCGATCGAATAAAAAAAAACATACATAGATGCAGCGGGTGACCCGAATCTACTTCAAATATATTTTTATGCACGTTTATGTACAGTGAAAGCTCCCCTAAGCGAACAACAGTTTGTGGTCCTTTTCAAAAGATATGTCTTGGAAATAAATTCATATACATATAATATTCATAACTATTTTTATGATAAAAAAAATAATTCAAAATTGAATGTGTAATAATGGGTATAAAGGGTATAATGTATTTGTGCAAAATGCAAATGTATGTAACAGGCAGAAGGAAGCATCTCCGAACCCATAAAGTATATACATATATTCTTGATCAGCATCAACAGCCGAGTATTCTAGCCATGTCCGTCTGTCTGTCCGTCCGTCCGTCTGACATGTAGCTTCTAGAATAGTATATAAATTTGCATTTGGTTTTGGAAGAAGAGGGTTCAGGGTATCCCCTAGTCGGGAGCTCCCGACTAGAACCTCTTGTTATATTTATGACTAATACTGTTGTTCGTGTCAGGGATGTCTTTTGCAAAGAAAAGTTGTTCAAACAAAAAAAGTGAGTATTCCAATCGAGTCAGGTTTTTTGGTCGTTAGTGGAGCGTTCACTGTACATATTTGAATTATATTTATATGTGTGTTTTTTATGTACATATATCTGGCAAGAGGAGATGTGAGACATAATTTTGGACTGCGACCGTCCTCTGACCTGGCGGCATTTTGTGACTCTATCTGGCCGCGGGCTACAGTCAGTCAGTCAGTCAGTCAGTCAGTCGGTTCGTCTAATTGGATTTGCGCGCTTGTGCGTAACTATAAATCACACCGAGTGCGGCGCAGAGCGGGCCAACGGGGTGTTTGAAGCAGGGACAACCGGTTTGGTTTGGATAGCCAAGTCACCCGCTTATAAACAAACTGCAGAGCGCCGAGTCCCATAAAGCTTTTCGACTATTTGTTAAGTGACCAAAACGGTAACAACAACAAACAAAACAACAACAATAGCAGGCAACAAGAAGCGGCAGCATTTCTCGAGCCTTTGCTTGGCTCATAAACAATATGAAGAATAATTATGCTGCTGCATAAAACCAAAAAAAAAAAAATAGAATATCAGCTTACGCAACTTGGCCTATAAGCTCCGGGGTTTAGTGCTGAGCAACGTTTTTATGTCCAAATGCCATGTAAAACAGTCGTGTGAAATTTATTAATGGCACCCCAAAACAAAAAAACCAAAAAAAACGGCATCCACTTGCTCGATTCATAATTCTTGTTAGAAAGGCGTCTGTCTGGTCTGTTTGGATCTTGTAAAAATGTGACATTCCTGGAAATTGCCCACTCGGCACTTGTAATATGCTGTAAGCTGATTTATTTTGGCCCACCCAAAGTTGTAAGCGGATGTTGTAAGCAGGCAGTTGCAAATCTAAGCACACACACACGCACACACGCACACACAGACACACAGACACACACAGGCACCCGGCGAGTACACATACTTGTAGTTGTACGTACAATTTGTTCTAGCGAAAAGTGAGAGAAAAAGGCCCCAAACATGAAGACATTAAGCAAAACCAGGAATTTTGCTGTTTCTGCCTGGTGTGTCGTTTTTTTTTTGTCTGTCTTCTTTTTTTTTTTTTGTGTGTGGTCTCAAGCCCTACGTGTGGCTTGAACTTTGCCAGGCAACTTGTTTGCGTAGCGGCTGTCGTTTCCTGCAATTTATTAAATTTCATACAAACAGCGGCAAGGCAAGGACATTGCCTGGGCTATTCAATTACCAACAAAAAATGCAAATGGAAGGCTTGAGTATGGAAAGTTGATATGCTGATACAATAGTTGCGGCAGCCGCCACATTTCAAAAAGTACTCAATACGCACAGAAAAGTACTCACTAGCCAGGTGGCAACGCTGTGCCGCCCGCAGCTGATTTCAAAGCAGATAGAAAACATATCCGTTGATTGCCTTGCTGAAAACAAAGAAAACAATTTTGCACCGAGCTCTGTGAAAATGTGAAAAGCTGGACCGAGACACGCCCATACCAGCTATACACAATGCATACCGCCCAGGCCCGCAATAAGATATTCAAAAGCTGGTCAGGCATCAGCGAGGTGTCCATCATCAAGGAAGTGGCCACCAAGGGCGAGCACATCGATCTGTGCATGGAATATTGGGCTGGCAAGCGAAAGATACCAGTTCAAGAATATAGACATTACTTTTACGATGTGGTACAGGCCTATGTGCAGCGTCTGCTCTCCGAGCGGCTCGTCTGCAAAGCGGACAACGTGCTGCACAATGTGGAGCGCGATGTCAAGTGCTTTTTCTATCAATATGCCTGCGAATGCGACGATGCGGATCTGAGTGAGTTTGTGCTGGATCATTTGCGCTGCCGTGAGCCGCAGCTTTTCGAGCAGGAGCAGCCTGTCCTGGCGTACTACTGGTCCCTGGTGCAGCAGCTGCGCGAGTGCAGCGACCTGCTGGCCCGGCACCAGGCCCTGCTGCCACGAGTTCACATCGAGGCGTTGATGACGCTGCCCGAACAAACGCTGCAGCTGCTCATTGTTGAACTCTACTTTGCCAATGGCAACGATTCACTGTTGCCGGAGCTGAACAAGCAGCTGGTATGGCAGCATCTGGTAGACACCGGACGTTTGGACAGACTGCGTCGCTGGTGCTGGTGCCAGGAGACTGCGGCAGGCACATCTGACTTGCGGCCACTGGAGCAGGCCTATGCGCGCTGGAAGATCGAGCCACTCATGTATGAATATGCCTTGGAGCACCTGCAGCAGCCATGTGAGCCACTGCGCAATTACTTTGCCCGAGCTGGCTACTTTTTTCCAGCTGAATCCTCAGACATGTCCACTTTGCTGCGCCGCCTGTGCACAATGCAGTGCCTGGAGCAGCACAAGGAGCTGCTCAGCCGCCAGCCACTGGCGCGTCATATGCTAGAGCGTGGCTACCACTCGCTGTTGCTGCTAGAGTGTGTGCCCGTCTCGGCGCTGGAGCAGCTGGCGGGCGAGAACGAGCCGCTGCTGACACTAATAATTGATCTCAAGACACATGACCTAATGCAGCGCGAGGGTTTCGAAATGGTGAGCACGACGACGTCGACGGTTATCTATCAGGGATTCAACTAGAGTAGTCCTAATGCTTCCACTTTCTTTCCACGCAGATATCCAAGAGTGTTCAGAGCTATCTGGAGCGCACACACAATGGCGCCGAGTCGCTGCAGGAGCAGCCGCTGCTGACCTTCTATGACTTTCTCTGCCACGAGCCCAGCGTGCGGGCACTGGAGGGGTTTCTCTCCTCCAGCAATTTGCGGCGAGTGCCGTACTTGAACTCCCTGATGGTGCGCTTTGAACATCATGGCACGAGCAGCTCGGCTGCGGTGCCCAGCGCTCACGAGCTGTTCCACAAGTTCAAGAAGGTCAACTTTGCCACACTGGCGGCGGCGGCGTCGGGTCAGGGCGAGTTGGTTAGCTTCTCGAATGCGCGTCTGAGTCAGCGCTATGCGAGCAAGGCGCAGCTGAACTACACGCATTACCTGAAGCAGCAGAGGAGTGCCTATGCCGTATACTATTTCCTCATGGATCAGCTGCAGCTCTATGGCCAGATCACGCGCACACAGCTGTTCCATGCCTGCGAAACGGCCACACAGCTGGCACTGCAGCATGCGGGTGATGAGGAGCTCGTGACGCACTGCGTCGCCTGCTGTGAAATGTTGGATTTCGATACGCAAACGCTGCGCAGCTTTTTACATCTGCAGCGCCTGCTGCCGTCAACAGGCGCCTCCGGTGGTTACACGAGTCAACTGCAGCATTGGGATCAGGCGCTGGTCCAGCAACTGCTGGCCAATCCCGAGCAGTTTCCACTGGAGTCGTATCAGGCCCTGATGCGTCTGGCGGCGCGCAATGTCCAAGGCAAATGGCCCTCGGCGCTGTTGCAACATTTTGCTGCTCGCAACGATTGGTGGCAGCTGCTGCTGCTCTTCCAGTACTTTGATCTGCCGCTCAGCGAGCTGAAGCAGCTCCTGCCGCACTTCAAGTGCGGCGCGCTGGGCGTGCATCTGCTGCGGGCGCTCAGTTACGACTGCATCCACGAACGGCAGCACAAGCGCGCCGGTAATCGTCGCAACGATGGACAAACCAATTCCTCGCAAGAAACTATGACGAACTCGTCGCACAGCTCTGGATTAGATGCCAATCTGCAGCAGCTGCAGCGTGATGCCGGCCAATCGCTGTGCAGTCTGCTCACGCACAACGCACATCAGGATTTGTTTGCCCTGGTGATCTGCAGCAGCAACAGCCTGCCGGAGGAGAGCATCAGCAGCATGGCCAGATTCATGGAGCTTATGCAGAGCAACGCACAGCACTGCAGCAGCATTAATCTGCTCAAGCATTGCGTGCGCCAACAGATGCCCGTGCTGGCCGTGCTTGCGGCGACATTGGGCGAGCAAAATCGCGACTGGTGCTGGCTGCTCTGGCTAGCCGTGGCCAGTGGCCAGTGGCTGCAGTTGCTCCAGGCGGCCACCAAGTCCAAGGAGCCGCAGCAGCAAACGGAGCTTGTTTGGCTGGTAATACGTGGCGCTGTCAGCGGCGGTCAGTTGAATGCGCTGCTGCACAGCTTCTGCATCTTTCAGCCGGTGAGTGGTAGCCTCTCCCCACCTCTCCTCTCCCGCAGATCCATTAATATAGTCGCCTGTTCCTCTTACAGCACTGCAAATTCGTGCACCTATGCCACTTCCTACAGCTGTCCGCGCAGCAGCAGGACTTTAGCGACGCGACCATTGTGGAGCTGCGTCAATTCTTCTGCAGCTGGAGTCAGGACGCAGTGCAGCTGCCGCTCTGTGAGCCAATGGCGCGCAAACAGCTGCTGCAGCGTTGCATTGGACTGCTGCTCATTCAGCTCGAAGTCAATTTCGACTGCATTATGCAGCAGCAAAAGTTTCTCGACTGCATCTGCCGCTCGGATGTGGGCGACATTTGTGATCTGCTGGACTTTTGCCTGCTGCATCGCATATTTGGCGTGGCAGCGCCTTGGCTGCGTCAGCTGGGCATCAACTACGAGCAGCTGGTGCGGCGGGATAGCGCCGAATACAAGCGTCTGGTGGATGCGCTGACGGAAGCCAAGGCCTATGAGCAGGCGCTGCAGCTGGCGGCGCTGCTGCAGCTGCCGCTGGCGGACATTGTCTACGCCAAGTGGCTGGCTGAGCTGGAGGCGGGTCAGCTGCGTCTGCACGATGAGTACGAGCAGGAGATTGCACAGCATGCCCTACCGCCGGCCATATTGGTCAACTTCTTGTTGCAGGCTGCCGCCCAGCAGTTGGAGTCTCAGCTGCGGCGTCGCTACGAGCTGTTGCAGAGCGCTCTGGGCGTCATAAAGCAGCACCATCTTTTTCCCAACGAATGCTTTGACCGGGATCAGATTGAGTACGATATGGTCTTGTGCTATTTGCAGCTGGAGCAGGAGCAGCTCACGACCGTGGACATTTATCATTCCGAGTACTTCGAGCAGATAATGCGACAGGAGCGTTGTGTGCTCTACAAATCCTTCTCAGAGCTAAAGGAACTGGCGGGCATCGATGATCTCAGCATAGCCAGCAAATCGCAGCTGACAGCTGAGATGGAGCAGCGACTAGACGCGCTGCTCAATATGCTGCTGGACGAGGGCGATATTGTGGAGGCACTGCGTCTGCAGGAGCTGTTCGAGTTTCGACCCAATGATCTGCGCTTCATTGTGTTCGCCATGGCTCTGGCCGAGGGCATGACCAGTATTGCGAATCTGTCCAGCAAGGAGCGGCAGCTGCTAAGCGACATCGAGAAGAGCGCCTTTCCCAAGTTCAATCGACTGACGCTCAATCAGAGTCCCATGACCAGATGCAGCAGCGATATGTCTGGTAGCTGTTCCACGCTCGAGTTTGAGGAGATTCCTTCCAAAGAGAAACAGCAAACACTGGAAACACTGCTGGGCATTGGCTCCAAGCTGAAGCATGGCATCGAGCTGGGCCGGCGTATTGTGCTGGCCTATCGCGCTGCCATGTATCTGGACAAGGAGTATTTGGATGTGCTGCGCACCAAGGACGTCAGCGTGCTGCTCAAGAGCGCCGCCGAAGAGGATTGTCTGCAGCGTCTGTTGGTGGTCAGCGATATACACATCTCCACGCGACTGACCCCACAGGAGGTGCGCGTCTTTATTTCACTATCTAATGCTGCTGCTAAATGAATTTGATTTTGCAGATTGCCGATTCCTTGGCCTTGGAGCTGACCACTTGCATTGTGCGTCCACGTTTCTATATATTCCATGCCAGCCAACAGCCACGCAATGCGCCGCGCAACGCCGATCTCTGGGGGCACAATATTGATCGGGATTTTCACCTTTTCTTGGAGCTAACGCCCAATACGACGCTGCTGGGCAACTGTCTACTGGAGTATTGTGATGCCCTCAAGGCCTACAGGCGCTACCAGGACAACAAGCCCTACGAGCAGAGCACGGCCTTTGAGCGTCTCTCCGGGATTATAACACTGTATGGCCTGCCCAACAGCGGCAGCGGCAGCAATGGGCCTGGCTCACCGGGCATACCCCAAGTGCTGTCCCACAAGAAACAGAATCAAATCTATGTGGAGCTGCTGATCAAGGCACATTTGTGCTTTGTGCACGAGTGCTCCATGGAGGGCATTGCCAGTGTGCTGGAGCGCGCCAAGCTGCTCAACGGACAGCTGACCAAGGCCAAGTCCTGGTCGCTTATTGTGCGCCTGCTCATTGGGATTGCGCGCTATCGTGAGATGTTCTACTGTTTCGATGCGCTCATCGAGAACGAGCAGTTCGAATCGCTCCTGGGCCAGTTCGATGAGGATCAGAAGAGCGGTCTGCGTCAAGCCATCTTGGGCTATCTGCGCGAGTACAATCCCAAAAATGGCAAGGACTTGCTGCGTCTGGCCGCCCATCATTTTCTCATGTACAAAGAGCTGGCGGAGATGTGGTCGCAGGAGGCGCAAACTATCTTGGACAGAGTGCGCTCGGCGGCGGCATCAGCAGCTGAGCCGAGCAAGCTCAAGGGCAGCCCGGAGCTGCAACAGCAGCTGCATCAGGCTCTGGAGTTTTTTACGCATGCAACCGAGAACTATTTGCTGGACAACAAGCTGATTCTCGCCCAGCAGAGCGTGGCGCGCGCCGAACTGGTGGCCATGCAGCTGGATTTGTGCAACAAGGCGCTGGAGAAGCGCGGCGGTGGAGCAGCTGGTGTCGGCACAAGCAGCACGGCGCCGCTTTGCATCAGCGTGATCGGCGTGCAAACACGGGAGCAATTCCGCGAGCTGGTCAACAACCATTTAAGGTGCGTTTTTGAGATTTAGATCGAAATTTTAATAACTATTTTCTATCGCCCTATAGTGTACCCCAAACCCTGATACTGAGTCGCGCCTATGGCCACGATGTCAACTGGAGTGAAGCTCTGCTAATCCAGTTTGTGCTGCTCAAAAGACGCAGCTATCTGCAGGATTACCGCGGCCATCAACGCATCAATGATAACGTCATTGAGCAGGTTGTCAAGGGGTAAGCGAAATTGGCACTCACCTGACTCCCTGACTAGAAACAGCTTGTGCCATTTCAGGTATATATTGCACACCCAGAACCATCCATCGAATGCCAAACACGAGGAATCTCTGGCTCAGCTGGTGGAGCTCATTCGCTCCGTCACACTCAAATACAAATTGGCATCCATTTTGGGTCTGAAGGCTATTGTCATGTCGCTGATAAACGACTCCACAGTGCACTATTTGCGCGACACGAACTTCGGACGCAACGAACTGCACAACGTAACGAATATGTGACACATGATATGTGATTTAAACAATATAATATATATAAACGTACTGATTGTAATGCCAAATAGTTTGTTGAATGCGAAATTTTTAACAAGGCGCGAAAAACAGCTCCAAATGTAGGGTTGTCACTTTTACTCGATGCGATACTATCGATGTGCTATGCCGCAGCTATCGATAGCTCTGCAGCAGCATCGATAAGCTGGTAAATGGGAACGATACCAATTGCTTTCTGACACAAGTAAATAACGTGCGTAAGATTTGCTCGCACAGCAATTCTAAAGAATTCATTTTATTTCATTTATTTCAAAAAAGTGTGTTTGTTTCAAATTCTTAAGCGAATTAACAATAAGTTTTTTTTTATAGCACACACACAATGGCACAAAGCAAACTCAATGATCTAGCGGGCAAGCTGGGCAAAGGTGGCCCACCTGGCCTAGGAATTGGACTGAAGGTCTTGGCTGCCGTGGGCGCAGCGGCCTATGGTGTCAGTCAATCCTTGTATACCGGTAAGTTCTAAGACATACGGCAAACAGCTTAAAATGATGGTCAAAACAACAAAACACGACTTACGTAGCGGCATGTGCACATAACCTCAAAAAGCCTTTGTATGCGGCTGGGTGTGTGTGTGTGTGTGTGTGGGTGCTAGCGGTGTCTATGGAATTTCATAACTAATTAAGACGCTTGCACAATGCACCCCCCAGTTGTATGATGTCCACTTAAGAGTTGTAGACGGACTCCAATTGGAATTGGTTTTTGGGATGACATTTGCTCAGCTATTTCACATGGGCCGTTGCTCGTGGTTGCATAACAACAACTTTAAAAGTTTTATCTCTTTCTGTTTGCAGTGGAGGGCGGTCATCGCGCCATCATCTTCAGCCGCTTGGGTGGCATACAGAGTGATATTTACTCTGAGGGTCTTCATGTGCGCATTCCATGGATCCAATATCCAATCATTTACGATATACGCTCGCGTCCACGCAAAATTTCATCACCCACCGGCTCGAAGGATTTGCAAATGATTAATATTTCGTTGCGTGTGCTGTCGCGTCCCGATTCGCTGAACTTACCCTTCCTGCACCAGCAATTGGGCGTCGACTACGACGAGAAGGTGCTGCCCTCCATTTGTAATGAGGTGCTCAAGAGTGTCATTGCCAAGTTCAATGCCTCCCAGCTGATTACACAGCGTCAACAGGTCTGTAGAGCCATAAACCATTCCTTTAATTTTTGTCTTTGATAAGCTTTGTTCTGTAGGTCTCGCTGCTGATACGCAAGGAGCTTGTGGAGCGCGCGCGTGACTTTAATATTATCCTGGACGATGTTTCGCTGACTGAGCTGAGCTTTGGCAAGGAATACACGGCTGCCATTGAGGCCAAGCAGGTGGCACAGCAGGAGGCACAACGGGCCGTCTTCTTTGTGGAGCGCGCCAAGCAGGAGAAACAACAGAAGATCGTGCAGGCCGAGGGTGAAGCCGAGGCAGCCAAAATGATATCCTTTTAACAAAACTAAACGCTTTTTAGCACACTTTTTAGGCATTTATTTTATGCACCTGGTTTGCACCTTAACTGATATGTTTACTTAGGTCTGGCCGTCAAGCAGAATCCAGCCTACCTGAAGCTGCGCAAGCTGCGTGCTGCCCAGAGCATTGCCCGCACAGTAAGAGAAATCACATAACAATATTCTGACAAACTGATATTATAAATGAATCCTCTTGCCCAACAGATTGCCAGTTCACAGAACAAGGTTTATCTGTCCGCCGACAGCTTGATGTTGAACATTCAGGACTCCGGCTTCGATGACATGACTGAGAAGGTTTACAAAAGTAAATAACTCGTTTCGTCATTGAGTTAACATTTAAGTTGAAAATTCAAACAAACTGAAAATTTGCTGTTTTTGGTTTCGAGCATTGGCCAAAACATTAGACATATGTAGACCGTGTATTTGAGTAACGTTTTCTTAAATCTCTCTTTTCTCTTTGCCAACACACAATTATCCACTTCGTTTACGCTTCTTTCCTTTCTTTTTACTTATTTTTGAAACGCGCAACGCAGTTCTAAACGATTTGGATTAAGTAAGCGGGCTAATTCATTACCTAATTTTTGATTAATCAATTCTATGCGATTGTTTTCTTCTTTTAATAACGCGAATTGCATACATATAAGCCTAGTGCCTAAGTATCGTTTAGTTATATAACCTCTGAACGCGACGTCGCCATTTGTTACACACACACACACACACACACAATGTCTGCGCCGCGTCTCGTGTTGTCCTGCCAGGCGGCAACAGCTTCATTTCATATCGTTGCCGCCGCGCAAGCGCACAACACGCTATCAACTGAGGCACAGTGTGTGGCAAGGGGCGGCGAGGACGCGGCTAACTCGCCGCAGCATTTAGCGTTTTATCCCATTCAAGAACTCACCACGAAAACTGTTAATAAATGCGCATTGAGAAAACACTGTCAAGCCTCAAACAAATCAATCAATCGATTATATACATTTTAGCACGACTCGAATCCTAAAACCTCAAAAACCCCATCGTTTTTCAGTTGGCACCGGCCTGCCCAAGAATTGGCTAGACGCACGCAAAATGGGAACCGCTGCCGACAATGTGGGCGATGTAGCTCGCAGCACCGCCGAACGCATGATGTAATCTCGACGAACGAGGAATCACGTTATGGCTGCAACATTTTTGGCTTCCCGACAAAGAAAAAGAAAATCAAACCCAGTACAAACAAAGCAAGAACACAGCTCAGCACAACACAACACAACACAACACAGACTATATGAACTACTACGTGAGGGCCTTATGAAAATTACCTATCAAATAGCAAGATTATTGACTGCAGTTGGCATTTCATCAAATACGAAACATTTACTTATATTATAATAATTGCATGTATAAAATACATAAGAATAGTACATAAGAGAGGTGTCGTGTATATAGTATAATTTCTAATATGTATGTATAGACGATTCACATGTAAATTGTAGGCAGATTAGGTTCCTTGTTGTAGCTGTTACATTTGGGAGTTCTTTTAAGTTCGTGCGAGATCTTGACTAGAAATATGTGTGTGTATGTGTTATTGTTATGCTTATGCGTAAGTGAATTTATAAGTTTGATATATCGTTTTGTCTTCAAATTGAGGCTTGATCTTATGAAATGTATTCCTTGGTATACTCAATACTATGCTCCTCCGCCTACGCATAAGCATAACAATCGAATTTTGTGTACTTAAAGTGGGATACGTCTTGTGGAAACCACTTTAAATGCAACTTGCGTGTGTTTTGATCAACTTTTTGAGCAAAAAGGTGCCCCTTTAGCTTAGGTGCTGCCATTAACTTTACCGTATTGTATATGTATATATCTACCATATCATATCGTATCATATATATCCATAATAACGAACTCGAACAATCAATCATAATTCCTGCAGTAGGCGCGTTGGGGTTAGCTTTGTAGATTAGTGTATTTTTTTGTTACTTAAGAATGTCGCCCACTCGACATCGACCAGGATCAGGCAGTCGATGGTGTCTTAGCGCTGCTGCTGGCGCTGTCGCTGCTGCTGCTGCTGCTGGCATTGCTATTGGCGCGTCGGCTCTCCGCCAGGGCGGGCGTATCGCGTCGGTGGCGACGCAGCGTGGAGCTGGCCGAAGGCGCCGAGGTGCTCAAAGCAATGTTGGCCGTGAAGGCGGCCGCCTCGGCGCGACTGGGCACGTTCAAGGTGCCGCTGTTCCCATTGCTGCTGCTGCTGCTGTTGTTGTTGGTGCTATTGCTGGCGTTGTTCGCTGCGGCAGCGGCGAAGGATTCGCTGATGCTGCTCAGCGGGGGTCATAAGTTCGTCGTCTGCACCAGTCCGCGCTCCAAATGGAAGCACTCCAGCACCGCCGCGCCCACGCTGCTGCGACGCGCGACCATAGCATTGACCACGCTCCATTTGTTCAGGCGCGGGTCGTAGCGTTCCACGGAATTGAGCGAGGAGCTGCCATCGTTGCCGCCCAATGCAAACAGCACACCTTCCACCTCCACCACCTCATGCGTGGATCTGTAAGGCAAATGGGTCAATTAATAAGGGCCATTCTTTGCTCCCTGCTTTAGCTGCAAGCTTACCTGCGCGAGTGCATGGCCGCAATGGGCTCCCAGCAATTGCGGCGCAAGTTGAAGCGCTCGCCGCTGGACATGCACATGGTGCCATCGTTGCCGCCAATGCAGTAGAGATTGCCATCGGTGGAGGCGACGCCGCAGCTGCTGCGCCGGGCTGTCATGCTGGGCACTGGCTGCCAGCGGCCCACACGCGGATCGAAGCGCTCCACGCTCGACTGGTAGTTGGTCGAATCGAAGCCGCCCAGACTATAGATTTGATTCTCCAGCACGGCGAGACGACAGTAGCGGCGGCGCGTGCTCATGGCCGGGCAGGAGCTCCAGATGCCCGTTAGCGGATCATAGCGTTCCATGCTACTCAAGCACGAGGCGCCGTCATAGCCACCGCACACGAAGATCAGCCCGTCGTAGGCGCATATGCCCAGACAGCTGCGCTTGGTGCCCATGGGCGTGATGTTGCTCCACTTGTTGGTCAGCGGATTGTAGCACTCCGCGGTGGCCAGATCGCTGACGCCGTCATAGCCGCCCACAACGTACAGCTGCTTGTGCAGGGAGGTGACACCAGAGCGGGAGCGACGCCACAGCATGGGCGCCACGGGGGACCAGCTGTTGCAGCGCGGATTATAGACCTCGCACTCGTTGTGTATGGCAAAGAGGCTGCCGCCGCCAACGGCGAAGATATAGGGTTTCATGCCCTCCGGCCGGCGCTCCTGGGTGCGCTGGGTGCCCATCAGGCTGCGCTGTTCCGGCAGCAGATGATACTTCATGGCCTCCAGCAGCAGCTCCTTGCACTCGGAGTCGTCGCGCATAAGGGTCTCCGCCTCGACGCAGCTCATGAGGAAATCGCGGCTAACCAGCGGCAGGCGAACGTGCGACATGAGCTCGGCAATGTGCAGGCGACGCTGGCTGAGATCGTGCTTCACCCAGCTGAGCACGCCCAGAAACACCTTCTCCTCGGAGCTGATGTTCAGCTGGCTATTCGATATCAGCTCCTTGACCTCCTCGAACGGCAGCAGCAAGAACTCCTCAGTGCCCACCACCTGCTGGAAGTTCTGTAGCGCATACTTGTGCGAGCGCGTGTGCAGCTCCTTGCAGGAGTGCGCATCCGCAAAGCTGCGTATGCCCAGGCAGTTGGACGGATGCAGCTGGCGCAGCAAAAACTTGCAGCACGCATCCCGCACCGAGTGCATCTGCAGCAGACCCGATGCCGGCAGCAGCACCTGCACATTCTGCTCCGTGATGGTAATCTCGCCCGTGTACGTGTAGTCTATCAGCTGGCGCAACGCCGCGCTGTCCACATCGTGCAGTCGCACCAGGCCCTGGTTGCGCTCCAGCATGTCGTCTGCAAGTGGCAAAAGATCTTAAAATTCCCATTTTCCGCTTGTGAGCTGCGCCACTTACCATTAAACATGGCATAGAAATAAGGCGATACGGAGGCCAGGACCACGCGGTGCGCATTGATGGTGTCGCCGCCCACCTCCAGGCGCACATCGCAGAGCTGCAACGGGAAAGGAGAGGCCATCATTGACACATGAAGCAGCGTCAGCCGGCATACAAAGTGTCGCCTTTCACCCAAATCCGATTAACAAAGTCCTGGCCCTACGTGCTCAATTTTACAGTCTACCACATACAAACCCAAGGCACAGTGGTTCATACATTTGGCAAAATGCAAGACCTCCATTTAATATTTAATATTATATATCACAGCAGATATTACCTGATTAATTTTTATTGATTAATTTAATTGTAATCTAGCTGTACTAACTTGAACACCACGTCTCAAATTATATTTTACATTAATATTTTAGTCCCAGTTTGAAGTCGATCAAATGATAACCAAAAAGGTTTCATACATCCGTCAGTCTGCACAAAAAGTTATATTTTTTAATAAATTTGCATTTTATACTCATAAAAAATGAAAACCACAACCTAAAAGCAATAATATTGCCTCTCAATTCTTAGATCTTTTTTATAAGTCAGTATACAATTAAAATCTTCATAAATTATTTTCCAAATCTTTTCAAAAATTCAAAAACTTCTGTGCCAATGGAACGGCAAATTTTTGCTGACTACTAAAAAATAAAAGATCTTCAACTAAAATTACATTTTTTATATCACTTAAATTCTTCATTTTAAAAAAATTACATTTTATAAATCAGTAGTATGCTCTTGGGCTAAGAAAATGATATCCCTAGGATGGCTTTGAATTCTTATTTAAAATAAGCTATTTTGACGTAAATATATTCCCCAAGCTAACAAAATATTAAAATTCTAATCTCATTGACATTTAAATATTAATTTAATATTACATTTAATTGAACAGAGGTAATATAAGTTATAAGCACATTTGCACAAATATCATTTAAATTTTTTCGCTCAAGCTTTGCTTGGTATTGAACCACTGTGCACTCCCCTTGAATCCTTACAAGTGATTCGCTTCAACTTCAGTGCCAGACACTGTGCGAGCCTCTCCATAAATAACACAAAAACTGAGCCCCAGCGCCGCCTCTTGTCAAGTCAGTGCACCCGATTAATATCTATTTTTAATGGCTCTGCAACAATTTACAAATTTTCATACGTTTTTTTCTCTTGTTTTTTATGTAAATTTGCCCGCACGCGTCATTCGGCGGGGCTGGGAATGGAGTCGGTTTAAGGCCAACCACCCGCAGGGCAAATATTTTTGTTGCTGCCTCTTTTTTGGTTTTTGTTTTTATCACTAAACGACAATTTGCTCTATTAGCTCACCCAGCTGCCCTCTGGGCGGCACGACATTCAGTCAACCAGGCAATTAATTGCGCTCTCTGCCCGAAAAAAAAAACGAAGTATCAAATTAATGGCAAGTGAAATTATGTATACGCCAAGTGAGCCGCCGAGCGCTTGGCTCAATCACGCTGGCCGCCCGGTTTAAGTTCAATTTTAATTATGCTAAATACTGACGGCATTAATTGGACACTTCGTATAAATGGAAAGAAGGTCTGTTATCTGAGATGCCCCCTTAATAGATTTCATTCCGTCAAAGTGGTTGAAGTCCAGAAAGATATTTGGCACATAAATAGGCATGTGTTTCAGCTCAAGTTTCTTCATTTCAAATAAAGGATTGCATTTAAATAAAAATATAGATCAAGGTGCAATTCTAGCGATTGGCAGTACAAGTTAGTCATCTATTCTTAACTTAAGACTTAAGACTAAAAAGAAACGCTCAAGGGAAGAGGCCAAAAACACGAATTCCTTGATGTTCCGGAAACTAGCCGGATTAATTTAAGGCCTTTTGGCCAGCTGAAGGACTTTTGTTCAAGCTAAGGTCAATGAATACTACGCGTAGGTCATATGCTCAAAGTCCTTGAAGTCCTCAATCAATAGTCATGACTCCGGCGAGTTATGGATGCGGAGAAAGTTATTTTTAGTACAAAATCTTTAGCTGAAACACTTTCAGATTTTCACTGGGTATAATCTATTTGTTTGTCTCGCAAGGACAAACTCTTTGCATTTGCATTATAAAATATGGGACTCATCAAAGGTTCAGGTTCTTTTTCAATCAAAAGAGGGTTATATGAGTAAAAAATTCTTGAGTAAGAAGTCCTTGAGGTCTCGAATACTGCCAGGACGATTTAAATATCCTTTCGCCAGCTGATAGCGCTAGTCGCAAGGATACTCCCGAGTTCCAAAGAATTTTCCCCTTGAAAAAAAGCTATTTATTACAGCTGTCTGAGGGACTTTCGTCCAAGCTAAACTCCAGAGTGTTGGTCGTGTCCTGGAAGTCCTTGAATGCCCACTAAACCAAAATAAAATACGCTAAGTCCTTTGCATGTCCTTAGACCAGCTGATATTCCTTGAATTATTCAAATATCTTACATGTGGTATTATATAAATAAATGTGTCAACTTCAATATATCATGAGGATTATTATTAGATTCGGCCCCTTTTTCGCCTACCTGTGCATTGTTGCGCATCTGGTTGATGGCCGCGAAGGAGGCGATGCAGTGTCCTGGGTTTTGATGGTGCGCCTGTGGCAGCACCTCCTCATTGGGACCCGGCGGGCTCAGATCGCTGGGCGTCTGTGTTGAATTGTTGCTGGTCGTGGTGACATCCTCATTGTTGCCACTCGCCTCGGCGGTGCTGCACAGGGAAGATAACAAGAGACACGTTGCCGTTTTAAATCAAATTTCGTGTATAATCCCAGATGATGATGATGGCGATGATGATGATGTTGGTTATGGGGCGACAACATGACGCCAGACACCGCCAGCGGAAGGCTGAGGGTTGTTCAAGCCGAAACTCGCCCCAGTCCGTGTTTTTTTTGGGGGATGTTTCCGGCAACGACATGAATGGAAGCACTTGATTCATATTTATATTCTGTTTACTCACTGATTCGATTTGACGGGCAGAAACATTGCGTTGCGGCTTGCCACGAGTCTGTCGCGATTTGCGTCTAAAACATATCCGAAAGTAAGATTCGGCTTGGTCCTTCGGTTTTTGCTTGGGCAGCTGCTCCTGCAAGCCCACTATTATATTTCAGTCTTTTGTTTGGCAGTTCCGGAAGTTGCAGCTGAAATGAAGTCGCCAAAGTAAAAATCAATAGAATGTAATTGTTTAGCTGGCACCCCTAAAACAGCAACAGCAACAAGACAAAAAAATTAGGTCACACGCAGTTCGGGGGCGGGCCCTGAGAACGACAGCGACCACAGACATGAGATCATAGCTGCCCGACTTTTCGGGCATGTCAAAGTGAAAAGAAAGCATCTAAATAGCTGTGCAAACTAGGTTAAGTGCCGACAATCCCGCTGCCCGCCCCTCCCCGCCCACTCCCACTCCCGCGCATTGTTAAGCTGCACCCAGGCGTATTTGGGTTGAACTCGCTTTGTTATAGCTCTTACTGCTGCACAGGATGCGATTGTAGAAGCCGGCCAAATGTCCTGCCACATGCAATTTTCGCATTTGCTAGGCCAACGAGTCCGTGTAGTTCGTAGCCCAGTTTTAATGCATTCCATTCAAGGTTGAAAAAAGAGTCTATAAAAAACCAAAATATGCGAAAGTGCGTCGTAACAAAAATTAAAATGGCTATGCAAGTGTAAGTTAATCTATTAATCCTCTACTATTAATATTATTATTTCGAAGAGTCTGTCTTTGAGTTATAGCCATTTTCAAGCCAAGGTTCTCGGAGTAAGCTGGGGCATTCGCAAGCGGGCCCTGGCAGGGGATCTTAAGGTTCCCTTGGTGGGCGACCTTCTACGATAACTGTCTAATATACCCTAATATACTGGCAAGCCGACTTGGCAGAAGAAACCGACGGACACTTCGCAGGATTCACTTTATAGATCGTCCAAGCCGGATGCTTGGATAGACATAAGTTAAAAACAATGTTAATGAGAAATGTAATGTTATGTATGTTAATGTTAAGTACTGTTAATGTTAAGTATCTTAATGCACTTATTGTATAGCTAGGTTAAGATGTCAAAGTAAAGTGTCAACAAATTAGCTAATAAAATGAAAGAAAAAGAAAGCTAAGGTCTGCAAGACTCTGTCTGTCAGCTATAACTTGTGCCCTATCTCAGAGCAGTCGAATCGTAGACTGGACTAGAATAATAATAATACTAATAATAATAATAATAATAATATAAATAATATAAATAATAATAATAATAATAATAATTATAATAATAATACTAATAATAATAATAATAATAATAATAATAATAATAATAATAATAATAATAATAATAACAATACTAATAATGATAATAACAATACTAATAATAATATATAATAATAATAATAATAATAATAATAATAATAATAATAATAATAATAATAATAATAATAATAATAATAATAATAATAATAATAATAATAATAATAATAATAATAATAATAATAACAATAATAACATGAACTGAAATAATATACTATTAGCTACTAGGGATATACGCTGTTGCTATTAGATATTCCGCAATATATAATGTCGGATAATACAATTGTTAATGCATATAGTACATAGAAAAATCAATAAATAGTTCCCTTTGGTTTATCTTTTTACCTGATATGATAGCGGGGCTATGCCTATCTATATATCTACATATATATAGAATGCGTGCTTCAAACGACTTTTTTTGTTACTTGTTTGTTTTT